>JAOXJK010000012.1:25603360-25621875 GCA_025774025.1 Xenus cinereus | reverse complement strand
CTTTTTGTCAGAATTAGGTTGATGGTTGGACAAGATGATCTTTAAGGTCCCTTCCAACCTAGAAGATTCTGTGATTCATCAGCAGGAGAGTGCTGAGAAAGGAGGAGTGCTTGTAGGCTGCCAGGGTGACTATCCAAAGTCTTTACTTCAGCCAGTCCCACCACCAGGGACAGCCAGCAGCCTGGAGAACCAGCAAGTGGAGACAACGGGAAAAAATGAAACCCACCCATGGCATTTTACTCATCCGATAGGAAAAGTTACACGCGTAAGGTGAAGAGCACGTCACACAGTTCATCTGCAGCTTCTCAGCAGCTACATGATTTTCATTGCTAGAAGAGCTTCAAGTCTAGATTTTTCCAAAGGAGCCGAATGGATTTGACTCAAATCAGGAAGCGTGAAGCAAGCTGAAAATTATGCAGTGACTCCACTTAACACCATGCTATACGTCTGTGGTAATTAGTGGCATGTTCTGTGCCCAACCACATGGAAAATGAGAAAAACTATAGCATTAATCATAATATGGTGGTGTCAGTTTTCTGGAGAGTTTAAGCTTAGATATGCAATAGATTTTAAAATTTTACAGAGTAATTAAATTATTTTTTTTGCTAAATGCATATTAAATTAATCTCTATTGATCTTTACGAATCTTTTGTGAAAAGAGATCAGAGTAGATCTGAGGGCAACAATAGCATTATTTCATCTCTTCACACAGAAGGAGAAGAAAAACATGATATAAACTGACAGCATGACATAAACAGCCATAAACAGGAGAATATAAGAACTCCCGCACCTGCATCACACCAAAGGCCGTTTTTCTCAGTTTTTAGGTCTCCACCAGTGCACAGCAGTTCCAATTTAATGGAGAATATGCATAAATGTATGTCCAGCCAGTGGATTAGAAGTTTCTAAGCTAGAAGCAAAATGTGAGTTATTGTGTTCAGTAAGCGCCAAAGGACCCACATATTAATAATTTCCACCACCGAAATATCCTACAAAAATGAGTCCCATAATTTAATGGCACATTTTAGAGGAAAGCAGTTCCTTCTGTTGGTTTTAAATCTGCTGTTAACAGTGAGTACCTAACTCACTCTCCCATTGCAAGACATAATGAATAAGGACTGTTTAATGACCTTCACTTTACTATTCATGATCTTACGGCTCAGCTTTGTAACTTTGACTGCCTTCCCTTTTCTGGGCTGAGGAATTACAATCTATTTAATCTTTGCTGCAAAGCCAAAAGAAAAAAAGACAAAGCGAGGACTTCAGAAGGCCTCTGAATTTATATCTGGTTAAAACACTTCAGAAGAGAATGTCAACTGGAGCAAGAAACTTAGCAGCCTAACACAACAAATAACTCCAAATTTTTAATTGTAGCATTTTTAATTGCAAACAGAGCTTATGAATACTGGCAGGATGGGAAAAGCATTTTAAGCATCTACACAAGGTTTCCAGGGCTGCCTTTCCTTCTGACTTTGAGGAACTTGTCAGATTTATTCACAATCACGTTGCTGTCCAGGTCATGAGATCTCAAAGGACATCAGGGATTAGAGACAGAGGCCAAAGAGAGCCCTTGCCCACTCAGCATCCCGATGACAATGGGCATCAGTTGGATAGTGCTTCCTTATGAGCGTCAATAGATACTAAAACTCAAAGTGATTGACTCATCACTGAACTTTCTCAATAATACTGACCTGACTTTAAAATGCAGTGATGGATGAGAAAGGGAAATGAGGAACAAGAACACTCTGAGAAGTTTGTCTCCATTTTATGCCAGGTATGTCTCTCTGGGGGCAGAAGAGGCTTTGGAGCTTAGTGGCTGTAACCCTCTCAAGCGCAAGAATCCAGGAGAAAGAATCTTTACAAGGCAGTGAATTACAGAGGGATAACCTTGCTTTAGTAGATGCTGGAGGGTACCATGGGATTGTGCTCACGTGGCCTGTTCAGGCTACGGATTGCATTAAGAGACAATTAATGCTTGGCATTTTTAAACAGATAGATGAAATATTGTTTCATGTTTCAAGAAAGAAACATTCTTTTATCGTTCTTCAAAGTTTAAAGAAATGTTGGATGTATAAATTTAAATTTGAATGGTTTTTGCCTTTCCTAGTTGGAATCCTTTATTTTAAATTGATGTATTTAATATTCAATCAAATTGAAAAATTATTTTGAAGACAAGTCATCTCCTTTTACAGAAAATATTGCATTTGCTTGTTATTTTTCCTCCTTTTGAAATCCCTATTCAACTAGAAAGACAAAGATGAAGCTACTGGCTTTGCTCTTAAAAATGCTGCTCTGTCACTACCTTTTTGATGCAGGTCCATGATAAAACTCTTTGATGTAGCCTTGATGAGCTCCAAATGTTCTTGGGCTCATGCAAGCAAAATGGATGTAGCTTCAAAGCAGACAAAAAGAGCTGGAAGAATTTCTATAACAGATAAGCACTGCTTAAAAGGGAAGAAAACAGCACAATTTGTACCTGGAAAAAAAAGTAGAGGGTCTGAAGATGTATTTCATTATGTTTACTAATGTATGAAGCAGGTTCTACAATGATCTATTTGTAAGAAATAAAACTCTTGTATTCCAGTTGCATTTGGTTGGTATTTTGGCTGGGTTTTTCTGTATGAATTGTCCATACATTTTAAAAATTTTTTACTGCTCCATGGAAGTCCCCAGTTGGGGAGCACACTTCTTTTTTTGGGGGAAGAGAAACACCCAGTAGCTTGAACATGAAAGTTAAAATCCGTATCTGCAGATACATCATCAGCTACTGAATTACTCTCGAACTATTTTGTAAATGATTTCACATCTGTAAACACACACCTGAAGAAAAGGTGGGGCTGGGCTTGTTTCTGCAGCTGGAAAACTCTGATCAGCCCTGAAAACCCAAGGATTCTAGCACTACAACTTCTATAGAAAAAAAAAAAAAGGAAAAGTCGCTTAAATACATTTGAAGGGAATCTGACAAACCCGAAGACAGAAAAGATTTTTAAACCAATGGCTAAGACGAAATAGTCTGTTACACGCAGCGAGATGTTTAACGGTGGCCATCCTTCAGCTAAGACAGTCAAACCAGCTGGAGGAGACAGGAGAAAGTCCTCTCAACCCCCCGTTACTCATCTCCCCTGCAAATATCCAGGGTAATGAAACCATCCTCTATTCGCCATAATGAATCAGCAGCAGACTATTCTATGAATCAAACTTTCTGCTTTGCTTCCTCTCCCCCCCGGCTGGAATATCGCGCTTAACAGAACCTGCACTAAACTGACCTGTCTCTGGAGAGGGAAGAGTTGGTGGGTGCTGTAGGGACGGTCCCTGTCGAGTGGGAAGGA
This sequence comes from Xenus cinereus, assembly GCA_025774025.1. Taxonomy (NCBI): domain Eukaryota; kingdom Metazoa; phylum Chordata; class Aves; order Charadriiformes; family Scolopacidae; genus Xenus; species Xenus cinereus. The sequence continues at coordinate 25,618,546 of JAOXJK010000012.1, read as the reverse complement.
GACCAAAAGCAGATGCAACTTTTTCAGTGGAACGTTTTTCCTCTAGCTCACACCAATTTGGTGAAAATTAAACGTTTTTCTGGAAAAAACAGTACATTCAACAAAAGTTTATACAAACAGAAGAAGTGAAGGAGCATAGAACATTTTGAAATTGTGTGCTTCGCTCCTTCTGGATTGAAATACCATTTAATTTTCCAGCGCCCCTTTCAATGTGGTCTGACCAGCTCTTACACTAATTCTTCACGGTTTGGTACAACAGTATTTGAAAATATCTTGACTGACTCAAAGTCTTGTTCGTTCTCCAAGGCTTCTCTCTATGGGATGAAATAAAGTTTGAAATTATAGAGTTCCCCTTGAAAGATAAAAATGGAGCTTGACTGAGGTTTAATTAGAAAGAGGGTGTTCAGAGATGCTCAGATTTTCCAGCAGCTGGAGGGGGTATTCCAAGAGCTTGAAGAGGTGCTGGTAGGCAACAACCTGGAGAAAAACAGAGCCCTTTCCTCTCTTGTTTTTTGGAAAAAAAAAATAAAATATGTTTGGGGTCCTCTTTAAATATGTGCGATTTTTTTCAATTTTTTTTTGGCCTCTTTATGCAACTGTCAGTCTCAGCCTCGCTGGTGGGTCTCCTCTGATGAGCTGGAAAGTGGCAGGAAAGCCACCGGTGGCCCGCTTTGAGACAGAGGCTGGTCATTCTGCTAATCTTGCCAGCACAGGCACTGGACTTATTAGTAACTGTTTTTTTCATACCTGACAAAAAGCCGGAGGCTGATAAATTATTTTTCTCTCACCTGCTGGCTACGTTTGAACGAGCAGCGCTGTAAGCGGGTGTTGCGACAGCCTTAATGAAAAGCACTCTGACTCAGCACTAACGACTTTTCCGAGTAACGCAGTCAAAGCGTGTAAATGCCCTTTCACTCAGCATCACCCCAGAGAACTGCTGCCCTCCCCCACGTCCCACCAGCCACGGCACTTTTGGCAACTTGGTGAAGGACAGTGGTTGGAGTCACATCGGTTTCCCATGAGCGTCCCCGTGTCTGTGCAGGGTTTCTCTGTGCCTTTCTGGGCTGGGAATTCATGGGCTTTAAGGTCTGTCGCTGCTCTCCTGGGGAATGGGGTGTTATAGGACTTCCCCCCTGGAGATCCTTCCCTCCTGGGCCCTCATCTGCCGGCGGTGGCCAAGGGCTATTACTATTATTTCCCGTATTGTTACAGTGCCTAAAAATTCATGGCAGGAATCAGGCCTGATTGTGATGGGAGCTGGAGAGTCCTGCTCTGGAGGATTTATGGACCCTTGTAGCAGTAATTCTGATTATAATCATTTACAGACTCGCACCAGCAGAGCCTGTGGCAATTCAGCCCGTGGAACACACAGGCTTGGTGTGGAGCAACTTAAGAAAATGGCACAAAGGGACATTCACACGAAACGCCGAATTCACATGCCAAGGCTTAGGAGACTAATCTCACTTTATAGCCACTGGAGAGTGGGGAGGATCCAAGAAGCAGTTCAGAACACTTCAATTAGGCTCCTGCACTAAACCACAACCTGAAAAAGCTCTTGCCCTGTCTCTCCTGAAAAAAAAAAAAAAAAGGTCACTTCCAAGTTGGACATAAATGGTAGGTGCTGAGTTAAGGCAGTTTTAACACCTCCAGAAGCACAGTTCCACAGAAGGTGGACTCTGATACTGAGCCTGATCCAAAGAACATCGACACCAAACCCCTCTGACGAGAGGTGCACGTTACGGTGCTGGGGCTGGAGAGAGCGGGCAGGGAATGGACCTGGGGCAGGAGCTCTGGCACGAGAGGTGCTGCTGGTTTCTCTGGCTCCCACAGGGCCCCGTGAGAGCCCCAGGAGAGAGAAAATGGGGGAAGTTTCAGCCAGAGCGGCTTTTTCTCGTTCTTTCAGAAATCTGTGCTGTCACGTGTTATTATTATTAATAGCAATGTGTGCTCCCTCCAGCACACTTATTATGCTTATTATTAATAACAGATGCTGCAGGATGATAATGCTAATGCAAAAGGAGAAGTAAAGCAACAAGTTAAACAAGTATGAAAACACTCATTTCTTCTTCAATACCCCATTAATCCCAAAGCCATTCTAAAATTCACTGCTGGATATTGGCTGCGAACCAACGTGACAGATGGTGAATAAAAATAAGTGTCTTTTAACAGCAACCCACAGCAATATATTTCACTTTTTACGCTTTAGGTCTGCATCTCTGCTCCTGGCCATGAGGAAACACAGAGAAAATGTGTATCTCTGTGAAGAGCTGTAGTGAAGGAGGTCCAAACAATACTTAAAATGTAAGGACATTGCTTAGAAATAAGGAAACTCATCTTAGAATTTATTTTCCAAAGCAGTAGAGGATTTATGTTATCTGATAGGACTAATATGAAATTTAATTAATTGTGTACTGAAAGTTCAATGAAAATGAACAATTGTCCTTGAGAAACTGATCTCGACGTGACCCAAAAAGCCGTACCCTTCTTACAGAAGATGTGCAAGAGAATTTTGCTGGAAGGTTTACATAAAGGAAGAAATGGGCATCAAAGACTAATAATTCTGCCCTGCACTCACTCCTCACTGCTGTCGTTGTTCTGCAATCCTGCTGCTAATGATGCTCCTGCTGTTGAGCCCACTGGTGGCATAAGAGTCCTCTCCTCTTCAGTGATTTTCAACATCTTCTAATTTTGTGACATTATTAAATATTCTAGAGTTAAGGTGTGGATCCCTTTAGAATTTTCACATACTTATGTCTATAGATAGTGTGCTTATTTTGAAAATAATAAAATAAAGAGCATCGTTCTAGATTCAATCAAAAATATTCAGGAATCCCAGAAATATACAGTTAAACATTTTTGGATAAAAAGCAAAGAAATCTCAACACTTGAAATGTTCTCTTTAGACGCTTTTTCTTTTTTTTTTTAAGGGCTCTGATTTCCATTTCTAAATGAGGTTTTCCACACTTCTAGGCTACACAAAAGTTGTCCCACGTCATGCTGTCAGGCATAGACAACAAAAGCATACCTGTGGAAAAATTCCCACTCTCTCATGAAACAGCCACTGACTGGTACACATCTGGTTTGCCCCGTTCCGTTTTGTTATTTAACTCTGTGATATCTGGGATCTTTGCTTTTAACTACTGGACTCCGTTAAGCAAGTCTCTTATCTGCTTCTCAGAGCCTCTGTCTCTTTTCAAAGATACACTAATCTAATATGCCACTTATGATGCCTATTTATGCATCTTTAGGTTAAACAGAGAGTGTGAGTGCAGTGATTTACAACATAGAAAAAAACTATTGCTGGAAAAACGATGGGCCTGGATTCCACCAGGATGAAAACTGATGGATGCAGGATTCCACCGCCTCTCTCAGTCTACAACCACCCGGGCAGAAAGCAAATAACCAGTACCCGCTCCTCAGACGATTCGTGTGGCACACGCGTGCAGGCCGGAGGCACCTGGGAGACCTGGCAGCGCGACCGCGGGCGGGCAGGGCTGTGGGGCTCTCGCAGGGTGTCCCAGCTGCCGGAGGATGGAGCACAGCAGCGATGCCAGCCCTAGGCTGTTTAAAAGCACCGACATCATGTGAAGAACTACCAAGGGTCAAATCAAGACATTTGGTCGTTAATTATCTTTCACTTTAATGGCTAGATATACTAACAAGTCAGGTGTGAGCGGATGAGTGCAATTGCAGGCGTGCAGCCCACACTTCTCCTGCCAGTCTGAGTTTGAGACTCAGCTTTGTCCATTGCTCCTGGTGCTGCTGCAGGATTTATTCTACCAGATATTTTACTGTTAATGGGTTATTTTATATTTCTTTGTTGCGGCTTTTTTTTTTCCACTACACAGCCTCCTCAGCTGTACTCCTAAAGGAACAAGCCAGTAGCTGCACAGCGGCACTCATCGATCTTCCAGCATCCAAAGCAGCCACAATTAAAGCTCATTATTCCAGTTTGTTTTACAAGATAATTCATTTTTTAAAATCCTACTACAAGTTAAGCACCAAAATGTTAATCAAAACCAAATTAAGCATCTTTACATGTTTAAAGCTGTAAGAACTTTATATTCTGACTGAGCTGTCAGCAATAACAATTTATTCGGAGCTCTGTGCACTGTGAGATGCCACTCGGTCAGGAAGGGAGCAGACGCAGCACAGCTCCAGCATATGGAGAGCAGTGTCACAAATTACAAAAGCAGACAAAGCTGAAAATGTTTTCATTGAATGCTTTGATAGTCACGGACTGATTGTAAACAAAACATCAAACATCAGGATAAAGTCTGCAGCCTGTTAAATATCCCAAACACAGCTTGCTCCAAGCAGGTGTGTGAAACAAGGACCCACGTCACAGCGTGGAAGGCTCTGCTTTTTAAAAAGGTCACAGCATAAACCAGGTGTTTTACCACAGACTGTCCCAGTCCAGGACTGCGGGTCCAAGCACGACATCTGGTCCAAGAGTTAACATCCACACTCTGATTATCTACAGTGGGCAACATGAGCAAAACTGAATGTCTGCATTCTGGGCAGATTTTGCCAATCTCCCTATTCTTTAATTGTGTGACCTACTAAATGCATCCATCCAACTACCTGGATCGAAGCCATCACACCTGAGGACGAATGGCTCTGAGTCACCGCAACTATTTCCTGGGAAAACAAGATGCCTCAGGAGAATGACCAGCTACAGCCAAAGTCTTCTACTTCTCTGCATCTGCTAACAGTAGAAGAGAACTTGGTATAAATCACCACCTGGAAGACACAAGGCAGCAGCCCCCTCACCCTCCCGCCTGGTGAACCCTTTCTGAATTATGTAGTTCAGGTAAAAATCGAATTCAGTTACCAAGTAAATCTGATCTTACAAAACTGCACTTTTGTTTATTACAGAGTTAAGACAAAAACATAGCCTTTTGGCCAGGCAAAAATTATTCAATCTTTAATAACACAGCTAAAATGATCCCAGGTCTCCACCATTATTATTGGGGTTTTTCAAAAAGCCTACAAGGCTTTGCAAAGTCTTGGAGGAGATAAACCATTATAGGAGGAGATCAACCACGCATAGTCAACCATTCTGCTTCAGAGGAAGGAAAAGGTATCTTTTATATTCTGGATGCTGGAGCCTGCAAGGAAACAGAGCCCATGTTTTTCTCCCTTTTGCTTTGAGCTACATGTGTAATTCTTTCTTCTCTTCTTTTGGTGGTTGGCAACAAAAGGATTCCTTCTCTCCCTCTGTGCAGACTGACGAGATGTGGTCCCTCCCTTCCCTGCCCCCAGCCCGGCCTGAACACCGCTGTGTATGAGCAGAGCGTGAGACAAGCCATTAGGCATTAACTGAACCTCACGAGTGATTCAGTGGCTGCTTTACGAAGTCGAGGTATGGGAAGAACGACGATGAATCATGTACTCCCTGACCTGCAAGCAGTCTAAAGCAGAGACATCACGAAACAAAGCAGGCAACTTCTGTACAACTGTAATCCTCTTTACTAGCCCCAGCTTTCTGGAGACACGCGTTGTTCATCATGTGGCAGTTACCCAAATGCCCGTTCTGTTCATTAACCAGTGATTTTGACCTCCAGTGTAGTCGATAAAGCATTTCAAACCCATCTAATAAAGTACGCTCATTAAACAAAATCGACATGCAATCAATCTCTTCTAAAACAGGTGAAGTGTTTCTCTAGAGTTTTATTTAGTCCCCCCTTTTTATTCTGAAAATAATTAGATTCTTGTGGTGAAGTGCCACGCAACTTTGGTAAGGACCACAGAATGACTCCTTTTCTCCTTTGTTCCGTGACTATTGTGGTTACCAGAGAAGGTAATGAAACGAGACACTACACCAAGTGCTCTCCAGAGGCAGCTTAAAAAGCCTTCTCCTCGCGCCATCGCAGCCAACCCCAGCCATATCATTCAGAATGAAACGTTTGATTAAAAGCATGTATCCAACACTAGTCCATCGACCCATGTCAGTAAATAAGAATTCAAAAGCCTTAGAAAGAAACTCCTCTTCTCTGAGCCCAGTTCTACTGAAGTCAATGGATCTGCATTAATACCAACATCGAGGTGCCACATCCATAACCCACCAGAATAATCACCCCAACAGCCTGAAGAACTAGACTTCTCTTCAACTTCTCCAAATTGCTCTCCCAGATAACAATTGCAAGCTTATCTGTTTAGACAGGGAAATCCAGGAGCTCCTTTGCATGTAAAATATACGTTTTGCATCTTACAGATGTTATTTGAGCTCGGTTCTCACAACAGGATGACTCCTTTCCTTCTGTGTGTGTGTTGGCAGGGAGGACAGGGACGGATGCCATTATTCCCAATAGAAAAAGGGACAATTTAGCCACAGAGAGTCTGAAGATAAATATTTATCAATTTGAGTGTCCTGTTTGAAGCAGTAGAGTCTGCATTTCCAGAGAGCTTCATGTTCTTTAGAAATATATATGTTCAATAGAAATTGCAGAGATTCCAGCTGCAGCTGTGATTTCTCTGTGTTTTCATAAATCAGAGCTCCCAACTCAGAGCTGGAAAATGGGAAACATGGAGGCTGCCTGTGAAAACTGTGGTTTTCCTGATCTGTCAGGGCCACGGAGGACCTCAGTGGAAAAATTAGAAATACTATCCAGTTCTCTGGGGCAATGTTCCCTGTCATAGGGTGACGCGTCTTCCTTTAATATCCCACCCAATCCTCTGCTTATTGTCCATTTTCTTGAACAAATTGAACAAGATTCCTTCAAACAGACCCCGATTCATTCCCAAACAGGCTCCAGAACAGGCAGCACACGAGGTAGGAGTTACAAAGCAAATCACATCAAAACCTTATCTTTCACCAAAATTCTGACTTCCTCAGCAGCAAACTACTTAAGTGGTTGAGAGCAGCAACATCAGAAGTTAGTAACATGTAGGGAGGTGGCCGTGTCCTTAGCAGAGCCCAGGCTCTTAGAGGAAGGAGGTACAAAACCCCACCAGAAGAGGCAGTTGACCTGTCGGGTCGATGTCTTCATTAGACCAACAGTCCCCGGGAAAGCTCCTTCCCCAGAGCACCGCCTTCAGCTGCTGCTGTGGGCAATTCTGGCAGCCTAGTTCATTTTTATCAATAGGCAATTAATTAGCAGTTTCTTACAGAAAACATCTGATAAACAAACATAAAATAAGCTCAGGCTGAATTCCCTGAAGATGACCTCCTCTTCAAAACGCACTTGAAAAGAACGCTCGCATAAGATCTCTCAAATAGAGGAAACCAGACAAAACACTCCTTAGTTTCAAGTGCTTTATACAGAGCGGAAGACGGATGGTCTTTGCACCTCTGCCAGTTGTTGCTTTATACCTGACAAAGGCTTTTGAAAAGACAAATGCAGCACCAGAATGGACCGGGCTCTCTGCTTGCACAAACTCCTAAAAATCCTCCCGAACAGCAGGGGCAGCACCAGGCCGGGAGGGGAGCAGAGCAGAGGAAAACTGGCTATTTTAAGGGAAAACCTAAGAGACACTTTTGTGTGGGCTGTTCTAATGGCTGCCCAAAAGGTAAATGTAAAATGCTTATTAAGGTTACTTATTAATCATGTCTCATTCATTTTCACCCCTGGCTCTCGCCTGAGCTTTAGCGGAAATTAAGTTCCTTGAGGCACACGGAGAGCACAGTACGACCGATTTCACCTCTCCCTTGCTGTCTCACAGGTCACTTGTAACCCCCAAAATCCTCTCACCTTGCCAAAGAACACATGGGCAACCAGAGACACAGAGCTCGCCCAAGAACTACAAAGCTGTAAGGTTTATCTCTTCAAAGCAAAGGAGGTTGTCCACAGCCTCAGCTGCACCACCCTTCGTTTCTGATGCACGGGCAGAGTCACAGGACAAATTCGTTTGGAAGGTAAAGAGGGAGCTCCTGGCAAAGGCAACGGCAGTCACCCAGAGAGAGAGGGGAGGGCAGGGTCCTGCCAGCCCTGGAAGAACATGATATATCTTTTCTCACACGTGCTTTGGTGCTGATGAAGGGCTCCTTTCACCGAAAGCTGGGTGTCCCAGCATCAGCAGTGCCGCTGGCCCGTGGAGCAGGGCAAGCCCCCAGCGATCAGAGACCTCCTGCAGCCAAGCCACCAGGCTTTATATCGTGACTCATAATTCAGCTGCCGCTCTGAAGAACTGTTTTGGACTGCGATTTATGCCCGTGCGTTTCATCAGCTTAACTTAATTCATCATTTCTCCCTTTTTGAGGGAACGGCTGTTCAAAGGCAGCACAGCTGTGAGTGCTTCAGAGGATCCAGCCCTGCCAATGCCAAGAGAGGAGCTCCAGAACAGCGGCTGTAAAAGCCACCTGCCACAGCAGGGCGAGGAATGACCCCATTTAGCCAGGTGGGTGATCAGACTGTGGAGACACGGCCAGTGTATCCGCATTCCAGGTGTCTGGGGACATCAGCAATTCACTCAAGTGTGTCTCTTGTGGCTGAAGAGCACATCTGACTCCCCTGCCACATCTCAGGGCTGCACAGTCGGGAATGCAACCAGAAATACCAAGCTCAAGCTTTTGGATGACAGTGGCAGGCACTCGGCTTGCATGGTGTGATGCTGAAACCTGAAGACACACAGGTTTTTTTTATTTCAGCATCGCTGGTAGCACTCCAAACACAGCAAGGACAGGCAGCCCGGGAGGAATCCAAAGAAACTGTGCGGGCAGCCAGGGACCAGGTTAGGAAAGCTAAAGCCCTGATAGGATGAAACCTGGCCAGGGACATCAAGGGCAACAAGAAAAGCTTCTATAGGTACATCAGTGATAAAAAGACAACCAGGGAAGATGTGGGCCCTCTCCAGAAGGAAACGCGAGCCCTACTCACCTGGGATATGGAGAAGGCTGAGGCACTCAATGACTTCTTTGCCTCAGTCTTCACCAGCAAGGGCTGTAACCACACCACCCAAGTCACAAAAGGCAAAGGCAGGGACTGGAAGAATGAGGAACCACCCAGTGTAGGAGAAGATCAGGTTAGAGACCATCCAAGGAACCTGAAGGTGCAAACCCGTGGGACCTGGTGAGATGCATCCACAGGTCCTGAGGGAACTGGCAGATGAAGTTGCTACGCCACTATCCATTTTATTTGAGAAGTCATGGCAGTTTGATGACACTCCACAGACTGAAAAGGGAAAACATAACACCCATTTTTAAAAGGAGAAAAAAAAAAAAAAAAAGGAAGACCTGGGAAACTACAAACCAGTCAATCTCACCTCTGTGCTTGGGAAGATCATGGAGCAGATCCTCTAAGGATCTCTGCTAAGGCACATGGAATATAAGAAGGTGATTAGTGACAGCCATCATGGCTTCACTAAAGGCAAATCACATCTGACAAATTCAGTGGTGTTCTACGACGGGGTTACAGCAGTGCTGGATAAGGGAAGAGCAACTGACAACATCTACCTGGACTTGTGCAAGGCATTTGACACTGTCCCTCATGACATCCTGGTCTCTAAATTGGAGAGACATGGATTTAATGGATGGACCACTTGGTGGATCAGGAACTGGCTGCGTGGCCACGCTCAAAGGCTTGTGGTCAACAGCTTGGTGTCTAAGTGGAGACCGGTGACAAGTGGTGTTCCTCAGAGGTCAGTATGGGGACCAGTGCTGTTCAACAACTTTATCAGAGGCATGGACAGTGGGACAGAGTGCACTCTCAGCAAGTTTGCCGATGACACCAAGATGTGTGGCGCAGTTGACCCTGAAGGGCAATAAAAAAAAAACACTTTTCAGACTGGGGGCTTTTGGTGGTTTTTTTTTTCCCCCCCCAAAAAGGAAAAAAAAGAATCTATGAGGATGTTTTTTCTACTTCAGAATATGTCCAGAGGCACCTGGAAAGATTAAAATTTGAAGAGCAACTTCTTTTTGTTTCCTTTACAAGCAAATCCTCAAATCTGTACTCACAAAGATGTGACTTTTCCGAAATCCCTTTGCAGAATGAGCTCCCGTGAAAAAGCTATACTATGCAACTGAATGTCTGAATATCCCATATACATAACATTTACTTCTCTTTTTCTAATTTAAATAGGAGCTGTCAAAAGGGTCTCAAAGGTTCTTAGCTTCATTGTATTTTAGGCTGGATTTATAAATAAATGAAATTTGGTAAAGAATTCTGATCACTGCCACTCATTATTAACTTTTTCCCATTTATAACTGTGAGTCTCAGTTTCAATTTTCTTTCACTATGGGAAAGCCATTTCTTTCTTTTCTCCCCTTTTGCTACTACTTTAGGGAAATAATTATTTTAAAATACGATATTTGTTCCCAGCTCCCAGCATGGAAGTAACAAAAGAAATGCATATTGTACACTGCTGCTCAGGATGTCCAGATGTGTCTTTCCTTTTATTGAGGATGCATTTTAGATTTGTTTTTCAGGAAAGCCAGTCCATTGGCTTGTTCAACAGACTGTTTTGACAGAAATCTCCTTTATTCTCAGCCCATGATTTCTGACTGATGTGACTGTACACATCTTCCACTACCCAGGGCTGCAGAGAAGCTCTTTGTAGTGCTGTACTTCATTAACCTGTTAGACTATATCAGCCCCCAGGCATCTGAAGTAATTAAAGGAAAAGGTTGCTTTTGGAAGAGCTCTTTAGGGCGTAGGGACTGTGGGCAGCCTGGCAAAGGTGCTGCTGCTCCTTTATCATGATCTAAACATTCACAGCCACAGAAGTCACACTTTTCCAGCTGTGACAAAGGAAAGCACCTGTGACACAAAAAAGGCAGCTTTATAAAGGGGGCTGTGGAGGCTAAAATAGCAAGAAATGAATTTGCATTTATCAGAAAGAATGGATGAGGATAAAGGGAACTCTGGGCGCACTGATCTATGAAACAAGCTGCTAACGTGGTATCACAAGAAGAAATAAGGATCTAAGGGGACCCATAAGTCCTTCCTTCCCATGAGATGTTTGAACTCTGACATCTCACTGCTCTTTGGAGTCATCTTTCTAGAAGATTTCTTACAGTAAAACCCTCACCTGGTAGACAGACAAGTTTTGAAGGTGAAAAGCTATTTATAGTAATTTAGAACAGCTACCTGCTACTTGTCCTGGTTTTTTCTTGCTTTGGTTTTGGTTTGTTTATGGTCTGGTGTTTTTGTTTTGTTTTTTTTTTTTAAACAGAAAGGTAAAGATTTGTCCATAGAATAGAAAGACACCCCAAAGTTACACAAACAGATACAAAAAGTGGTACTGGTAGCGTCTCGAGAACTTTCATAAAAAAACCTGATACATACGAAAAAATTTAGGATTAAAGCTGGTCAGAAAGTGGGCATTTTTCCCCTGTAAATTTTTTGTCAAAAATTTGAAATCCAAATCTGGTTTTGTTTTCTTGAACCCCGCAGAGAGCGCACAGTGTGCTTCCGGCCTGAGCAGAGATGGGGAAGGCGCAAAGAGCTGCGTATGGTGGAGACCAACATCGCCAAAAACAGTCAGCTGGAGCTGATCAAGGAGGGTGACTTCAAATACAAAAAGCTGATTAGCCCCCAGAAAGCCTGCTTATAGTACATACGACGAAAACGCCATTGACTAGACTCTAGAGCTTCATGTTTTGGTTAATGAAACCATCCATTGATTGCTGTCGAGGGCCAGCTCAGCTGCAGCCTCAGGAGCTGGAGACCCACAAGACACGTCAGTGCTAACGTTAATGGATGGTTGCAGAAACATTTGCCAGCTTTGTACTAGCAATATGTATTTTTCACTTGGAATTATCTATGTTAAACGCACAAAAGCACAGCTAGTTTGCCCACTAGCCTATCTGTGCAGGACTTAGGCATTAATATTTGAAAACTTATCCCATCCTGTGCATGACAGGAAATGTGGTTTATATATTTACATATATCTTGCTGAAAAGGGTCGCATATGTTTGTTCCAGCCGAGGAAAGAATCTTTCTGTCAGTAACAGTATGAGAGCTAAGTACAATAAACTGCTGCCAGCAGGTTTCTGTGGATTTTAAGTCTCAGTGTCCAAAGCTTGTCGTGATTTGAATCAGTTCCCATAGTGTAGGGCACAAGGAACTGACGGGAATCTTTCAACTACAGTTCTTGCCAATGTATTCTGTTGAGTTTTCTGCCAGCTTTATAGCTAGCAACCCATTAAATGACCTGATACCAAAAAAAAAAAAAGACAACGCTTTTCTTTCCATATATTTGAATGGAGCAGGGACCTTTCACACTTTGGTCCATGGCTTCCTGTATAAAGGGAAAAAAAAATCATCATGCTTTTACATTTTCCAGTAGTTTCCTAGAACCTGACTATCATATGGTCATACCCTTATCAGTGATAACACCCTTATCAGAAACAATAAGAGATGGTTGTGGGCTTCTTTGATAAATGGGAGCAATTTTTATGGTAAATCTGTAAAGCGCCTTTAGTTGCCAAACCTAATAAAAGCTCAAAAGGAAAAATATTTCTTCTCATTGTAGGCAACCAACCATAAACATCTGAGATGAAAACAAAAACATGTCCAGATAAATGTTTTATATACTTCCAGTGAGCTCAGTCTCAACTTTATCATCACTAATCAATCTTTACTTGGGAATATAACTTCTTGCCTTAAAAGCGGATACAGCAAAAGATGAACCAGTTAATACCAGCCTGAGTTTCCCTTCTTTGTCAAAAGTCATAAAGCACATAGGTGGGTTTTTTCAGGTTTATCTTCTATATTTTCAATCACATTCTAGATACTGGAGATGAAGCTCTTGACTGTAAATGAAGCAAGCAATAAGAATACGACTGATGAAAAATGCAGAATTTGAAGGTTAAGGATCTCTAAAAGACAGTGACACTGATAGTAGGTAGGTTCTGCTAATAACAATGTGAAGTGGGTTGTTAAATCATCTGAAATCAAACCACACTTTTATGCTCCTAGATGTCTATAATGCCTTCATAACCTATATATGTGTTTATATAATATCATGCCTTAAAATACAAGGACTGGAAAACCCCCCCGAGTTCCCTCCCACCAGACTCTACAGCCAGAAGGGTACAAGTGACACTTGGGAAAGAGCTCACAGCCCAGAAGAAGACACACCATTTTTAGGTGCTGGATCTGTGTGTGTCCTCACTGGTAACCCCGTGCACAGATGCTCTTGCTCAGGACCTGCTTTGATTCAGACAGAGACGAAAGGGGTTACAAAGCGGGATCTGCTGAACTGCTCAAGCTGAATTCAGCCCTTAGAATGAAGTGTTCTATAGTACGCCTGGAAATGGTAAGCGGACCTGTGAGGTCTCATCAAAATGGGACAACTTTCTCACTCTATTTGGGGAGTGAGGTTAATCTAACAAAATACTGTAAAAACTCATTAACTGTAAGAAACGCATCTGACTCACTAGATGCTTGCCTGGAGAAATAAATCTCCGATCAGCTATTTACAGCTTGCAAGCAGAAGCTGGCAGACACGCTTATCTATAATCGCGTTTTTATTGAATTTCCATATTGAGTGTAATGTGTATATACATCCCCACAACTCACTGAAACGAAGGCGCAGACCTCACCACTGGCTTTAACAACAATGTAATCAGTAAGTGACACAGAGGAGCACAGAAGAGGGTGACAAACTAGAAGACAAAAACCAACAATCAGCATTCAAATTCTTCTTCTCACAAGCAGAATTCTTTAGGACTGCCTTAGGGACAAACGGTAACTTTTCCAGACACGCTCCAATTACAATGAGAAACCACGGTTAACTTGCATTTTTTTCCCCTCTGCTGCAGGGGTATGAGATCGGAACATCTGCTGAGATATCAGCATCCCTAACATGGAACAAAACCCCATGCACAATATGCTCCTTCATTATGCAGAAGAGTAAAAGATATTAAAAATATTTAAAAGCTTCTTCCAGAGCAGTCTATCACAAAACACATGAACCAGCACCAAGGCAGCATGGCACTGAAACAAGAGACAGGGCAGAGAACACCAATATAAACCACAGCATCCTATTCCTCGCTGCACATATGTCCTATTTGATTCAAAGACACATCCTCCTCCTCTTAACTAGGATGCAGAGTCATTGCAGAATAGAAACCTGTTAAAAGCAGGTACAAAAGCATCCAAAATCGGCGGTGTGGAATCTAATTCAACACAGAGAGACATAGCTGGTGTCTTGCTACACCTAATTTCTGTTTCTTGCTCTATTTCCTCAATGGTAACTATCGCTCTTAAAGCTGCAGGATGAATGGAGCAGCTGCTGTTACATCAGACCCTTCTCTGCAGCATTTTTAACAGCACATAGGATGTTTCTCACAGAAATCGCATCAGGTGATCTCAGATCTGCCTGATGTTTTGCAGAGTATCCTGATTAAACAAGTATAGTCTGAGCACACTTCTCTTTCTGCGGGTCTGATCTCCGTGTGTCTAATCATAGCCTATACTGCTTGCATTCTTGATTGGTAATCAACTTCGTTAAAGCAAAATTTGAGAAATTACAGGAAGCCTAGTTGTTGGATCGAGGAGAAGAGATACAAACCCACTGCAAACACCTGATGAATGGAAGCGCCTGTGGGACAAGACAGACACACAGAGAAATAATTCAGCCTCAACAGGAAATCAAGAGAAGGAAAGTGTGTTAAGGGCAGAAATGAGATGAAGAAACCAGAAAGGAGAACACTTCGTAAGAAGGAGCTAAAATATTTGCAGTTCATTGAGAAGTTTGGAGCATAATGTTCTTTGAAAGGCAAAATAGAAACTTCAGTTAAAATGTCTAATTGCTGCAGAATCTTTGGAGGTGGAGACCTAACATCAGTGTGTGACATACGGTACTTAATAGAGCTGGTCTGAGCCGCTATAATCATCTTGGATAATAACGACACTATACATGATATGAATTTAAGGGCAGGTTGTGCTATGCTAAAAAGGGACCGAGACACAGTAAGTCCAACTTTTTGAAGCCTGCAAGCACTGCAGCAGCTGAAATGTTAATGTTTTATTAGGAGCAATTTGCATCTAGATAAGCTGTGATGAAAAATACCAATTTTGAAAGTATCCCACAGTCAAACAGTAAAATATGCATTTCATTTTAACAACTAGAAGAAACAAAAAAGCAAATTAAATTAGACATCACCCCCCAGAAAGACAAGCAGCAAATGCATCCATATTAACACCACATCAAGTACATCCAGGACGTTTAAAATGAGCAAGCACTTCTCCTGGGCAGGCAGACACCCCCAACCCACCCTGCAGCCCCCCAGACACAACC
>JAOXJK010000012.1:25579977-25603260 GCA_025774025.1 Xenus cinereus | reverse complement strand
CAGGCAGACACCCCCAACCCACCCGGCAGCCCCCCAGACACAACCTGCCCCCCCTCAGCAGCCCCATGGAAATGGGCCAGGGGAGATCCTGAGCTTCCAGAGTGTTAAAGGGTGAGTGAGTCTTACTGATCCCTCCTTGGGTCTCTAACCAAAAAATTGGGGTCTGGATGGGAACCTGGGAGTTGGGCACCAGTATATCTGTGGTGGTTTGGGCTGGGTTGGCCAGTGACAAGATGACGGATGCTCTCCCCCACCTCTCACTCCAAGGAGAGGAAGAAGAGAGATAAAGAGATTTATGAGTTTCAGAAAAAATTAAACTACTTTAATGAAATCTTAATAATAAAAGGGAAATAATGAAATAGATATAATATATATAAATATATACAAAACCATATCAAGCTCCCAGGGAGATGTCACCAGGAGGCACTGGGAAAGTTCCAGAGTGGACTCAATGACAACTGGGAGCTAGATTACAGAACTCACCGATAGGGATCAAAGGCAGATGAACTGACAGGGTCCTCCTCAGATGTCACTCATTGACAAAGAACCCTTGAAGAAGAGCCAACAAAGAAGAACCAATGAAGAGGAACCAACCCAGCCCCTTCGATCCCTCAGCTTTTAAAGTGAGCATGGCAGATGGGATGGAACACCCCATTGGTCAGTTTGGGTCACCAGACCTGCCCACACCTCCCCACAGGTGTGACCCCTCCATGGGGTAAAGAACTGACTCACCTGGCCCTGGTGGACACAGCAGCAAGAACAAGAGCCTCTCGCTGAACAGAAGGTTGGCCCTGCTGCACCCCAAGCCAGGACACAGAGCTTAGAGAGGCTCCCATGTCTCAGGTGCTGGTGTCTGGCTGCAGCGCATGGAGACTCTTTCCATGGAAATGCAGTCAGAAGCTGAGCAGAAGGTACCCCAATATTCTGCTCCAGGGCTTCTGGGGTCTGCTGGCTGGCATGGAATTTCCCTGTAATGCCACAGAATCACAGAATCTTCATGGTTGGAAAGGACCTTTGAGATCATCATTCCAACCATACAAAAAAAACCCAAAAACCACCAAAAAACCCCACTCACACACAAACCAACCAACCAAACACAAAACAAAACACCCAACCCAACAATCTCAGGCACTAGATCATGCCCTGAAGTGCCACGTCTACATGTTTTGTAAATACCTGCAGGGATGGTGACTCCACCACCTCCCTGGGCAGGCCTTTCCAGTGCCTGACCACCCTCTCAGTAAAGTAATTCTTCCTAATATCTAATCTATCCTAATATCTAATCTAAACCTCCCCTGCCAAAACTTCATACCATGCCAGTGGTCTCCAAGCAGGATTTTGGAGACATCAAATCTGAACGAAGGCACACTGAATTTTTGAGTAGTCATTTAAAAAATAATGCATTGTGGAGTGACGTTCTTCCGTGCACACCAGCCAGTGAGTCACAACCTTCATTTTCACCTTGTTTTATTGATTTTTCCAAAGATAGACCACAGCAACTTGATACAATGTGAAAATTGCTCCACTGTATCTTTTCTATTAAAACAAAGCAAATACTCCTGAGATACAAAATCAATTACAAATGAATAAACCAACACGTAAGGAACAAACAGGTAATAAAGTATTTGTTCTTGGTTAATGCATACATTAGCTCATGAGTCAACAAAATAAAATAATAAAATCTCCTGACCCTGAAATAAAACACTTCCTCCTCTGCAATAAATGTTCAGGCATTTGCATGTCATTAAAGAAGTAGCTCAGAAAACTGCAGAGAGAGCAGGTGGGAAGAAAAACACAGTCTAGATGGAGCTGTGCCGCAGCAGAGAGCTACCAGTCAGCCCATTTTCAGAGGGTATTGGTGTCCCACATGTGGAGATGGAGTAGAACCGCTTAACTCATGTAGCTGCAGAGATTTGATTCCACATTAAAATCCCGATGGGTGGAATTCAGTGCCACTAGCTGACGGACTTCCAAAGGTATTCAAAAAGCTACAAAGAAGGTTGCTTAGAGTTACCGCAATAAAAACAGTAGTGACAACAATAAAACTAAATACAACATTATGTTTACTGCATTTCTCCTTTTAAGGATTTCTCCTGAAATGTTCCAGGGCTGAACAATCAAAAACACAGCACCACTTGTCTACAGGCAGTGGCAGCAAAAATCCCAGCTCCTACGGTTCCACGTCCTGCATCTCCTCTGCCTCTCCACCCACCCACCCCCTCCACCACTGAATCCCTCCTCTCTCCCAGCTCCATCCTATGCCCCAGGCTGCTGAGCTGGGAAAGGGGCAGCAGAGTCAGGACTAGTTCAAGGCTGGAGCTGCTAAATGGTCTGCTGCCGAGGTATGACAGGTTTGGGTCTTGCCTGTCCGCCCGGTCACTGATCTCCATCATGGTTGTTGGAATTTGGCATTTTGGAATATCCTATCCGCTCTCCATTTTGGATGAAATTAACTCATTACTCTGAATGCAGTATAAGGTGGATAAACAGGCTAACGAAGCCCTGTTCCCCCAGGGAACCAGGCAGAGAAGTTACATGAGATACACTGGGGCATCTCGCACTCTTTCCCGTTACAATTCGCTTCCTCTGGCGGTACCTGCCGCTCACCGTCGGCACAAAAGACCTCTAACAAGCTAGAAGCATCCTTTGCTGTCCTCCTGACTGCTCATGCATCTGCAGTTTCCACATCTTTATCCCACACACCGTTCTTAGCCTTTAAAGTAATTTTTGGTTGCTAAGGCAGAGGCAGAGCGCTGGATGGCATGGGTAGTTATTCACACGTTGCTGATCTCGCAAAGCACTTCCTTACTGACACGTGGTAAATCCCAAAGCTGACTGAGGGCCAAACTCTCCAACATGTGCTGGGATCAAGGTTCAGTTGTACAAGATGATTTACTGACACAGCAAAGATGGGTCCTGGCCTCTCAGGGCACTCTGTAACAGAAAATGAAGAGAGAGGACCAGCTGGAGGTAAAATTTCTAAAGCAAAAGAAAATACAGTGACATTTACAGATTTGTATATTTTTCTTAATATTTTCTTGATTATGCTATTTTTTTCCATTAATCTAGGGTAGTAGCATGTAGTGAACATAAAAAATAAGTGATAAATGGGGTCTGATGGCAGCATTTTGAAGGATGGAATGGAAACTGTAATGGCAGAGGGCTCATTAGAGGACAATAGCATGGAGAAAAGCTCGTAAGTACTTGGGGGAAAGGAAGGGTGAAATTAAATGATGAGAAACGAGCAGAAGGTGACTCAAAGTACCTAGGTAGAGCCAGGGCTGTGAAAAGATCTCTGACCACAAAGCTGTGTGCTCTGAATGTCTCCTTTAGCATCACAAGCATCGATGGGTCAGACTGTCCTGTGCCGCTGGTGCCAGTCAGGAGCAATGGGATACAGGCCTCCCAAGGTTACTGCTCAGGAAGAAGATTCCTTGCCCCAACAGACCCTCGGTAAGAGACTAGCAGCACGCTAAGCTTTGCAGTCTCAGCTAAGTGACATAAATGACTGATTGTGGATTTATAATCCTTTAGACACAAACGCTGACCAAGCCTGGGACAAGGACTGGGTCCAGCCACGGCCAGACTCCGCTCTGAGAAGGAGGTCAGAAAGCCAGGGGGTCCTTTCTGAACCTCAACGGGAGGGCTTTCCCGAAAGGTCTGTCTCACCCTGTCCTCTCTGCAATAAATAACCGAGGGTCCCTTTCCATCGCATCTTGTTAAAACACTGTCACATTTACTTTCTAACTTTGTTAAGTCATCGTTTTATATCAATAAATGTATCGCTGCTTCTCTCTACCAGTGAAGTGCATCGCTCCATCCATGACGGGTACAAATTCCTGTCATACACTAAAGAGAACTCTTTCTGTTAGGAGAAGGGGATTTTTGCTGCCGGAGCAGCTACATCCTATTAATACATTTAAAAGAAAAGCCAGGGTCTGTAAAAGCGTGACTCTGGGACACGTCGTGCAATTCTGCAGATGCCTTCAGGATCCTGCCACAGCTCAAGCTCTGCTGCTCCTTTACTGCAGCCCCACCAAACTGAAATAAATCAAAATCTTTTAGTTAAGCCTTTTAGTCTGCTGCTCTGGCGGGAGATGCCGAGAGGTGAATCAGCGCAGGGAAGAGCGAGAACACACATAGCACAACGAGGAACGAATGAGGAACGCTGAGCAACAGCTCAAAGTCTTAAATCAGCTCTGGAAAAAAGACCATAAACCTAAATGATCCTGTTGTCAAAGGGGCTCCACGGTTCAGCAAAATTTATGCAAAGAACACTGGCTACCTCCATCTCCGTTAATCAGAGTTGGCCTTGTTTATCATTAATCAAGAGCCTGTCAGGGGCCTCTTGTGAGCAACTTATTTCATTGGAAAGTGGATCTAAAATGGGTCATATCACACCTTCAAAGTATATATATTTCCCTTTGTGAGTCGTAAGAGAAACTATACTAATTTCCTAGGATGCTTGTTAGGAGCAAGCGTTTAAAATCAGCTGAGAGATGTCCTTTCTATGGTGCTTTGACTTGGACAATCCCTGTCAAATCCATTTGTTTGGAAAAATGCCTTATAGACTTACATATATTTCAATCTGACAGCTCTGACTCATGCAACTCTTAGGAGAAATGAGATCCAGTCGTGTTGAATTAACTTGAGTAATACCCAAAATAATCAATGCGATCCCTGTTTTTAGCACAGCTTGGCTGTGTTGAGGGCTGAAACACAAAACCTGCAGAAACGTTACCCCTGCACATCCCCCGCCTGCTCTTCTCTGCCTCCCCGTGTGGGTCCCAGCGCGGCTCCAATTCTGCTGCCAAGGGGGACCAGCCCCCAGAAGAGCCACCCAGGAGCCTCCTCAGCCCTGACGGAGCCGGGCTCATGGAATCACCTCGGAGAGAACTTAGGGGACAGGCGGGAAGGTGTCTTCTCATTAAGCACTTTCTCTACCTCCTGTGGAGGGTAATGGGTTACGATCCAGTTGCCAATTGTCTCCAAGACAAACACAGACCCGTTTTCCAGTCACTTCGTGTCCCAGCTATAATGTAAGGGGAGAGGATTCTGTCCATAAACCAAAATCTGTTTATATAGTTTCTCCCCGAAGTATAGAAACACCGCCCTGAAAAGGGTATTTTTCACTCTTTGTAGGAAACACCTGCATTTTCACCTGTTCAAAAAGTGAAAGTTTTGGTTGCATTTAGTCTTTTACACTTTTAAAAGTTCGGTTAAAGCTGTGCGTGTTCATGAAAACAATTCCAAAAATGTAAAATCTCTATACGTAGCTGCCTTAGAGAAAATATTTTAGTACTTTATACAACAGGCGAAGGCAAGATATGGGTTTAGGTTTAGCAATTTCTCGTATTGCCAGTGTTGTTCCAGCAATTCCCAGACTGCCCCGGATGAACTGTGAGAAATGCACCTGTGGAGAGTGAGTTTCTGCTCAGGATCTCGTGTGGCACACGGTGTTACAGCGGGTCGAGCCATAGACCGGGGCAACGCTCAAAGCACTGCGAGTGTCAGAGCTACGTTCGGTAGAACAAAAACAACCAACCCTCTGATTTCTGTTGGGAACTGACAACCTGATTCTGCCATTCTTCATACAAGTATATTATTTGGTAGAATGATACTACTGAATTTTAGAGTGCAGTTTTGGGGCCTAAAAAGATGAGACTAGATCCTCTGCAAAAAAAAATGCCCTTTCAGTGACTACAGACATACAAAGATCTTTCAGCCACAGTCACTGACAATAGAAATAAGACTTGGAAGAAAAGAAGAGGTGACATACATGTGCCTGATGAATATAGATCTTCCATCTTCAGGCAATACAACAATGGGTTTGTGGTAATTAATGTCCTAGAATATCAATACATAAGGTATAATTGATATGTACTCTGACCTCTCTTACAAAAATAGAGATAGGGAACTACAACCATGAAAACGTTTCTTATGTTCTGCAGCCATATCCTTTTTTCAGCATTAATATTGGAAAACTTCTTTACAGGGGCTGCCAAAGGTGTTTGAAATACATATCCATTCCCCAGCAACCCCTGCTTTAGATTATGCAATGATACGATTTGAAATGCTTAATTATTTCCATTTCCTTCAACTCAGCTGTGTAAGAAATAGTGTATTCAGTCTCACCCTCTGGCTGCCAGGCATTGTCACAGCATCGCGATGTAAAGGTTGAAAATACTTCAAGCTGATTTAATCCAGTCAAAACATACAGCTGCTTGGAATATTTTTTCACCTCGTTCGGAAGCACTGCAATAGGTTGTCTGGGGAGACAGTGGAGTCTCCATCACAAGAAACCTCTAAAAACAGTCTAGGCAAGTACCACAGAATTGTAGAATTGTGGAATAATTTACTTTAGTAGGAACATCATCTTGCTCAAACCTCTCTTCTGCTTTACTCTTTGGTGCAATACTGAACTCAAAACAGGTAATCTCTCCTGCTTTGTGTGCAGAAGTGGGTAAACCTTTTATAGCCTGAAGTGAATAAACTCTTCACCTGTTTTTACCCTTGACTTGACTGTTGTTGTGCTTTACGGTCGAATAAGACAAAAAATAGGCCATTTATTATGCAAGTGGACCCGAGCCTCTTTAATTATATTTTAAGTTTTATCAATCTTTCTTGAAAACCACTTTTTCCAGTAATAGATCCCCTTCCTAGCATTCACTCCTTAACAGTCCTCAGGCCTTTCCAGGACCTCAGAGGGTTTCAAATTCAGTAATCAACAGTAAGTAGCAAAATGGCTTGCTCTCACGCGAAGCATAGCTGAGTCACAGCAAGTTTTTATCAGTGGCAGCTCTCTCCCTGTTGAAGGTCTTTAAAGTCATCAGCTTTTCTAAATTGTGCTGGCAGACTATTTTTTTTCTTTTGTCTAACACGCAGCGCACAATACTTCGGGAGCGGCTTTTAAAAGGATAGCTGGGGAATGAGAAAATGATTCTGAGTCTGCTGAGCGTTTCTTCAGTGTTTCATTTTTAACCTATGGAGTGGTTTTGGAGAGGTCTCCAGCAGCAGACACTGATACTGGTTCTGAAGATAGAATTTTATTGCTGTGGCACTGGTTTTTAAATTTAGGTTCCCAAGAATTTGGTAGGTTTGGAGAGGACTCTTGAATTAAGGAGGACAATGATGTAGAAAGACCTTGGAGACATTTCCAAGAGCCCAAGGGACTGAGGCATTGCTGAAGTACCCAAATACCTTATATATAGTATATAAGCTGGGGGGCAGGCGTGAGCTTACCAAGGGGGAGAAAGGGGGCAGAGAGGGAAAGAGTTAAGCAGCTCAGTGTGTATCTTCCCATCTCCACTGGCACTGTCAAAATGAATTCATTTCACACTTGAGAGGCAGAATTGTAGCAGGAGAATCTTAAACAGTATTTACTGAGCATCTCTTTACTCAGGCAAGCACCTGCCAAGGTTCACCGAGCTGCCTGCCCTCTGTTCCCACCACAGCATCCCCGGGGCTCCCACAGCCTCACAGCATGTTTTGGTGGGTCAGAGTGACGTGGTGCCCTCCCGGCATCAGGTCTCTAATCCTATGACTGACAGTAAGTTTTCGTCTCCCCATGGTGACATTACGGGGTACAAATGTTGTGCCAGGGCACGGGGTTTTCCACTCTTAGTCTTAGATGACCAACCAGGTCAGCTGCCGGCTCAAACCTGTCTTGGATTATTTTCTTGAGTGGATCAGCCAAAAATAAGACTGAAAGGAATCCGGAGAGAAGTCAGCCAGCTCACCTCTCTGCCTAATCCATGATGGTGGCCATCAAAGAGCTGCAATTTGTGATAAAAGTTCCCAGATCATTTGGAGCAGGGATCTGTTGGAGGTCATTTTGTCTCCCTTGTCGCCTGCGTGCTTTGTTTTACTTTGCCGGGAAAACAGGGAAGGGAAGAGGATGGAGGTGATGATATTTTTGTTCTGAGATAGTCGAGGCACAAGGGCTCACCCAGACCTAGGGGCTCCGGGTGTCCTGCACTGCAAACCGTTTTGGACTCTGTAACCAGTTCTTCAGCTCTTCCAGTGAGAAAGATGTGACACCTCCACGGGTAATCTGTTCCTCTGCTTCACCCTGCTACCATCAAAAATACCTCCTGATAGCCATCCCCAAATCTTGGTTACTTAAAGTTAAGACCATGATATCTTCTTACCTGCAGCGAGCAAGTGATCACCATCTGTTTTCCTTTCCGGTGGTCTCTTAGATCTTCTCTCAGTATCTTTTAGACTGAGCAAACTTCCTCAAATCTTCTCAGCCCCTGCTTGTTTGGCCGCTGGTGACTCTCACAGCATTTTGTTGCTCTGTTTGTGTCCAGCTGCTGGTTGGTGTCTCAATACTGTTCTTCAGCGGCAGCTCTCTCATTAAAAGCCACAGCCAAGCCTCCCTTGCTTTCTGCCTGGGTATGACATTTGAAAGCTATTTGAACATGAAAACAAGGTAATTCCTTGTCACAATTAGCTTCCTAAGAAGGGCCAAGCAGTCTCTTCTCACTGTTTGCAGAAAGGTTTGAATCATCTTTTTTTTAATGAAAACTGCTGTAAGTTAAAACAGAAAATATTACAAATTTTAGGGGTCTCATTCGAAAGGTCATTGGTCCTACGCAAATTCATTCACCAAGAAAAGTAATTTAAAACATAGTTAACAACCAAAATTGTAAGGTAGAACATCCTTTGATTTATGTCTCTGAACGTTTTAATGGAAAATTTTAAAAATCCTAGCCACAAAATTAGCTCTTAAATAAATTTCAAATTTAATTCTTTAAACAATCCAATCCATACATTTGTATAAGAATACCATACTATTTTAAAGACTTATCATATGGATTATATATCTTTACTAATGACCTGGGAATTAGTTTTATTCATAGCACATCATAGCCTTTGAAAAACTCTATTTCCTCCGAATCTGTGGTCATTTCCCATTGAATCAGAACAGACAGTTAGAACCAGCATTTCCCCACTCCCCTGTATAGTCCTTAGTTAACCAAATCCCGCTGCAGCCCTGAGCTCCAGCCATCAGACAGCAGCATCGCTGTACTTTGGTGTATGTTCCTGTTTTCCTCCGATTTCTCACAGAGAGCTTTCTCTGTGAAGGTTGTTCCCCTTCCAAACTGCCCTTTCAGTTTATTCTTCCACAATTTTTGTATTGCCTGGATGCCTTAAGCTTTATTTTCTCTAAATAAGGAGGGGCATTTTAACCTGTTATATTTGGTGTTTAAAATTCCAGAGAAAGTGGAATCCCTTCTCCCCCGGGGCAAGGGGCACGAGGGACACCGGCTGCTGCCCGGTTGTGGTCCAGGACTCACTGTCCCTCCCCGGGGCAGGACCGAGAGCATCCCGACGGTGCGAGAGGAACGACCCCAACCGAGCAGCTCCACGGCACCCGCGGGAAGCGCCTGATCGACCTCGGTCTTGTGTCTGAGAAGCGACAGCTCCTGCAGGGTTCCTGCTGGCTTTCTGAATGCAGGCACTGTCTGCTCCCCCCGAGGGGGAAAACAGGTTTAAATTCACACGGAAAGGGGCGGTAGAATATGCCATCCTATTCTGCTTCAGTTTGCACGTGGACCACGCTAAGAGGGAAGTGTCCTACTGTACCGGTTCAGTGAGTGAATCCATCTTCTCACTACACTGACCTGAATCAGACAAAAACGCGTTGAAGTCCCGACACTTATGTGGAACAACCCTAGGAAGCGGTGCTGACTAAGCCCAGCGAAATGGCTCCTGAATCCCGTCCCCAAAAGCTGGGACAGACCGGCACCCATCAGCACGGAGGAAGGAAGAGACCCGGCAGAGACGCTTTTCCAGCTGCCACACTCTGGGATGCTGCCAGGAGCGGAGCAAGACCATTGTACCAACGTTTGTGGGGATTCCATTTTTCTGCAGACAAACGCTGCAAAGGCAGTTCAAATTCGCTCAGTTTTGTATATGCTTTGCTTGGAAACAGGCTTATGAAATACCTCAACTGAATGTTCATTGCCAGTCACCAGATATACCCGTTACGACACAAGCTGTCTGCATCACCCCGTATTTTTTCCCCAAAATAGCTCCTACCAGTGTAACGGCAAATCTTCCTGTGCGAGTTGTATTCAGGTCAGCTGACAGGGCACAATGATCTCACACAGCGACAATAAAGCATTGTATTGTGAACCATAAACCCCAAGTGCTACAGAGCTAATTTTGAGGGCCAGGGCATCAGGAGAGGGAGAGGAGGAGAGACAGCGCCTTCTGAAGACTCTGAAGACAGAGATGCCCAATCTGTACATTTGGATTCTCAAATGTAGGAAGAGTTGGGAGACCTCTAGAGGCAAATAAAGGCTGTTTGAAGCCTCCCTTGGGTTCTCCTCCATTCAGGTGGGCTCTCCCTGGTGGTTTCCACACTGACTATGCCCATAGTAGGACACAGAGTAGTTGTAGGTCGGGAATCACAAATCACGTAGGAAAACAAGACTTGAGCCATGAACAAATAAGCTTCTCTCTCTGAATTCCTCACTTTCCCAAGAGCTTCTCTGACATTGCTAGCGAACTGTTC
Organism: Xenus cinereus; assembly: GCA_025774025.1. Classification (NCBI taxonomy): domain Eukaryota; kingdom Metazoa; phylum Chordata; class Aves; order Charadriiformes; family Scolopacidae; genus Xenus; species Xenus cinereus. The sequence continues at coordinate 25,592,735 of JAOXJK010000012.1, read as the reverse complement.
CTTTCTATCTCAAGCAGTTCCAAAGGACACTAAGGGAAGAGAAGTGCATAAAGACAATTAAGAACAAAAGAATTCAAATACAACGACAAAGAGATGCTGGAGACATCTTATAAAAAATGAAGGGTGGTGGGTTTCCCATCTATGAGTGCTAAATTGAAAAAAAACCCAACCAAACAAATGTTTTTATTTTAAACCTCACCAAAATCTATAAAATAGGTGCTGAAAGTGGAATCAGTACAGAACTTTTAGGGTCCTGGAGCAGGACTCACCCAGGATCCCTTATTGCATGTCCAGATGAGGAACTTCAGAATGGTGAGGCCAAGCGGATGAGAAGACAAACAGGGAACCACCACGTTCACTCTCTTCAGTTTGAAACAGCCCTTAACTGGCTTCTGGGACAACACAAACCACTGGGATGATGGCTGAACCAGTGCCTGTCAGGAGTCTTTAAGAGTTGTGGGGAAATGCTCCCCTGTACTCAGATCCCACCACTGAGCCTTCTGCTCGAAGGAGTGGTGCCACCTTTGCTACCGAGGGCAGGACGCCTTTGGGAGGAAGAAGCAGCTCCAAGATGCCAGGTTCCTGGGTTAGACTCATACATCTTCCCAAGAACACCCTTAACACACCTGGTATCGCATTTACTCTCTGCTCGGTCATTGAATCAGGGAGCAACCAAATTCCTAGAACACCAGGCAGTGGAAAATCTGCAATCTCCTCAGTGCTCTAAGGAATAAATGGTATTTTAAAACGTAGCAGTTACATACCCAGTTTCCAAGCAATGATGAATACAGGAAGCAGAACCTAGAAAGAATCTGATTTTTCAAGCAATTTGGTTTTCAGAGCTCTTGATGCATTCACCGCCCAGCTAGTCTGCGGGCAGCCCTGCAATTAACACTCAGGCTTTGTGCTACTCACATCCCAGGTGTTTCATGAAAGCATGGAACAGACCATTAGTGGCCAAGGTGCAAAAGGCTTTTTAAATAGATTGCTAAGTATTATCTAGGAGCTCTCTGAGAGCAGCGAGGATAATATGTCATTCTCCAGAGGCAGCAGAAAGCATCTTTAATAGCGATTTATGTGCTGCAGAAATTTGGCAGCATGGAATGAAAGAGACCAGTTTTATAAATAGAAAGAGGATGTTCTCCCAAATTTGGCAACAAATGGGGAAAAGGGAAAGGGGGGAGGAAAAAAAGATAAATAGTTGCAAGAAATCAATTTAGTTGCAAAAAGGAGATCCAGTGGTCTAAAGTTATCGTTGTGTGAGAACTATAGGCATTCCAAAACTTTGGCGTACCTGCAATAATGTCACGTAGCGATGAGGAGCAGTGGGGAAGACTTGCAGTTATTCTGAGTCCAGCGTAACCCTCTTGGAGAGCAGGGGAGTCCCCAGAAGGGACTGAGCCCGGCGACCCCCTGGGCTGGGGCAGGGGGCAGGAAGGGCTGGAAGCAGGAGGCCTGTGGCAACTCTGCAGAAAGGTGCCAAGGTGACACAAAGAAAGAGGTTTTCTCAGGCTCAGAGAGGGCTGGGTGCAGTTTGTTGAACCTGTCAACTATGAAGAAGGCCTGGAAGAAAGGCTTCATCCTTGAGGACACGACTGGCAGTGAGAAGAGTTATTTCCAGCCTTTCTGTTTAATGTCTCCCCCAGCACATCAATGTCCGCCCTGTCTGAAGAAGAAGCTTTCCCTGCTTATTCTACTCAAATGTTCTGTGCCCAGCAATAGACAGCTGGAGGGACTGGAAGCCCATGGGATCACCGGGCATCTGCAGTGCAAGAAGGGGAGGATAGTCTTATCCCAAGGTGCTGGAAAAGTCCTGTTCTGCTGCACTCTGAAAGATATGAGTCTAAGATAGAGGTGAAAGTCATCTCCCGCTGTTGAAAAATGAAGACAGTAAATCAGAAACAGCATTATCTGGAACTTTACAGAACTGCTGGGTAAGAAAATAACTAAGCCACATGGGAGGCAGACTTTCTGTTCTCAGTTTCAGCATCCCTACGGCCACGAGCATTGAGAGAGAAAGGGTGAGGAAGCAACACAAAAAAGGCAGAGCAGGGAAAGGTGATGTATAACCAGAACGGAGCCCACACACGAACATGTCCTGTTTGGTCAGCACGTGGGCCCTGAGAACGGCTAGAATGCACTTGCTTCAGCTGCTATCTTTAATGAATTTACTGCTAACACGTAAAAATCTTCTCTGTAGGATGAGAGAAGGAGCTTTTCATTCTTCCATGAAGGTTTACAGTTTATTCCGATTTGACTCTTCATTCAAAAGCACCAGCACATCTCTGACGCCTGTGCAGACCCCATCCTAACATCCAGCTCCTCTCTCCGCAGCCTGAGGACAGGAGTTCTCATCAGTGAGATGGTCACGGCAGCTGAACACCCCCAAATCCACTCGCTCTTCCCAAGCACGAAGCTTTAACTGAAACTCTTCAACTGGCAAGCTCACCCTGAGGCACAGGTGAGGCACTCACCCGGCAAGGAAAGTTTCAACACAAACATTTAAGGAAAAGAAAAGGAGTTGGCACCTAAAAGCAGGGCTTGGATACAGAGCGAGCCATTAGCTCCCTCTACAAAAACTTTTTAGTTGCCATCCATGTGAAAAGCAAAATGGCACTCTTGTTTGGGCGAGTGCTAATAGAGTATGAAATGGGATAAACTGGCTTTTAAAAATCTATCCGGTAACGTGGGTTGCAGGAAGAATGTGCTCAAAGAATGCCTGCTGCACTGTTCAGAATTTGACCCTGCTGTTCAAGAGGTGATTTAGACATATAACTTCTGCCATCACAGGGGAGAAAAGGAGGGAGAAAGTAAAACTGAACAGAAGGGGGAAAAGGCTGTAAACAAGCAAAGAATAACAATCCATAGCTAGAGATCCTACTATGAAAAGCAAGGAAAAAACCCCCAATGGGTTCTTTATTCTGAAAGAATACTCAAAAAAGACTTGAAATATTTCTGAAAGAAACTCAAACAGCTTTTACGCAAGCATAGATGGTAGTAATAGAGTAGAAATGACAGGCCCTGTCACTGAAGCCAGCAAGATGCCTACGGAGAGACACCAGGAGGCAGGAAGCTGAGGCAAAATTTACCCGCAATCCCTCCTCCAGGCCGGTGTCAGTGATGCTTGTCGGGGCGTGGGGGGATGCCTTTGTGCCAGGCAACTTATCTCTGTGCTTTGAGAGCGGAGAGAACCGTCTTCCCTTTCGCGTGGTCCAAACGAGCCTTGGAGGAAACCGCTGGGGCTAAGGAAGTGGATATTCAGCCCAACAGCTACGTCAGATGGACTTCCCTGCACGACGGGCGTGAGCAGTCGAACACCAGGCAGCGTCACACCATCGCGTCTCTTAGAAATTATGAAAAAAACTGATTTGATTTCATCCCAGAGGTATGAAGTGACAAAATGATGACTGATTAATTGATTCTGTTCCCAGTGAACTCAGTGTTAGACTGGGCATGGGCTGCAGAATGAGGACTGGAGACTGGCTGTGTAACCTTAGTTTGAGATCTGGTAGTGTTACGTGAATCATCACTGACACAATTCCCAGTTCTATTATTTTAAGAAAATAAAAAGAAGCATCATTTAATTCAATTCAATGAATTTTCATCCAGCACTAGCTCTATATCAAGCTTCAAAAATATTCATTCATTTGGAATATACACTTCTATAGCAATATTGTATTGTAAAATTTGGAAATCTTTGAATAAAGTAAAAGCTGGCTGGCTGAGGCACTGGGAACTGTGCTTTCCTTGCATTTTGCTGCTGGGCTTTTTTGTTTGGTTGGTTGATTTGGCTTTTTTTGCCCATAAATACATACACCTGAAATATTTAACAAGTTCCAAAAACTTGAAAGGAAAACAAGTCCCAGTGGACTTTGTGCTAGGCAACAATACCTGCGAAATGACTAAATTCCATCAACCTGCAGTGTGGGGCAGGTTGATGGACAACAAGAGGACAACATTTCCCTTCTCCCCACTCTTCCTTCTCAATGTGCTATTTTGTCCAGTTCCTCATCTGCTATTCATGTTCTTGACAAATAATGAAATTAGCAACTTCAGTATTTGTTTGCTCCAACTCTTCTTTCAGCTACGTAACTAACCAGCTAACTTGCTAACTAGTTGGCCAGTAAAACACATATGCAGTTAGTCTGAACCCTCACCAACCCGTGAGGTAAGATACATCCAGTTTCATGTAAAAAAATTCAACCAACTTTATTTGTCATCCCTTTCCGAGAAATAGCAATATCGGTACCCAAAAATACAGCAAACTTCTGCTCAGCATTCCTGTGTCCTCTCGCCATTCTTCTCCAAAGATGTAAAGGAACTGCAGAAGTTGTGTTCCCGAGCAAACATTCTCAGTAGGGTACTCAATTCTATTTTTAGGCAACTAAAGAAGTTCCCTGCCTTTCAGAGGTTATCGAGCCTTGATGTCAATGAAGGTTTCCCTGGCATCTTTTACTAAGGTATCCCACTTAGTTTTCATTTTGCTCCACTGGACCGATGTCTGTATCCTTCTGGGGCACTTTGTGTTTGAAGAACGTCTGAAGTAGCAGTTGCTGAATAAAACGATAATGTCCTGCCCTGAATGATGTGAACTCAGAGGGAAAAACCCTTTCCAACAGACCGTAGACACGGTCCCATTATAAAAACCTCCCATATTTGGGTTTCTGTACCATCTGAACTAAACACATTCTTAGAGTAAGAAAAATTCATCTTCACATAATGGCCTTCCTCTGGGCACAAAGTTCTCTGGCAACTTCATAATAGCTACTAAAAAAAAGATAAATCAAACAAAATCTGCAGTTTCCTCTCCTAAACATTTCTGCATTCTCAACCTTGTCCTGAAAAAAAATCGAAACGTAAAGCAACAGCAGCAAAAAGAGCAGAGTCCTTCACCTCACAGGAAAAAGCTTTCTTGAATCTTGAGCAGCTGAAAGAATATCTCATGATATTCTCGTGAGGAATTTATAGGCTGCACTGGAAAGTAAAATGAACCTGCAGCAACAAGTTCAACTCACTGAACGTCATGTGCATATTGTTGTTAAATGCCGTATGATCCTGGTGATGTATGACTACAGTTATTTGGAGAAGAAGAGAATTATATCCTGCCTGAGTTTCCTTAGAAGGGATTGGAAGCACCTTTAAATCCATTTGCTAGACCTTTAATGAGAATTGGGTCATCTGGAACATATTTCATTCCACACACCAACTCATACTCTTGTAGGGCACTGTAAATAGTAACACCGTTAGAAAGAATGAAAATCACAAATGCTTCAGTTTTCATTATGGTTCAATAAATATGGAAATAATATTTGCGGTAAACACTTTATTTGGCTATTAAAAGTCATTGAGCATCAGTTTCCAACTCAGCGTCTAAGGACCAGACCTTGTAGAGACACGTGGTGAGCCAGTTCCCGTGCCTCAACAGAAGTCATTAATCACCACCCAGTAGCGAAATCTGGATCAGCAAATCAACAGGAAAAGTAATCTCCGAGCCTGCAACCAGATGCAAGCAGCGGGAGTCCAGAGATGCTGCGCTCACAGAGGGTCGGGATTCGCATGGGATTGACATCCCACCGCATCCCAAATGCTGCCCTTGGAATTCGCCCTCTTTAGAAAGAGTGGATGAAAACTGTAACTATTGAATTCATACCACGTCTTCAAACTGGGACCAGAAATTTTAAGCACATCTCTCTCATAAATTTTTTTTTCTGTGATTTGTGGCCTCCTTCGAGGACCCAGCTCTCACTGATCACATTACCTTGTGCCCACAGTTCAGCCGGTGAGATTTAACTGGACGACAAATGGATCGATTATATTGCTGGAATAAAGATGTAGCTTGTCCGTGCTTATGTCTGAGTGGTGTGGAGAGAGGGGAGAGTCCCTGGATATTTGCTGCCTGAATAGGAATGATTTTCACACCCCTTTGTAGAACTGCAAGTTCAGGGATAGAAAACAGGCTGTGACACATTTGAAAAGATGAACCTTGTTAAACCCCAATGAGGTGAAGCACAACTCAGAACATAACAGTACTGAAAACTGTGCCATATTTTTATTTTTAGTACATGGCAGCAAAAAGTAACAGTCTAAAAGAGATTTCAGTTTTTTTAAAAAAATGCATTAAAAACTCATCACACAGGAAGTTATGGCAGAAGTTTTATTTTCCAATTGCAACTTATTGGCTGAGACATTTGTTATTTACGTACAAATTTCAGATTTTTCACTTACTGGTATCCGAAAAAACCCTTGAATCTGTTTCCAAATTTCTTCTACAGCCAAGGTCCAGAACTCAAATAGCAAAGATGTTGTGGGCCAAGAGCAAAATGCATTGGCAGCCTTCTGATTGAAAACTTCCAACACTCTTGCTTCTCAATATATGGCAATAACTACAATGACTGTTTTGAACTTAAAAGGTGACAGCTCCTGCATCTCATCCCTTTCCAACCTTTGCGGGTTTTTTTGGTTTGTTTTTTTTTTTTTTTTCCTTTGAAATGACAGTGTGTTCAAAAACAGAACACAGAGGAGTTTTAGACATGACTACCTGCAAAGAGGTTGTAAGAACTAAGGAGAGGGCTGTGCCTCAAAGCCATGACATATATCTAGACTGGGAATAGAAAAAGTGCCAGAGAAAATAAGGTTCCTCTGGGAGATGTTCTTGGATTTTAATGTCTGGAAGCTCTAGAGCCAGACATCTCTCCGCGTTGTGTCTCTATCTGTTTTAAATGGCTGAGGAAGGACCAACCGTGCAGCGCTTTTCCAGAAAGGCAGGACTGCTCTGGGAGCTCTGCGTGTGATTCCACTTGTGTGTCAGGAGAAAAGGGGACGCGATTAAGGTGTTCAGCTAGAACTGCTGAACAAAGTCAATCATCAGGTGCAGGTGAAGGTGAGCAAGAATTTTATGCCCAGGCTTTTCCCTCAAGACCTGTGTCCCATGATTCGCAGCTCTGAGCATCTGCGTTCATTCCTGTTAACAGTTTGGCTGCTGAGATTTACATGGGCAGCACTGAAAAACCAGTGTCAGATCAACACCATTGCTGGAATAAATGTGCACCTGCAGCCTGTAAGGAATCAGCCAGTGGAAATGAGGAGGTGAAAGCTGAAGTCACATGAATCAACACAATAAGCACGTCTTGCCTCTGCAGTACGTTCCTGCTGGTTCCCTCTTCCAGGCCAGTGTTTGTCCACAGTGTGAGCAATCTCCTACTTCTTCTGTCATCAGAGCCTGAATTTAAGCCCTTAGAGATGCAAACATTCTCATCCTCTTTAATATGTGCTGTGTATTTACAGATCTAGTCATAATTACTCTCCACATTTCCTACAGAAAGGTTAGCTGTAAAAGCAGTAACTGATCTTCTCGTGCTCATCAAACTCTCCAGACTAACATGGGTTATAATTACGAGGCTGGATGAAACGCTGAAAATTAGCCCCTATTCCACAGATTCCTTACAGGCTGCAGAGTCAGAGAGAAGCAAAGCCTGCAAGGGAATGTAGGTGTATCTGCTGAGAACCTTTGCCTCCACAGCTCAGCTGCCCCGTCTCTCAATATGGAATAAAGGTGGGTACCAATTGGAAATGAATTCTGCCAATTTCATCTTTACTTAAAAAGCTAAGGAAAAATCCAGAAGGTTTATTCTCCAATGTGTCTTTGGGAGACTGACAATCAACCCTTAAGGCAGGTGAAGCATTTTCCAGCTTTCCTATGCTATATGGTATTATGACAAACTATGCATAAGGCATCTCCCTCCCCATCCTGAAGTACATATGTACATACAGAGTGCCACAGCTCTGTGAGGCATTTGTATTGCTCGGAGACACTGCAGCCTCCCACCAGAGATTACGACTGACTCCTCCGTCCCCCAACGTTTCCATACCCGAGTGACCCCGTATCAGTCACTCCTCCTGCTGCTGCTGCAGAACTTCCACACCCCCCATGAGGAGATTCCCACACACCACGTGACACCACGTCTTTGGAGAGGCAGGAATTCATTGTACACATGAGCGACAAACTAGTGATGAGAAGGATAAAGACAACACTAACTGCCAAAAGAGCTTGGCTTTAGTCCGTTACGTGCCCACTGCAGTCACCTTTCCCAAGCGATGTGACTTTCTCAAATAACGTGCTGCTCAGACTTACAGACACGATAAAAATTTATGCCTAGCAGAATAGAGACTTGAGGTAAGGTTCACCTTTGTTCACAGAACCAGATCTGTGGTTGCAGAGCTTATATCACTGCTTTAATTTTACTTAAAACATATTTTGAGGGTACAAGTAAAGCCTGAATGATACATAGGCCCAAGGCCATTCTTACAAAGATATTAAATTTGATCCGTATGAAAGTACACGGATGAGTCTTGAGTACTAATAGACTCTTGCATTGCCTCTAACTCCAAATGATGTGAAATTTCTCATATTAAAAATACATTAGCGAATCAATTAATGTAAAGGTTATGTTGATGGGACCTTGCAAGTAGGTTTGATTTATGAAATATTCCTGCTGGCAGTTTGCAGAAATTTCATGGGGCTCTAGTTTCCAGAGGAGATTTGTATAATCTACAACATTTTACGATTTATATACTGCACATACACCAGGGAAGGCATTTCTAGCAGCTGTCGGTGCACTGAGTCCTCCTTAAAAGCTCTTCTTGCTAATGCCCGGCTGGGATTCTCCCCAGCATCCCATCCAGCTCGGCGCTGGCTTGGGGAGACCCAGGCCACCGGGTTCCCCGCAGAGCTGGGGAATACCAGCTGGTGCCCAGGGAATGGGTCCTCTCTGGAAACCTTCCCGTTGCCGCGTTTTTCGTTACGCTCTTCGCTTTCCCTCTCCCTCCCCTCACAGCGCAAGCCAAGCCCTCCGTGTTTCTGCTACCGGTGTGTGCAACCACTGAGTGCTCTCCTGGTGAAGGCATCTGTTGCTGACTCCTAAATGGAAATAGTCTCTTCTATATAGGAAATTGAACACAGTATAAAAACTAATAATTAAAATTCCTATATTGGGAAATCTACTCATTTTTCCTTGTCCTTTGAAAACCTGAATGCCACTAATGCTCCTATATTTTTCATTTCCTATTTTTTGCTTTTGTATTTCCTAATTACTGATTGAAGGGGTTTTCCTTTAAAAAAAATAATTCTCTTTTAGAGGCATGTCTCTTTTCTCTCACTCCAAAATGGTTTGGAGATCCTCTAAGAATGTCCTGAGACATGAACTGAAAAATCAATACTTGGGTAGACTAAATAACATAAATTAAAACTAGAAATTTAAGCAAATGTAATTACCCATGTTTTATTGTACATTAAGAAACTGATTGACATTACTGTACATGAAGCAACTGATTGAAATAAATCTATTGTGACAATAAGAGTTTGTACATCATCCTAATGAGATGTTTGACGTTGGATAAACACATTAAGTCTTGATTTTCAGGTTTCTAAAAACAAAGCTACCATAAAATTAAACAAAACCCATTCATTTTGGAAAGGACTGTCTTAAAAAGCCTGTTTCTTCTTGGAGGACTTGATGGCTTCTGGGATCAGAAATAAAATAAACACAGAATTCCCATCACTGCGTTGTTTGTGGCTCAGATCTGGTGTCCTCCTGACACTCCCACCAGGCTCTTTCCCAGTCATCCTATTTCTTCTCTCAGAGTATTTCTAAAAGTAAACACTTTTGTGGGTCCAAATCATTAAAGCATTGCCCAGACATATATTCTTTTTCATTTCTCTCACCCCTTTTTCTTACTTTCTTGTTTGCTCTCTCTAACACACATTAATTCTATCATGTCTTCCAAAATACCGTTCCTGAAACCTTCTTTCCGCATCCTTCTTGAACTACTTGGAGAATTAGAGCTTTTGGCAGCAAAAATTACATTTTAGCACACAGAATTATATACATTGTAGTATAATCAGAATTAACTCTTACCCGATACAGTGCTTCTCACATTTCTAGAGAGGACACTTGGGTCAACCTGGGACACCGCAAGGCCCACGAGAAATACTTTGCTCTGTGTGAAGTTGCTTCACCTTTTACAGAATTTCAAATACGGGTAAGACCAGTGATTGTTATTGTCTCTGTTGAAAGAAGGAAAATATGGAGAAAAGCTTTTTTAAAGGTGTTTTGCCTTACGTCGTTCAGTAGCTCTTTAAGCCACGCTACCGCGGCAGAAGGAAGGATCTCAGCAGTGCAGCGTATCAGAGCCTGAGATTCCCCAATAACTCACATTTTGTGCCTCATTTTGAATATCTCTGTTCTGCTTTCCTGGTTTTGAACCTCCCCCTCAATCAAATGTACTCACACACCTTCCTGTAACACTTTTCCTAATTTCCATTTGTCTCTTACGGCCCAGCACTGTCCTGTTCCCCCAGTAATCCCAGTCCAAGTTGTTCACATGCCTTCCAGCGCTTCAGCATTTCCTTACTTCTTCTGATGTATGTATTTCTTCAACTGGCAGTGGCTCCCTAAAGCTCTTCACCTGTCATTCTTCAAATCCCTAATTCCAGAGTGACCTCTTTTTGTGAAAATAAAAAGAAACTGTTCGGTAAGGTCTGCACGGCCTGAACAGCAGCTATGAATTTCCATGGGTTTCCATGAAGACTTTCTTCCTGGGGCAGCGGAGGCGTTTGCGGGCTGGCAGGGCTGGGAAGCCTGCGCCGCTGCTGGCAGAGCTCTAACTGCTCTCGGAGTCCTCAGTCAAGTCACTTCCAGGAGTGCAAAGTCATGATTACAAAGTCACGTGCAAAAGAACTAAATATTCCCATGGAAGCCTTCATAGAGCTGGCGCAACTCCTGCTGAAGCTAATGGCAAATTCCCGTTCTATTCTGAATGGGATTCGGCCACATTTATTACCATTTTTGTTTAAATGTTGTCTTTTCCTTCCTTCACTTTGTTGTCCAAATTAAGAATGTAGCCCTTACTCCAGCGCATTATTTATAATCTGTTTATCAAAGGGCACAGCACGCCCGCGCAGTCTTCTGGAGGCAGCTCAGTGCTCACTCTTCAAACAAACCGAGGCTGAGCAAACCCTTACCCGAAGCCACCGTCCCCCGGGCAGTCACCGCGGGGTGCCCTGTGCCACACAGAAAAGATGCACAAACTACGGCAGGAAACCTCCGAGCAGCGCACGAGGCAAGCATCCGCAAGGGTTGTGGAAGTATTGCTGGCCCAGGTCATGGAAGGTTCATTGGTTCATAGTTTATAGGTTCCAGCTGGGAACTTGGGTTTTGATTTCAAATTCTGCACCTGAGAAAATTAGGGCAGTGCCCGTCTCACGAGTGGCACCGTCACCTCTGCACCACTGCAGGGAGACAAAATGCAGTTAGGGGAAAAAAAGGATGGTGTGAACGAGACAAACGACAGAAAGGCCCAGCTTTCCATACTATATGGGAAAAAATGTTTTTCTTCATAACAGAGTGAAATCACTGAAATCGGGTTTTGACTTTCTTAACTTTTCCTGTACGAAGCAACGCTCCGATCCCACACCAGGAATAGGAGCCCAGCCACATCCCTTGTGCAGGAGTCAGTGCTGTAAAGACGCCCGAGCACAAACAGAAATAAACCCATCAAGGTAGAGTTAATAATAATTTTCCAGTGGTTATTTATGGGCCCGATCGGTATTTCACATGCATGCCAAACTCACGCTCGCAGTCCCACGGGGCACAAGGGGGTCGCTGACAGCAAAGCAGAAAGCGCTGCTTCCGTCTGCGAGGTAACGGTTAACAAAATGGGAGCCGATTAAAAAAAAGCCAAGCAAACCTTAGAAAAGCAATTTCCAGATTATGGGATGACAGATTTATACTTCAGCAGACGAACGCTACTCAGTAAGAAAACAGAGCAACGTGAAATCTGTTTAGAAATAAGCGTAAAAGCAGCCAAAGCGAAGGCGCTGCCTTCGATGCCAGGCGGAGGGGCGTCAGGCGGAGGGGCGTCAGGCAGAGGGGCGTCAGGCAGAGGGGCGTCAGGCAGCCAACACACGAACCCCTCCCTGGGTGCAGGAGGGCAGAAAGCACCGGCAAACAGCCGTCACCCGCCTTCCCCAGGGCCCGCTGCTGCCTCTCTCCTCTAAAGCCGTCTGTACCTGTTTGGTGACACTCCCACCCCCCCTAAAACCCCTGGAAAAGACAATGTTCCGGGCTATCGGATACAAGAGGGGGTCTGGTTTTCCTCCTTGAGCTCGGTGCCGCGGGGGCGGGACGGGGGACTCTCCTTCCCCGGCTGCAGCTTCGGGCTCTGCTGCTCAGCGCTTCCTCCCCCGCAACCGCCTCCCGCACCGGGACCCGGGGCCCGCCCGAGGGGGCTGGAGGAGCGGGACGGGCCCGCGGCTGGTCCGCGGGGAGCTGCTCCCTGGCTCCAGCCCGTGGAAACCTCCCCGAACTTCGCTGCTCCCGCCAGAGAGAGCCCTAATTGCGGGGATGGGAAGGAACCGGGGCGCGACGAGAGCTCCTCGAAGCAGCTCCCGCTGCTTGTCCCCGCACAGAGGAGCGGAGAGGGGGAAGGTTAAGCCCGAAGGGACGCGGGTTCGCATCAGCTATTCCTCCAGCGTCTCATCGTCTCTTGCGAGTTTCCCCCCGCCCCCTGTCCCGCTCCCCCCGCTCCATCCCGCGGGGGCCAGATGGCTTCTGCGGGGCTGCCCGCAGGCACCTTCTCCCCAGCCGCTGGGAAAAGCGGCCGGAGTTCGGCTGAGCCGCTCGTTTCCGTGGGGAGCCGGTGGGTGCCCGGCCCGGCGCCTCCCCCGCCCCTCTCCCCCCCCTCCCAGCGGCCCCGGCGGT
>JAOXJK010000012.1:25518183-25571995 GCA_025774025.1 Xenus cinereus | reverse complement strand
ACCTGTAGCTGGGCTGTAGCCTGTATTCTCTGGTCTCGGTTACCTGTAGTTAGGCTGTAGCCTGTATTCTCTGGTGTCGGTTACCTGTAGCTGGGCTGTAGCCTGTATTCTCTGGTCTCGGTTACCTGTAGTTAGGCTGTAGCCTGTATTCTCTGGTGTTGGTTACCAGCAGTTAGGCTGTAGCCTGTATTCTCTGGTCTCGGTTACCTGTAGTTAGGCTGTAGCCTGTATTCTCCGGTCTCGGTTACCTGTAGTTAGGCTGTAGCCTGTATTCTCCAGTCTTGGTTACCAGCAGTTAGGCTGTAGCCTGTATTCTCTGGTCTCGGTTACCTGTAGTTAGGCTGTAGCCTGTATCCTCTGGTCTCGGTTACCCGTATCTCTGCAGCCTCTTCATCACCAGGTCCATCTCTTGCACTGCGCTCCCTTTTCGTCACTGGAGCGTGATGCTGTAATTTGCTGTCTGTCAGCCCAGAAGCAGATGGTGAGCATCTTTGGATGGACAAGTATGATTCCTCACAGAATCGGACTGAACGCCGTCCCATGAAGTTACAGCTCTTTATGCGTTACAGACTGTCATCTATCGACCACTGGAGTACAAAGAACAACAAAAGACCCTCGATGATCGTTAGATTGTCCTGGTGGTCCCCCTCCAAACTGTACCAACAGCCTGGAACACCTTGTGGGTGTGAGCATTGCATTCTCTTCACGCTGTGAGCAATCAATCTCCTCTGCCTCGGATACTGAAGGGCAGGGGAGGGAGGACACTTACACCTCCACTGCTTTGGTTGCTCTGAGACACTTCTTACCTTTCTCTACCAAAGCCAAGAAAGAATTATCTCAGACTGCTGAGTTTCCTCGTGCGACTAAAAGCCGAATCTCTCCTGTTAAGAACTCCTCCTGTTCTCACCAGTCAGCCCAGCTCCTTTATTTTGCCTCCAAATCCCTACTCTCCAAACAGTTCAGCAGGTGGAAGGGGGAGTTTGCTGCTGGTACCCCCAGCTGGGCTGTTGCTGCTGGGGTGGAAACGCTATGAAGACTGAAAAGTATGGGATGCAGAAGTTACATCAAATAGGAAAAGATCTAGAGAAGGAGGTGTTTTGCAGAAAAAGGAGAACTCAGAGGAAAAGGTGCTTGGAATGATCTGTGCATCTAGTGATAGAGGTGACCTTCTGGAAAGTTACGTTACAAAATGCCTAATTAATAGCACTTTCTTCCATTTACACGGATTGTAGCGGGGAAAATTTCATTTACGCTCCGATATTTAATTCTGCATATGTTATGTATTGATGAGGCAGATCACCAATACTGGTTTAGTGGCTTATGCAGGTGTTTGAGTGGGTTATTGAATCTTAATGTTTTATATTGCAACTTTTCCAGGAACTGTGTTTCTAACAAAGGGAAATGGCAAACAGGATTAGTGTGAGAGTGATTCGAAGGCTAGTTTAGTCTGAGCGATTCAGAGCATCTCCGGTAAGTCCTTGGCTTTGCTTAAGGCTGTTTAAGAACATCCCTTGAGAAAGGGAAGGAGTAGCCCACAGACAGCTTCCCGTGCGGAGCCGTAGTGCCAGGAGTTCAGCAAATCCTTTAAGCCGTGGTCTTGAGAAAAAATCAGTGATGGGGAACAAATTGGGCGCGAGGAGACTTCCTTTAATTTTCTGAGGGCCACTTCTCCTGCTACAGGCTGTTCAAGGGCTTGACTCATTCAAGCCCTTGAGCTGTTCGCATTATAATACAATATTTTCCTCTTTGTTCAAATGTTGCCAAGTACATTTGGGGTTGAAGCAGGATCAAGTAATAAATAGAAATAATCATTGTTACCGTGTGTTCTCACAGATAAAACAGACCCAGTATTTTCTACTCAGCTGTTTTTTATTGTATTTTTCATTGTTCTTTTATCATAGTATTTGATAGTATGTGCTTCCTAAAGACTGGGGTAATTTCAGCATCGTAAAGAGAACATGTATATTTGGATTTATAAGTGTTTGAAATCCTGCTGACTTACTGGCAGTCGGATCTGCAGTGTTCTGAAGGAAATGTGTTCGTCCCATGAAACGCCTCATGCAGTCAGAGGTCGTGGCTGGAAAAGCCTGTAGGTCATCATCAAACAACTGCATCACTTCTTCTCTGTCACCTGCCATCCAGAGTAATTCGCCTCTGAGGTCCACGTGCAAACTAAAAAGCCAGGCCCACTCCAGCTTTTCATCATTGCTGCAGTTGTGTTGTCTGTGCAGCGATAGAAACAACACAAATCTTTGTATTTAAACTAGTCCATGCTGAAAAATGTAGCAGCCTCCCCTTTAACACCAGAAAAGTGAGCCTTAATGGCCTGTGGAGCGTGAGAAATTAGTGCAGTTAGGCCAGAGGGAGGTGAGTATGCACTATACGCAGAAAAAACCCTATGGAACCTTAGCTGTTAACTGAAGGTGTCTTCATACCTTCACAAAATATTGGGACAATGTTTTATTAGTATCAAAGTCTATAATTTCTCTAATTACATAAATAGTTTGCAGTGCGTAGTCAGAATCTTATTTACTGTTATGTGGGTCATCAAATACGTTACAGCCGTGCCACAAACCACCTCAACGAATATGTTCCATATAAGATTTCTTGGAAGTGCTGGCTGGTACCTGTGAAGATTTCTGGTGGTGCTTTATTTGCCTTCAGGGCTTAAATGCACAGGGTGTCAGTCTGCCGCTGCTGTGACCAGTTCAGCCCCGCTGACCTAGACTTCTGCAGTGGACTTTAAAGGTTTGGGTCTCTTCCACAAGCCGCTTTCACCGTGCAAAGTTAAACCACCGGTGAACTGATCTTAAGGCAATGGTCTTTGTTCTTCGTGGATTTATTGTGCTGACCTTCAGAGAGCAGGATGTAGACACGGTACCTGTCTGAAAACCCAGTGAATTTGAGGAGCTCTGCTTAGTTCCTGGCACTCGGTGTGTGAGCAGGACTTGCTGGCCATAGCAGGTCCCACTGTCTTTCTGGTAATACTCTAAACCAAGTTCACAGACTCAGTTCTAGAGAAAATTTTATGTTCCTCATAGAGAGAAAGGCAAGAAATGTACACCTCCTGACCGTCCAGAAAGCTTCATTTAATGCACAGGTTTAGCTGATGGAATGAGACAAAGGAGGAGAAGGATTCTCTGTTTCTCATATTCCTTTGTACAGAGAGATGAAAACATTTATAGCTGCCCGTAACAGAAAACTTCTGAAGCTGACAGGAGAAATGTGAATGGACAGTCGGAGCGGTTTGAAGTATCCTGTTTTAGAGAGAGAAGGTTTTTGTTCAGAGAAGAAATCTCAGGGAAGTTGAGGACATGCTGAGTCCGTTGGTGTCAGGGAATCAGCCAGCTGCAACCAATTGTAAACAGACTGGTTTTGCAGAGGAGAGTGGGGCGCTGGAGACTTCTAATGGCATGAGGTAAAAAAGAAATACAAGTGTGTATGTCAGTGGAAAGCACTTGAACATCCTAAAATACCACTAAAATGGCTAGAACACAAGAGGTACAGAGCAGATGAGAGGACCTGCCCGGTGATGGTGGAGATAAAACGTGGGAGGTGAGCAGTCACTCGTGTGCGTGGTCACGGAGAGGAGCATCAGCCACGGTTCGTGTCAGAAGAAGAGCGTCCTGCAGAGGCAGAGACCCAGCCAACTGCCAGCACCTGTGGAAGTATCACACAATGAAAAATGGAAAGCAGGTGTGTGAGAAGAGGTATGTTAAATACTGCACAGCAGACTGAGGAGATCAAAGCCTTGGGTGTCTGCAGCTGAAGAATGTCTCTGGGGAAAGCAGCCAGCAGCAGTGTTGCTGTTATAGAAAGGAGATTTATAGGGGTAAGATACGCAACTTTTAAAATTAAAAGTTAAGAAGGAATAGCCATAAAATTAGCATCAATATTGGAGTACAATTTTTGGGACTGACTGCAGGAAAAATGGAACCTGTGGCACAAGGCGTAACAAGGCTGGTAGGATACAAGAACGTTTATTCTATGTGGGTAGAAGTCCAAGGATACAGGTAAGCTTCCAATACCTATAGAAGGCACTCCTGCAGGATTAGTATTGGATGTAAAGTTTAACTATTCATTAGATTTATTAAAAACACTAAGAGCAATGAAAATTTAAAAAGGGCGTAGCTTGGCTGGCTTCTGTAATACTGAGTTTCCATGTGAGTTTGAAGATGGAGGGTGTCAACTGCTTGCTGCAAAATCTAGTTGTAAGACCGTACCAGGAGTGCATACTGCGCTGTGATAACTGTTATTTCCATTTCGAGCCCCTTGGTAATAAAGACATTAATTAGGAAAGTGAAGTCATGGGAAAGGGTACACTTGATGATGGCAGTAGAGAAGAAAAATGATGGGGTATCCCATGTATGCATAGGAATTAAAGATCTGTAAGGCCATGAATCAGGAACAAATCGACACAAGGACAATCATGCAGTGATACAGGAACAAAACAACCCACTCATGTTAAATGACATCACTTCCAAGCCCTCTCTAACAAGCATATTCATTATGCCAGATGCACAATTTGGTACAGGAAAATCAGATAGGATGAGGAGGGCAGCTAATTAATGCCTTCCAACACTTCATCCAGAAGGCGGCGTGTCAAAAATGCCTGCTGACATATCATCTCCACAAGATGTATCGAAGAAGAGGGGGCTTGAAATAGCAGAAAATCTTACCCCTTTACTGGAGTGAATGCCCCTAAAGCCCAATAGTGTTAATCACACGGTACCGGGGACATTTCCAAATCTCAGTCGGATCCAGATGAGTGAGAAGAGCTGAGCACTGGAGCAGATTCCCCGGAGAGGCTGTGGAATTTCCATCCTTGGAGAAACTCAGAACTAGCCTGGCTATGACCCTGAACCAGTTCCAACCCTAAAGTTGCCAGGTTATGTCCAGAGGTCCATTCCAGCCTAGTTTTTCCTATGACTCGGGGAATCACTGTGGTCTTGGAAGGAGGCATCCAAGCATAAAACAGTGGGCAAACAGGAGAAGGACTGAAAGCACTGATTGCCCCAAAGGAACTGAAACTCAGAGTAGGGGTAGCAACTTTCCTGCTAAATGGCAGAAATTTTGTCATCTCTTTAAGAACTTGAAGGAGGAAGATTTGGCCCAAGAATGGCTCAAGAATTTTAGAAAATAGAGAGAAAATATAGAAAATTTAGAAAATATAGAGACTCTGTATGAGATAAGGGCACCAGTGATTTCCACACACAGGAAAGTACCTTGTGGGTTTTTTTTTTAAAAGGTCCTTTAACATCATTGAACACAGTTTTTGCTAAAACCTACTAACTCTTACTAACTTCATCCGTTAGTAAAATCAGAGGTGGAAAGTGAAAACAGTGCAGAAATTTAAGAGCCTTAGGCTGCAAATAAAAATTTCAGAAAGCTAAAGCTGATGTACTTAGGATGATATTGAGAGCTAATATCGAAGTGGTCTTAATTCTGCTGAATAGTTAAAGCTCGTGAGTCTCAGGGAAGGTGGTGGTGTGACAGGGAGCCCCTTGGCTTTCCTGCGTAACGCCAGTCGTGAAGAACTCATTTTCTCT
Source organism: Xenus cinereus (assembly GCA_025774025.1). Taxonomy (NCBI): domain Eukaryota; kingdom Metazoa; phylum Chordata; class Aves; order Charadriiformes; family Scolopacidae; genus Xenus; species Xenus cinereus. The sequence continues at coordinate 25,566,446 of JAOXJK010000012.1, read as the reverse complement.
GTGGATCATTAGCATTAGCCTGGTACAAGAGGTGCACCTCTGCTCTTCATCATCTGCTTCCTTTTGAGTTTGGGGATTTTTACGAGCCAGTGGCACCCACTGCCAGAGGAATGGAGCAGTGCCAGGGCTGCGTTCGCCCCCGTCACGAGGAGCCCCCCGTCCTCCCGGTGGGAGCGAAGCCTGGCCCTGGGAGTTTCTCTGTGACGGGAACTAGTGCGCGCTGCGGTGGGGGATTCACAGCAGTCAGAACGTGGGATGCTGTGCAACAGCAAGGGACTCCTTTGCCATACTCACCCACGTCTGGCGTTTCTGACGGGCTGTCGTAGCTGTTGTAATGCCTGCACAACGTGCGGAGAGGGGTGTCGCACCGGTGAAATCCTGCTTGGGATGTGGGCTTCCTCACGTTCTGCTGAATCCCCGAGCGATATCATTACGTCTGACAGAACTCCCAGTTAACAGTAAAAAAAAGAGATGGCTAGACTTCTGGAGAGGGAGGAAACCCCTTCAGGTATTCAAACATTCATTTGAGAGAGAGATCTAGTGGAAAACTGTCTTTCCTCTTTCTCCTTCTCGCTCAACTTGTGCACTGTTACTCCTGAGCAGTTTCCTCCTCCTCAACTCAGCGAGGTAGGATCTGGAACGAGGGTGGGAAGGGTGAGAAGGTGGCTTTAGTTTCTTGAAAGCTGATGATTTAGATTATTCTTAGAATTTTATTAAAGCGGCATTTCCCAAACTATTGTCCTCCTAAGCGAGGGTAGCTCTTCAGGCACACGCAGCAGGCGAGGGGCAGTGCCACACGGGGGGAGGAACGTGGTACTTCTCAAAGAGCTGTACAAGCTAACTTGTGCCGCCTGCCTTTTCCCGAGAGATGAAAAGGGAGGATCTGTCTGCCAGGTGTAGGCAGGTAGAGTTTGGGGGCTCTGTAGCTGGGAGATACACTCCCATGGTCTGTGTGCACGGTTCAAATTCCTGTCAAAGCCCTTCCGAAACAAGGTCCCCATCCCACCTGCTTACAGGTCTTGTTTTTTGCCATCCTGCTTAGAGCCAGTCTGGCTGTCTAATAATAAAAACCTCCTCTCTTTTGCATTCTTCTTCTCATCATGTCTGCCACCCTTGGGCAGAACTCTCTTTTTCAGGGCTTGGGAAACAGTATATAATGGACATTTCCATAAACAAGTGACAACAAATCACCAGCCTGAATTCATACATATAAATCAGTGGTTATGCAGAGTGGAATCGGAGCATCTGTCCTTTTATGCCTGGAAGTAGAATGGTAAAATACAATAACGATGCGTCACACAAAATTAATCTCCTCGGTGTCTGATGAGGGGACAGGCTGATCTCAGGTGTGCGTGGTGGCCCCAGAAGCTGCGGTCCAGGGAAGCTTTCTAGATGCCAGCAGCCCTTTCTAGATGCCAGCAACCCTTTCTAGATGCCAGCAGCCCTCTCGGCTCTTTCTGGCCAGGCAGACGTGTGGGACAGGGATGTGGCTGGTGCAGCTGCACGGTTCCCAGCCGGCCGGCTCGGGGGCCAGGAGCGGTGTCACCAGGCTGATGTAGCCCCCAACACAAGAGCCTGCAGCCTCGCTCCCCGCTGGCTGCCTCAGCGCCAGGAAGAAACTCTTACTGGTGGATAAAAAGCATATCTGGGCTGTTACCACATCAGTTACTGCACCAAATACTTCTTCCAATTACAAAAAAGAAGATACCCCGAACAGTCACAGATTTTAAAACTGTATAAACCAGGCCTGTGACCCACTGAGCATCACACTTCTATTGAAGCCTTAATTCTTATTTGGAAACAGCTGTTTCGTAGGAAGTCCTCTTTGTACTGCCAATGTAGTGAAGAGGGACCATGGTGAAAATGAGAACAGGACCTAACGCACAGAACCAGGGTCCCTTTGCATTAATCTGTTAGTGAACAGCAGTCTGGAGGTGGTAGATAGAAATGTAATCCATGTTGGTTTCGTGTCTCGTACCTCTGCTGGAATTGTATAATTGGTCCCGTGGTAAATGAGAACGTGGGAGACTTTAAAACCCCATACCTATTCTGCAGGTTTTTTCTGACATTTTGCACTCCACGGCTGCAAGGGACATTAGATCTAATAGAAGCAGTTCCCTACGTGCCTGACAGTTTCCCACTAAAAACCAATGTTTTAAATAAAAAGCAAACCCAATAACTGAAACAGAATAAAGTAACAGGGCTGAGATAATCTCACAAAGCCAGAAAATACAAATTCGAAGCTGAAACCTCGTTTTTAACTTTTCTTTTTGACCACCTACCAAGGAGAGCCTAAAGCGCAGCCTGCTTTTCCCCTGAAGCATGATAGCAATTCCATTATCTTTGCTTGTGGTTCCACGTCTCCACGTGTGTGTATCTATTGCGTCTTTTGCTTGTTTTCAGTGGGAAGCCTGGGCAGTGCCTGTGAGTGTAAGGGAAGAGAATGGGAAAAAGTGGTGAACAAATTGTTAAGGTGCAGCCTTCCCAGCAGGAACACGGGCACCAGAAGGGGAACGGTTAAGAGGAAAACACAAAGAATAAACGCTCCTGAAACGTGGCTGTTGCTGCTGCTACCAGTGCGAGAGAAAGCTTGCAGGAAAGAAGGAAAACCCCAGGCTTTTGGGGTTTCCCAAAACCTGAGCTTAAGGAGCACAGAGAGCTGTTAATTTTTCCAGTTTGAGGGAGCTTTCCTGCAAAGCAGGGTTTTTCAGTTTTCTCACACCTACTTACCTCTCCGGGTCTGTTACTGGAGGTTGATGAGATGCCCAGTAGGTGGCATCCCTTTAACACAGTGCTAATAGCTTCTTTTTTTTCTTAAAAACACTTGTCTGCAGAATTTAAATTGATTATCACCGAATCGGCACATCCAAAAGTTATGTTGTTGCGAGGACTTTTAAGTCAAAAACTCTCAAATTTGGAATCCTGAAGTTTCAAAAAAAATCTGAATTTGGGAATCTAACAGGAAGAGAGAGAGGGAGGATGTGTTTTCCCCCTTGGTTCAGAGCAGGGTTCTGAGGGAGTTTACAACAAGCTACGGCTTCACAGCACCTTCTGAAACCACTGCTGTGGTTCCTAACTTAAGGACACATTTTTGGAATGTCATGATTAGGACATCGTGATTACATTTGAGCAATTGAGGAGAGAGATTGTGACATCCTCCTGTCTGCATTTAATTTACCTCTGTTGCATCGTCTTCCTTTTTGAGATGTGTTCATTTTTTTTGCTTCCTGAGAAATAATCCCAACGATAGCTGGGGAAGTGGCTGTTACTACAAACCCGTCCCCACTTACATGTTTGCACATAATCCTACAGACGGAGGCTGTGACGGGATGTAGTTTGAATAGGCAGGTGCTTTGGGCTGTCGGCATTTGGCACAGGACATCGGTACCAGGTACCAGCTGCCGTTTGGTTAAACCAGCGCCCCGTCTGAAAGCTCACAGGTCATTCACAGCCTGGCTGCAGGTGGAAAACAGATGCTGGAAGCGTTGGGGAACGTGTGGTGGACCAGAACGCTGAGCAGCCAGGGATGTCTCCGCTCGGCCTGAGGAAGGTTTTTGGGACATCGGCTCTTCCGAGGGAGCAGCCACCTCCTGCTCTGCCGTCAGGGTCCCCTGCCTGCGAGAGGAGACGCGGCAGAGCTCTGCTCTGCTTCCTTGTGCCTGGAAACAACCCCCAGAAATCACAGCCACTGTCTAACGGTACGGGGTCTGGAATAATACTCAGTAGCTGAGCAAGTCTCACTCGTTCCGAAGTTCTCTTTGCACGGAATAAGACAGGCAGATCTGTGTCTAATGGAACACAGACACGGATTTTTTGAAGTGTTTTTCCCCAATGGACGGCTCTGAAGTTTGTGAATTGCCGTGGGGTAAAGATGCCATACTCTCCTCTGCTTATCTGCAGTGGGTCAAATCGTATCTCCAAGCCCCGGTATTGTAACGAGTCAATTATCCAGTTAATTTGCATGAGATTGTCAGGTCATTCTGCAAAGTAAAGTTTAGAAAAGCAAGGTTGAGATACTAACCTATTTTCATCCCTTCTTTTATTTAAGTGAAAATTTATTCTGAAGACATATTTCATCCCAAACCATGTTGAGGACGTTGTTTTCAGGACATACAGTTCCTTCAATGTTCTCTATGTGTTTGCTCAGTGCTGTTCTTCTCACATACAGACCCATCGGCGTCCATCTCTAGAACTTCTATCATCACCTGCGCTGCCTGGGACAATCTGTCTTTACAGAGACAAAACTCCCCCAAACGACAAAAGTAAAACAAGACGGTGGATTACTGCTGGTGAAAATGGGAACAAATATTTCCAGGGCTGGGAAAATCCCTTTTACAGCAAGAGTATGGGGAAACTTTTCCTGGAGGAAGCGTTGAAAAGCAGTACCACATTGAGAGAGCGTGCCTGAGGGTTACCAGGGGGATCTTCTAACCAACTGTGAACTGCAAAGTCAGCCTTCTGAGTCTGCAGACAGATCATCTCAGTTTATCTGCCGCCAACCACAACTTCCACAGGTTGTACCAGACTGAAACTCATATGGTGGCTTCATGTAAGCGTCAATATATGAATCACAGCAATTTATAAAACTTCTGCTGCTGTTTGGAAGAAGCTCAGAGGAGCTGTAGTACTGAGGCCAGAGGGAAGACCCCAATAAGCAGAGTTTCAGGCTTGGATAGACTTCTAAAATAAGCAGGGTGCTGGAGAAAAGTGGAAGGAAGGACTAAATTCCTTTTCCCTTGGAGCCTACAGCAGGGATGGCGTTTCAATATTTGAGAGAGAGGTTGGGCAGAGAGAGATGACAATGCAAGGAACAGCCGGGGCAACGCTGCCCAAGATGTCGGGGCGCACGCCGTGGCAGCAGCCGGGGGTGTGCGGCTCGGGCCCCTCCAAGCTGCTTCAATGACTGACGCCGCAGTTAAAGCCCTGGCTGTCTGGTGACAGGGCTGCCTCCTTAACGAACGGGCAGCATCCGCCAGAGGTTCCTGTGCCAGCCTGGGGAGCTGTGCTGGCACAGCAGCCCCCGCGGTCCCCAGGGATGCCCCAAGTCTTTCTTTCTTTGCTCTTGGAGTCAGCTGGGAGCTCTGCAGAGCCAAACCCTGCCAGAGGGTGCCCGAGGAGACAAGTTCTTCTTTCCAGTCAAAGGTACCCTTTATTGCTCTCCTAAGAAGTGGTCGGTCGGACTAGGACCTCATGTATCCAGGAAAACTGAGGTCCTGTTTGAAGAAAGGAACAGTTTTGGAAGCACCTGGGTGCATTATTAAGTGTTGCCAAATTCTATAGGAAACCTTTAGCGCTATGTATTGTTACAGTTTCTTTAAACTATACTGTTGTCAGTCCCAGAGTAGTTGGAGACTACTCTTCGAGGGCTTTTCAGACACCAAACCACCGCTCCTGCCCAGCAGATTGACCAGCCAAGCCATGAGGAAGATACAGTCGCTGTTGATAGAAACAGAGGTCGGTAGGTCGGGCCATAGTTACTAGTGAGCTATTCAGTAATGCTGCAGGTTTATTTGGAGTGCTTCTCTCCTGCCAGATGTTTCAGAAAATGTGACAAAGTTTAATTAGATGGTTACAGAGTTAATTAAGAAATTATAGTGAAATTAGGAACTGCAATCAGGAAGGAAAAGGCTTTTATAGATCAACTTTGAAGCAGAAGTGTGAGTAACGCCAGGAGGCAAGAGAGGAGGAAAAGAGACAGTGGGATGAACCAGGTGGGCTTTTGACACAGCATCAGCCCGAGTGACACGGCGGAGGTGTAGTTACGAGACACTGGCAAACAGGAGTTCAAAAGAAATCCTGGTATTACAAGAGAAAATGCAGAAGAGAGCCTGGAGCAAATGCACGGGAAGTTTGAAGCAAGAAAAGTCATTTTTAAAAGGATCTAGAAAAGAGTTGATAAAGTTAAAGGAGGATGGGGTGAATAGATACGGGTCTTTGAGACATGTCACAGAAACAAGGCTCTGTAGACAGCTGAATTCTGGAGAGTGAGTCTTGGAAGGGATGGAATAAAGAGCTGCCCTGGATACACAAGCAGGAGGAGGGAGCTGTGTGACACTTATGCCTCCAACCCAATATGTTTTTAACTATTTTTCCTTTTATCCTTTCTGCTTGAGGGTAATTGTGTAGAACAGCTTTGTGGTTGGATTGGTGGGTTGGTGTTTGGGTTTGTTTCTCTCTGGTTTTATTTGTGTTTTGTTTGTTTGTAAACGTCTCCCCAGATTTGTCTGGTACTTTATATCCCTTAAAATGCAAACTTTGCAAAAGAAAGCAAACTTCATGAGTGTAGTAGCATTTCCTTTGTAACAGATGTTTGATCCTGTGTTTTGCTTTTGAACCCGGTGACTTAAAGCACCTTTCGGCTGCTTTATCTTGTTCCAGAGGACGGGGTGGTCCTGCCTCACGAAGGGGAGCTGTTGATGGGAGGGTTAAAAGCAGCGCATGGTGTGAAGAGACACATATTTACTTGAACTAGAGCACATTTTTTTGCATGACATGAAGCAGTCTGGGTATTTAATAATGATTACTGGCTGGAGCAAATTAGGTTTGCCATGATCTGTGCTTTAGGCATGCTTTATGTGGTCTCTGCTCACATACCTGACTCCTTGCTTGGGCACGCGCTCGGGATCTCGTCGTCCTTCAGCTGAAATAACCACCGAGTTATACCCACACAGTTATAGTAGATCAGGCAAGCCCTTAATGACTCCCTACCACACCAGAGCGGATAATTCTGGGAGAAATGATTGATTTCGTTATTGATTTATCAATCAGGAATTGCACAAGGCCTAAGTTAACAAAACAACTGAGCAGCTCGGAGCACAACCTCCCGTACTTTGTGCCATGTTTATCTATTAATTACATTTTCTGCAACTATCTCTGCCTACCAGATTGGCAACATACACGCAAAACCCACTTAGAACTATTTTCCCACAAACAGGCAGAGGTAATGAGCTCATTTCTATGGAAATCTTTCAATATTGTTTTTGTTGTCTGCCTACCAACTGCTTGTAAAAATATTTGTCCAAATTTAATAGCTTCTTATTCATCAAGAAAGATTGAAAAAATAACAGCATAAAAAACACATAGGAGGTAATTGATTCACAAATAAGCTTGGCTTTCTGTGAGATAATTGATCTGACCTTAATTCAGAAGAAAAAATTATTAAATCAGTGCTAGTAGGTAGTGCATGCAAGGGAGAGAAGTGTCAACTGTAAAACCAATAATTATCTGTCTTGTGTGTTGCAATATTTCATCAATGCAAATCCGTTAATCCTCCTGAAGGTGATCCTGCTTGCACTGGGTAATGTAATGCAAAGTACCTTTGCCTTGAATATGATGATCTGCCTGAAAAAAGCAAACCAACAAAACCAACTCTAAATCTGTTCCTATTTGAAGTTTGTGTGAAGCTTTCATTGTTTCTGAGGGTAAAGCCATGCATCAGAAAATTTGGAAAATGACAGTGGGAGTCAGGCTCTGGATGCTCTGAAGGCTTGAAACCCACAGATGAAGGGCCACTAAGTGATACGTACACGCTGGTCCAGTGTCCTTGGGCACTGGAGTTTCTTCAGCCTTTCTCCTTTTACAAGTGGAATGGACTCTGTCATTAATGAAAATTGTATCTCAGGTCAAGCCTGAGAAGGTGAAGTGCTGAGCTGATTTGACACCAGATGTGTCAGATGGTGATTTCAACAGATTTCAAGGGCTTATGGGGTTCAGAATTCTTGAAATCACTGGAAAATCAGCAAAGAATACAAGTGTAGTGGGTGGTTCCATAGATCATAGAATCGTGGAACGGTTTGGGTTGGAAGAGGTCCTAAGGATCGTGCAGTCCCACCCCCTGCCCTGGGCAGGAACACCTCCCACCAGAGTCAGTCCTGCAGGGATCTGTGCTGGCTAAACACCGACAGCAGTCCAAAATGAGATTCTTATCATTAGTCAGTGGGAATTAAGGACACTACTTAGTTTTTATATTTGTTTATTTCTATGTGAGATTATTGGTGGTAACTATGCTGTCTAAAAATAAATCCCAGCAAGGGAAAGCACAAAACCACCTTGCAAAATGTTTCATTCCTCCCCGGCATCCTCTGATCCAGTCAATAGAAGGCAGGAAATTTTTGAGGCTGTCTCAGAAAGGATTTTATGAAAAATTTTAGAATCCGTCTCTTGTCATTGCGTTGTGCCTCTCTATATTCTTTCTCTGGGCAGTTTCAATAAAATGCGACTTGCAGTCTTTCTCTGCTGTCCTAGACCCTGGTCCAGTGAAACAGTTCATGTATTTGAGTGCTCCCAGTTTAAGTGTGTGCAAAAAATATGTGCAAGAGTGGTCCTTAAATCATGATGTGGTACTGCTGTGCAGTGTCAAAACACTACCCTATGCACCTCAAAAACCCTTAGATCGAAATTAAGGTGATTTGGTATTTAAAGATACAATTCGTAAAGTACCTTATAACCCTTTGACATAAAAAGTGCCATGAAGTCGGGTGTATCTCATATAAAGGACTGAGGAAGCAACCGCCATCCATAGTGCGTGCTGTGTTTTGTCACATGTTCATAACACAGCGCTAGCTTCAGTACAACAGAATTAGAATATCAATGGCCTGTTTTTATTAGAGCACATTAAAGTATTTAACCAGAGTGAAATTGATTGCATTGAATTGCAAATTTCACACGGGGAAAAGCAGTTGAAAATAAAATGAGGATGACTAGAAAGAAGTTAATGCGCTCTCCAGCTTGGCTGTGCAGTAACACAGGCTTGAAATACGGCTGCATATTCTGCTAAAATTGGGTTATGTGGTTGGCTTCGTGTACTCGGCTTTACACAGTCTTCGGGTTGTTTCCTGAAACTTTTCTGAGTCTTTTTGTCGCCGGAGTCAGCCCAGGCGAGGCTGCCGGGGGCGGAAAGAGCCCCTGCTGCCCCTCACCTCTGGGTGCAGCGCGGTTGCTCGGGAGCTAAATCACGCCGTGTTCACCAGAGAACTTCTCTTTGTCGCTGGAGTGAAAACAAACAGGTGTAAGGGGGCAGCGCGGTTTGTTTCAATTTGCTGGTTTACTTTGCTGCACTGCCGAAGGCTCCCTGCCCTCGCAAGCGGGGGGCTTGGCTCTGCGGGGGCTCTGTGCTCCGCAGGACTGGAGGGAAGCCACGGGAAGGGATGGAAGGACACGTCTCCCAGGAGGTGGTGTTGGCGTGATGCAGATTGTTCTCCAGGGTATGGAAAGGGAGTGTTGGCTGGCACTGACCTGTCTTAGAAGGAAAATGAATCATTTCAAAGTAGTCATCAACCAGAAAGGCTTGTCTGTTGTGCCCAGTGGTGAGAGCCAGCGAGGAGCTTTAAACTTACACTGGTAATAACGAGGAGCGGCAGAAATATTCTGTGATTCTGTGATTCTGTGAAATACGGGGATGGTTCGTGTCAGCGTGTTTAGGGCTTGGAGCAGGAGAAGTCGCCACTTTCAAACTATGACTAATGTGAGAAGTTTTCTAAATATTTGAAATAAATAAAGCGATAGAAAGGCCAAAGCAACAGAAACAATCCCTCCTATCCGGTTGTTTTATGATCCTTTGGCTTTTTGTGCTTCTCCCCTTGGCATCAGGAGCCATCTACAAATGCAGCTCCTGGGCGGCGCAGCTGGCCTGGCTGTTAGGAGCGGCTTCTGCCTGGGGTATTGCTGTAGGACGTTCCAAAAGCCTTATAACTGCTTTTCTAGTGCTTAATCAATCGAGCCCTGTAGCCTACTCTTTCTCAAACTCACTTGTCTGTGAGACTGTAGAGGTGATGTGTGAAAGAGTGCAGTTTTTAAAAACAAACAAACAAAACCCCCATACTGGTCTCACACATGCAGAGGAAACCGACTCGGGAAAATGCATGAACATGCAAAATTTCAGCCGCTTTTCACAGAAGAAGTGAAAAGTATCTTTTCAAGACGACCTACAGGCATTTTTTCAAAAGAGTAAGGTGCTCCTTTGTTTAAATGGGTTGAGAAATGCTGCCATAAACCCCAGGACACCAGCGGAAAAATGAAAAAAAACAAAAAAGAAGAATCTTCATTGTTTCTCAGGGAAAAGGAGCTTAGAGTCTGGGGGCTTAGAAAGTTATCATTAAGACATTTGCACACTGAAAATATTAGACGTGCTCTTTATTGCGATTGTCGTCAGAGGCGCTGGGTGGCCTGACCCCGCGGGGGTGGACCAGGGCTGGGAGCGTGTGGGAGCGGGGGATTTGGGGTGCAGGAGGGGGCGGCAGGGCGGGGGGGCTCCGGTGGGCGATGAGCCGGCGTGAAGGCACCGAGAACGGGCATTTCACCCAGCGACTGCTGGGCACAGGGCGGGTATTGCCAGAATGACATATTCTCTCAGTTTCCAGTTCCTGGGAAATTAAAAAAAAAATATTAAATTTTTTTGGTCTGATTCAGAGTAAACCCGAGTAACTCTCCCCGCTTCCCCGCAAAACTTTTTCAGCGATGAGAAGTGCTGCTGCTCAGCCAGCTGCGCTCCACAAACAGGCTGGAGTCTTCTGGGACAGTGTGCATTACTCATGCTTGGGCTGAGATCGGATTTTGCAGGCCAGTGCCAGGTTGAAAATGGAAATCTGATCTTGGATGACTTGCCCATTGTAATACTGACCTTCTAAATCAGCTGGTAATTTCTACATTTGATCATCTTTCATCTTCACATATGGTATTAAAACTCGGCTGAGAAGCTAATGCAGAAGGGCTGATCAGAATTCATCCCCATGCTCTTCAGAAAACCAAATTAACATTTGGATTAGAGAGCCTGATACCTATTCCCTGAATGTTTGGAATATTAAAACACAACTCACACTGTGGATGTTAAATGTCAATACTGAGAAGAATATCTAAATCACATGAAACCCAAGCAAGGGAGGCGTCCAGATAATGGAGGTCTGCTTTCAGCTTCTTACAGCAAGCGCGATAATGTTTTTTAAGGGAGAAACTGTAGAAGTTGAACAAGTTTCCTCAATCTATACAGCTTCTAAGTAGGAGCATCTTCAGAGCTCCTTAATGCCTTTCTGGTTGGGGTGTTTGCGGACCTCACCCTGTGCCAGGTGGTAATTTTTCCACCATTTACTACTCAGGATTAATTTTAAACTTGTGTTTATGTTCTTGACCTTGACCGTGCCTGGTTCAGTGCCTGATGTGTTGCTGGTTCAGTGCCTGATGTGTTGGCCGAGAAAACACCCATCCCCATCAGCAGGGGCTGGGCTGGGGTTCCTGAGCGTGCCGTAGATACTGAGGGCAAGGTTTTATTTGATGGGAAGGTGTGTCACCATCTGCTGGATTTGTGGTCCTCGTTTGCAGCGAGTGTGGATCATTGCAGTCCCCTGGAGTAGATTTTGTGTCTGGTTCCCAAGGTCTCAGCTGAGCCCCGGGTCACAGCCAGGATGGTACCATCGCACTTGCAAGACAAGCAGCTCTGGGCAGATGGAGTTTATGGGTTACAGTGGACTTTATGTGGGCATGGAGAAACCAGCCAGCAAAGTCCTGTTGCTGTCATGAGGTGGGAAATGAAGTTCAGCTGCAGTGAGACAGCAACACCTCTGGAGTTCCCAGTTCATTCCCAGTAAGTGTTGGGAGATCCCAGCACACACAGGAACAGTCAAGTGTGGTGTCCTCAGCGCTGCGGTTCTCTCTCTGCCCGTGTCCTTTGGTGACAGGGTTGGAGGCTGAGGAGCCATGGTCAATGCAGACACCCCAGGCTGAGCTGACAGAACCCACTTGTGTTCTCCTGGACCCCCGAGTACTTCCTGAGCAGCCCCCCTTGGTGTCAGTGCCCCCGACCTCAGACAGGAGATGACGCCACTAATTTAGCATGAAAACTAGTGAGATTTGGCTTGAAGTCATCACTTTAGCCAGCCTTTGCTCCTTGGTAATCTCTTTTGTTTGGGGATAGTCTCTGATCTGTTAGGAAAAAGAGCACAAAAATAGATCCCTTTCTTCCACGAGTAAAGAAATGGAAGATTTTTTCTGTGTCCAGATGACTTGGTGCGAGGGAGGGATGAGCCAGCGCCGTCCGGAGGGGTACGGCAAGGGCCCCCCACGTGTCCTGGGAGGGTGGGCTGGAGTTGTGCTGCTCCGAGAAGGAGGACAGTAACCTAATAAAACTGAGTCCCTTGTTGACTCATCTTTGCAGTTTCCTGATATGTTCCAGAGGGTTTTCCAAATTATACTTTTTGTTGTGATACCAGATTATTTTTATCACAGAATATAAGACTATGTCTTCTAAATACGCTACTGGGTTTGAGACTGTAATGTCATAAAATGATTCCCTTAGCAGTGGCTGCACAGCCGTGTACTGGTGTTTCTGTAGAAATGAACAGTAATAACTATATTTTTCTGAAAACAATGGAGAAATATTAATGGACACCAAGAGTAATGTTCATTCTTCATAGAAGCTTCTAGAAGATGCTTAATTTTACACAAAATATTTACAGTTCAGGAGATCAGTGTTTTCCAGTTTCGACAGGGAGATCCCTCTGTTTCCTGTTCCTGTTTTCAAGGTCACTACTGAAATAATGGCTTTTTGTAGAGAATTAGCAGATATTCTCTCTTTTCCTAAAACTCCTCTATGAAATGTCAGTGCGAATCCCATTTCTCTCCCTGCAAAATCCCGTGGAAGCTGTAAACCTCTTAAAGCTTTGAAACTCAAACCGAAGTTGTGTTCGGTCGTCAGGGGTCGTTCCTGGTCTCCTGACCCTCAGGTCGGGGGGCTGAGGCTGCCCGGGCTGGTGGGACACCCCCTCGCGCCCCCGGAGAACAGCCCCTCCAAACCCCCGCAGAGCCACCCGCTGACAGCAGGCGCTGCCGGGCTGGGACACCGCGCACATTTGGTACAGCAGCTGGTTCAAGGATGAAGATGTACTAATATCGGATAAACGGCTCCAAGTTTCAAAGTTGTTCTCAAACTGGAGTGTTAAAAGTGCAGCCATTTGTGTTTAGGAGCCTTTTCTTTCTTTTTGTCAAGAAAAAACTTGCCAGATTGCCTTAAAAAGTGATATGGAATTGTCTCAGGAAAATGGTTCTAGATCATGTTTTTTTCTGAGAGATTTGCTTCTTGATAAATAAGTCTATAAAGAAGCGGATCTTGAAAGGCCAACACCTTGATTAAAGAAAAAAAAAACAGAAAAAAGAAAAAATCACACAGTATTTCATTGCAAGCACAAAACTGAAGGTTTCTAATGATATGGTTGGGAAAAAAAGCGTTTATCCATTTGCTCTCGAAAAAGCAAATAGCTATATTTAATAATGGGAAGCAAACAATTAAAAAAACACCAGGACACTGCATTGGTGTGACTTTGAATCCCTTCCTAGCCCCTCGCAGGCAGTCAGCTTCTTACTGTTGGTTGTGAGAGCTCATCACGAAATCACGACAAGAAGATGAAGAGGAAGGGGTATTTTGGAGGTAACTGAATTGCATCTCCATCGGGTCCCCCCAGCTGGTTTGGTGGAGAAGGCTTTAGGAGAACACTGCCCACTACTTCAACACAAGCTTCCTGCCTTTATTTTGCTAGTAAAATGCTGTATTTGTGGAAAGACATGAAACTCTTGGGATAACTCCATGTACATTTTACTCAGAAATTCTGCTGTAGTTCTTAGCAAAGTGTATTTTTAGGATTACAGCTCTGGAGTGTCTGTAATTGTAGTCCTAAGAGCGGCTCAAAAGCTGGCACTGGTGATGCCTTCTGCCTCTTAAGGGCAGCTCCTTCGGTGCTTATTGAGGAAGATTGCTCATTGGTTTCACTGGGAATTTGGCCTCATCAGTGAGCGCTGCAAAGTCAGGCCCCTCGAGAGTGCCACTTCATAAATCAATTATAATTAATTCATCCAAGAAAAAAAAAATACTAATTCCGATTCAGTTTAGAACACCCAATCTCATTGCAAATCATTAGTTACCTAATCATGAAGGAAATTAAAATATTGTTCAAATTAATCATGTGTGACTCAGCAGGGCAGAAGACCTTCAGGTAACAGATCGAGTTAAAACTTTGCGCTGACGCAAAGCGCTGAACAAATGTGACCTGGGATTTTGTGAGATCAGATCAGCCTTTCTGCATAAACTGCTGTGAGGTAGGTCTAATGTAATTATTGATACAGCACGATGAAGAGAAAGCATTTCTGATAAAGTACGTGGTGCTCTGAAGAAAACAAATGCTTTGTGAGATTAAACTCCCGCTTTTCCGCTGGGGAGCTGTGCTGACACCAGGAGCGATGACAGCAATATCTGTCATACCAGTGCCCTTATAAAAGTGATGGAGAAGCTGCTTCTCCTTTGCAAATGAACTTTGCTTATGGTAAAAAAAAAAAAAAAAGTGCTAGGTGATGTTTAACATAGGAAATACCTTAAGCCTCAGCGGGGACCCGTTATACTGGTTTGGGACTGGTCATATTCCTTTGGGGCTCCAGAGCAGTGGCTGATGCAGGAGCCTGGTCCTGAACACGCTCCGTCCCCTTTCCAGAGAAACTGGACAAAAGTAGTGGTTTGTGGTCCTGCCTGTAAACATGGCAAGAACTCAAGCACGTAGGATCTTGCACCTGCTTTTGGGGATTCTTCCTTGACAATAATTCTCCATGAACCTTCAGAAAGTCAGAATCAACCCGTTTATAAAGCACATCGCAGCTGTGTAAATAAAATATCTTCCTCAGTGATCCTACAGGCATCAGGACAAACTGGGGTGTTGCTGGGTTCTGACTGTACCCCCGCGGAGCCTCTGCCTGCAGCCCAACTGCAATGTTGGGCTCTAAGTTCAACTGGAAACAGGAAAATAAAATACCTGCTGAGCAGTGGGACTGCACAAGCTTTGGAATGGTAATTTCTGCCTTTCCTGCCCATTCCTGTGTCAGGTCTGAAGCCGTTCTGCTGTGCTGGGAGAGATTCCCGTGCCTAATGAGTTGCACTGCTTTTGGATGAATGCAGCAGGTAACACTGCCGGTACATTTTGATGCTCACATCTCACTGAAGAGAACAGATTCGTTCTTTCCTTTTATACTGATGCTGAATTGGATATTTTTCCATAAAAGAGAAGCAAGAATATGACATCATGCCTAAAATCCAAGTTTACTGCACGGTAGTTTGTATATTCAAACATAATGAGAAAGAAATGTGCCTTGACTTTGTAATTACTAAAACCGCTGCGCTCGTGGGTTGCTCTGTTTTCTTTTACTGCTCATGGAATGACAGCACTGTGGTTACGGTTCCATTGAATACACATAATTAATTTTCTAGGACAAATAAGATAATAAAGCTTTCCTATGAGCGTATGCTTTCTTAATTAATTACAGTTGCTTCTCCTAGTTGGCTTTAGTTTATTTGGTCTGAGTAACAACAGCAGAACCTCAGAAAGTGTCCGTGCAGTAGAGCTGCCGTGGATTTCTGTATGTCCATTAGTAATGGGGTTTCGTGGGTAACACCAGAAGCCTCTGATATTTTTCTTTTAAGAATAAAGTGTAGGATACAGCAAACAGTAAAGAACAATGTGCCAAGAAGGATCCCATTCTTCAGTATTTCTGCCTGTGCTTAGAAAGTGAGATGAGCCCCTCACAACGATGTTTTTGAACATGAACACATGTTCAATCCACGCTTCACACGATATCTGAATTGTTAGTTGTCCCTTGTATTTTACCAAGGGGGTCTCAGTTCAGATCTTCATGACGGTGAATTGCCGCCTTTGCCATCAGAGGCAGCTCAGCCCTCAATCTGAAGCAGCCCCGCGCGGAGGACACAGCAACCGCTCCTGCCTGTACACGCAAATAGCAGGGACATGAGACAAACACTTTTGGGGCTTCTCATCCCAAAAGTCTGTTCCTGGAAAACAGGTTGTATATTATTATATTATTGTCAGTATTAATATATTCAGAGATAATCTTCCCAGGAATCTCAGGCCATTTGTAAAACCTTTTGCAACTCAGAAATTCTTACAGGAGATAGACGACCTAGGATCAGATCTTTCTCTCCTGGGGTCAGAGTAGACCTGTCCGTCACCGGACCTCTGTCCAGTTGGACTGCAGAACCTTGTTCTGCAAAAACTGCCCGAGCTACTTGGCAGAGGTCAGAATGAATGGAAAAGAGAAGTGGAACCTGGGATGGGCGGGCTCTCCTGGTCATCTTTTGGAAATAGCAGAGAAGAACCTTCTACCGTCTCCTCACATGGAGAGTAAAGGACATTGGTGACAGGCAGGATCGTTGTACCTCGGGGGAACAGGACACGTTCCTTCTACTATTGTGCCTTACAGGATATTTGGCAGGTAAAAAGCTGAATAGCCAGATATTGTTCTATTCCTGGGGAGCTGTTATTTTGCCAGTTTCTGTGGAAGAAAAAGGAGCACGACCTGCCTTCCCCCACCACTGAGAGCAGGAATCTGGTTCCCATTGTGCTTCCCTTTTTAATTTTCTGAGTGTATGGTTCTGAGATTGTGCTTTCCATTGTACCTTTCTTTCTTTCATTTTTATGTATGGTACTGTAAGAAAATACAGTTTTGAAATAATGAAACTCCACAGACTTAAAGGACGTAACTGACTGAATGGCACGTACAGGTCCCTGGATTTGGTCCCTGGCCAGAGCTATGGGCTTCGCCACACAACTGGAGAAATCAGCAAGAGTTTTCTTATTGCTTTTGGGGGTTGGTTGATCCAATCATTCCTGCAGAAGCACTGGCTGGTCCAGATCCCTTCTAGGGGTAATCCCAAAGCTGCTAAAGCCAGAGAGAAGGTTCCTGCTGATGTCAGTGGGCTTCAGATCAGTTTTGAACACTTCCAGAATAAAGCCAAATAACAACTCTCACTTATGTCAGGAAACTGCTTGTAAAGTATAACAACTCGTTTGACAATAGTTAAAATACTATTTGACTGAACACCCAAGTTTTAGTAAACTTTTGTTGCAGATGAGTTGGAAGGACATAGTCTAATACTCCATCACGTACAGATTGCCAGCTACCTATTTAGTTTAAAAGGACACTTAAAGTTTTCCTGAGTCATAAATTAATCGTGGATTCTTAAATTTCCTGAAACAAGTAATTTGTCCATGATGACTTTAGTGAAAAGTAGTGAATTTACCCCCAAAAAACCTGTGTGCTTGGAAAAATAGATTGATTCTCTGCCACAGCTTGTTTTTAGAAAGATTTATCATGAAACTTGAATTCCTCTAATACTTGTGCTACACTCCAGTGACTGCTGTGGGCCTTCTTGTGGGAGCAAATATTATTTCTGTGAGTAATGGCTGCAAAGACTAAGCCATCTGGCAGCAACTGCCTGCCTTTTGCTTCTTACTGCTTCAGTTGCCTTATTGTGGTAGCTAAATGAGTTATTATAATTAGGGACCCACCAACACTGTGTTCATTTTTAGAGGTCAAGTTCTGAACACACTTTTCTGACAAATCTCCCGGTGCTGTTTGTGGGAATGTTATTTATGTCAGGATTAAGGCCCGTATTTGACTGTTAATTTCATGGCACGGTTGCACAGCCTGATAATAGGGAAGCTCATAAAATAAAGATGCACTTAGCTCTGTGACTAAACTCTGAAATGCATGTGAAAATTGTTTTTTCTTTTTATAATTACAGCTGGCATTTCAGTGCTCTCTGCCAGCCCTCAATTTCCTTCATCCACATACCCCTCATTTCATCCTGATATTGGCACAAAAATTGATTTGTTCACTTCCCAGCGTGTTTGTGGAGAAGTTCTTCCATAATTTATAGCTGGTCCTGACACAATTGCTGAAACTAGACAACCGATGTATGTCCGTATGGCTGTGTGTACAACAGCCATAGAGCGTTTGATTTGTGTTTGCGGAGGATACAGAGCTGTGCTTGCTTCCCCTCTGGACGCGCGGGTAAGGATAGACGCTTTTCCATGCATTATGAAGAACAGCAGTAATAGCCGCTTTTCCTGCCGGCCACATTTTGCAGCTACGGGAATTGTTCATTTCTCTGAAAAGCCCCCGTTTTTTATCTTTGCTTCTGACACACAAGAGACCTCCATTGTTGTGGAGGACCCGTCAGCTCTTCTGCTGCTGGTTGTCTGTCTGTCTGTCCAAGCAAGTCACTTGGTACAACAGGAGTAAATCGCTAGATGGGGGTAGCTGGTGCTGATGTTTGTCACATCTTCATTATGCACTCTGGGGGGTTTTTACTCCAGGCCAGGGTTATTCTGGTCCCTTGACCAGCGCTGACTCTCTCTGCTCCTGCACGTGGTCCATAAGGCTGGTGGCCAGCGGGGAGCCGCAGGGAGGAGAGTCGGTGCTGAGCGCTGGGAGTGGAAGGAGCCTCCTAGAGGGATGTTGCTCCCCCATGTCCATCTTCAGCGTGCCCCGAGGGTGGGCCAGGAGCCTCCTGCTGCTCCGAGCCCCCCGGGGTGGCAGGTGAGGCCTGAGCGCAGCAGAGGTGTCCCTGGGGATGTTTGTGGTCACCCTGCTCCTGCTCCCGACTACTGTCCAAACCGCGGAGCAGCCGAGCTCCTGTGCTGCAGGCCCTCCGGAGCCACCATGCAGCCAGCTATTGGTATTCCTGCTCTGCACAGGCTTTTCTCCATCGCTGTACCCCTGGGTGCTCAACGGTACGTCATTCTCTGGATCAGGGCTCCTTCAGACCGTGTGGCACCTCAGCAAAAGGGACAGAGAACAGCTTTCCCCTCCCTTCCGTGGGACCCACCACCCACTCCTGATCCCTTATCCGAAGGGATCCCTTATCCAAAGCCAGGAATGAAAGCAGCTCTGTACTTGACACCCTTCCCACAAATCCCTGTCCCCTCATGCTGGAGAGACTACAGCGTACGCACCAGAGGGTGGGAGGCCTGCACAGGTCAGGCCTGCTCGCTTTTCAGGTGATGACCTGCACAGAAAACCATTATACTGACCCAGGTTGGACACTGGAGCACTGACACAGAGATTTGAGGAGGCAAAAGCGCTAGAAGCAAAACCAGAGAGGTGCTTCTGTTGGTGCCTTTGTAGTGACCTCCTGTGGGATCCATGGGCAGGATCCCAGCGTGGCCTGGGGAGAGTGTTTACAGCTAAATCCTGTATCCCAGAGCACAGAAGTTGAATTGGGCAACAGAATCCATGATAGTTCTCACCAGGAGACTGTTCAAGCTCCCCAGAACAGGGACACTTCTGGAATTTTGGACCTCACCATTGCAAAAGAGATAAAGACCAATTGAAAAAGAAAAAATAAATAAATCAAGGTTGTCCCTGAAGGGCTCAGAAGGGGTGGATGGACAGCAGCTGGTGCAGGGAGATTAAATAAGGATCCCAAGCGGGGACTAGAGAAGAGCTGGAGGAGGAAGGAGTGCTAGAGATCCCGAGTTGGGGGCTGATGGCTGATAAATACAGCAGCAGATATACAGCATATGTTTCATTTTATAGCACCTGAAGGACCTCAGGTTGTGGCAGAAACACTTGATGGTTTAAGAGCTTTCTGACGTCGTGCATGTGGGGTAGAACTTTGTGAGAGTGAAACCACCCATTGGGCTGGACTTTCAGACCTCCTTCAGGGGCAGACATGCCTTTCATCTACATTTAGGGCACAACTTCTGGTGTAGTTGTCTCCTAAAGGAGAAGCAGGTCCGCCAATAAAACTGGCATGCAGCAAGTGGAAATATTCAATGGATTTGTTTCAGACCCGTTTTAGGGCTCTAAATGGAAACCCTAGTGTAGATTTGGCCAGTGAGTCCCTCAGCTGCATTTCTGAGATGCTGCTCTGGGTCTCTGCTCCTCTTTCCTTTTTTTTTGTTTTGTTTGTTTTTTAGTCAGTTCTGCAGCACAGTCTTCAATGTATTATCATTTTCCCAACTGTTTTTCTAGCTTCCTGATATCCCTGTCTGCTTCTCTTGGCACATGAGCTCTTCCTCCCCCTTGGCATCTTCATCTTCTGTTTCTTCCTTTTTCTTACCTTTGTCTTCTGGAGCAACAAGCCCATTCTGGAAGTCTTTATTATTGTTTGTTCCTTTCTCAGTGCCTGTCTCTTCTCCCTCCTGACAGTGTCCCGCCATGCTTTTCAGGTCCTCTTCTTTGCTGAACCAACTTCCTCCCTTCATCCTGTCCTCAGGTCTTGCCTGGATTCCATCCTGATTTCCAGCTGCACGACCGCTCGGGCACTTTTTTTTTCTGTGGGTTCTCTCAGGCAACACTTCATACATAAATAGCTCCTATGAAGTACCCACTTGATGGTAAAGTACATCCTGCAGCTTCTGCATTCAACCATCTGCAATTATTTCGTCTCATCTGCTGCCACCTCAGCTGACATTATCTTCTCTTCCCTGGCTCTGTCTTTTAAAGAAAAGAACAGATGTCAAACCCATCTCTCTCCTGCCCTCTCTTTAAGGGGTTCCTGCGTTCAATCTCTGCTTGCTGTGTTAGACATCTTGTGTAGGACAGCCTGGCTCCCTCATTTAGACCCAACAATTAACTGCTGTCCAAGCACTGTGATTTTTATTATTTTTTTACTTTTTTTTTTTTTTTTTAAAAAAAGCCCCTTTAACCTGTAAGGTCTTGTTTCTGTTTGCAACACACACCTCAGAGCTCTCTGCAGCCACGATCCCGAGCACGCACCCTGCCATCTGCGGCTGAACCAGCCCCCGGGACGGTTCTGTGTTCACCCCAGACCAGGCCAACGCAGGCTCTCCTGTTGACACTTTGGCATTTGATATTTTCGTTGGACGCTCGCGTGGTGGCAGGACTGGTTGAATGAGCTGCTTCGCTGTAAGGCTGTGGAGAAGCTTTTTTGTGTTGCTGCATCTGCTTCTTGTCTCGTCATCAATCAGTAACATCACAGTTAAGGAAGTGATAACCTTGGACACGGGTCTGTTCACATGCCCAGCAATGGATGTTTTCACCTCGAATTCAGTAACGAAAAACTTAAAAAAAATATTTTTGTTGCCTAGATGTCATGATGTCTGTCAGATTTGCACTGGGAAAAGATGTGTCTTTTTATTCCCCAGATGTTGATTTTTAGGTGACATAAATTGTCTACATAAAAACCTGCTCATATTAGCAAGTTTTACTACCTTAAAAATACACCAGAATTTCTAAGAACACGTTCTTAAGTTCTTTCAAACCACTCTTTAAACATTTAAGTTTGATAAATTGGGTTAGTGGTTTAAAATTCATGTTTTGTGATATGGGAATACAGCTCATTTTCTTCAGGAAAATGAGAAAATTAAGTCTGCTCTTTGGAGACTTCCTTAGTTCTAACATGGGTGTGATGATACTCACCCTTTAATAATGCCCATAATTTATTCCGACATGATTGTGACAGCTGAGATATCCAAACTGACAATTCACAAGGCATCAACTTCATTAGAGCTTCCAGTCCTCTTTGTGAAGATGAACACCTCAGCTGAGTCCTGGAACAATGAGGTGATTCTAATTCAAACTGCGCTGAAGTATTTCAGTAAAACCTGCAAAATTATACTGTAAAACTTTAGCTTTAGAGCAATCAGGGTCACAGAATCACAGAGTCACAGCCCAGCTAAGGTTGGAGACCTCAGGAGGCCTCCAGTCCAACATCTCGCTTGAAGTAGTGTCTCGCTAAAATATACTAATTTAGTAATATTTCTGGGAAAAAATGTTTTCTTAAAATTTTCCCATCTTCTGGCATTTCTATGTAATCTCATTCCCTATCTGTACTTTGCTTTCAAGAATTATTGTGACAGTCATTAAAGTAAACACTTCTCCCAAAAATCTATCAATCACTGCAGACATTTTTTCTACTTATTTATGTCAATTCTTACTGCCAGAAACACAAACTTTCCCATCCCATGCTAAACGTTACAGATGGCATAAAAATACTGTGTTCTACCATTCTAAGTAAAATAGTTTTTCTCACTTTTTAAAAAAGCACAAATCCATCTCCACAGAAAAAGGGAAAATAAATGATAGTTCTGTATCTTTTAAAGTGTTGCAAACATCAGAATACCGCATTAATAAGACATGTTTCCAACACAGCCCTGTCAGTCAGCTACAGAATGAAGTTTCAATTATTTACTGTTGCAGGTTACTCTAAATTAATTTATTTTGAGTTAAAAGCACAGCAAACAGAACTGAACCAATGACAGCAGCTTGAACAATTTCTGTTCTGCTCTTTTCTCTTTCTTCAGGTGTCCCTTCTGCTGTTTTTTCAAACCTAATCTTCAGTTAAAAAGTAAAGCTGCTCATTTATTACTTAAGATTCTTTTTTATTCCCTAATAAATTCTTTTAAAGATTCAAAAATCTGTAATAAAACTGTTCTGGTTTGGTTTAAAAGATACTATTTTTCTTGTGATTCTAAGAAAGAGTTGGATGAAATGTCTCTGTAGGACTGGCTTAAACCTTTCTGATGAAGTGCTTTTCTGTTAAGAAAATCTTACTTCATCAGGATCAAAATATTCATGGAAATGTGGTCTCTTGATAGACTTAACTGGGAATTGCCAAACGTGCCTGAGGTTTCAATCACTCTCATTCTATAAATTTGTGTGGATAACAGCTAATTTGCATTGGCCAATCCACAACAAATTTCTTGATTTTTTTTTGTGAAATATGATCTCTTTTCTGTATGGAAATTGTGAAGAACGTTATTTGTGTAATTAAAAAATACTCAGCTGAAAATATCCTTGAACACTTGAATTTACTGCTGCTCTCAGAGATTTGCATTTCAGAAGCACATATATTCCACAAGTTTTTGCTTTGCTTGTTCTGTTTTTATCTGAGAAATGTGCTCTTTTTTCCTGGGAATAGAAAAACATGGATTAGAGCTTTAAAATCGCTGTGTGCGGAGCAACTACAAATAGCATGGAAATTTGCTTGGGAAAGGAAGCGGCACCGTTGAGAGCCGATTGGAATGCACCCTCATGGCAGGGCTAAGAAGGCTTCTTTCAGTCTCCACAACAAATTAAAGAGGAAAAAAAATAGAGTGCCTATGACTCAGTAGTGGGGGGGAATTTTTCAAAATTACATGAGGCAGTTCCTTGCTGGTTTCGGGACAGGGCTTTAGTCAGGGCTTCCATTTTCAATGAAGTAACGTGTTTCCAAGTCCAGCGTCCATGGCCAGTATTAGCCAGCTGCCTGCGTTTGCTGTCCAAGGACTGGGTCACTCCGAATCAGAAGTAACTTTTTAAAAACCCTTCATCTAAGTTTTAATTCTTTGCGTGGAAGGACTCTGGGATTTTCACTTCTGCATCCCCAGGGATGCCTGCCAGAAGACGGCACTTCTCCGTCCTGGTCAGTGCTCTGGGGAAGGCATCGAGAATGGCTGAAATGAGCTGTTCACCAGCGTGACCACCAGTGGGGACTCTCACTAATGTCATTTAGTATCAATATTTGCTTCAGATTAAGTCAGTTTGAAGTTTTAAATGGACTTGGTTGCTCTCCTTGTGGCTGGAGTGCTCTCAGCTGCAACAGAATCACACAAATCCGTGCGAGGGCTTTGTCAACAACCACTCATTCCGCTTCCTGAAATGTTTTAGCCATTTCTAAATTTATCACTTATTACAGCCCTGTGGGCACTGAGTGTATCAAACTTTTAAGAAAACTGATAGAGGAATCTAGTTAAAGCGAAGTTTTCTTCATCTGCTAGCTTTTGCACTAATAAAAGGAAATATTTGCTTCTAGGCATGTCCAAGCCAAAATGACCTGAAACCTGTCTGTTGCATTTCTGATATGTATTCCTTTGCACAGCAATACGTATTTGCAAATATAAGTCCTTTAGTCAGGCCTCTGTGTGCAACTTTGCCATTTGGTAATAGAAATAGAAAGAAATGAATATGAAAACAGAAATAAAAAGGCACTGCTCCAGCTCACCCTCTGCCTCAGCCACCCCCTCTTCATCAACTCCCGAGGAACCATCTGCGGGGAAGTGGTGTAGAGAGTACCAAAATATTGCCTCTAGTAGGCTGGTAAAAGGAATATATCTATTTTCTTGGAAGGAAGAAGGCTGGATACTACTGTATAAATGAACTGCTCTGCAAACTGAAACCCACGTCTTACGTCTCCATGACGTGGGGATATGAAAAACCCAGATCAAGATCTATACTTAAATCCTATGTATAGAGCTTTTTTTATTTTTACTATTATTTTATCACAATTTGAAAATGCAAATATTTATTTTGAGACTTAGTATATGAAAGAGAAAGGTGAAATGCCAATCGAATGTCAATCCAATGTCATGATTCATATTTGAAAGCAAATAGGAGCTTAAGTGACTTGGTTTTAATTTCAGCAGAAACGTACTACACTTTGAGCATGAAATTCTGACCTTTTATTAATGCTTATATGCTAGTTTTTGAAAATAATTCTATTTATCTGGCATCATTTGGCTGTATTTCACAAATGTAATCTTGTAAACTGTTTATAAGGACTAGAAAGAGGCACTTTGAGAAGAACTATCCTCTGCCCAAGCTTCCTGAAGGGAATTAAAAGACGGGGTGACATATTGCTTAGAGACAGGGTTTAGTGATGGTTTTTATCAGAGTTGGGTTGATGGTTGGGCTAGAATCTGAAAGGTCCCTTCCAACCTGGACAATTCTGTGATTCCCAGAGCTTCATGTGGCATCCTAGCAGGTACCTTGCCGGGCAGCCACTGCTCTGTGCTCAGAGGACTTCTGTCTGGCAAATAGGGGTTCTCGGTGACACCAAGCTGTGGGAACCAAATTCTTGCTGGTATTCTTCTGGGGAAGTGATTAAGGGTCGATATGAAAGGACTGTCTTGGAGCTGTACTTGCTGCCACTTCTTCGTGCGAGCTGATCTGGAGTTAGGAGACTCCTAACGTGGAGAAATCCTGCCTGGAGTTGCCAAGCTGTGACAGGGACGCGGGGCTCTGAGAGGGGCAGTGCAGAAAGGGGAGCCGTGACCAGTGGCTGGAGTTGCCACTGGTTTAAACCTGTTTTAGGTCAAACAAATACGAAGGATATGCATGTCCCCGAGTTCCGACAGGCGGGTATGTGTGACGAGGAGACTGGGCACGCGATGAAGAGTGACGGCTGAAGAGCCCCCGAGTGCTGCTCTACGGGGATGTGAAATATTTCATGTTTCTAAATTAATCTGTCATTTCCTCTACTTATCTATGGGTTGGTGCTTACAAGCCCTCATGCTGCATGTTCAAGGAAAGCTCTCCAGAGTAAACATGATAAGACTCTGAAGTGCAGAGCAGATAGTGCTGAGTTCAGAAACAGGGAGCAGTGGCTCAATTCATGGTGAATGGTCCTGTTAAATGTGGCTCCTGTTGGTTTCAGTTTGGGAAAGCGTGAAAATGTCTCCCTTAAATTACCTCTGGCTTTGCTGATTGCAGTGAGACTTCAATGCTTAGATTTACATATGCATTTTTATCTTCTGAACAAGGTTTTCCTGGAAGGGAGTGTTAGTCAGAGCATGCAGAAACTGGCTTAGTGGTACCAGAATCCATAATCCTGATCCATCCTTTCCCATAAATTATGCTGATTTATAAAGGACCTAATCCTGGATTGAGGGATGTCTGCATGGGGGTTTCTTCATAGCCGGGAACTGTGAATTGGCAAGAAGAAGAGTTGAGCTCCTCTTTGGTCTGTGAGTGTGGCTGGGCTGCTGGAACATGCAAATGACTTTATACATTTGCTTTTACATTAATCAATGTTTAGTCAACAAGGGACTATACCTCTGCTCATGGCTGTTGTCACACTGTGAAGACACCTCTGCTCCCCCAAACTGGTATTTCATCTGGGGCACAGTTGGTTTGAATCCAGTTCATAAGTTATGGGCATGTTCCCCTTCCATCCAGCTTCTCCCCTTCAGTAAAGCTTTTCTATTGGCTTCAAGGGTTTTGCAGTGAACGTCTGCAGTTGGAGAGGGAGCGCTGCTGACAGAAGTCAGAGACTTTCAGCTCCAGTCAGGCTAGACGTCCCCATTCTTGGCCTCTTGCTTTACCTCCTCCTGTACGAGGTGGGGCTGGACCTCTGGTCCCCAAAGAACCTGTCACAGAACCTCGCTGGTGCCACACAGCCTGCTCATCTGCCTCAGCTTCTTGCTCAGCAGCTCCATAGGGCTCAACTCCTGCTGCTGAGGCCACTATTCCTCCAGCCCTGGGCTCTGGGAGACCCTGGGCTCTCCCTGTAGCTGGAGATGTGGATGGGGACATCTGCTTTGGTAGCTGTGTCCTGCTCTGGGACTCTGACTTGCCAGAGGTGCCACTTCTGCTGCTTCCAGCTCTGTAAATGGTACGCAGTGTATAGCTTCCGATTACAGTGTGGAGTAATGAGTGTGTTACTGATGGAAAAAGGGATTCCAGAGGGTGCTTTGTCTTACTATTCTTTGGATTTGTTTACAGTAAATACCTCTCTCATTCCTAGAATTACTGCTGTCATATTTAGTACTATAATTACATTCTAAGTGGCAAAGCAATGTATTTTTACAACATTCACAAATAACAGGGTACCAGACTTAGAAGGTATCAGTCTAAATGCGCCGAGCTGCAATACATTGCAGGGATTCAGTTCTTTGAACTGAAGTGCCTGTTGCAACAGGACAGGGTTCACGCTGGGATGGGCTTAGGAGAGGACGGAGGTCCTCAGTGCGTGGTGAAAGACGGTCTCGTAGCTGAGGGGTGGATTTGACCTGTGAAGATGAAGATGTATTTTCCTGCTGTGCTGGAGATTACAAGTGCAAACCGAGACAAATCAATGTAAAAGACCATCGACTCCAGTGGGCACGGTTAGCAGGGCTCGGCTGGAAAAGGATTTAAGCGTTTTAAGGATGAGCAGCCAGACACACTGCTGCTGTTTCACCTATTTGATGGGCTCTCATCCATCCCTTTTCCCTGGAAACCTCGTCTTAACCTGCTGCGGAGACACTTTCTCTTCCCTTTTGCAGGGCTGTTGAGGTGCTGGGAAAGAGGCCTTCAGAAGCAGGATGTTTTCCAAATAGAAGCCTCAGTGCCGAGCCCGCAGGCACGGATCGATAGCTTTGAGAGCTCAGCTTACTGCCGTGTTTTGCTAATATTATTCCTCTCCACGGGTTCTCACAAAGCTCCCAAAAGTGTCAAAAGGAGGATAGTGTACTAAGCAAATCTCATTTTAGCTCTTTTACCTCATTGCCCTGTCTGCTCCAGTGCTCTTCTAGGGAGCGGGCTAAGTGATGTTATCCTGGGCTCTTTTGGAAAGCAGCCTCGGAGCAGAGGCAGGTCTGGCACGAGGTGACGTTGGTGGGGCTGTTGGTGGTGAGGTTGCTCCCTGCAGCGGGTGACTCACAGCGTGCGCTGGCTGGAGGTTTGGGACGAGGCATGAATTCTAAGTTCTTATGAAGCAACCTGGATTCACCAGTGTGAGAAAGCACCACAGACACACGGACGCCCAGACACACACTCACTCTCAGGTGCTGGTCTTCCAGAGGCCAGCAAGTCCCTGTAAGTGCCTTCACATGGGCTTTGTGCCCCATGGAGCCCATCAGGGAGGGCTTCCTCTGTCCAGAAACCATTCTGCCTCTCTCTGAGGTTCTGGAGGGAGGTCCTCTTTCTGTGTCGGAGCCAATGGAGGGATATCAACTAACGATGTTGATGGTGTGCATCAGTGTGAAACCCTTCGTGCAGGCTGTGATTTCTGTCTCAAAGTGAGATCTGCCACGCTTTCCTTTTCTGGGTACCTTTTGATCAGAAATTAGGGGAAGTTCAGCAAAATACTCTAAGCCCCTTTGGCAGTTTTGCAGGCTGAAGAACCTCAACACACATCCGGACAGCTAGAAGTTTTGACTAAACATGTAATTTAATTCCGGAAAGCCTCAGCCCTGCTGAGGCAGCCCAGTAAATAGAAGGGCGCTGAGGGAAACACTCTTTGTTTCAAGCAGATGTGAAAGGAGTCCACCGTGTATAATACTGATCAATGCAAACAACCAGAGCTGGGTATTACTGATAAATCAGTTGTGAGGTCGCAGGTATGGGGTGTGCTGTGAGCGGCGGGGGTTTTGCCACGCTCTCTTCTTCCTTCGTTTTTTCGGCTTGTGTCTCACTGTGCCCCTGGGTCCCGCGGGTGACCTGGCCCTCCCTGGAACAGGCTGCTGCACCGGTTTGCGTCACAGTGACCGTGGTCTGGGGGTCCTAATTTTGAGACCCCATGTCATTAGGGCAGTGCAAATTAATAGCCCGATATCCTGCTCCCATTGCCTTCCTCCCTGAAGCAGAAGCAGTCACGAGCCAAACGTCTTTATCATTTGGACAGATAACAAATTGGCAATTTAATGGAACAACAAGCTATTTCCAGAAGTAAAGCAATTAATTTAATTTATGCTCTTTGATTATCTTTCAGGTCCGTGACTACATTTTTTGTCTTTGGGGATAAGGCAGACTCTTTCATTTCGCTTTATTTTCAAATATTCAGAGGTTCTCCAGGGATTACTAGTTTGTATTCTTATTGTGCATCCCTCAGCGTAAAATAAGAGCATTGGGGAAGCAGAGTGAGCCTTGGAGGCAGCTGAATATCTGAATGCCTCCTTCCCTTGGCTACCGACCCTGTCCTGATGGGCAGGTCCTGCTCTGCCCGGGGAGGGAAGACCAGCCCTGGGGGCGAGGAGGAGGGGTGCGGGCAGCCCCACCGGCCACGGGCTCGCAGGGAAAGAGCTGTCCCTACAAAATGACCTTCCCGCATAATGGGGTACAAATATTTCACTGGCTGGTTGTATCCCCCTGGGCTGTGCCTCTAGGAATTAAACAACGCCTCCGTTTTTCAAAGCTGGGTACGCACATGGGCATGTCAATTTGCCAAATTAGGTGATTAGTAGCCAAGGGTGCCTGCAACATGTGGTTGATGTGTGTGTGATCATGCGGTTTATGCACAAAAATACAGCATCAGTTTTTCTGGAAATACTTAGGCTTTTCCTTTCTTTTTCCCATTTCATGCTAGTATTTATCAGCCTCACCTGATGAGTCCAGCCAGAGACGAGTTATTCCTTTCCAAAACCCCCCCACACCGCTCCCCTGGTGTTCTGGACACCCGTGTGTGAACGCTTGTACTTCTTTGGGACCCCTTATTTCCCATCTTCTCCATTTTTAGATTTTGCTTATGGATTTGATTATTGAAACTGGCTCAATGAAGCTAGCGGGAGATCAGCTGCGTATTTGAATGGCTCTGTTCAATGAAGATTAATTCACTAATTTTTTAGTTAATTTTCTTTAGTGCTTCCAGCCGATTGGAGAGAGTCCCTTGTCACCAATGATTTCATCAGAGTACTCTATTACAAATTCCATATTTAATTAGCAAAGTAGCAGTAGTACTCATATCTGGTAAACTGTTACAATATTTTATTATAGTTATAAGTCTACATACAGTTATAAAAACCTAGGAAGTCAGTAATCCGTACGATGGTGCAGCAATCTGTGTCGTGCATCTGTTCTTATAAAAGATGTAATTTGGTTAAATGATAATTTGAATTAATTTATGGCTTCAAGTTCTCAGATGGCATAGATTAGTGAGAAACTGGAGTTTGCACCAAGAGAAAATTTGCTGATGATATGTTGAGAATGAAAATAATTCTGTATTGAACATACTCTGAGAAGAGAAATGAAAACATGCTTCTTTG
Source organism: Xenus cinereus (assembly GCA_025774025.1). Taxonomy (NCBI): domain Eukaryota; kingdom Metazoa; phylum Chordata; class Aves; order Charadriiformes; family Scolopacidae; genus Xenus; species Xenus cinereus. The sequence goes on along the minus strand of JAOXJK010000012.1, from coordinate 25,536,936 downwards.
AAATTAAGTTGACCAATAGTGGTTAAAAATGACTATATCAAAGATTTAAACTAAACTATATTATTTACCATAGTTCAGAAATAGTTGATACTTGTATTAGAAAATACATTAAATGTAGTAAGTTAAAAACAAAGACCACTTGCCATGTCTTTTAGTCAAATCAAAGCTGTTTGTGTTCTTTCACAAACAGAAAAAATGAAAGTCCAAGACGTGATAAAGACCTACTGCAGGACTGTTCTACTCCACTATCAATCACTAGTATTGTCTCTTTCAGAGAAATATAAATTCATTTTGCTAAATTGATTTTTGTCTGGGAACTACATGAAGAATCATTGAGATGAGTCAGAAAACACAGTTCAAATACTATAACAGTAATAAGAATAAAATTAATTTCTGAATATAGGCTGTATTTAACCACTCAGATGAACTTTTAAAAATAAGTGTAGAATCTGAGCTGTGCCTTAGGAATAATATGCAGAATATTTTTTTCTACTGTGCAGAGCCTTAGACATTTGAAAGTATTTCCATTCTTCTGTAACCAAGAAAAAATCACCTTTCTGAATAATTTCTGTAAAAAGGGAACCCAGCGCATGTATTGTGTTAGAAAAATCATCAAAGAAAGCCTATGTGCTGCTTCTGGCTTCTTCTGAATTCTCATAATCATACTTGGCAGCTTTCAATTTTTCTTTCCTCTTAGCAGCTCAAGGATTTTTCAGTCAAAATAGGCAGGCTAAATTTATAAGCAAGGAAGAAAAGTTAAAAAAAAAAACCCCACAACCAAAAAACCCACTCCAACTAACTTTTGCAATCTCCACGACTATTCATGCTCATAATATTAAGTAGATGGAAAAGTGCTTGCAGATTTGAGGCCTAAAAATGCTCTTGGCTAAATTCTGTTCCACCTTCAGAGACTTCACTGAGCTGCTGCTGAGATTTGCTTCGGTACCCGTAAAGACGCTGGGATTTGGCCCTTGTCACGCAATCTTTGTCAGAATACAAAGTGGCTGTTCGAATAACGACTCGCAGATAATCAGAATGCGAGGGCTAGAGCAGGACTTCATTGCGGCATCTGTTCTCTTCACAGGAGGGGCTGAGCGTGCCCTCCGGCGCGGGTGGGAGCGGGGGCTCTGCCTGCGGGCGCCGGCTGCGGGGATGGGCTGTGGCTTCGAGGGCTGGGGGCAGAGACGGTGTTAGTGGCTGAAACTCGGCCTTATCAGCGAGAATTTCATTACTGCGGTATTTTTGTAAGCATATTTCTTGGGACTTTGTTCAGTCAAAGCATAATTTAAATGGACCGACTTTTATTTCTGATTTCCCGTTGTCCTGGTGCCAGCACAAAGACCCCATGCCGGGTCTGTGCCGAGCTCTGTGTCCCTTCGGGGCAGCCCGGTCTCGCAGGCCTCGTCCCCAGCTCCGTCCCATCGGCAACCGCAAGGTACCAGGGGGCTCCGTTACAGCCTGTTCAACCAGAACGTGCTGCTGTTCAGCGTCCTGGCGTATGTTCTCCGGTTGACTTCAAGATAAATATACCCAGAGGCTGACCCCACCAGCGCTCCACTGACTGCCGCATCTTGGGACTGCGGAAGGGACGATGCTGTCCCTGGAGTACGGCTGTCGCTTGGGGGTGTTTGCCTTTCACTCTTCACAACTTCTTGACATAAAGCAACTTTCCGAAAGGCGGAGATCAGACTTGAAGAGAAAACTAAAGCCTAAGAGAGATGAAAGAAGGTAGAAGTGGCTTACAAATTCTTGGTGTGGTAGTTCAGCTTTACGCACACTTATTAGCAAGCAAGAAAAGAATTCCTTTATCTCACTGGGCTCCTGTAATTCTCCTGAGACGGAGCCAATTACAGATGAAACTGTATCGCCGAGTTTATGTGCTAGAGGATTCTAATCTAATGTTTCACCTAATTAAATTCTAGCAGGATAAAAGAAAGCACTGCTCCCTAGAGATAAGGGTGGGTGCGTATTTCTGATATTCATGTATACTATGCACCGCTGACTTTAGGACAAGGCTTGAAGTAACAGGGTAGAAGTTCTGATAAAGCTGTCTTCTATCTGGATATTCAAGAAGGCTTTCCCATCTCTGTGATCAAATCATTGTCTCTCCTCTCTTGTCACAACCCTCACCATCCCTGTCTCGGCAAAGAGAAATTGTGATTGAAGGAATTAGATAATTCTTTTAAATTAAGTCAATAAACTATTAGAGCAAATGTCCCACGGGTATTCTCCAGATGACACAAATTCAAACAAGCGAGCAAGGCGTCAGTTGTAAGGCAGGTTTTGGGTAGTCTTTCTCAAGATATCTCTGAAGAGATTTACAGCTGGTCCCCTTAAGGACACAGTCCCGGTCTGTCTCCTGCGTTAGTGGGGAGAACTGGGAACGCCGGACAAGGTATCACTGAGGAATCCTGAGATGAGTGATGTGTCTTGGGGGGAAATGTCAGGTATTGGAGCCCAGTTCTGTGGTAAGGGAGGAACAAGGCTGTTGATGGGTCCAGAGTCGGGGTGTTGAATGCTCCCCCGCTGGCAGGGGCTCACACCAGCTCTGGTTCACAAAATCCTGCTCCTTCCAGCCCTGCACTGGCTGCAGCTTGTTCGTACGCAGATGCCTTCGGAGAACGGGCCGCTCCCCCACTGGGATTATGAGCAATATCTGGTTAATGACGGCTTCACCACGACTGCACTTGTGTTAGAGCAACCCGAGCCTCTCTTCATGCCTGTTTGGCAGCGAGGACACGCGTCAGTTATAAGGACACACGCACAGAGTACGGGTTTTGCCGTGCATTTGCGTTAGTTGGTGGTACACCGCTTATCTGCATATTTACCTCTCTGCAGAGTTCTGTCTGTGCCTCACATTTCTGAGGTGCGTAACTATCAAGACAAGCAGCGTGCCACGAAATAATGCAAGCACATGGGAAACAGCACATAGACACGCCAGTTTTGTTCGGGGGTTGTTTTGCCACAAGTTAGCAGCTCAGTCTCTGCCTCTGCTCTGACGGAGTGAAAAGAGCTGTTCTCAAACCGTTGGGATATTCACGGGTCCGTCTCACGAGCGCGCTTGAAAGGATGTGCTACAGTCAGCACCACGCGCTCCCGCCTCTCGGCCCGGGGGGAGCGAGCCCGAGGGCTGCCTGTGGCTTCGTGTCCGACTGTCTGCCCAGCCGCCCCGACGGCTTGTTCTGCTGTCTCACACCTCCCTCATCTGCACCAACAGAGCCCGAAAGCGCCATTTTCCTAAAAGCAGAGCATCCAGCAAGGTCTGCCTGCTCCCGGGGGCTGCCTGAAGCGGGAGGTTCTTGGCCACGGTTTATTGTGGAACACAGAGAGGGACCACTGGAATCACAAGTAAAAATAGCCGTATTTAAAGGCGATTTATGTCTTAGAATTTTTTTCTTTGATGTTTTGGTTTCCAAATTTCATGAAATATGAACAGAAATAGCCTGCTTATTTTTTATGTTTCATCAAGTGAGATCTCTTTTGACTGAGGTGAAGTTGGAAAGCAGCAGGAGGCAATGCCAATTCCCTTATTCAGGTGTTTTCAGCCGTTCTGTTTAAGTTCAGCGTTATTGTTATGCTTTTCAAAGGATCCATTCTGAGAAGGCACCACACGTTCAAGCAAGGAACAACAGCAACAAAGTTTAATAAGAAAGGACCATTTTTTATGCTTTTTTGGAGAGAATGTTGTCTGTCAAACTTCGCTTTTCAGTCCTTTGAAATCCAGACATCGGCATGTTTCTAGTACTCGGGCACCACATTGCAGAAATAGAATCACAGCCAAAGCCTGTATTTCCAGAACGGGAGCTCTCTGTAATAAACTTTTCCCTCAGAAATTGCTAGAAACCTCTCCAAACTGTAGCTGCCCCAGTCAAGAGTGTCATAAGAAGGCAGCAAGCCTACGAGAAGCAAACGTCACCCCTGGGGCCAGCCTGGCCAGCAGCTCTGCCTTGGACTCATCGCCAGTTCAGCACATGTCACTCTGCTGTGGGACCTCAGCTTCCACACCTGAAAAACCGATGTCATAAGTTCTGCTGCATTTTCCATCGTGTTTAATAGGAGTAATGAACTAAGATGTGACCCATGCCTGGGTAGGTAGGACTAAGCTTCCTCACTGGGGTTAGGGCACACACCTTGGTCTCATGAGCTTCTGTGCTGTGGTAAAGCCAGGGCCATGGGCCCCCCTTGCAGCTCCTTCAGCTGCTCTTTAGGAACGACTGGAGAGACCCCAGATCCAGCCACATGGCCCCAGAAGTTCCTCATCAGTGGAGATAATACAATATCCAACTGGGTTTATCCCAGAGGAACACAGAGGTGCCTCTGAATCTACCTCTGATCCTGTCGTTTTCACATATTTGCACAATTCTTCAGATTGGATATCAGGAAAAATTTTTACACAGAAAGGGTTATCAAGCCTTGGAATGGGCTGCCCAGGGAGGTGGTTGAGGCACCATCCCTGGAGGTATTTAAAAGATGGGTTGACATAGTGCTTAGTGACACGGTTCAGTAATGTGGGTGTGTTTTGGTTTTGGTCTGTTGGTGGGTTTTTTTCAGAGTTAGGTTGATGGTTGGACTAGATGATCTGAAAGATCCCTTCCTACCCAGACAATTCTATGATTCTGTGTTTTTCTCCCTGAGAAACTCAGTGCCGTCATTGCCACCGTGTCCTGGTTTTCAGCGTTGCGTATCCCACCGTGTCCACTAACGTGTCGCAGCTAAAAGTAGACATATCTGTGAAACAGAAGGGTGAACTGTGACACAAAACACACAATGTATAACCGCAGTGCGATGAATTTATCACTGTTAAATGGCAAAGAATAAGTAAGAACATTGCCAAGTCATGCATTTCTTTGTGTTTATTCGAATTAGCTGTAAAATACTGAAATAATAGACCTCATGAATTAATGCAGAGAAATTTGGACTGTTGTTTGTTTATTAGAGCTCACTTCCTTCTGCACTCCTGAAAATGTAATTGTAATGGAAATTGTTTCCACTAGGAACATAATAAGCCAGGTGAAAGGAATGAATTAAAGCTCTGTTCAAAATAGCTCAAAACGGTATTGGAAATCTTTTGATAGAAATCCAGTTTCTGTAGCGTAGAGTCTTTTTAAGAAATGAAATTAGCATTTTTACTGTAACCAACAAACAATTACTGCTGGACCCTTTGACAATAGAGCCTGGTGATGCAATGCAATCATTTCTTTCGTGTATGATCTACAGGTAGCTCATTTGAGGGATTTAATCTCATAAAACTGCGTTGTAGTAAATTGCTGTAATTTATTTTGTGTCTCCAAATAACTGTGTGTACATGAGAATATAAATGTATTTCTAGTCTGAATCAGACATAAATGATAATGGACTGTTCTGTTATTTCTAAAGTAGTTCGGGTATTTTTATCAAAATGGTTTTTCTGCCTCATTATTTTGGTGGACAATGCCAATTTGTTGAAATCAAAAACCTGCAGGAGCATATAAATTTTAGTAATTTTCTTATATCGAAAAGTTTATCAGGTTCAGCATGGACCAATTTCAAACCAACAGAAAAGGGCAGGAAGACTGCAGGCCTTGGCCAAGAGTGGGATGGGGGGATTCTAAGGGTCCAACCTGAATCAGAGAGGGCAGGGTGGAAGTAAATCACCTGCACTTTATTAGCACGTCCTGGACACCTCAGTCTTGGCCAGACATGGCTGGTCCTCATTGCTGAAGGTCTCGCTGTTTGTAGGAGTTATGAAATATTAATGGAACCAATTGAGAGCGATTGATTCTCGTGGTTGTAGGAAGTAATGGTGCGGCACTGCAAGGGTGTAGCAACGCCCACAAGTGAGGGAGAGGTGGTTCCAAAACAAGATATTCCAAATCATTCTCCGTTCAAGTGATCTTAACGTTTCCAAGACAGATGGTCCTTCTTCTGGTTGGTGTGAAAGGTGCTCGGGCTGCACTGCTCTGCACTGGGAGGTACTAAAGCACCCTGAGGTATCAAGCAAGGGCAATTGTTGCAAGGCTTGTTCCTGTTGCTCCCCCGCAGATGCTCCTTTGCGGTTTCATCGAAGACATGAGCTGGTGTTCTTGTGCCCGATGTAGAAATTCATACATTATGTAGAAACAGACATTTAAGGGTAGTAATTTATATCACCCTAAAACAAACATTTAACCAGAATGTGAACGAATCATGTTCTACAAGTGCCTGTTTGTCTCGGCTGAGTATGAAAGGAAAGATGGATATGTAGCTGAGACACGGCCATCTCCATGGGAGCTGACTCTGCCCTGGCAGTGGCACCTTCCAACATCGCCTTTTTAAAACAACACTGGCATGAAAGGACCAGATTTTGCACGTATCATGCAGAGAGAAGCATTGCGTATTCCTGGGTCCATCTCTTACCTTCAGGCATCCTTTGAGACTGTCTTTGCAGAGAGAAGGGGAGGGAAGACGCCAAGAGGGATAGAAAACACTCTTATAAATATAATATTCATAAGAGATCAGACACAAACTTATTCGCACAATCATTTGAGCATACCTGCCTTGTGCTCTAGGTATTAAATTGCTCAGAAGTCTTACGTATAGAAAATAACAGCTACAAAAAGATAAGCATCATTTCTTTTTTTGTAGGTTATTCTTCTTTTCCTCAGAGACAAATGGACGTTTTCCCGCCTGCTCTTTTGGTAAGGTATAAAGCGACACAACACAGCTCGCTTTATTTACTCCCTGCTGTAATTTGAATCGGTAGTGATGGCAGGCCGGTTCTGGGAAAGGGTTTTCTTGAAGGGAATTGTGCTCCTTCTAATATATGATGGCTCTGGATGAGTCTGAATACCTTAACAAAAAGAAATGCTGGCCGGATCCCCATGCTTTTGCTGTTGCTGAGCCGATCTTTGTCCCTTGAATGGTAACACTGAAATCAATTTGACTGTTTGGGAAGTAAAAGGTTCTTTAGCATGAGTCACAGTGTCACGATTCAGACTGAGGATCAGGTTTATTATGTTGATTAATCATCTTCATTAAGGATGAGATTAAACCTGCACATTTATCTCTGGGTAAGGATGGCATCACAGGTGTCCCACAGTAGGAGCAGCTTTGGGATGCCACAGTGATTCAGACTGACTCTACCTGCCAGCCTTTGGTTTGCTCCTCAGGAGGAATTTGTTGCGTGGGAGTATTTTTTTCCCCGAATCTTGGACAGGACAGTGCTGCTGGTCCACTGAAATGCTGAAGCCAGGGCTCCAAGTTCCACGTTCAGCTCCTTTAAGAAGGTTTAGGATGTCTCTTTTCTGCTTGTGTTTGAGCAGGGATGTACCAGCGCTACCAGCGTGACAGAGAGTAGAGGTGCAGGATTTCAGAGGTAGCATTAAAAATCAGAGCACATGAAAATGCATTTAGAAGAGCAAGGGAGATAAAATCTTAGTAGTATTAGACCCTCGTATTTCTGCCAAAATCAATTGCTGCCACAGAGTTGTTCCTACTGCTGCGATAACGGGGCCCGCTGCGATGGCCAGCTTTTGACACTGATTTGCATTTCATCGCCGTTAGGCATTGCCAGGCTACTCCGTCTGCCAAGATTTTGCTTGCTGTGAAAGCGATGCAGTGCCTTCCTGTGCCAGCGACATCTCTGACTCCAGCGCAACGCAGCGGTACGGGGTGGATAATGAAAAGTCACCCGTATTTTGTCAGTAGGGGTAGGTGAATTCCCAGGCATTTGGCTTACAAAGGATTGAGGAGAGGATACACGCCGTAGCCGTGGTACAGGAACCGAGATGATGAACTAGCACAGTTTACGTTTTTATTCTGGAAAAAAAAAACTATTTAAGCCATTTCCTTTCCTTGGCTAGGAAAATCCTCCAGTGTATAATGAATGGATTACAACATGCTTAGCATTTCAGGGGGAATGCAGAAACCTGGCTGTGAAACAGCAGACTCCACGTAGAGATTCATTCCAGACTTTGTAATTAAACCCCAAGAAAGATTTTTGCTGACTGCTCATCATACTTTCCTCAATCCGGACATGCATATTATTAGGTATAGTTAAGGTTTAATTAAGGTGCCAAGCACTCTATAGATTGTGTGATAGCCTGGCTGGTTTTCTCCTGAGGTGAAATCTCCTGTCTCTGAGTGCAGTGGTACTGCCAGGGACAGGGTTAACTCCCACTTCCCCGTGGTGAAGGACAAGGGTCCCTGCCCTTACGTTTCAGATTGTTCGTATCCTGTATCTCCACAGCAAAGACTCCGTGAGGTGCTGCAGAACTCGCACCTTATTAAAGGTTGTAGCATAGATTTGTTTAAGAAGGCTTTGGCGTTGAGCTGTGACGGCGTCTGAGCGGCGCGGTTTGGCTGGACGGAGACTGGCAGGAGGGTGGATGGAGCACGTCGTTCCATAAACCCACTGGAGCAGGATTTCTGTGCTGGTCACTCGCTTTAGCCGGAAGAAAATAGTTATCCAATTTATAACTACATCTATAAAAAAACTGATCTTGAGGGCTCTGACAGATGAATTAGAAAGAAATGTTAGTGAGAAAAAGTGTAAATTTGTTTAACAACTTAACAAGAAAAGAATGGTGTGAGGGACTCCCTTCAGCTCCCTTTGATCTGCTGCCAGAAGGAAATCCCCCTCTTTCTTCTTCTGGATCCCCCTGTGTGAGATCTCCATCCCACTGCGGCTACAGCAGGGCCACAGGGCTACAGGGCCACAGGTCTACAGAGCCACAGGGCTACAGGGCCACGGGGCCACAGGCCTACAGGGCTACAGAGCCACAGGGCCACAGGGCTACTGCAGGGCCACAGGGCTACTGCAGGGCCACAGGGCCACAGTGCCACAGGGCTATAGAGCCACAGGCCACAGGGCCACAGAGCACTCACGTCCACGGCAGGACCCTCTGTAGCGCGGCTGTACGCAAGTAAGTTGTGTATCTCTGTCCCACCACCTCTGCCAGGCTGTTTGTTAAAAGTGCAGTTGTTGTTAGGATGACTTCAAATACGAAAACGACTCCTTTGTTTTATTTTCAAGGGAAAGTGAGAATTTTACACGGCTTCATTAAAAAACAAGCCTGAAGGCAGAAATAACCGTCTGTACATGAGAATTTAGAAAGCAGCTATATAAGCTCAGATGAATTTACTTTAACCACCAGTACTGGTAGAGTGTGTTTAACGTTATTATCTGATGGAACTGTATCAGTAGAGAATTGCATTAACTTTCACAGTACTACCCCATTCCCATTTTAGAATTTGTTTTCAATCTCAAGGTTGCTTGGGAAGATTTTCTATTCTTTTTTTACTAACTGATCTTGAAGTAAGGTGCAGCATCCTGCTCAAGTCATAGATGGTAAACTGAGCAAAGTCCTTCATTTGTATCCAGGAAAGCAAAAAGAATCAGCTTATCTTCCATGCTGGCATTAGAAATCATAACTGTGGTTTTTGATATTACACTGTCACGGTCCACAGGGTTTTTCATCCTGTCTCTTCAGAATGAAAGGTTATTTCCATGTTTGACACCCAGCTCTGGAGAGCTGCCAGTACCCAAATTTGGCTTCTGAAGCAAAATTCCCATAGACACACCTGGCTGCGTGAGGAACGTGTAGCCCCAGAGACAGTTTATCCCGTGATTTTAGCAATTATCTGCAGGAACTAAACTCCGTTTTGGCTTCGGAGCCTCTGCTGGGCTTTGTTGGAGATCAGAGGGGAAGAGGGGCAGAGCGTGGTGGTAAAGTCTGTGCAGAGATTTTGTTAAAGTCCGTAAGACTTTTAATTAAACAAGGTAGTTAGCTTTCTCCCTGGCCCTTACTATTGAATGTGATCCGAGCGAGGTATGGCTGGTTGTGTGGGCAGCGATGCGTGCCCCAGCTCGGAGATGCAATTAGCAGGGAGGACGTTTCAGTAAGAAATCCGTGATGGGCACAAGTGTTGGTCTTTTTGTCAGCTTTGCTCACTGCGGGAGCCCATCCTTCTCTTTGCAGCTTTCTTCCTTTTTTCTCTTTGCTCCAAACTCCTTTTCATTGAAATCGATACCAAATGTTGACTTTGTTTGAGTGACACCATTGGCCCAAAGTAAGGTCAAAGTTAAATCAGAAAAAAATTTCTTACAACTTCAAAATTGATAGTAGTTAAACAGTTGTTACATTTCATTTACAATTTATAGGCTAGATGCTTATTCGTATTTAATCGGTAGTATGTAATATTATTAATGACTGAGACCTGGAATTAAGTCCTGAAACAGCACTAAGAAATTAATCTACTTCAAAATATTTTTTGATCAAAAATCAGTTTAATTAAGTGCATGCATTGATTCATACAGAAATAAATAAAACAATAATTTCTCCCAGAAAATTGTCGGTATTTCAGATATTTTACATGCCTCACAGCCTTTATTCCACGCTCACAAATCCCGAGTCAGAAGCTCAGCAGCCAGCGGTAGGGTTCATCTGTCATGAGTGCTGCTCTGTGGCGTTCAAAGCCCCAAACTGAGGTCAGTCTGAAGAACCTGATGTTAAAAATGAAGCCGACAACCAATCTTGCCCAAAACTGTTACTTCTATAATTAAAATGTCATACGAGATATTTATTTAGCTTATAAACATCTGCTTGAGCCGCTGACCTCTGTCCTGGCACAAGCGGTCCCGGTGAGCCCCTGCCGTACGTGGCACTGACAGCATCACTTACCGCCTGCTGTTAGAAGAGCCTCAGCCAAGAAGTGAAATTACTGAGCAGGGAGTTGGTTCAGTTTCACCTCCAACCAGGACGTGCTTGAAAAACTCCTGCTCAAACAGAAGGACACAGACTTGCTGCCTGAAAGATCACAGTCCTGCCCTTCCAAAAAATAGGTCCCACCAAATAAGCATTTTTTTTTTTCCAAAGAGTTGTCACTGCAACTATTTGAAATGAGACTTGGTGTTTAATCAATACAGAAAGCAATTAGCACAATATTCGCTGGCAATAAATGAATATAGTGTTGCCCCAGATTTTCTGTTCTCATACGCTGCGGAGCTCTGCGCTGTTGGTGTAAGGCTGCATTATGAATATATTTATAGAAGGTGGGAATAAGTATCTTCTGGAAAAAATTGCAGCTGGAAAAGGAGATAAAGGATGTTGGGAAAGTTCTAAATATAGGGAAGGGAACTATGACTACAAGGTCTGGAAGAAGAGATTTTAGGACATACAGCTATGGAAAAGCAGGCTCTGCTACTTGGGTCTTTGCTGCGAGCTATACTCTTAAATAGGAATAGTCAAGATGCTTTTCCACAGCCGAAATACCAGCTTTTTTGGCAAGACTCATTCTACAAAAAGGTTGCTTGTGTAGACCCCTCCATTCCTTCTGTCCCAGACGAGACCACCCATTCACTGTAGGATCCAGGCTACAGAGCAATGCAAACATATACCTTTATTTTCCAGCCCCAGTCTTGCTCCTGAGCTCATTAGGTGATTAACAGTGATGTCTTCCTCTAGCAAAATATTGCTTTTTGTATTCCTCTGTGTAACACCTACTGAAATGGAATCAATGAATGAGGCTAAAAAAAGTGGTATAATCTTGCATGTATTGATATCAAATGAGTTAATAAAAAACCCCAACAATTAAAAAACAAAGGATCTTTTTCTCTTAATAAAGAAAAAACCATCCAGATACTGTTTGCAGTCCACAAATAAAATACTTGGCTTTTACGTTGTATTTTTGCTTGTGCATGTGCACTGTGCGAGCTCTGTGATAGGCAAGACTTGACCGTACTCCAAGACACCAATGGGAGTTGGGCCTCATGGCCCTGGTGGAGGTGGCCACCTAAGTGCAGTGCAGAAGATTCCAAGTGCAGCCAAAATTGGAAAGAGTTAGATTGAGAAAAATATTCTTTAGGTGCCCTTCAAATCGGTAGTGCCTGAAAAACATACTTCAGAGAAAGGTCAAGTGCTTCAGCAGGGTGAATTCTTGGAAAGCTTTAAGCTCCAAGCTCCGAGCTGCTTATAAGCAAATAAAAGCCTGAGCTCTTTGCATCACCGGAAGGGCCAAATCGACACCAGGAATAGTGGTGCAAAATACCTCAAGACCATCCAGATGCCCTAAGAGCCAGGCCGTATTAAATTCCCTACTTCTTGAGATTTTGTACAGCCCTGCAGGAGCTTATACACAGACGTTGGATTCACCAAGACAGTCGGGGTGTCAAGCGAGGTCAGCCCTCGCTGCCGTTGAATAGGCTGTGCTGACTTCTTTCCAAAGCCGTTAGAAATCTCTTCTGAATCTCAGTGCTCATCCAAGCAGGCTTCCCTTTTGTCCTCTATCTGCTATATAAAGTACTTTCCATATGAAGACACTTTGTCTGGCAATGTAATTTATGGAAGAGACCGTCTATTATTTTTCCACATGAAGCTTTTGATCACGGATGGATATTTGAACTTATTAACAGCACAGAGAGGCTTAAATTTTAGGTCTTTTTGCTCATTGCCAGTGAAATAAATACTAAAGTTGGCAGCCTGTGGTGTAACAGGAAAAATCTTGCTGAGAATTACAGACTACTTCCAGGTTTTTATTTTGAAAAGCCTTACAAATAGGCTGCTATATTGGAGGCATTTCTTTTCCGGTTCAACTTTATCATTTTTGGTCCAGGTTACCCTTTGTCTCTGCAGCTGGAGTGGGAGGATTTGGGACAAGCCTAGGCGTAGCTGTTGCCAAAGCGTCCAAGAGCTGTGTAGGGTAAGCTGAGGAACAGCCCCGTGGCACCTGCAGGGGTCTGGGCTGTGCTCAGAAAAGCAAAACCGACTCTGTGTTTTCAGCTGACTCAAAACTTGAAGGCTTGTCCTCATTAGCAATTTCAGACGGCATTTGGGGGTTGGTTATGAATTTCTTGAGTCATGGAGCCAGAAATTCAGTTCAGCAGCCTCAGCAAAATAAAACCCTGCTAAAGACAGGCTTTAGCCGGTGTATGGCAAGATTTTACCAAAAGCAAACCTTGGCATAAGGAAGCATCCTGAGTTAGTTTGGGCAGCCTTAAGAAATGCATTATCTTATAAGTGATCGTAAATGGGCTTTGGCCAACTTGCTGGAGGATTGCTGTGGCCCCAGAGGCTTTTGGTCCTGAGAACGGAGCCTGTGGGAGCCAGGGCACATGATGCTTCACCCTGGCTTATTAGCCATGGCTAACAAGGTGCTTCAGAGCGAGCCCTGCTCCCCACCAGCTCCCTGTCCAGGTTAAAATTAGGCTACACATTATCTGTCTAACTGGAGTCTCATGTATAAAAAGACGCATGAGAGGAGAGCAAAATCCGAGAAATACATTTAAAATCATCAAAATAATAGCAAGTGGGGTAGTGACAATGGCAGTAGGCCAATAAGAAGATGCATATTGCACTTAAGAGGTTCTGAGAAGCCACATTTGCCAACATGGTGACAACAAACCATTCCGAAGCTATGTCATTTTCCTTGTCAAGGCGTGTAGCTTCACTCCCCAGGGCTGTCTCAGAGCTCCACTTGGCATGTGTAATGGAAGAAGGAATCACAGAAGAGCAGTTCTTATGCTTTGTGCCTGTTGGGGTCTTTGCTGAAAGCAGCGAGAACCTTGGTGCTCTGGAGTGTCCAGCACTGAGGTTGTCCCCAGCACAACGGGCAGCAAGAGTCAGTCTGTAATCTGAGAGATGGCCCCAGTTCTCACTGCAGTCCTCATACTGCAGGAAAAGAAGAGATCTTCAATAAATGCTGCTCAATACAAGCAGAGCTTCACTAACTCTTCAAGAACTTACTCACAGTAGCTCGTCCCAGCAGAAAGAGCAGTCATAGAATCACAGAATTGCCTGGGTTGGAAGGGACCTTTCAGATTATTGAGTCCAACCATCAACCCAACACTGCCCAAACCCACCACTGACCCATGTCTCTCAGCACCACGTCTGCCCGGCTTATAAATCCCTCCAGGGATGGTGCCTCCACCACTGCCCTGGGCAGCCTCTTCCAATGCTTAATAACCTTTTCAATGTAAAAATTTTTCCTAATATCCATCCTAAACCTCCCCTGGCACAGCTTGAGCCTCCTACCTACATCCAGCTGTAGCTTGGGCTATTCTGCTGCCAAATGGGAACAAAATGCTTTAAACGTGTGTCATGTGCATTTGATTTATAGCAAGCCACTCACAGGATTTTTCACACTTTATATGATTTATATAAAAAACAGTGCCATAATAAGAAAGTATAATATTTTTCTTGCTTTTCTGCCCACCCCATAAAATAGTCACTTGCTTCAAATAATTTATAAGAATGTATAGTTACAAAAAAAGGACCGGTGGGAGTTTGCCGGGGGAAGGATTGAATGGAAAACTGAGAAGGAATTGGCCACAAGTAAATACTAAGTAACTATTTTTCTTTCCAGTATATGCTGCAGCTGAAAGAAAAATTTTAACAAAAACCTCAATCTATTGAATCAAAAAAAGTATTGATCCAAGAGGGAATAATGTCACATATGGGGCTGCATTCATCCAATTAGATGAAGATTCTTCCAATGTGATACAGAAAGGATTTGGGAATGGGAAAAAGGAATGCCCCTACGTTCAGCCTCTCTCCTGCAGTTTTTCTTGCTTCTCTCTAACTCTTCCTGTGTGCTTCCGGAGCCCATCCAGAACTGCCTTGTCATTATATTCTTGTTCCACTCAACTCAAATACTTGTTAGAATATTTCTAAATGCATTGCCTGGCACGTACTGCTCATCAGACCTGGGCTGGATGCAGGCCCAGTTAAAGTCACAGGGCAACCAAGGAGGTGGCTTTTTCCTTAACTCACGGGGTTTTGACTGAAGCTGGTGTAGTATATTTCAGTTTATTTAGCAATGTTTATTTAGCTCCACCCCTCACAATTCTCATTGTAAATTATACTAATGGTATTAATGTTGGCCACAAAGATTATTTTGCAGGTGATGAGGACCGTGAAAACTTTTTTTCTCTGAAAAAAATGAATTATAGCTACAGATTCATTCCAAACATCTGCTTTAATTTTGAGGCTATGCAAAAGATTATAACCTGACATAAATGCATGCACTGCTGCTCAGGCCTTAGCTCTGCAGCAGGGCAATACTCATCCCGAGTTTCTGGGGGGGTTCAAGCTGCAGCGTCTCCCGGATCAGATAATCGCGTACGTGCTCATTCTACAAGCACTGACACAAAGCCCTCCCAAGATTGCCGTTTTGAAAAGCCCTTTCACGGCTGTGCCTAAAAGGCTGACACTAAACCGTGCTGCTCTGTGAGATGCTGAACCCCAGCGGCACCGTGCCGGGGAATGGGAGGAAGAGTTCTGCTCTGAGGTATGGTCAGGCATGAACTGGAAGAGTTCTGCTCTGAGGTATGGTCAGGCATGAACTGGCATTCCTGAGTGTGGTTCTTCCACTACCGCTGGCCAAAGCTGCTTCTCCTAATTCCCTTATCCAGGCACTCTTGGAATAGCAGAACGCTCTGCTATAGATTTGACTCCTCTGCCTTGCTACATAGTTTTCTGCTTTGTTCTATAGCTTGAAAATATTTGACTTTAATATGGTAACATTTGCTGGCATTTGGGAAAGGTTTTTTTAAAATATCACTGGTTTTATCTTGTTATCTATTACTGAAAGCAGAGCTAGGGAATTCTTGAGTGATAGTTCAGAAATGTAAGCTTTATATTTAATACCAACATTACAATTCTGATTGTAAAAACAAAGTCTTAAGCCTCTGGTATGAATGATACAATCTGGCAACCATATTCTGGGCTGCATAAATTAAAGCGTGGCCAGCAATTCAAGGGAGGTGATTCTGCCCCTCTGCTCTGCTCTGGGGGGCTGCCTCCAGCTCTGGGGCCACCACCAGCAGAAGGACATGGAGCTGTTGGAGCGGGGCCAGAGGAGGCCCCGGAGATGCTGGGAGGGCTGGAGCCCCTCTGCTGGGAGGGGGGGCTGAGAGAGCTGGGGGGTTCAGCCTGGAGAAGGCTCCAGGGAGACCTTATTGTGGCCTTTCAGTGCCTAAAGGGGGCTTTTATTCAAAACACGTTTCCTGTATTTTTTATTCTTTCAAAGTATACTTCTCTTTGTCATACCACCCAGTCTAACAACAACCATTTTCAGTTGTCGCTGTAGTGTGTGTGATCACATTGGCTGCTCCGGTACATAGTGTAGGGTCTTTTCAAAACTTTGTGAAGTAAACACAGGCAGGTTTGTAGCTACTTTATGTTTCTTTCTATTTTCTTTCTATTACTTGTCCAGTTTATTGGCAAGGATTTGGTTGAAGGGAAGCCTAAGGTAAAACAGCCCTTCTTGTTGACCGGTTTTCAATGGGAAAAAGAAGTATCAAACATTACAGCTCCCATGTAATCCAAATGAATCGATAAAGTAGATGTATTTGGTCGCTCGATCTGTGTAGCTCTGAAATTGCCTATTTGCCATGGCTAATAGTTTCAATTTGTTAACACAGCACACGCTCAGCTCTACAAGGTGCAGTTCGCCATCTCCACCAGGAAAGCTAATGGAAATTAATGGTGATCTGCTTGAGTAACAACTGAGTAGTCATCACACAACTGAGCATTTGGCTCCCTGATAGTGAAGTTTTCTCCAAGAGTACCAAAAGAAATGAGATGAGAAACCACAAGTGACCTAGATGCCTTCAGTTTTCCTGTAGCAATGCCTCCAGGTGCCTGACACCTGACACTGGGAGTTTGGAACCTGTATTTCTCAGGAGCTTTTCATATGAAAACTTTGGGGCGGTTAGATCAAGGAGGTGTGTAAAGGTAACCACTGGGGAATACGGGAATGCAAGACCCTAGATATGGCTTCTGCCTTGCCTCATCTTCCTGGTCACTCGGCTGTACGGAGGCACGTCTCTTCTCCTGGGACTAACAGTCACCGGTTTTCTGGAAAATTAGGAACAAATGAGCAGAGCTCACCATTTCTTTTGGAAATGTGGTTTCCAGAAGATCCTAGTGCCAGTGAGACCACTGGCAGAGCAGTGCAGGCTAATGGCTAAAGCACGTGCCTGGGAAGCAGGACAGGCTGGCTCCGTTCCCTTCTCACACGTGGAGATCTCACACCTGGCACCTCCTCTGCCCGAAGGGGCTGCAGCTGCACTGCCGGTCTGCGCAGGACCTGGGGTCATGGAAGTGTGATGTACAGCTCGCTCCTGGCCCAAAGCAGAGACCTAAATTAGGAACCCCGGGGTAAAGTCTGCAGCTGGGAGCGAGTGTTCCGGCAGGCAGGGGGGTCGGTGCCCCGTGTGCTGCACGGCCAGGCACGCCGGGAGCGTCTGCCGGCCCCCCGCCGGCTGAGAGAGCCTGGAGACCGGGGGACACGGCTGTTCACCCCGGGAAAGCTGCACGGGGTGGAAAGGAAACCCCAGGCAAAAGAGAAGGTAGCAAGGGAATTTTCAAAGTTTGTAGGGGTAAAGCGCCAACTGGGAAAGGGATATTTTTGCGTCACGCCTCTGTACTTGGCCACGGCCCCCACAGGTCCTTGTTTGCGCTCTTAAAACCATTTCTTCCTCCAAAGGTATGTCAACGCTCTTGTGGAAGGTGGCATTGCAGAATTATCAGAGCAGAATAATTAAATGAGAAGTTTTTTCCCAGTTCTTCCTCCAAAAAGGGCTTTCTTTCTTACCCTGTTTTTAGACCTCAGCAAAAAACTGTCGCTCTACTGCCCGCTTTTGAATCTTCCCCCTTATGCCCTCCCTTCTGACTCCATTTGACCCCCCTTGTTGTTCTTGTGCAAATGGCTGTGCAGGGGGTTGTCCCACCCCTGGGGAGCCCTATGGTGGTTGCAATCCAAGCCCTGCTCAGGTCCATGCTGCGGCTGGAGAAATCGGGACAGAGCCAGAGAGATGTCCTCTCTGAGCAGGATGCTGCGCCTGCCCTCGGAGGAGCTGCAGGGCTAATGCCAAGGTGTCATTGGTACCACTCTAATAGCTGAAGCAGGAGGAATATCTTAGCACATAATGAGCTATGCCACATTTACAAAGAGAGAAAGAACAATATTCTAGTTTTAAAAACAGACTGGGATTTCGTACGTAACTATTATAAGCAACAGAGGATGAAGCATTAATACCATTCTGGGCTTTAGCAATGTGCCTATGATTAAGCACTGAATATGGATGTTCTAAAACTTAAATGTGTGAGGCACCTTATATTATCTTAACTTCGTGCAAGGACATTGTTGGACTTACTGAAAAAGGATAAATAGTGTAGAAATAGGAATGAGGACAGCACCTACGCTCCGCATGAGCTGCTCTGGGCTGCCCACTGTCCCTCGGCGGCCAGCGGGCTGTCTGTGGGCACCAGTGCCAGCTGCTATGAAAAAGTGACAGTTCTAGCACCAGAAACCCAGGCCCCAGGGCACCTGAGTGTCCTGCTTTGCACCTCCCAGCCTGCCTGTCCTGTCCCACCTGAACCTGGATGGCTGGAGATGGGGCAGAGCCACGGAGATGCTGGTCTGTTCCTCTGCCCAGAGGCTGGCAGGGTCCATCTCTTGGGGCTCCCCTCGCTGTGAACCTTTCAACCCCCCTGTTGTCTCTGCCCTCCCGTTGACCAACACTTTTACCTGCACATACCTTTTCATTTCGGTGCAGTCATCACCCTTGATCCAATACCGATGCTGACCCAAGTGTGCTGCAGTGCTATGGGTCAAGTAGAGAAAAGTCACTTCTTAGTGAGGAACTTTGTATAAGAAATGTTAAAATTTGAAACGAATTAAAGAGTTTAATAGAATTAAACTATGTAAGTAAGTTTTATGAGGAGCAGCTGAGGGAGCTGGGGGTGTTCAGCCTGGAGAAAAGGAGGCTGAGGGGAGACCTTCTCGCTCTCT
>JAOXJK010000012.1:25507432-25518083 GCA_025774025.1 Xenus cinereus | reverse complement strand
GAGGGTGTAGCCAGGGGGGGTCGGTCTCTTCTCCCAAGGAACAGGCGATGGGACAAGAGGAAACGGCCTCAAGTTGCTCCAGGGGAGGTTCAGATTGGAGATTAGGAAAAATTTCTTCACGGGAAGGGTTATCAAGCCTTGGAACAGGCTGCCCAGGGGAGTGGTTGAGTCACCATCCCTGGAGGCATTTAAAAGATGGGTAAATATAATACTTAGAGATATAGTTTAGTGATGGTTTGTGTCAGTGTTGGGTTGATGGTTGCACTCAATGATCTGAAAGGTGCCTTCCACCCCAGGGAATTCTATGATTCTGTGATTCTGTGATTCTAAATATTGTTGTTCAACAATTGTTGAACACTGGGAAAGACTCCTGTAAAAGGGGAAGTAAAAAAAGGCCCTGGATTTTATGCAGCACATCAACCATTCCTGTGGTTAGATCTGGCTAGAAGAAGAAAGACTAGAAGTATCAAGACTATATAAGATTTAGCGTGGGAAATAATCCTTACTCATTTACTCGTGTGTAGTATCACATGGCACATCATCACTGCTAACAGGGGGAAATAATGTGTTAAATATTTTACAGATGGCTTTTTTTTATTATTAATTAGGAGCGATGGGAACAAGCAACATTTTAAATAGCTCTTTCAGTACATGATAACAAAAGTTCACAAAATCTCACAAGGCTAAGATTTGCCTGCAGCTTCGGCTGTAGCTCAGCCTGTTGCAGCAAACACTCCCAGCACCAAGTGTGGGAAAGGCAGGTGTATCGCAGGTGACCTCAGTCGCTGCCGATTTTGCTTATGTGTTCTTGGTCACAACACTGTGTTTGTAAGGCAAAGTCCCTCCTTTGCCTGATTTTACCGAATCCCCGTGGCTGCGGCAGGAGCAGTGGGGCTGGCGAGAGGCGCAGAGGCTTTCCCCCGCCCCGCAGGGCGCTGTGCAAGGCGCCACGGAGCTGTAGGAACACGTATCCCGCTCGCCTGCCTGCTCCTGGCACAGCCAAGCCCCGCTGTTTGTGTGCCATCGCTCTTCTTGGCAGTCTTGGACCAATACACGCGGCGGTGAATAGTCTAGAGACGATGTAGACAATTCCAGGCATTTTCCTCTGATCTGACTGTCCGATTTTTGCTTCAACTGAGTGGTCTGTCATTGCTGATCAAATACAAATCTGTGGCTGACAGCATAATTACACATTATTTCTGTATCATTTGCCTGTCCCGTTACCTCTGGAACACCAGAACGGTTCTGGCAAGGCTCAGCCAGTAATAAGGCTACTTCTTATTAGAGGCAAATCCTCTGAATCCTCTTTTCCATCATTTTGTGTTTTATGTCATCAGTGACACGTCAGCGACACTCCCCTTTGGCTCTGGTAGGAGATTGCATCCACATGTGCTGCGTTGAAGTGGAAGTTCCACACCTTTAGTATGTTCTGAGATCACATGTTTCTGCTTTAGGTGAGGACAGCTATGACTCATCTCATATTTTTCTTCCCCTCCGAAAATCGCTGACTTTCCAGACCATTTCAAGATGAGAAAAGCTCTTGCAGAGACAAATGTGCCACAAGTGGCTGTGTGGCTCACTGCATGCAAAGTGGACTAAGCGTCCACCTCCCTGTGCCTTTTTCTCATCAAATTCCTGGGTTTCACACCTGTAGGGTGCTCACAGGATTGTTTGCCCAGGTAGAAAACACCTCACTCAGTTTTTAAGCTGTCTGAAAAATAGGGGTGAGTGCTCGCTGTCTCACTGTGGCCCAAGGTGGTCTCCAGGCACCTGTAACCACTTGTGGTCCATGAGACATCTGAAGGCAAAGAGTTTTCCTTGCTTGAACTCCCACAACTGCAAAGCAATACAACTGATAGGGGGTCACATTAGCTATTGGGTCCAGTTTCTTTGTTTCATAATAGGAGGCAACCCTTGGGTATTTTTCCCAGAGAGGTGCTGAATTAGGAAAAAAGAAACCCCGAAGGTGCTGATGGGGTTCCCTGCGGGCGGGTGGAGTGGTGGCACTGCTCTCCCTCTCCGGCACTTCGTGTGGCTGAAGCAGTTGTTCTCGGCAGCCTGAGGGTTCCTCTGCCGCGGGTCTATCCAGGGTCCAGCAGAGCTGCCTTAGGGAGCATGAAGTCCCACGGTGGGGTTCCCAGTTTCTCTCTCTTTTCCTGCCACGCTTGCTTGTTGACTGAGCTAGAGATCACCCACCCTCTGGCTTCTTCTATCCCCATAAATATGCCTTTTGAGCTGCCACTGTGCCTATCCGCAGAATACATCTTTGGGGGGGTTTAGATAATTTTTAAAATATCCAGCTTCTTCCTAGGTCTGCGGCCGTATGTCTAGGTTAGAAGCAGGTGAATCAGAGCAACCAAGGAAAAGGCACAGAGTTTAATGCTGCTGGAAATGTCGTACCATGGGGCCATGCCCCACATCTGCTGGACTCACCACTAGGGAGCCACGGGGGAGACCAAATCACAAGCCTTCCTGTCTCCAGGGAAATCAGACACGAGCACATACAGGGCTGGGGGCACACACACACGCAGAGTCCACTTTTACACAAAGGCAAGGGATTTATCTTAACAAATAAAGTCTAATACTGCTTTTGTTTTTGTTGTTTAATTCCCAGAAGGGTCAGCCACAGCGTGTCTCTCCAGGAAGACTCCACGATGAAAAAGACAACCCACAGTTGCTTCTTACTGATCATCCTTCTAATTGTAAGTACGAGACAAACTGAGCCGCTGGTGGCACCTGCCAAACGTGAACTTGTGGCGACGTTCAGAAAAACGAGTGCTGAAAAAATGAGTATTCGTTATACG
Source organism: Xenus cinereus (assembly GCA_025774025.1). Lineage (NCBI taxonomy): Eukaryota > Metazoa > Chordata > Aves > Charadriiformes > Scolopacidae > Xenus > Xenus cinereus. The sequence goes on along the minus strand of JAOXJK010000012.1, from coordinate 25,515,279 downwards.
GCACAGGGGACGGAATGAGTTCCTTTACTAATACATTTAAAAGTAAGGTTAATAAAGGTTCTAAGTAAGATACTTCATAAAAGTTTGAACTTGAAACCATTGTTTCGTGGTGAGACAGTACTGCAAGTCTGAAGAAGGTAATGCGTGTGATTTTTCATTTCTGTGTTTTACAGGCTACAGCATGTCAGTGACATGGGGACTGATGTGTTTGAAAACTTCCTTAAGGTTGTTGTGTGAAACAGACTGAGATAAGAGATTGCAGATTTTGACTGTTTATAGTTACTCTGCTGTTAGGAAAGCAACTGAAATGAAAAATAACAGGATCAAGTTTATTTATTCAGTTCAAATGCTATTTTCAACTGTTTAATATCAATATTACAGTAATTTCAATCTATGCAACATGGCTGAGTAACTGTTGTTCTAAATATGTAGCAAATTAATTTCTACCTGACTAAATACCTCTCAGGTAAGTGGAATGCTCTCTCTGATCTCTACTTGTGAAACCTCAAATTATTAGCAATTATCATAGAATTGTAGACATTACAGGTAGTCAGAAATGAGAACACTGCCCAGAGCTTCAGTTCCAGAGCGGTCAGAATAAGTCTGAGTGATGCTGCCGGGGACAGGCACCTCTCTGCTCTGGTGTGGTACCAGTAACTCCCATGCTCATGCCACCTCATTCCCCAATTAACTGCTAATCTCTGTGTTCCTGAAGAAAACTTTGATTTTACTGTGTTTTGTCAGTTAGCTCCTCATGCCCCTGTGCTTCTCATCTTCTCCTCTAACACCGAAATGTGGAAGATCTGTGTGCGTCTCCCCCCCAGCCCCCAGACTTTCTCCTTATTGTCTTCCTCTTCCATGACTTCCCTCGCTTTGGGAGGCACAATAATGACAGTGCTTGCAGCATCACCAGATAGTCCTCTGTGATTCAAAGTGAATTCCATTAGAAAATTTAACTGATCATTATTTCTCAGTTAACTTTATTCCTGATGCCCTCTACTTTTTGGTGATTATTGCGAGCCGCAGAATGTGACTGAGAGTTGTTTCCCCAAGTACATGAGCCCCTGTGTGCTGGAGCAATTAGTTCATCTCTTCAGGGTGCATTTCTCTCCGCAAGGAAGCGGAGCATCAGCCAATGTGTCCAGGGGCACGGACACAGAATGAGGAGAAGGAAACAACCTTGCGTCTCTTTCCTGTGCAACTGGTCAATTTTCCAAGACATTGAGAAAAGAGGCTTTTATTCTCTGCACGATACTGTCAAGTAAGAATTGTCATCTAGTGCCTACAAATGGTAGTTTGGTCTTATCCTGTCAATGAGAGTTGACGTGCTTTTCCCTTGGTAACTATGGGTAGCTTCAAGCTGTAAGGAAGTGGATTTGCAGATTCTGGAGCTCTTCTCACACAAGGAGAACTCAGGAAAGCAAGCTGCTGCTGATTGAAGGTGGTGAGAATTACTGTGAGACTCGAGCTGTTCATGGTTTCCCCAGCAGGAGAGGAATGCTGTGTCCTGTTCTATTAACCCCAGTTTCAGGGGTCATCAGGGCGTTTTTGTCTCCATCTTTGCTTTTTAAAAAAAATCATCGTGTTGCTATGGAGCTGATTGCCTTAAGGAGGCCTCTTGCAAGGTGATAATCAGAGCTGCAAGCAAAAACCCGTGAAGTCTTCTGCAGCCTTCCTTTGAGCCCGCAGTTTGCATCAGCCTATTCTGGGAGTAAAGCTTCCACGCAAATCCCGCAGTCACGGAAAACACCTGGAAGATTCACGAGGTGCTTCTCATTACAAGCGCCTTGTCTTTATCCGCCGTGGCTGGTAATCTCCTGCCTCTTTAAACAGTGCCCAACCGTGCAGTGTAAGTCGTGTGGGATCTCACTGTGAGACACTCTCCATCCTGCTTCAACAGAACCTGAGTATGGGAAAATGTTAACGTTCGGTGGTTGAGTAAAGCATCTCACATCAAGGTATTTCCCCAAAGAAATTGTCTGCCGTTTCCTAGCACATTTGTGATGGATAGGAATTACTGTTATATTTACTGAGTGCCGTGACCTAAGGATCTCCCTGAGGCATCACAGTCGTTTTCTTCTCTGTCCTAACACTGGCAGCTGTGAGAAGCAGCTCAAAGGTAATCGTCGAGGCGTGAGGGGGCTCTGCAACCAGCCTGACTCACGCCGAGCTCTCCCTCAACGCGGGGATGTGTTGAAGGATGGGAGGTGAGTGACCCACAAAGCGGTGACTGCGCGGAGCAGTTTGAAAAGCAATGTACCAAGTGAATGTCTGAGCTCTTGAAATCAATAACACCTAGAGCATCCAGAAATTGAAATGTATTTTGACTGAGATCAACAATAGATGTTGCAAAATTACTGTATTTAGTGGAAAGAGGGGAAAAACAAAAGCGAAGAAAGCTACAAATGCCTACAAATGTCCTGTGAAGCCAACAGTTAGCCTCCGTCGAGCTCCTTGATGGTGGAAGAAAAATATTTGGGGATGCTTGTTCATCATGTCCAAAGTTTTGTGGGAAAAAAAAAAAAAGAATGAATTCTGTGCTTGCTTTATCTGGCTTCTGTCCTGCAGAAACAGGCAGAGCCGTGCCCGGGTTCACAGCAGGCGCCTGTTACAGGAACCGGGGCGATAGTTCTTCTTTTTGATGCCATTTAATAATGAAGCCAAATTGCTTTCTCTAGATTCCTTTATTAATTCTAGGTGTAAGTGAACTCCAGCATTCCCAGCAGCCTGGTTTGGTTCTTTGTAATGATAATTCACTTTCTTATCAGAGTCATTTGTCACGTGGTGGCTTGGTGGTCGTATGTATGACGTCATTTACTTGGACTTTTAGGAGTGACATCATATGTACGGCTGCTAAACTGCTGCATGGGACATCACTTAGTTCTCTTCTGAAGAAACCATACCAATCATTTTCAGGCTATGAACACCTCCTGATTATTAACCTGTGAATTATTTATTTCTCTTTAATAAAGAATATTTATACATGAATGGGGCATTCCTTTATTTTATAAACATCATTTATATTTCCATCTGAAGTAACTGATGGATGGGAAGGGTTTTTAACGTGCAGTAACGGACTCTGAACATTCAGAATTTGTTCAATGCTGTAGGTAGTAACCAGGTGAAAATTATTTAGTCTTGGCTTTTTTTATGGTGAAACCGCGTTTTAAAACTTAATTCCTAAAATACCTAGATATAGTCTTGAAAACATAGTAGTGAAAGTGATTTGTGCTCATTAGTTCCGTGAGAGCACACACACAGGCTCCTGGGACATTCCCAGCCTCTCTCCTTACTCGCTGAGCTGGTAAGAGGACAGTGACCCCGAGATTTCCTTCTGCCCCCTTTGCTCTTTCCTGACCCCCGGGGTAAGGACTGCAAGAAGAATGAAACAATAACATCCAACCTCACAAAATGTGCCAAGATTTAGGTCTGACTGAGCCTCAGGAATATAAGGCTGGATCGTCCTCCCCTTGGACTGATCTCAGGGAGACGAGGCTTCAGGCTTCAAGCCCCCGGGTGGTGGTGGCCGCGTGATTCTCCCACGCGTGGTAGAAAACACCAGCGTCCCCCACAGAGGTTTGGAGGCTGCAGACTCCTCAGCCTCCAGTGAGCCACTGCATTTATTTTTCATTAGTCTGCTAAAATGGTCATCTGATTTTAAGGTAGAAGAAAATATTGTTCAAACTTCCATGGCCATCTTTTCAGATCTAGGCAAACAGAAATGAATAACAGCAGTCCAAGGGAAAAGCGCATTTAAGGGCACATCACAGACGAACAGCCCCAGTAACACACCTACTGGTAACCACTTAATTGGATTTCATGCGTGAGCCATTCGATTACATCAAAAGTGCCTGGAAAGATTTGTGTGCAACTGGCTTTGAATGTCTGAGTCTTTGTGCTTGGTAATAAGATAAAAAATGTAGATAATTTAAGAGACAGCTGTAATCTAATGCTATGATTCCAGTCTTTCTCCAAACTTGCTTTAGATTTACTGTAGGCCACTAAGTGATTTCCTCTGAAGAAGTAATTCCCGTTGAGCGTTAGGGGCACAGTCTCATCTGGCCCGTAGGTGGGCAGCAGGCATTTTGCCGGCGGCTCCGGCTGGGCCAGGGCTGCTGCCCTCCGCGGCGGGAGAAGGCACCGTCCTCCCGCTTTCGTGGCTGGGCACACGCAGTAATTCTGTGCACAGTCCGAGGTGTTTATCCTGTGGCCACCACGGGAACCCTCTGCCTCCAAAGATGCCCGTGTTCTCGTTAACCTGTACCCAGCATGAGCTGACTGCTTCAGGAGCTGGATTAGTCCCTCACACACAGCAAGTTATGGAACTGACCTTTAAAAGCGTCTTCGGGCTCTGAATTGTATCTTACCCCTCAAAATCGTCATCCCTAGCTACAAACTGTTCCATCTCCACTTGTTAAAAGATGTAAATGGAGCATTCCTTTTCTAATGGCGCATCGTACCTTTGAGTGCAGCTTACCTGTTTCTGTACTGTGCCATTTTCTGGGAATGGTCAGTGCTTTCAAAAATGGTGTGTCAAAGAGGCTCCAAAAAAAGTTAGAATAAGGGGGAAGATCTGTGTGGCTGGCATTTGCCAGTTGTTTCATATCCGTGTTGTGCTTTACTCTGTGCAGATGAAGCAGATGAAACCGTGTCAGTATTTATGGGCAGCAACGTCAGCCTTTCTGGGCTCTGTCAGCGAGAAATGATTTTCGTCTTGTTTGGTCAAGCAGATCTGAAGAACAAATCATCTCCTTCCTAGAAGACAGCAACAACAAAATAAAAGAATTGATTCAGGGGAAGGAAAATTGGTGATGTTTTCCCGGCACAAAGCTTGTTTATGCTTCCAAAACACGCATGTGTTCCCAGACTGGCCCAGAGAGACAGAGGGGGGGCCAAGAACAGAGGCAAGGCCACAGAAGCCCCCCCAGCTTTCTCTGATGATAGCCCTATTCCTCTCTCAAATGCAAACAGCTGGGAACTGAGGTCTTGTTCCAAATAGGAGAGAAAGAAACATGGGGCATCTGTGAGTCAGGTCAGAGCAGTTCTCAGCCTGGGGCCGTATGTGGGCACAAGGGGCTACGACAGACCTGAGGGTACCTGTGTCTGCCCTCTCCTGCACTTCTTGCTGCGTTTAGGGCTTGTCTGGTTTTTAAATGATGCTCATAGACTCCAGCTACTTCTCTCAGGTGAGGGATCTGTAATACATTTGGCTTTGCTTCTGTATTTCCTGCTCTAGCTTCCTAAATGCTTAATTTTTCCCTTGAATGGCCAGATGAAACGTTCCCAATGGCTTCACTTTCCGAGTATATACCTCTGTGTATGTGTGTGTTTATGTGTGTATACAATACACTTAAAATTTATATAACATTCTATCTGCCAGAAAATGTCTTCCTTCTTATTCCTCCCATTTTATTCCAAGTACCTGTTTCAGTGCAGTGAGATACACTGCCTTCACTGTCCTCCGGTCTTCAGACAGTATCTATATACAGTTCAAAATGAAAATGTTAGTATCAAAAGAGATTAGATTAAATTAGGAAAAAATAATTGGATGTATAAGTATAAAAAGATTAAACTGAGATGCTTTGGCACAGAAGAAAAAAAGGGAAGAAACAATTTAAGAAGTCAATATTTGAACTTCCAAGCCTGTTGTATTTTCAGTTTGAACAACTACAGATGCTTGTTTAACGATCTGCATAGTAATATTTGGTGGTAAAAACGTCCAGTCTGTGTGTTTGTGAGAGCCCTTAGTTTTGAAGCAGCCTGTAAACGACTCTGTGTGTGTTTGTGATGGCTTTAGTATGGTTCATAATAGGGAGAAATAGAGTGGCACAAGGGAAGTGCCACAGCAGCATCGCTTTTGCTTGGGGGGGGCAAAGGAACTAATCCTTTCCTGTCACCTTCGTGCAGAGAAGTGTCCTGATAGGGGATTAGGGCAGAACAGAATTAACTAAAGCTCCACACTCTCATCTCCACCCTGGTTCACAGACCTGGGCTGTGCAACAGGAAGGGAGGGAGGGAGGGACAGATGGATGGATGGATGGATGGGGGGATGGAGAAAAGACAAGTGAGCTCTCTCTCTGAGATTTTTGCCTTCCAGGGGCAATGATCCCCTTTGCCCTGCAGGCAGCTCAGAGTGGGACAAGTCAGCAGATGCCACTTGATCAGAGAAGACCTTGTTATTCAGACTCTCAAATTTGGGTACTTAACCAAGAGCTAAGGCCAGGTAGTGAAGTGTAAACTCTGCCCTCTGTTTCTATGACCTTAACAGTTGAGGGAGCTCAAAGCAGGAGACATAAGACATGAAATACTCAGTTTCAAGACTGTGGCACTGAGGTATTTTGTCCAGTCAGCCTGGAAAGAAATCAGCACAAATGAGCAGAAATACAGGGGTGTAACTTTGGGAAGATACACATTTTTTTTTTACAGATTACTAAGCTAAATGAAAAGATTTTGAAGACTTTATCAAGTATTTAATGGGCCTCTGTTGTGCCAGGAAAAAGGGCCTGGTTAAAATCTTGATTTCATAGCGAAGTAAATTAGTAAAAATTCAGCACTTGCTTTGCAAGCAGTACAAGGGCTGTCATAATGCTACACACGTGCAAGTAAATGGCCTTTGAAGAATGCAGAGGGTGTTTTCTCATCCTCACTTTTTCATTTTATCCACCTGGTTTATTCAGTTGCACTAACAGTTTTTCCTTTCTATGCAGAGAATGGTTCCAAGTCTTTCTTCTACAGTAAATTATACTGATCCTACATTAGAGCCTGTAGTAACTGAAAACTCAGTCATACGACAGAAGATAATAGATTCGCAGTTCAAGTGTTACGAGAGGATGAACAGAGCTCCTCCGTATAAGAAGAAAGGTAAAAAAGACTTTAAAAACTCTCTATATTGCCACGCTTGCTTGTATGGCTCTATAGAAAGGTTTCCTTCTGCACGCTAACCCATAGTGCCCCTTGGCGTGCAGCAGCCACACTCCCACCCGCTCAGCATCCTCGGTCCCGCAAAGAAGGGAAACAGCCTGGAGCGAGTCCAGGGAATGAGCAGCTCTCCCTTTCTCCCTCCCCTGCAGACGATACCCCCGTCATCTCCCTTTCTGGCTCTTGGCTGCATGAATCTCTCTTGTTCTTGCTGAGGGAATGTCCTCCAGAACCTTTCAGCGAGCTCACACCAAGGCTTGTTTGTGAACGGCGATCTCTTAAATATAAATGTTCAGTTTGCTCTGCAAAAGCTCAAGTTGCAAACATTTTCTACTCTTCTTTTCCTTTGATATTACAAAATGATTCCTAGAAGTCATTCAGATACATCTCAAAGCCAGAGAAGAACATGAGAATGCCCGAAGGAAAGATAACAAACTGCTGATACGATGGTTAAGTGAACACGAGCATAAGTGAACACGAGCATTAGCACATTTAACTTGACAATGGAAAAATATGTGTGCATAAAATCTTAGCTAATGAAGAAAAATTGTTCATATAAATATCTTTTTTGCTATACATCTAATCTGTAAAAAATTAATTTGGGAAGTTTTATGCTTTCAGTTTTTAATCCACAACTGTTTTGACTTTAAAACAGTTATTGATGCAATTTTGAGGAATTTGTAGGATCAGACCTTACATTCAAAGTTGAGTTCAACATGCTTAAAAATGTTACTTTCCAGTAAAATAAACACCACTAACATCAGATCAGCAAAAGCAAGTACCTTGCAGCACCTGAATCATAGAATCATGGAATGGTTCTTAAAGGACCATTAAAGCCCATCCTTAAAGGAAGGACCTTAAAGCCCCCCAGTGCCACCCCCTGCCCTGGGCAGGGACACCTCCCACCACACCAGGTTGCTCCAAGCCCC
>JAOXJK010000012.1:25457093-25502222 GCA_025774025.1 Xenus cinereus | reverse complement strand
CCTCGTGGCCCTCCTCTGGACCCGTTCCAACAGGTCCATGTCCTTCCTGTGTTGAGGACTCCAAAGCTGGACACAGTGCTCCAGGTGGGGTACTCACAGGGTCTGTTGCACCCACGACTCAGGGTCCTCATCCCCCAGTGCATGGGGGTGATGACGGAGCCACTCTCCTGCTCGCTCCCAAGCCACCTATTCCCAGCTTTTCCACTTGCCCACTTGTCTCCAGTGGCTTCCTCTCAACTAATCGCTCTGCTACAGCAGCGCTCCTCACGTAACACTTGGACCCATCCGTGGAGAACACCTCACTCCACTTACTGATGCTGATTGCTGCCGAGGTCTGTAGCTCCTACAGCTGGTTGCAGATCGCTCCTTGAGGTGCAGACGTGTGCTCCGGAGTCTGGCCCACAGGCTGTGCGTACCGCCGTTACTCTTTCCGCCGCGCTTTAGAATGTGCAGATTTGGGAATATTTTAGTGTTCCTGTTCTCTGTACAGAGCATAGAGGGGAAAGCCTCCTGCAGTAATTAATTTCCTGCTGTTCTTTTCCGCTGCCCTGTTTAGGAACAATACTTTTGCTCTCCTGGGCTCGGTATTTTCCCTGGCACATCCCTCTTCTCCTTGTCAGCACCTCTGGCAGCCCCTTTCCCTGCCCCCGGGTGGGTCAGCCCTGTTTCCCTGGCTCGGGGGCAGCTCAGCATCTCCTGCCTGAGCCAGAGCCACTTTCCTGGAGGAGCTGCTGAGTCCCCCAGCGCGGGTTACAGCTGCGGCACCAAACCGGTGGGAAGCCAGCCTTTGCTTTACCCAGTCACACTGGGACTTAATAAAGTAGGAGGGAGACAAGAAATCACGGGGGGGACTAGGAGTCTTTCAACTGCTGATGGAAGTGGCTGCCCCTTAGAGGTGGCCAAAAGCACCGGTTCAGCTGGGCATTCCGCCAGGCTTTGTGCCACAACTCATTATTTCCTTTGGTAACTTACTCCTGTTTAACAAAACGCAGCTGGATTTTCTGCTGAGAAGCAGAAAATTCATCCTAAAGAACAATGATTTTACAAGATTAAAACTTCAGTGCCTGTCAGATTTGCTTCCCATTAAGTCTCCGTGATATCAAACCGCCCCAGCGTGTATTTTAGGCAGGCCAGTGGCCCCAGGGCCCTCTGAAAGAGGTGTTTCATGCCGTGCTGCTGTGGGCTGCAGTGAGATCTGCAGGAGCACTGCGTGTCAGCTCACTGATGGCTATAGCTTTGAGTCCTGGAGTGGAATTATGCCACACAGCTCTCTTTCTGTGCTTTGGTATTTAGGTCATTCATAACTAGAAAAGTGCTCGCACAGGATCGTCCTCCCGTCTGCTCCCGTGGGTGCTGCTCTCTATGTCTGAACCCCCAACCGCATCTATGCCAAGAAGAAGTTGCTAGAGTATGTTAGAAAGTAAATATGGCAAATTCACATTCTGGAGAAAAGGGCCCGAGAAGCAAAATGATGGAGAACATGCTCAGTGCTCCAGGCACTTTGTGTCTGACAACTTCACTACCAGCTACCAGATGCAGTCTCACTTGTTTCACTGAACTCACATCAGGTCACACTACACAGAAATCTGTGCTCTGAAAGAGGAAGGACCACAGTGATAATCTCTTCTGCTCAGTACCTGGGTCTTCCCACCCTTCTTTCCCCACCAGAGGAATCTCTACCCTGTGCAAGGAAGTGAGGATCTTAAAGCTAACGGCCAAACAGAACCCCCTCTCTGTGAGCTGTGACAACTTTGTCCTTCTCAATAAACAACTGCTGCTTCTTCCAGCAATCTCTTTCCCACAATGACCATCACGCGCAATGTGATAATGCATAAAAACAAATCAATTTGTCTGGAAACATACTGAGACCTACTGCTTTATCTCCAGTGACAGGAGGACACTCGTGGTCACATCCACTCCTGGCTGAAGCTCTGAGCAGGGCTGAGATTTATACTCTCCTATTCAGGCAGCATGCACAGTTTCTCTTGAAACTGTGTTTTATATTCCTATTTTATCCAGGCACAATATGACTCTATTATACAGATTCCAGTTCTGCTGACTGAGGCATTCTGATGATAGTGATAATTCTTCACCTATTAGGACACTGGAATTGAAGTTTTCTAGTATCTCCATTGTACTATGTCAGATTATTTTTTCAGTTATGAAAAAAAAAATTCTAAACTATTTTACTGCAGATGTAAGTAAATCAGATGTGCTACATCAGCTATTCCCTCATCTGCAAAACTAAGCACTACACAGGTCTGTCCAAACTATGGCAAACAATCCAACATCTGGTATGTGCTGAGCGTGCACTGCAACAGAGGGAAACTTCTCTCTACTTCCAGCTTATAACTCAACAATAAATAAAAAAATAGCGTTGACTCTTTTAACAACTGCTAGCTCTAGAGTTGGTCTAATTGTAAAAAAACTGATTGATAGAACTATCGTGTTTGCTCCAGAGTTAGTGGGTTAAGATACTTACTATATATAAATCACTGAGGGTTTTATGAAAATAGGATTCATAAAAGTGCTGTTGGTAGCACAAACAGTACCACATGCAAAACTACTGGTTAAGCTTTTGGGACGCTTCACTGCTCCCCTGAGGCTGCCCTCGTGGATGAGATTTCTCTCACCCCTTTTGCTCAGACGGGGAACTTCAGAGACCCCGCACAGCGGCCTGTAAAATGCGTGATGCTGAGGTCGCTCACTCAGGTGAGACAAATCCCACCCAAAGTTCCTCCACTTGGAATAACGTGCCCAAGTGGTTCCGTGCCCAAGTGACAGGGTACAGACAGAGCCTGAAAAATTAGTGTACATATGTTTTGAATCATCTTAAAGCCTACGCTTCCATTTTGCTGTGCTGGTGCTGCCTTGCCCCCCCCTTACACAGTGTGTGTGTTTTCAGAGGTCACTAGATTCTTCGAGAGAGAAGGTTCCCAGGTTCATCATCCCACACCTCCCACTGGGCGGCTGTAGAGTGACTTGCAGTAGAGCCGTGGTTGGGTTACAGACTCACAGCTGTATTTCCATGTCAAAGCACAGATCCAGAAGGAGCGTTGGACCTGTTTGGGTCACTGGGATGGGCAGAAGGGGGGCTCTTCCCCCAGCCCCACGTTCTGACAACATCACAGTGAGAAATCCGCGGGCCCTGGCTGCTTCCAGACCAGGATCAGTTGTGTCTGGCTGGCTTCAAGGACAACTATGAGGCAAGAGGTTTGTCTCTAACGTGGAGAGGCCCACACCGAGCTTCGGCAGAGTGCCCTCCCGGGCACTGCGGGACAGAGCTGATGGATGGGATCAGCATTATGGCATTATGCTCTAGAGCACGTTAACAAAACGCGTGTGCTTTGCCGAGTGTGTGGGATAGCAGGTACGGTGTTTGTACACTGTGTTCCCTGGTAGCACAACCATTAATCTTTTATCTACGACTGCAAACTTTTTCCAGCTTTAGATAACATCTGGCAGCACGTTCGCGGGGAACATTGCTCCACAGGCAGCCCGAGATCATCCCCGACTGCAGCGATGGAAGGCGCAGATAACACGTACTGTTCCTTTTGCTGCTGGTGGTGCACGTATTGATTTTCAACAAGTCCCCCAAAACAATGATTTGAGACTCACAGTAATTTTGAAAATATGCCGTGTTCTGGAGGATTGTCTTTTTTTGTCTTCTTTTTTTTTGCAATGGCACTATATGAAGCATATTTCTCATGAGGAAGACAGCTCAGCCCGTACAGTCCTTACCTGGCCAATATGATCAACTGCTTTTTTTAGGGTGTACAGAGGGAATACGAATCTTCCAAATTGAGAGAATCATTAATCATCAGAGCTGATTAAGAAAAACAAATGCAAACGTTGACCACAGAAAATGAAAAATGTGTGTGTTTGGATAGTAATTGGCTTTGTAAAAGGGTATTGACTGGAAAAGCTGATTATGTATAAAGCCAATAAAATTGTAAAGCTAGACTAGGCAAAGGGAAGTCAAGGTAGGCTTTTTAGACTATTTTAAGTCAGACTTGAGAAACTGTGGCTTTCATAAATAAACAGCTGTGTCACTATCTAGGAAAACATCAAATAAGTTAAGTTTCTGATCTTACCCATCCTTTGTGACTCGGGCACAATTTCCAGTGGCTCCCATGTGCTAATGCTTATGGAGAGGCCAAAGGAGCTGGTCTGAAACCCTGCACATTGCCTTCAGGTTCTGACGTTGCTTTCTCTTCCACGAACATCTTCCAAAAGTGTCTGTAAATGAACTATTATCACATAACTGCTTGCATCTGAATGAAGGCTGTGTATATATACTTTACTGTGTATATGTATTTACCGTGTATATGTATTTTACCATGTATATGTATTTTACTGCATTGATCCAAGACAAGAGGAGACAGGTGAACACCACGTACACCATCAGATGAATCACTGAGAAACAATCCCAAACAAATGTATATTAATTGCACAAGTTGAGAATCCTTTGCATTTTGTTACATGGGCATTGTACTTCCAAACGTAAAGATTCTTTTTTATGGATTTTTAAATGTGTAATATGCGTATGCTAAAATAACTATTATTGCAATTTATCACCAGAGAGGGCTTCAAAATACTGTGATGAAACTGGAAACTGGTTCCGGCATCCTGAGAGCAACCGAACTTGGTCCAACTACACCCTGTGCAACTCCTTCACCTCGGAGAAACTGAAGGTACGCTTCGGGTGAGAAGGCAGGGATTGTTTGGGAATGGCTTTGGGCTAGGCTAGCAGCAGGACACGTATGAGAGAGGTCAGAATAGTCTTTTAGCTTTATTTATTTCGCAAGAATTTAAGTGCATTTTACTCATGATTTTAGCTCATGAAAATTACTTGATGAGTGCTGCAACCTAAATATAGGTTTGCTCCGGGGTGGATAATTTAGCAGCAATTCATGCAACAAGTTTTGCACTATTTTACAAATGCATTTTTTAATTGCTATTATTTTCCCTGATTGTACAACAGTTATAAAATGATCCTTTAGAATTTCGATTTTGCGTTCTGTAACAAGTATCTTCCAAGCTGTTGACGTCTACTCTGTAGAGCTAGAAATATTACATTAATATTATTTTTCATAAGCAAAGAATATCACCCTGTACTCACTCCCTTTGAAAAGAAGTATTTGAGAAGGTGTCATTAATCCAGAAAATCCTACGAGCCTGAACACATTTAACTTTAACAGTTTGACTGAAGTCATTGAGACTATTTAAAATAATGAATTTGCATCAATATTTCCAAAATCAAGTTGCTAAGCTGAAAGAGGAGAGGTAAATAAAAAAGCACCAAAAGAAACAAGGAGAGGGAAATCTGAGAGAAGCTTAAAAAAATTAAGTTAGGGAATCTTATGAAAATAAATATTTCTCCAATGTGAGTGGAGCTCCAGGAAAATCTGATTACAGATTTGTGACAGAATAATTTGTGACTGTTTGGAATTGTGGAAGGAAAAGAGTCAAAAAGTGATTTGATTTGGGGTTTGTGTTGGAGGATCTCTTTTTATGCAGCCAAAAACCAGTATGTGGCTATATTTAGTAATGATCCAGCCCAAAGGGCCTTGGAAAAGTCTACTGGACTAGGCAGGAGGTGAATTCTAAAAGTTTTTGCAGTATGAGGAACCATCATGATAAAATAGGGCTCACCTATGTGACAAAGAGAATAATAGTAGCAATCTGAGCTCACAGAGGCATTAAATGGAAGCACCATAAAAATATACTTTTTCCAGATGTTGGCCCATGTAGGGAGGCAAAAAATGTAGTTCTGTTACCTATTACCCGTGCCTTCCAGAAGAATAGTTTTGAACATCATTCAAGCAAAGTGCAGATAGAACACAAAGGAAAATTATACATACATCGAGATTCTTCTGGAACCAAAAAGACTCGAAAATGCAAGAATCTGTCTCTACAGAAATGCCAAGTTAGATTATGACCTTTAATCCAAGTCTTCAAAACTAGGAGTATGCTTCATTTGTAGACTGTTTCCATGTACCTATGGATAATATAATTAACTGAGTAGGAGGTGTCCCTAGTAGAGAATTCTCGTTCCTCAATTGAAGAATTCTAGGGGGGATGCAAAAAAAAAAAAAAAAAACAACAAAAAAAAACATTTAAATGTTTCAGAAGTTAGAAATTTTGTAAGCCCAGTGTGAAAAAAATTATGTGTGTGCATAAACTATGTGTGCGTAGTGTGCATAAACTATGAATGTGATGAGTCAGCATGTTGCAAGAAGAAGGGACATGACAGATTGCCATTTCAAAAAGTGCAGAAATTAATAAGATAGTGCGTTATTTGTTTGAAGGCAAATGGAAGCACCAATGTGCTGCACTTCTGAGACAGATCACTTAAAAAAAAAAAACATATTGCAGCCAGTTCTTAAAAATGCAGTGACAGACTCTATACTTTGTTAACTGACAGTTCAGCCCATTCTGATCTCTCTTCACTGTTACATTTGGAAAGCTTTTTTCGAGCAGTTACTGTAGTAATTTTACATGAAGTAATCAAAAATGCTGTTGCTGAGTCTCAGATATACAGTTTAACCGATTTAGCAGTTGTACGCTGAAAGGTAGAGGGTGTGAATGATCTTAAAAGGTCCCTTCCAACCTAGGTGATTCTGTGATTCTGTAATAACCACGAGTCCTCTGGGGAGCACACAGACTTGTGTGTAGCTCTCTGGAAGCCCTTCCTACACCTCGCAGGTTCGGGTGAGGGTTGTGTACAGGACAGGCAGCAAAACAACGTATTTTTGAACAGTTCATCTGTATTCAGGCTTAAAAATTTTATCAATCTAATATCACAAAAAAAACATAGCAATGACTGTTGAAGCAGAAGAAATGTCAGGGGCACACGGGTTAAAACCTCTCCCACTGCTCTGTGTTCAGAAAGGTGCCTCATCCCAGGCAGTTCTAGGACTCGATGATCTTCCCTGCACTCTGGGCTTCTCTCTCTGGGGCTGCTGGTGCCCTCAGAAATAGTTGTCAGGCGTTTGTCCTCACTGGCAATGGTGTGGTCACACTTTGTGAAGGAAAAGTAGGGAACGTAGGGTATCTGCAGTTAATATAATATGCATAAACTTCCATAACTTGGGGAATATTTACATTCAGATCATGACTGTTCTGCATGTTCAGGATGATGTAAGTGTGGCTTTGGTTTAAATCTGAATCAGGCCACCACCACTTAGGTTAATGAAAGCAGGACCTGATTCCAAAGTTGTCAAATGACTGAAGAACAAACTAAATAAGATGTGCACCTGTCCTTAGAGGAATGACTGTTTTCTGAATTGTATTCATATTTGTTTTCAAATGAAAGTCTAAAATTACTCAGAAACACCACAAAAATGCGAGTGCCAAAACTTAGGGCTACAGAAAGCAATTCATCTAACTGTTGAAAAAAAGGAAAACTGCTCATGGACAACAAAAAATGAAGTGGAGCTGAAAAGAAAATAAACCCATCAGAGGAACTAAGACCTCCTGTCTAGTCTTTTTTTGGGGGGAGAGGCTGGTGCTACATTAGGGCTTTCGGAACAGAAGGCAGTGGTGGAGCCTGGCACACTGTTCAGCCTCCTGCTCTCTGCTGGCAGCTGGGGGATGCTTTAGAGCTTGGCTGAGACCAAAGGCTGGCATTTAGATACTGCAGCGTTCTGCAGCCCAAGAGTTTAATGCCTTTCCCTCAGTGCCTTTCCTGACGATACCCAGTGTTGTGTTGGCTTTTTGGCTGTCGTTCCACAGTAAGCCAACGATTCAGAGAACTGACCAGGAGGGCTCCAGTTCCGTTTCCAGTTCCGAGCTTAGCATTGTGTGGGCAGGGTTTAGATCATTTGTCCCTTGGTGTGGCACCCCACTTCCCTCTCTTTTAAAGCTCATATGGCATCTTCTTGTCCCCTCAGTTATGGGAGGTCCTTCTGGAATCCCTTACTATTATCTGAAAGACCTAAGTATCACCTGGGAACTTAGAGATTTCTCTGCATCAGGTCGCTGATGAAAATGTTGAACAAAAGCAAGCCCCAATCCCGGTCCCGAGGGCACCTGACCAGTGACTCATCCCCACAAGTGACCATAAGCTTTCACTCCCTGTTGTTTAAGCTGCTTTCAACCCATAAAACCTTTCTACTAATACTACAGCAACCTAGTTTCTTTACGTTCGGGGGGTTTTTTATGTGGAAATTTGTCATAGGCTTTTTGAAAATCCGAATGTATTATGTCTGCTGTGCTCTCCTAGGGCTGGGGACAGTTAGTGATGCACAGTGTGAGCAGGGATCTTGCCAGTTCCTTCAGTGCAGCAGAAACAGCTCATGTAAGAAACACTTATCTCATCTTTGGACCATGAGTCATGCTATTTCATAGATTGCCAATATTTAAAGTGTATTGAAAAGGAACTTTTGAAAGAAAAGAAATAGAAAATGGGAGGTTTATTTTGTGGATTCTTCCTCAATGAGAAAAAAAAATAGAATGTCTGCAAATTGTTCACGTTTTCCTTTTCTTTTTGTTAAATTGCAGATGGCGTTCATACTTTATTATATGGCGATCGTTGGCCATGCTTTGTCTATAACATCCCTGTTGATTTCCTTGGCAATTTTCTTCTATTTCAAGTAAGTGTTTCTTACAGACACTCTCTCTTCTTTCCCTGAGGGATCTCGAGTGGTTACCAAAGAAAAGCTTGGAATGGGACACGGCAGTGAGAAACAGCTCTTCTGAGTGCCTTTTTGTTTTCAGCAAAGGGGCATCAGTTACTCCTAGCCAGGTATCCAGGGCATCCCTTTATGACCAGAGAGGGAAATGCTCACCATCAGCAGGGTGCATCTGGAGATAAATGCAAAGTGATCTAATAGGACAGGTAAAGTTTTCCGACTTTACCTGCATAAAGGTTTCCAAGGATACAAATGAGCAATCCCCACACTGCACACTGGGGAACAAATTGAGAGCAATTTGAGAAATAATTACAAATGTTTCTGAACAGGTAACACACACAATTGCAACCTGATGGACTTTAATTGCCAAAAAAAACTTACCTCATTCAAGAATACAGAAAACCCCCAGACTCTCCAAAGAGTGTATAATTCTTTGAGCAATCAAGAATACAAAGAAAATGGAACACAGAAAAATACTTTTTTCTTCACAACCTTCTTCACAGAGTTTAAGAAAGAATAGTTGCACAATAATGGCAACCTGTGGTAATTAAAAGTCCATCACTGTTGTCATTGTAAGAGTAAACTGTTTCAAGATTGTAATTTAGCCTGCAGGAAATTATTTCAAGCTAGAATTATGCTAGAACACAAATAGGCCTGTGTGAGAGTATTTGAAAGCTTCTTTCTATGTGAATGTCAACAGATTCGAACCCTTGACGAGCATCCAAACCACAATTCTTTGCTTATCATCATCCTCATAGAAAGATAAACTATATTCTTTTGTTTATTCATCAATCTATTTCAGCAGCTCAAAGACATATTTTCAACCCAGAAGCGTAGAATACTTTTAGGGATTATCTTTCCAATAGATAGATAAAGAGCGTGACTTTTATATACAGGTCAAAATTTATCATTTGTATTTATTTGGTTGATGTTTCTAGAAAAATGAAAGCCAAAAATAAGCCCAAGTCAAATTTAACAAATACATTAAATGCGTTTTTTCAGATCTTAGTGACCAAAATAGTAACTGTGAATTATGAGCGGGTTCTATATTAGTACCTTCCCACTCATGCCAAGCCATGAGTCCCTTATTTTCAAAACGACCAGGATTCATTCTCTGTAGAACCTTTATTTCCCAAATCAGTTTTTCACACTGAAATTTCCAAGTCTAAAAAGGGAAAAAAAAAAAAAATATTTTCTATTCCTTTATCTTGCAGCCTTAACTTAAAACAAAGAGTATTTCTGTAAACATTCAGCTATTCCTTTTTGTCACCTCTAAGGTCAAGGAATCGCAATGAAGTGCATCCAGTGCATTTTCTATCATGACCATTTAGTTTTAAACATTTACTGTGACTCTTTAGTACAGAGTTTTATGTGTCTAAACTAACTGGCATTTGTTAGTGTCTTGAAATGGGTGGATTTGATGTTTTGCAGCATAAACTTCAATACAATGTGACAAACTTTACCTGCTGGATTATCAGCTGATTATCTGAACTGGATAACTTCCTTATCTGAATTTCTGAGATGTGTTTTTTTGGCCACAAATACACATATGAAGATTTGTAGACTCAATTAGTACATAGCAAACACAAAACTCCAGCTTATACACGCATAGAAATTGCATAAATTTGGGGATAAATGGAACCTCTTGCTGAACCCCCACCTCTCGTGCACGAGGGATGGTTGCCTGCTCTAAACACCTGCAGTGGAAGGTGCTCCACAAAACTCCAGATTCCTTGTGCTGGTGCTTAAATGAGTTCTAGCCCCAGAGTCCGTGTGTTATTTAATCTAAGTCTTCCACGAGGCACCTTAGCCTATTTCTGGTCCAAATTTTGACCTGTACGCACTACGTATCTATGAATACGTTCAGGTTGTGTGCCTTCTAATAGTAATTTTTTTTTTTAGTAACATTATGCAAAGCTGCTCCCTGGTTCCTTCATCTACTGCTGGTCTCTGGAAAGGTACACCATGGATGAGGGTGTCCCTACAGGCTGGAAAAGGGTATGCTCAGTAAATTGAGAGGCCAGGAGAAGTGGCGTAAATCTTAGGGCTATAGAGTTAGGTGTGTGTGCCTCAGCAGCCAGACAGGAGGGGTAGTAAAAGGACAAGCCCCCAACATCACCACCACCAAGGGTGAGTCTAGGAAACACAGGAAAATGCAATGGTCGGACTTGGCATAGACTATAGGAACCTGTAAGATTACAAGCTCAAAATAAGAGGATCCAAAATACAGGTTGTGAATTCTGCTGATTTCCAGGGAGGCAGTTTGATGACTGTCATAACACGCAGGAATCAGATACAGAGAGCTAGAAACGCTGCCCAATGGACTGATGAACTCCCTTCCCATCTATGTAAAGATAAAGAGCACGAAACCACAGCCACAGTAGTGCTTTGAGGAGACTGGGAAGAGCACAATTTAATCTGATTTGGAATCCTATACTGAGGCTTCAGAGTTCTTTGGGACAGTAAAGTTGGGATCTGCTTAAATTGGCTACCCAAAATGGACCGAGAAGGTGATTGTTTGCCGCGAGCGAGGCAGGATCCGGGTGTCTGACTCATCTCAGCTCTGAGTCACGGGCAACACTCCATCCTGACCCGTCCCAGACCGTGCCGGGAGACTCATCTTTGCAGCAGCCTTCCAGGTAGTAACACACATCCTCCGCCCTGTCCTCCTCCAGCTCTTCCCCTTCCGTGACTAATCCGTGACACAAAGGTTACTGGAAGAAGTACAGAAAGGAATTAAAGTGCTGCAAAATGGGAGGACAGAGAGGAAGGCAAGCTATGATCTTTAGAAAGAGAGAATAAAACTGTATGGGAGCAGGGTTCACGGTACTTATAGTTGTTTTCTACCATCTGCCTAGGACAGCGATAGATTATTCGACCTTCAGCAGGAGGCAAGCTGTCCATCAGTCAGATAGCAAGAGATGGTTTGAGGGCCATATCATAGCCTTTGACTGTAGAGGCAGCAAAAAACAGACTGCAGAGGTTTCTGTTTCCCACATATAAGTCTTTCCTGGCAGAGATTTATTTTTCTTTTGGTTTGGGGTATTGAGATTCATAATGATCTGGCAGCACAGGTGTTGCAGTACTTTCAGCAAGGAATCCTGGATCAGTAGTGGTGAGCATCACTGAGCAATACAGGCTCATAGCAGGAGACAGAGTACTCCTAAAACAGTGTCTGTCATGGTTGAACCCCAGCTGGCAACTAAACAGGGAAGAGAATCGGAAGGGTTAAAGGGAGAAAACTCTTGGGTTGAGATAAAGACAGTTTAACAGGTAAAGCAAACACCGCGCACGCGAGCAAAGCAAAACAAGGCATGAATTCACTCTTCCCATGGGCGGGGGGTGCTCAGCCATCCCCGGGGGAGCAGGGCTCCATCAGCCTAACGGCGACTTGGGAAGACACCATCACTCCGAACATCCCCCCTTCCTTCTTCTTCTGGATTTGTGATGGGAGCAAACAGGGATGGACTAAGCACAAGAACACAGTGTAGGAAAAATAGCTCCAAAGAGTGGTCTGTTTGCCCATTGTGCTGCCCTACAGCGGATCAAACCGAAAGTACACCGAGCCCCACCTAGTCTGGTGCTCAGCAATTGCCAATGGCTGATGCTAAAGGAAGAATATAAAATCAGGGCAAACATAAAGAGATACTCATTCCTAGTCCCCAAGGCCTCCATCGCATGGACATTCTGAACCAAAGAAGGTGTCTTGGTAAATAAAGAGGTCAATAAAGGTGACGAGGAGTTCAGGATGATGATGACCGTAACCAGAAAGATGACCTCAAGCCAAAGGAAGAATTCCTTCCAGTGACTCAGAAAACAGGTGTAAGGAGAACTATGAATAAGTGGCAGGTGGCCAAAGACCTTAAAAAGGAAAATCACTACATAAACAAACAAGCAAAATAAGCAGAAAAGAGTTGAGTTGGTTAGATTAATTCTCTGTGTTTAAAGAAAGTGCCTTCTGCATTAACATCCACACGCAGAGCATCAGGAAGCCACAGCCTGTGCTCCCTTCCAGGCTGCAAAAGACCCCCGGTGCCGAGGAGGAGGTTTGCCTCCATGAGAGCAATACTTGCTGTTAGCTGGGTTCTCCTACCTGGTGCTTCTTTGCCTGCTTGCTCTCAGTGACTGCTGAGCACAGACGTCACAGGTCACCCCACCACCCTTGCCTTTCTGCAGCCACCTCCTGCCAGCCCGGGCTGCGCTGGGGTGTCGCTCTCTGCCTCGGGACCAGCCGGGCCGGTGGCAGGGGGGTTCGGGCAGGAACTGGAAAGGTGGTGCAGGTCTGACACCGCAGCCGTGATTTGGTTGCACAAGAATTCTGAGAACTTCTCGTGTGAAACTGAGTCTACCCACAGCAGCAGGAACCCTCCCCTCCCCTAAATCAGCCGTTCAGAAAAGCCTCCTGCTCCTTCTGAGCAGGAAAACAACGTCTGGTTGGGGACCTCAGCTGGAGCGAGAAACACGCAGGCTACCAACCCAAATCCCCCTGTAATTTAAGGGGATTCCTGCCCAGAGTTCCCATCCTGTCTCACCATTAATTCCTAAAGTAGAAAATAATTTTCATCTGAATATTTGAGAAATTGAGTCTCCAGGGAACAGTCGCTTATTAAAGCAGGAATATTCCTGATGTTCATTACTTGTATCACGCGCATCTAATAATTCTCAGGGTTCTGCTTCGCCACTTAATATCTCAATTACCATGAAATAAAGAAAGGCATCAAGGACTGAGAATGGAGCCGGATGGCTCTTTACAACACGGTCTAAAAAGCGTGTGGTGATAAACAGGTGTGAAAACAAACCCCAAAATTTGTGAGTGGTTATGGCTGCGATGCAAAGCATCTATTTTCCGATCGCGCCTTGCCAAAAGGCATTCCTGAGATACCGTTGCCAGAAAGAGCTTGTTAAAGTGACATCAGAAGAAAAACACTAATTTACGACCTCTGCTGCATGTTTTTCAGGAGCCTCAGCTGTCAA
The DNA here is from genome assembly GCA_025774025.1 of Xenus cinereus. Lineage (NCBI taxonomy): Eukaryota > Metazoa > Chordata > Aves > Charadriiformes > Scolopacidae > Xenus > Xenus cinereus. Next base: position 25,488,612 of record JAOXJK010000012.1, on the reverse strand, counting down.
AGGATAACACTGCATAAGAATTTGTTTTTTTCTTATGTGCTGAACTCGGTGTTTACGATCGCCCACCTCATTGCTGTCGTGCCTAACCCCGGCCTTGTGAAAAGGGATCCTGTAAGTACAGCCCCCAGCCCGACACCCGGGTACACGGGCACGGCCACGGGGAAACGGGGCGTCCCCGCTCACCGGCTGGGGAAACGCGGGGAGGGTGCAGGCCCTGAGAATTTCGCTCAGCCTTGCTCAGATCTTTCACCCAGCAATAAAAATCTTTGAATTTGGTACAAAAGGGAGAAGCCTTAGCCTTCCTCCAGCCAGCCCGTCCATGCCGACGTGTGTCCCCACTGCCCACAGCAGGAAGGACGTGACGCTTCCCAACAAAGCCCCCAAAGGGACGGAAGCCTCCTGTCTCACAGACACGCACCGGGGAGGGGCAGGGATGGAGAGGGGTGCAGCTTTTTTCAAAATCCCCCCGAAAGATCCATTTGCTGTATCTTTTTATCTTGGGAGGTGGTAAATCAGGGCAATGGCTCGTTTCACCGCTCTCAGGGAGTGACAGAAACTGTGCCAGCCCCTCAGCTGGTCAATGTGGGGTCAGATCTCGCATTGCGCTCGCCGTCGTTACAGCAGCCCTGGCTGAGGTGGAATTAACACGAGCCTGGGAATCTCTCAAGTTATGTCACAACACTCATCAGCTTGTCTTCTAATAACATCGTTCAGTTTACGGTTCAACCATTTATCTGCTTCTAATTTTGTGAAAGCAATTAAACATTAGCACCTGATATTATCTGATCAGGTGTGTGTCTCTCAAATGTGTGCTGGTTAAGTAAGCTAATTAAAGCTTACTGGTTAAATAAGCTAATTAAAGCAGGAAATATAGAGACTAAAGGAAACATCACCAGTCCCAGGGACCATCTGGGGATTAAAAAATAGAAGAGCAGAAGAATAATTAAAAAATCACACATTTTGATTTTCCTTACTGCATAGTATATGCATGTAGCCTGTGCGAGAGATGCAGTGAAAATACACTTGATATTTGAAGATAAAAAGCAGGCAGATTATATCAGGCACCTAAATTGAAGTAAGGTCTTTACCTCAGGGTTAAGAATGATACTTCCTGACAGCAGAAGTAAATTATCTGAAGTGAAGAGCTTTAAACTAAAAGTTGAGGCTGCGGAGAGGACTCTCATGCTCTAAGATTTCATTAAAAAACTGTATCTAGTGCCTTTGGGCTGGATCTTCATTTGAAGTGAAATCTTGACCCCAGTAAAGTCAGTGACAAAGCTCTCGAAGGCTTCGGCAGAGCCACGTAGCCAGAGGACGGGTACCGGCACGCTGAGCATCACCCTATGAAACCCCCAGCCTCTGTTGCTATGGCAACAGACAGTGTAGAGATGACATCCGTGGTTCCTTTGGAGGCTGTGGAGCCCCAGAGCAGGGAGGGGGCTCCTGGACACAGCCAGCTTTCGGGTCCCCAGACGAAATATGAAGAGGACCCTTAGTGCCGAGCACAGTCACAGAAATCATCCCTCCACCCGTGTTACTGATGCAGCTGTGTGTGTCAGCAAACCTGGCCTCAGCTAATTAGCTAAGCACATGCCTTGATGAACAAAGCCCTTGTTTTGCACTTTCTTCTTCCAAACCCGATTTGCAGTCTTTGGCTCAGCAGTCACTGCTGCCCCGAGGTGAGGCACAAAACTTGGGGCCAGAAGACCCGGGATCTCCTGTTTTCCTTCTGCAGTCAAGTGTGGGACACTCACTGCTGGATCTCGCTTCGCGTTCTAGATTTCCCTTCCTTAAAAAAAAAATCAGAAAAAAAGGAGGTGAGGTGACCTGTTAAAATGTTTGAAGTCTCCCAACATTACTAGAAAGTGGGGGTGTTTTTTTTTTTTTAGTAACATAATAAATCTGTAAATATATGATTCGGAGGGCAAGTTTTTAACGTGATGAAATTACATATAGTATCCATATGAGTATATGCAGACTTAAAGGATTTACGTTAAAAATTTACTTATTCCACCAGGGAGATTCCCATAATATTTTTATTTTAATGCCAATTAGCAGAGCTAATGAAGGCTTTATAGCTCGGTTTTTTTCTATCCCTACTGCACCCTCTGTTTTGTTAAGCCTGTTTTAAGAAAACTGCTGACTTCCTGCAGTTTGCTGCTTTTATCCCCTTTCCACCTGTGCGTCTTGTGGGCTGGACGGGCTCGTGTGCGTGTGGCCCCTACCTCAGATAGGTACCGAGGGACTGATGTGTGCAGAAGGAATTTTAAACAGCCACAGATACCCCTTACCTAGCGGCCATATACAGAGATGGAGTTGGTGGTATTTATTCTGCGAAATGATAAATGTGTTTCCACCCCAATACCTCCTGCTTTTTTTCTCCTGCCTAAAGTTTCACAATAGATTTTAAATATGCGATGCCATGGGAAAATACTTACAGTGAATGCATATTTATGAGGATATCAACAAATCCATATAGTATTGAAAGAGGAAATGAGATTCTGTTAAATAACAAAGAGAAAAGACAGGAGGAGCAAGAGAGGAAAATTCATCCCTAACACCAAGACACGCACATTCTCCCTCTGATCCAGACACCAAAGATGTGAGATCATCCAAAGCATCATTCACACGAGGAGATGCCATAGAGCATCCTTAGTCGCAGAGCTAAACCCTTTGATGACCATTCTGCTCATTTAAAATGGTAAGTCAAGCCACATTTTTGATATATTTTAATTTGCTGTTTTACATCATTTTTTCCTGCTTTCTGGATATATAATTTTATATCTATCTCTCTCTCTTTTTCTCTCGGATTTATCTGGATCTGAAGTGATGGAAGAGAAATGATGTGCACCCAAGTGGCCATACAGGAAGTGAAGAAGTAATGAAAAAGGTTCAGGGACCCTTGAACAAAAATAAACAGGCCACATGTATGAACACTTACTGAAACATATACTGAAAAATGTTACCTGAGCTAATTTTTTGCATGCTGTATGTAACGTAACAACTGCATTAATTACACTATTACTGGATCAGATTTTATACGAAGGGGTATCTTCTATCACCTTCTTAAATGGACTGACCCACAGAAGAAGGGTGACACGTGAACAGCACATTATGTTCTCCATTAAAACCCCTGGAAATATAAATAAAACTCTTGCTGCCTAATCTATTAATACAGTCTTGCACATCAGATCTGGACATTTCATTTTGGCGTGTTTCACAAGACTAGTAAATTTTAGCGCTCGGTCCTGCTGGGGGTGAAGGAGGATGCAGCTGGCGGCTGGAGGGGTGGCTCTGCTGCCGGGAGGCCGAGTGATGGAGCAGCCCCCGGACGGGCTCTCCTGCCCTCCCTCCAGGGAGACACCGCCACTGTGAGACCACCCTCAGCACCCTGCGCCTGCCTGTGACCTTCCCTGGAGCCAGGGGGTGACTGTCACCTCGGCTCAGGAACACGTGTTCACCCTCAAGGGGATGAGTTTGTTTTGTGCCGGCGTATCCTGTGCAAACGAAGCTTCTGCCAGCAGCCAGCTCGGGGCAGTGCTCGGGCTGCGCTGCACCAGTATTGCCCTCACTGGAATCGCTGGGTTGCACTGGCGTGATGCTGCAGCCATTCAGATGTAAATCAGAATCGCTTCTTCCACCCTAGGAAAGATCAAGTCCTCCCCCTCCTGTGAGGTTCAATGAGATTAATGCAGACTAAAGGACGTTGTGAATTCAGAACCAGCCAATATTCAAAGAATTCTCACAAATTTTCTGGCTGGAATGATATCTGCATTCATTTTAGGACAGATCTGTCAGGGTCTAAATGGCATGAAACGGAGCAGTAATTCCCATCATTTTTCCCAAGGTCTTTATATTCTTGTTTATATTCTCAGAACTCTCAGCGTAATGGAGGAAACAAAGCAGCGTGTAATCCCGGTGGTGTCGGGTTCACGGGTCGGATGTGGCATGGCCATGCCTGGGGTACGGAGTATGGATGATGGAAGGACATTCACAACATTCATAAGTGACATTTCTGTGAAGAGGATTTGTGGTTTTTGTGGAACAACTGAACCTGGGCTGCAAAGAAGTTGGTCTGTCACCGTCTCTGAGAAATCAGAGCCTCCTAACAACGATGTTAGGGTTGCTTTCCCATGGGAAGGCACATCTGCCATCAGGAGGGGAAAAAAGAGGTCTAAGAATAAGTATTTTGGGAACAGATTTCTTCATTTTTCTTTCCTCAGGAATTATTCTGTCTACATTTCTGTTAATTGCTCTTCTTTCAAAGCAGTACCTTTTAGTAGTCTCGGGGCTCTGCAAAGTGCTGCAGCGGGGCCGAGGGAGGGATGATAGCTTTCCTGGGGGCCAGCCCCAACGTATTTCATGTCAAAATAACCCCGGGCTCCATCAGATCCCGTGGATGGTATTTCAGCAGCGTGATCCCTACGCACAGTCTCTTATTTAGGAGGCAGAGTGCTGTTTCCTCCAGAAATGTGATTCCAGAAAGGACTTTGTGCTGCCAAATGCCTTGTCCTACCTGGCCGCAGCGGCAGCGGCAACCAACTGGGGTGCTATGAGGTTGTCGCAGAAAAGGAGACGCTGGCTGTGTGTGTACAATGAGTGAATCCACTTTAGATTTGCTGAAATTCATGACGTAGCTCCAGAACTGCTGCCTAAGGAAGGTGTACTCGTTTTACCCTCAGAACTGAGCTGTAGCTGCCCCTGGGAGGCTCTTGGTCTTTCCCGGTGTGGAACTGTGCTCGGCTGAGTCCTGGCACTGATTCAGTTCTCCACGCGCTACTGAGGCTTTTTATAATTTTCCCCTTTGGTTTTCCTCAAGAGATGGGAGAGGTTTGTGATTACAAAGCGAAGACGATGTAAAAAAGTAGGATGGGACCTGGGTGACCATAGGTTTCTGTCACTTGCGCAGTTCCCTGTGCATCTGAGAGACTGCCCGCTGAAGGGATGATGCATCATTAGCTCCTGAAGAGGCAGGCATGGAAAAATGTCAAGTAGCGTCTCCTTAAATGTCAAATCAACAAGTGCAAATGCTAACATTTGCCTTCTTGGTGGATTCTGTGCTGTGCTGTATGGACACGGCATCCCCAAAGGAGCTCCTGCCCCTGGGCTCTCCACGCAGGGCCTCCCACACGAGCAGCACGTCGAAGCAGCTTCGGCTTTGATATTTCTCAGGGAATATAAAGCAATTATGTTTAGAAACTTTGCTGTTGTAGAACCAGCTACTCATTCAAGATAATTCAGATTAAACTTGAGTTTAATTTGGAGTTTATACTCCATATTAAGTTTTCCTTAGCATGTGTCTTTAAAAGGATCTGCCTAAAATGTGAAAAATTTGAGTGTGAATCAGACAGAAAGTATATTTTTCTAAATCCCTCAAAAGAAGGACCTTTCTGGAAGGAATTCCTCTCAGAAGGCCCATTTTCAATTCTGGCCTGGCCACCCTGCTCTTCCTGAAGGCATTTAAGACCAGGCAGAAGCAGCATGAAACAGAAGAGAAATAAATGAAAGGGCATCGAAGTGTCTTTACAGGTGACAGCCAAGCACACGGGGCAAGAGCGTGGGAGGAGAAGCAGTAACGGTGGCCATTTCACCCCTGAACAGCTCATGGCTGCCTACACCCAGCTGACTGCTTTCTAAATTTCCTGGTGTCCCCTCTCCCCAGCATCCTCCAAAGGGCTGGGGGCTCGCCCTGGCAGCGGGTCACCCCAGGCAAGGCACCGGAGCAGAGTCCGAGTGCATCTGGAGACTTAAAACACCCGTAGGCATCCAAGGTCAGGTCTGTCTGACGCTCGGACACATGTATTGTAGATATGTACAGCTGAACTGGTCACCCCACGCACCTCCTAGAGCTGCAGGTAGACAAAGGCACATTGAAGGCACAATCCACCTGACCTATTTTAGGTATCTCATTTAGGATGACATAATTTATGCTGTAATCTCCATCACCTGTATTGACTTGTTATCCTTTGACTGCAGGAGAGGCAGCTTAGGTGTCTATATTTAGTCTCACAACTCCCAGTCGTATGGTTAGAAAGTCCCTGGAGCATTTGACTGAGTCAGGAGTGGAGATATCCGTGTCTCCAAAGCGGGAGTACAGCCGGCTGCGAGGTGCACTCCACGAAGGCTTAAAGGAGCCTGGCTCGGGGTGGGACGGCAGCGTGCCCAGAGCCCAGCTGCGGCTGCAGGATCACCCAGGGCACCCCGTGGATAGATGGGTGAGAAACCTCTGCCCTGTCCCATCCTCCTGGTGACTCCTGCCCAGGTGTGACGGCAGAGGAGAGGTGCCTGCCATGACTGAAGCCCTTACCCCCTTTCGCTGGGAATGACCTCCCACCCCCGGGAGAAGAGGGCAGCACCTCCTGAGCGCTCTGACTCCCTTCCCAGCCCCAATGGACCGCAGGTCGAGGAGCTCCTGTACTGGTTTTTTAGGATGCCCTGCCTGCCGCTGTTTCCTCCTCCTCAGTGTCCCTCTCTGGTGGCCTCTCTGCCCTCCTCCGTCACGGTCTCATACTTAGGATGGCTACCCGAGGAGCTGCCCCCGTTGGCAGCCCCAGCTGGGAAACCGCGCTTGCTGGGGTGCGGAGGCTGGGGTGTGCCCTGCCCCCCCTGCCCCATGCTTCCCAGAGTCCCCCCAACACGCCAGCCGTGCCGGATGCTCCCCTGCATCCCGCGGGATCTCCCCGCAGAGCCCGGAGCGGCAGCCCCGGGAGAGCAGTCGCTGCGGCCGCCGGGACTCGGGGATGTGTGGATGTGGAGGAATTAATCCCGTCCAGAGTGCCCGGTTCCGGGCTGGCGGCTTTGTGGTAGCGCAGACATGGACACGGATGCTGTTAAAAATATCCCCCGTTGTTTAATTTCGTATTTTGCTTTCTTGTAACACAAAACCTAGGATCCCTCTGAGCAACTGTGTACATTTTGTTCTGTAAATGGTTTAAAAGTATATTAAAACATTAATCTTTGCCCAAGCCCCCTGCGTGCCAGGTTTCTGACTGGAGCGCAATTTAATGGATGACTCATAGTAGATATATTGTATAATGGTACAACGTTCTGATAGCCGGTGATTTACAGCTACAATACTTAGCACTGTCTTGCTTTGGAAAGTCCTTTTACTGCTTATTTGTGTAACATATGGATACTTGGAATGTAAGAATATTTTCATAGAATATTGTTCTAATAGCCAGAAAAAGACTCAAACAAACAAACGTGTGAGGCAGACCAGTGATCACACTTCAAGCTACTCCTTTAAAATGCGAAGTTAAGAATGTCTGAGAATGTGTTGTATTGCCTTCAAACTGGACTTGAATAAATCACGCCCGGCCTCCGTGGCAGCAGTACGGACTCTCCTCGAGGAGGGTCCTCCTCTGCCCTGCACCAGAGAGGTCCACAGGGGTGAAGAGGGACCAGAACAATAAGGTCAAATATGTTTATTTCCCTTTGAGCGCAGAAGTGCATGGCCGTAGTGATGGCCCACGTAGCTGGCTTGATTTAAAATCGATAACCGCGGTTGGCCTATTCTTAACAACTTATTTGAAATGTCAGCCGGGGGCATTTCAGTGGGTCGCGAGCATTTGAGGGGAGAGGTTTTGTTGTGCCCACCGAGGGGCAACCTCCCCTCACTGTCCATGGGGCGGGCTCTCCGGAGCTGGCGAGGACTGGTGACAGACTTCGCCCGGGAGAGCATCGCGGGAACGGGGGCCCACGGGAGTCTGTACGGCTTCCCTACACCAAAACTGAGTCAGCCTTTTTGCTCTGACTTTGAATTACTTGGAAGACCTGCTTAAAAAGCAATTAGCAGTTTATTTCACATTACATTTTGTTATTATTGTTGAAGATAGCATCCTGGGGTTTATGCGGCCTGAGTGGTTTGGTCTGATTTGCTCTAATGGGTAGTAATAGTAATTAATGCTGCAGCTTTCTGCCCATAAGTTATTAACAATAACCAAAGAGAACCCTGGCAGAGAAGTGAGGAGTGGGTGTGACGAGGGGCTGCTGGACTAGTTGAGGAGGGTGACAAGCCAAGTACGTTACTGCACAGTCGCAGGGTCCTGCGTAGGCAGAGGGACCTTTGGGACTCCTTCGACAGGGCTGGAACGTCAACGGTCTTTCTAATACACTAATATATATCGCAAAACATCATAGAGACCAGTTCTGCCTCCTCCTTGTGAAAGGAGAATAAATTATTGTATTTCTTCTCTGTGAAATGGTTCCAGCATCCTTTTGAAGTTTGCCTGTCACAGCTGAGGCGGTCACAGGAGTTACGTGACTCTCAGCAAGATCTGCAAGAGAGGAGAACGCGGCTGACTGTGTTCCCCTTGCCCCCTCCTGCCCCGGCGCAGGTAGCCAGCATCTCAGCCCCTGCAGGCTGCTTTCACGGGGAGGGAAAATTAACAATAAAGGAGATTTTTTTCTCAGGTGCTTTCCTGCAGATCGATAAAGGACTTTCCTCAGCTTTTGTGTTCGTGGGTGCGGTGAGGACACGTGGCAGGAGGCGGTCTCCTTGCTCACAGACCGAGCCTCCTGCCAGCCTGTATTCTGCCAAAAAAATGGTCCATTCCTGGCCGTCCTCCCAGAGCCACAAAGGAGCTGCGTGCTTAGGTGGTTACCTGGCTTTGGGGGCTTTCCTGGTAATTGCACCACGCTTTCCCTTCCTACACGGCCGCCAGCCTGCGCAGTGCGATGCTGTCTGTCCCCAGGCCCTCGACAGAAGGAGCCTTTGTTTCTCCCTCTGTTTAGGAGGCAGGGACACCAGCCTGGGCAGCGGGGTTACAGGGCTGCACTGGGAAGGATGGGCTCTTTCCTCTCCTCCTGCCCCGCTCACGAGTGAACACCCCCTGGTTTCAGTCACTGCGCACCCACGGGCTGAGAGCTCAGCAGGTTCTCCTCCCCTTCGTCCTGCGGAGGAGCTGTGATAATCCTCTGAGCCCTGGCTCCAGCTGTGCTGTGTGTTGTACAAGACAGAACGGGGACAGAGCCTCTGCCTCAACGAACACGCAGCAAAACCTGTCTGATGTTAGCAGGAGACACAGCCCCCAGGCGTGCTTCTACCTCAAAGTTAGATCAGTCCCTTATCAAGCGTGGAAGTGATGGAGGATTTGCTTCTGTATAACCTTGCAGTTTTATTTTATTTCAGAAAATAACACTTCATAAAACTTACTAGTTCTGCAGTTTTCCCAGCTAAGACTAATGTACACCGAGATGTTGGTTACGTTTGTCATGTTTTATTTGCACCGTGCGTGAATCCAGTTCTCATCAGTGACAGTTTCTCCTCTTCTCTCTGCTCTGCCCTCAGGAAAACACTCTTTTTATATTGTCAGAAAATACTCCCGCTGCATCGCTCAGCCGCGGGTGGAATGTGCTGCGTGTGTTGGCTCATCCAAAGCAAAGACTGATTTTTGCTATAGTTTGATTAATATGAATTTAACATAATACACCTCAATGTGTTGTTGTGCTTAAAATCTCTATGCTAACTTTTTCAGATTCATTCTCAAATCAGTGTGATACATATCAAAGTACTAATCACACCCGTCCTTCGTGCTTTGCCAATGGTGTTCTTGCTTCTTTAGCTGACGGCACAGAAAAGGATTCAATTCCCCCTAAGAGTCACGAGCTGCCTGCACGGCCATTGCTCTAAAAGACGGGGGTATGGTTTCGTTTTGAAGCCACAGGTGACGGTTCAGAAAAGAAAGAAATGTTGAGGAAATGAAGTAAATGAAGTTCAGGTATGGAATTGCCAAGCAGCGTGCTTTCTGTGTGTGCAATTGTTTGAGCTAGAGATGAAAGCTGCAGCAAAGGCTGACTGGTTTCCCACGGGAGGTGTGTCTGGTCGGTCTCTGCTCAGGGCATCGGGGAGCGGCGCAAACGGCTGGCAAAGAGGGGCGAGGACGCTCTGGAGTCATCTCCCCTCCAGTTCGGTGATAGAAAAGGGTGAAAGCGTTAAATTGAAGTGGAAGGTTTGAGGACCTGCAGCGGGTTTTGTTGCAGAGCTCACCAGCCGCGCTCTGCTCCCCTCCTGGGCTGCAGCGAGACCGTCCCCAGCGCCCCCCTGGCTGGGTGGCTGGGTGGCTGGGTGGGTGGAAAACTGGCACCAGCAGGAGCAGGACCACCCCGAGTTACTCCATCGGGGAGATGATGCCTCCAGCTCCCGGGTCGCCCCCCTGACCCTCCGAGGAGACCCCAGAGGGGAGAGTGGGGCTGGCCCAGCAGTGGGAGCTGCCTGGAAAACTTTATGGAAGCTGCCTGGAAAACTTTATGGAAGCTGCTGGGAAAACTGCCGTGGTGGCTCAGAATGTTGGCTGCCTCTCTGGAGCTGGGGTAGCTGGCCGGTGTCAGGGACAGTGCCACCCGGGTGTGTGCAGCCTTCGGGAAGCTCTGGTCGCTCTTTGCAGGGACGAGTGGTGGATAAGGAGGGGATGGAGAAGGGGCAGCTGCCGGCCGGGAGGCTGTGTCGAGCCCAGGGAAGGGGACAAGGCAAGAAACATATTGACCCAGGCCTGTGAAGAGCAGTCCAGGGATGATTTAACAACCTTAATGAACACATTTGTCAACAGAAAAAGGGGCAAATACTTCTTCCTTTTTCTTTTTCTTTTTTTTTTTTTTAACCTTTTCAAACCGCTATGCAGCCCTTTTTCAGCAGAGTTTGCGAGAGCTGTTCAGATGCAGTGTGGAGAAAAGATGTGACTGTCTGCTCTGCCCTGCGTGGGGACCAGAAAAAAAGAATCACCCAAAATAAAAATTAGTCCTTCAAGTTAATCCTATCAGAATCCTACATCCTAACCTATCAACAATCCCATATTTTCCTGAGTACCGAGCTGCACTATAAATACTGAAGCAGAAGTAAATGTACATGTTCAGGGAATTGCTTTGGGAATGTTTTTCAGCAGCAGAAGGTGGTGCACCAGATGGCTAACAAGCTTTTCTGCTCCAGAGGGGTCTGAGTCCCTCAGGCGGAGGCAGAACGTGCAGTCCTCGACCTGCTGAACTGCCAAAGCACCTCCTGAAAGAGACAAATCCTAGAGACATCTCTTACAGCTCCGGGAGTCGGCTTAGAAAACTTCTGCAGAAGTTAAGGGGAAGGAGTATTTTCCTATGGCCACAGATGACGACTGTCACTTTGCCATCGCTGCTGTGACCGTGGGTTTCTGAGCAGCACGTGGTGCTCCCCGAGGAGCAGTGGGTCTCTGTTGGCACAGCAGCACCCTCCCGCTCCCCCTGGGTGCTGGTGGCATGGGAGCCCCTCATTGCCCTCTCCGAGGAAGCAGATGGACATGAGATACTCTCAGAAGAGGAACAGCCTCGTCCCACACCAGCTGGTGCTTTGGTAGCGGACAGGACACGCTCCACCCTCTGGTCACCGCTTCCCAGCATCTCAGAGACACAGGCTCTTGGCACGGTCTGTCTGCAGCTCCACCTGAACCACAGGCAGGAGCCACTTCCCAGCTTCACTGGCTCCGATCAGCTTCACACGTTGCTTTGTTATTTGGAGAAAATAGAGTAAAGCTGTTTTCTTGCCAAGAGGCAAAGCCGATGCCTCTGGCTCCCTACCAGAAAAGTCTCCGTTGCCAACAGAAGGAATGAGTTCAGAGCTGGGTGCAGTTACAGAGTGAGTGACTCCAGCTCAGGTGGGAGAGCTGAACAAACCTTAGAAAAGTTTGATCAAAAGTAAAAGAAATGACCCAAACCGGAGCTAGCTCTAAGTTACTCTCTGCTTCACAGCCTTTCTTGTACATCCATACCAAGTTGCTTCTTCCTGTTCTAAAAAACATGCAGATTTTGAAGGGGACTTTTTGTATGTGGTACTTTTTGGAGTGCTGTTCTCATACATTTTTTCTGTTCTCTGAAGGCTGTTTGTTCCATTCATCTCATTTGCAAAAGTTTTCAATCCCCGTCACTGGCAGGTGCTGAACAAACCCAGCAAGAGCTGGGGGTCTTTGTCCCACCGGGCTCTCTGACGGCCCAGCAGTAACCTTTGTTTTCACCCGCTTAATTGCACAACGCTGGCCAGGTGTGTGACGTTCCCTCATTTCTCCCACAGGCCAGCTGCAAGGTGCTGCAGTTCTTTCACCAGTACATGCTGGGCTGCAACTACTTCTGGATGCTCTGCGAAGGCATTTATCTCCACACGCTGATCGTGGTGGCGGTGTTTGCCGAGGAGCAGCGTTTGCACTGGTACTACCTCTTGGGCTGGGGTATGTCTCTTGTCGTTTCAGTTATAACTGTTGTTTCAGATCAATTCTTTCAGGTGTTTGAATACCTCTAGCAGCTGCACAGCTGAGTTGCTGCATGTATACCACTCCATCTTAGCTTAAGATTGAGTTCTTGGGTCCTAAATTTGAGTGCGTTTATTTTGAAGGGCCTACAGACCTACAAAAATCAATAGGACTCGGTATCCATTATTTGCTGCATCTTGGGATTTACTGAAAGATATGCTTAGGTTTTGTTAAGCAAAGCTTTGGGAGAGAAATAGATTTCTATACAAGCACATCTTTCTTCTGAACAAAACATGTCTATTTTTGTCACTTTATATGCAGAAATATTAATCTGTGACAGTACCTATAAAAGTATATTTATTCTGGAATGAAAAGGAGGAAGATCTGTATCTATATTTCCCAAAGTGGAAAAACACAACGTGTAGAAAGAGGAACCAGAATTTCTCTGACCTGAACCTGGGACCAGATATACTTCAGCAGGTGTTGTTTTAAAGAAGATACTATTTTACCTACGCAGGAGCAGATAATTGCTCTGGTCTCAGGGCTGAGGAGAACGCAAGCAATATGTTACAGTTGAATGCAGTCTCTTTCCCATTTAAATCACTGTTGTAAATCCTGTCTGCATCAGTGTTGACAGAAAATCATTATCAAGACCTTTTTCCTGCTTGGGAACCATGAATCTCTGGCCTCCTTCCAGTTTCTGGAGCCGCTCCCCGTATTTTGAAACCAGTGGTGCAGCCGAGCTGCAAAGGATGGACCCTCATCACCCTGAGGGGTGTTCACCTGCATTCGTCCCTTGCAGCCCCACTCTGAAGCAGACAGAATTTACTCTATATTTTCTATCCTCGTTGGAGATGTTATACCTGTTCAACATTACTTCATATACATCAGGAAAATAAAAAATAACCCTTAACCAGAGAAAAAATAGCAATGGTTTAGATGAGGGAAAATGACCCAGTTTTAAATGTTCTGAAGAACTTTAAAAGTCTGGCTTCAGCCTCTAGTTGGGCACCCCATATCGGGTCCCTGATATAGGCAGTAACGGCAAAGTGAAAAGTTGTCCTTAACCTTTCTGTGATTCTATGATTTCAACTCTGTTGCATTCGGGTAACCTCTGCTCTGGGAACTACTGGGAATGTCCTTTTTCATGTGGTGGTGTTTCACTGGAAATCACCCTTATGCAGGGCAAGAAAGCAGTACCAAACGTGTGCATCCGTGCTCGTGTCTGACTGCTTCAGGCAGCTCCATCCACAGAAAAGGGAGAAGGGTATTATTTGTTTGGACAGTGCTGAAACACGTTGCCTTCCAAATTAAGCACAATTGCAGTTTGTGCCACAAAGGACCTTGCCTGACCTGAAGGGTATGGCCGTGCCTTTTCCTGGGACAGCCGGGGTGAGACCGGTGCTGCGTTGCTCCCTGTTTACCACGTGTAGGTGCGACCCCTGGGGTGATAGATGTTGTGCCACCAGGGTCTAAGAGGCTGTCCTGGTGCCCTGCTCCTCGGTGCCTCTGCCTTTTGGCCCGTGCCAAGAGAGGAGCAACATCCAGCCCTGAAGAGCCGGTCCAGCCTGCAGCTGGAAGTTCCGCACAGTCGGGAGCTTCTTACCCTGTAACCCACTCAGGATGACTTTCTGTCGTGTTCTTAAGATTTGCCTGTGAGTTTGTTGGGATCAATATTCCGGGCTGCTGCATTTAGCAGGAGAAAAAAGGCTCCTTGGTATCATGTGGAGCTCCCTACTCACGATATTCCAGGCCAGATCTTTCAGATGAACGCTTTTTGCTATTACAGAAAGGCCCCTTAAAATTTGTGCTTCAATCTGTCTGTCAACAAAACTGGTCCAGTCTTGCTCCATTTCCAAATCCAGAGGATTTTGTCAAGCTGTCAGTCCTGTAAGATCACCCTGAGGCTGGAGGCTCCTTTCTTTCTGTTCTGATCTCTTTGTTGTTCTACCATGTATCATCACTCAAAAAAAGGCATTCTGCAGCCAGAGGCCAAGTAATAATTTTCTAGCACTATCTAAAGGAGAAGGCAATCCAGTTTGTTCTCCCGCACCTGCATTGTCCTCCCAAGGAAAACTGCAGGAAGAACTTTTTTTGGCAGTAGAGTGAGTAGCTGTTGCTTAAAGAGGTGCCTGGAGACATCAGAGTGTCCTATTTACATACGTGTTTGACCTTATTCTCACTCCAGTGTCTGTCCCGTGCTCCAAGGTAAGGCTTCCCCAGAATTTGGCTCGGGATTCTCTGTCCCTTGTAAAAGCGTTCCTGAGATCACTAACACCCAGAGAAACAACGTGACTGATCACGGTGTCAGCAGGACATTTTCACACATTTTTGCTCATAATTATAGAATATCCCAAACTCAGAAGAAGCCCGTGTGGTTCCTGGGGCAGAGGCAGCAGTTGCAGGGAAGGTGTTTGCAGAGCCACCTGCGCAGCGCAGGCAGGGCACCGGGCGGTCTCAGGAGCGGACCAGCTCGTGGCTCCTAACGCCAGCCTGGAGATGAGTTTGAGGCTTCCAGTGCGTTCAGCCTGGCAGGTTCCTGGGCCTGCGGCCCCGTGCGAGCGTGCTGCCATCGGCTCCCTGTCGGAGCCGCGGCCTCCCCCGAGGCGTCGCAGATGAAGCAGGAGATGTGGGTTCATGGTGCCCACGGCTCCGCTCCCTGCTGCGACAGCCCTGCGTCGTGTGGGCCTGGCTGCGCTGGGATGGGAACCCCCAGAAGGAATCCTGAATCCCCGTCCCCCCAAACACTCCTGGCTCCAAAGGTTTTCTCTCGCCCTGGGCTCCAAAGGAGCTGCTCCTCACGATGCTGTTCCTTGCTCCGGTCTGGCACCCGGGTTAACGTGCCCCTCTCTTGCTCAACAGTGATTTGCGTGGTTTTAAGCAGTTTCCCTGCTTTCCCGAGGGAATTCTCCACTGGGAACGGGCTGGTCTCTGCCTCTCTCCCACGCTGCCGGCTCACACCCGCTCCCCACAAGCCGCAGCAGCCTTGTCACACCCGGCAGAGCGTGGCCACGGGGCTTCTCGTCGCTGCTCGTGTCCCTGCCCTGAGCATTATTCCCTTCCACGTCCCACGGGAGGGAGCGCTGGCGCCCTGGGGGCGATGGGGCTGCAGTTCTCTGCTGAAAGCTGTCGTTTCACAGACGTGTCTTTCTGTGGACGAGAGACTTAGCGTGTGCGACACATGGAATTCAAGCCAAAAATTATCGAGACTGATCTATAACTTTAATCATTTCAGGGTTCCCTTTAGTGCCAGCATCTATTCATGCTGTCGCAAGAGCCAAATACTTCAATGACAAGTGAGTAGCACGTCTGTTTTTGAAGGAACTTAGAGTTATTTAACTGTGTAACAGATTTTACTTGAGCTAACAATAACTTTTGATGGTGTGTTTCCCCTCCAGCTGCTGGATGAGTGTTGACACGCACTTGCTCTATATTGTTCATGGACCTGTAATGGCAGCTCTATTGGTAAGAATATTATTTGCTATCGCAGATTAATGCTTCTTTTAGAAATGCTGCTAACCCATATTGAATAGAAGTTTCTGTACTTTGAGTATTTTGGTCAAAACTTAGAAGTAGCTAGTAGTTTTCTCTGCTCAGTCTTACAGGGACAGGTTCTCGATGCTTTTCAGAAAGAAGTCCTGTAAAGGGACCTCCCAGTAAAGAATCCGATTTTGAGGCAAACAGAATCACTAACTGCTTTTGAAAATCAGGGCAGTCGCTCTCTCCCAGCATAACTCATCTGTGACCAACGCGCTGCGTTCATGTGACACTGATGGGACATTTCGCTCTGCCTCAGCCAGGGAGAGCTGAGTGATGGGGGCTTCAGCCTGGAGAAGAGAAGGCTCCGGGGAGACCTTAGAGCCCCTTCCAGTCCCTAAAGGGGCTCCAGGAGAGATGGGGAGGGACTCTGGATCAGGGAGGGGAGGGACAGGACAAGGTGGAATGGTTTGAAACTAAAAGAGGAGAGATTTAGACTAGTTCTAAGGAAGAAATTTACACTCAGGGTGGCAAAACCCTGGCCCAGGTTTCCCAGAGAGGTGATAGATGCCCCATCCCTGGAAAGCTTCCAGGTCAGATTGGACGGGGATCTGAGCAACCCCCTGAAGATGTCCCTGCCCATGGCAGGGGGGTTGGACTGCATGACCTTTAAAGGTCTTTTCCAACCCAAGCCATTCTATGATTCTATGGGAACAGCCCTCCTCGCGCAGCCCATCGGAGATGCCGGTTCCCACCCCCTTTACTAACACGCTTACCCACAGCTGAAGCTTAACCAGCTACCCCACGGTAGCATGAAATCCAATTAAAAAAAGGAAAAAGAAAAAGGCAAACAACAGCAAACATACTTATGTCGATGAAGTCGACATCGTTCCCACTGTACGCATTCTTCAGCTTGTTGGTCATCACCCGCAGAGCCATGATTTGCCGGCGAATCACCATGTCTGGCTTGGTAATATCGACTTCCACCTCCGGGTTATTCACTTGACTTGCTAAGCCGTTGCCAGTCACTGCAAAGTCGTACCTGAAAAGAAACCGTTCCTGCTGGTACCGGAGCCGCAGCTCGGTGGGGTCCCCCGCCAAAGGGTGACAGTGTGAGAACTTGGTGATGCCACCCCCGTTTCCAGCCTGGGTGAGATTCTGAGCCCAACGTCATCTTCCCAAGCGCTAATCCTCATTGGAACCCTTCTCCACCTTCTTACCCCTTCCCCCCTCCCTGCAACCTGAGCAGCACGCGGAATTAAACATGGTTTTCATACGCCCTGTGCCACAAAGGCAGGGGAAAGACAATTTTCTCCCCAACTTGAAAAGAGAAGGGAGATCTGGGGTTTGTAATAATAATAATGGCTTATGACAGCATAAACCAGCTCGCTGCAGGCAACAGTGCAAAACAAGCTGCTGAGATGCCCTGATGCCCAGTTAGATGACACTTGTGGGAAAACCACCTTGGGGGCCATAGTAATCCCACAGAAACCTACAGGAACTGTTGGAGCCAAGAGTGTCATTGTGGCTTTGCATAATGCATCTTAACTATCAAGCTGGGGTATTAAACGTGTACTTCTCATCACGCAGACATGAGATGCAATTCCCCTAATAGCCCCAGCAGGAGAAACATCTGTGATGTTGAAGATGAGATACCGTAACCCCACGCATCGAAGCAGACAAGAGCCAAGCTGCTGAGCCCGAGGAGCACAGATCTGAACACACGTATGTCATCTTGGTTTAAAAGAGAGACTGAGCAACTAACCCCGACAAAATACATCTCCTAAAATAGGTATTTGGAGTGTCATTTTTATAGAGCAGGGATATGACACATTTTCCCTCCTTCAATCACCAGACTTGTAAGAAAAATCACTGTTTACCAGAAAAAAAACCTTACTTTTTTTAGTTACGATGCCAACATTGGTATCACGAGAGAGAGAAAAGCCTTTAGTACAACCTAGTGGTCCTGGAGACCAAGCAGCCAGATATAAGCACACATCTGAAGGGAATGCTCAAACCCTGCCCTCCATATTGTGTACAGGAGGATTTATTATTATTATTGTTGTTGTTTTTTGTTACTACTTGTGATGGATATTCTATGTTTCAAAGAAGGCAGAGAGAGACCAAAGCGTGGAAGACTACTGAACTTTTAGCGTGGTGGAGCCACAGAGAAAAGTAGTAACAGCAAAGGAAAATATCTTGCAAAACCCACACAGGATGTCCAGCATCCCCTCTGTCTCCTTGCCCAGTGCTGCCAAGTCTCTGTCTCTCCTCCCTACTGGTGCCAGACCTCACACACTGCGGAAACCTGCCACAAAAATCCCTGTACAAGCTGCTGATAGCAAGACGTCAGGAGGGCCGAGCCATTTCTTGTGGCACAGACCCAAACCATCACCTGGCCGAGCAAGGCAGCTTCAGGCACACACGAAACAGCGCAGAATTTACGCTGTATGGCTGAGTCCTGTGCCCCAAAAATATCAAGGCCAAAACCTGTTATTACTTAGAAAAACGACTGGAAAACCCTGGATGACTATTTCCTTTAATGGAACATCTTGGATTTTGCTTGTATTTCCTCAGTAAGCAAAGAGAAAAAAAGAAACTTCTATTTCCAAAATAAAAGTTAAACAGTTACATAAACCATATGACAAAAAACCTTTGGCTTATTCACGTGTTGGTTATTTTTTCCTTACAAGAAAAAAAAAAGCTTGTAACTACTTTTCCATAAAATGCGTACATGAAAACTACCGGCCCCCTCGTGCCACTGACCTCAGCAGCGGAGAAGAGGGCCTTTCACCAGCCTCCATCTCCCCTGCCTTTGCTCAGCAAGGAACCCACCAACAGCTCCCGGTAGAAACACCAACTGGGGGCACTGGGGCAGCTGTGCTGTCAGCCAGCACCAGCATCCCCGCTCTGCGGCCGTGAGACAGGGGTTTGTACACATCACCTCCCCAAACCCATGGGCGAGTTTAAGTCCAAAGAAAGATGCTGCCATCTGGGTATCCGGACTCAGTTCCCTCCTTTAAAACAAACCACCACAAAGAGCTTGGACAACCATTTGGCTTTGCGTTCAACCTCTCCCATCTACGAAGAAAAGAAGGGTAAGGGCAGCAGCCTGTCTCGGGGAAACTGGGGTCGCTCCTGTAGGGGAAGAGGGCCCGGGGAGAGGGGCTGGCACGCCGGGAGAGAGGATGGGAGAGGTTTACTCTCTCCCATCGCCGAACCTGCTCTTGGCGCTCCCGTTCCAGCACTCGTTCTCGTTGACGGTGCCCACAGACATCTTTTCATCGTTGCAGATGTTGCCAGGGAGAGATGACCAAAATTTTTTGGCTTGCTTCAGCTTCTCTTTCACATCAGTAACCTATTAAATAAAAGAAAAAAAAAAAAAAAAAGAAACACAGGACATAATCCAGAATACGAAACGCTCATTAAAAGTGAAGCTGGAAAGGTATTTTTTATCACAACAGACGTGTACAGGCCAGATCTTCAGGCCACGTGTTTTGATGGTTGATCTACTTTTTTAATACAAAATTAAACACCGCTCCTCAAACACATATTACTCATCAGTCAAGCCTTTACAACAGGCACTTTTCTGACGTAGAAGCGTTGAGGTAATTCATGTCTAGAGCCACGGGCAGATTACACCCCTCTGAGAGTTTAAGACAGCCAAGGAATATTAAGAAACCCCATAAATCATAAATGGAAAATTCTAGGCTGCAGCACGGGGCTGCGAAGGGCCAGCGCGGCACCGGCAGCACCAGGCACTCACCAGCCGGTCCAAGCTCGTGCCGGCGGCTGTCGTCGGCCGCTCCTCGGGGTTGTAGGGTCTGAAACGAGCGCTGAAACCGCTTTCGGAGACGGAGCGAGCAGTCCGGCCCTGGGCAAGGGTTTTTGGCTGGCCGCATCCCTGGAAAACCTACACCAGAGAAGGAAAGGGCTTTATGAAATGGGAGGTCACAGGAACCTCCCTTCTCCAGGCTCCAACCCAGTCTCCGCCCAAAATAACACGTCGCTTTATAAATATTTGAAAGGACATTAAAGAAAAAACATATCGACGAGAACAGGGAAATAAAACACATTGCAGAAATAAGGTCCGATTGTCCTCTGGGCCCACGTACCTTCTGAGACACCTGCATGCTGTTCTCCTGCATGTTCATGATCGCATCTGAAATTTTTACATCGATGGGATCCATGACTGACTCGATGTTGAAGGGACCCTCCAACCTCTCTGCTACCAGCAGCATCGAATCTAATGCAGGGAGAGAAATGACGGATTTTAATGGAAGAGCTTCAAGGATAACAAGCAACCAGGACAACGGATTGAGCGCCCAGACATTAATCACCGCAAGGCCGCTTCTGACCGCCGCACATCTCCAGGAAACATTTTGCTCCATTCCCAGAGCCTACAACTTCACTGGGCACTTACAGGCTGCCAGCACCAAGCCATGGGATCACAGACATCAAAAGCTGTGTTAAACGAGGAAGAACCACCACGGGATTGTTGGAGTTGGAAGGGACCTTCTAGAGATCATCTAGTCCAACTCCCCTGCCAAACCAGCCTGCCAAAAGGCAGCCTGTAATCAGCTCCTCCCATTAGAACAAGCATTACTAACACCCTCCTCTCCATGCCCGTTTATTAAAGGTTTCCTTGTGTCATTTGTTTTTCAGGTCTGCTTTCAAAGTCACCGGCTTCCTCATGCTGGTCCTGAATGCAAGACACCAACATGAAAGAGCCCAAGATGCCCATTGCCACCGGCTCTCCCTTACGGAAGGCTAGAGGCCTTGCCAGGCCTGGGGGAGCCAAGGGATGGCCCCTTCTGGGAGACCAAGGGAAAACACTGTGCACTGATGATATATTTGGCACATCTCTACGCAAGCGGAGATGGAAAAGTCCCTCAGCCAACACCAGGTCACTGCTCCTGTGCCAACTACTACCAAACTGCCATTGCTTCCTCTGGGGATTTATTATTGGCATTAAGGTTTCGCCCTGTGTTGCATTTCAGCCCTCTCACTGGGTCTTCCCCGGACGGTGCCTCCAGATGCCAAGCGCTCATCTCTTCTCACCCATCGCAATCTTTAATTAACGTTAGTTTTCCCTGCTGTCCCTCCACCCCAGAGCACCCTGTTTGCTGGCCTCCTCTTCCGCGTCACTTTGTGATGCTCTGCCACAAACCCAGCACCTCCCAGTCGCATTTAATTCTTCATTTTTTCCTAGCGCGAGGTGGGAGGTCAGGGCACAACGGCTGCTCCGGCCCCAAGGAAAACCCTCTCCTGAGGAGCTCCTCCCCGCTCCCAAGGATACGCCTGTTCCCTTCCATTAAGGAGAAATGGGCATTTCAGAGTCAGTCTATTAATTTCTCTTGAAAAGTGTTTCTCTTGACATTCATCCTCCTCCTAAGCACAGGAGGTACTTCCAACAAGCAGAAAACTTCTGAGGACTCCAGCTACCTGTTAAAGCCCTACGAAGATATACCACATACTGAACAATTTAGTAATAGCTCTGCCTCAGTGCCTGTTAAGTCCCAAGTCATGTTAAACTACACTAAAAATCCCACAAACTGATGAGAAATACACAGTAAGGCTACTTGTGTATTTAAATTATTATTAATAATATTTTTACTATTATTTTAATTATTATTAATAATAATAGTAGTCCAACAGCCAAACACCCACATGAACTGCAGATGTCCTCCTAGCCTGGAAATCCACTTTTGAAGGAGAACTCAGTATTCCGAAGCTTTGCTGGGTGTTAGTTAAAGGTCTATGAGGCAATTAACCTATCCGAAAACTCACGTCAGCCGGGACTCCCGCAGCCGCGCCGCGGTGCCGGCGTTTAGGGAGCGAAGCCCGGGAAGAGCTGGAGCCCCCAGGAAAAACCCCTTGCCCAGCAGGCACACTCCACCAGCACCAGTAACCAAGCTGCTGCAGGGCACGGCTGGAATTTAGCCATCAGGGACTACAAACAGGTCTGAACTAAACGCATTTAAAAAAAAAAAAAGAAAAAAAAAAAGAAAAAAAGGTAATAACAAATGAAACAAAGAGTCTTAGACTGTATTGTGGTGAGCTCCAATAAAGTGATGCTTCAAATCTCTGAGTAATGACTGCTAGCATGAATATACCATTGTGCCGGAGGGAGAAAAATGCTTTTGATGTGCTACCAAATGGAGACTTTTGTAAACAAGTGGAGCACAACTTAAATGTGTTCATCATTGTCAAAGCTTTTGGGGTTTTTTCACGCGCATAAAGAACATCCCGGCACAGTTTGCAGGAAGCCGCTCATTTCAAATAAAAATATTATGAATAGACAGATAGTAAAACCCACAAAATGTATAGTTAAAAAAAAATAATAAAAAAAAAAAGAAAAGAAAGAAAAATCATTCCATTTTGTAACTACTTAATTCTCCGAGTGGCCAGGAAAGGCCGCAGATCAATAAAGTGTTTGTGAAAGACTGAAAGGAAACATAAACCCCAATTCTTCTGGCTGTTTGGCGTCTTTGTAAACTTTGAGCCGGGCAGGCCATCCACAAGACCATGGGAATGTAGAGCGAATTGGGTCCTTTGTTAGCGGGGGTGCCATGGCGTTCCATGTATCACAGCCCAGGAATGCAGCCTCCGCTTTGACTGCCGATAGAGAAAATGCATTCGGCCTCCAGCAGAGCTGCCAAAGCTGGCAAGAAAAGATAAGGAAAGTAATAATTGCCCTTGGAGAATATATTCAACTGGAGCTCTTCAGGAGCTGGGGTGGATGCTGGCAAGGAGCGCTAAATGAAATAAACTTTCATTAAAAAGGGAAAAAAAAAAAATTAAAAAGAAGGTGGGGTGAGGGGCTTTAAATCATGCACAGTTTTGATTTTGGGGGGCATCCTGCAAACTTTTACCTGCCACCAGGAGGTGGCTGGTGTCCCCAGCAGCAGTGGTGGCAAGCGGCGATCCCCCCTGGCAGCCACGCTGGGTGGGGCTAAGGTTGGCTGGGGGTTCAGGAGGGGAGGCACGCCACACCACCACCACCAGAAATGAAGCTTCAGCTCAACTTGCCTCCCAAAAAGATGCTCCATTACTGGGAGAGAGGAGCTCATTATAAATATCACTTATTTTGCCCCAACCCCGGGGCAAAATAACTGATGTTTATAAGGCACGGTGAGGTGGCTCGGATCTGCTCCACAAAAAGAAAAAAAATAATAAAAAAAAAAGGTCTGGCAGAGTGAAAAACATACCCTGGCCATTTATTACAAACACACAGGGTGGCAAAGACTGTCTCTCCTCCTTGGGACGGGGAGATAGAAAGGGATTTTTGGGGGTGGGTGAACCACCCCAACCCACACCATATAGCTCCATCCCTTAAAGACCCTTTTCCTCCCGCATACATTTGTCCTTGCTACTGGCATTGAGACAATCCTTGGCGACAAAGCACCTCGCTCTCATGAAGGAAAGCGATTCTTTTGCATTGTGCCACCAATAATCAGAAACCCACATCTTCAGCCTCACTGTCTGACTTGAAGAACAAAAGGCAGTTCTCAGTCTTAACCCCAAGATCTGATTTAAAAGGGGAGGGAAGGAGGGGGAAGACCTTGACCATTCATTAACAACAATCTTTTTCTTCTTTTTTTTTTTTTTTAAGGGGAAAAAAATCCTTTGCACACAAAGTAGTACTCCAGATATGTATATGGAGCCTGAATTCAACATCTTTGAGCAGAGTAAACCTTTGTGGGGAGAAAAAAAATAAAAAAAAAATAATGAAAAGGCACAGGAGATTAACACTGTTCGTTCAGGAAAGCTCCAACACCCCCCTCACCCCCCAACAGCTTGTCTGAAACAAAGTAAACCCCCCTCTAATTGGTGTACAACTCTGGCAGGAATAGAGGGTGAAATAATTTAAAGGTAGTTAAACGGGAGAAAAGAGTACAACTGGGTCATTATTTCATACACCGCAACTTTAACTGGTCCTTTGCAGAAGTAAGGAAGTATCAAGTCTTTTTGTCTCAAAAAACCTACAAACTTTACATCACAGCTTGGAAAAGCTTTATGCAAGAGACTTCCATGCAGACCCGCTGACACATGGGCACGCGTATTTTATACGCACACCCACCCACATTCATATATACTTGCATATAATATACTTACATATAATCTTTAAATTATTTCGCTGGGTTCAAAAATCTGTTTTTGACATGGAACAAATCATTATCATAACTTAGTATTTAAACCCATGATGCAAAATAGCAATGAGTACATGCGGGTGGGATTGTTGTTGTTGTGGGGTGGGGTTTCTTATTTTCTTTTATTTATTTAAACGTTTAAACACACATGTAGGACATTTGTGATGCATGCCCTGCCCCAAACACCAGATCGATTTAATTTAATTTGCCTCAAGTGCCAAATAGAGATGGAAAACAAAATCTGCAACATAACCAGCACCTGTTCAGTTATTAAACTGCCTAAAGAAAGCACAGCTTGAGTTTTCAGTACCCGTACTCCACTGCAAGAATTAACCAAGCAAATACTGCCAATAAATGTAACAAAGCTTAATACCATACTTAAGTAATGAGTGGGCAAGAAGCCCCCTTGGGGAGGAAGCACTGCAAGAAGAAAGCTTTGCTTCCAACCTGGAATCGCATTTATTTATTTTGCCTTGTTTAATAATCTTAATTATCATATGCAGTCCCTGATCAGTCTGGTGTGACAGGCTCACTGGCTTCCCCCGAGGTTCGTTTTTAGCTGCATACCACCTACAGCAATTAGCTGCTTGTGCTTTTGTCTGTTTTCTGGCATTATGCCCTTCTCTTTCATGGGATTCCTCTTTTCTGCTTGGACTAGATGTTTGCAAGTCTCCTGGCTTTGAGCTATTTCAGCAACAATTGTAGCTGAAATACTTAATATTCTCATGAGAAAGACAGCTGGGAGGAATTGGGTAGGGGAGGGGGGTGTCAGCCTCCCAGAGAATGACTTGGAAACCCAATTTAGTGTCACATTTAACTCCCTATATGGAATACCCAGGCAAAAAAAAAACGCCTTCTGAAAATAATACCCTGCACACATCCAGTTGGCACGGGCAGCAAAGTGAAAAGCCAGTGCACAAAACATGGGAAAACAAAGTCTAAGATTTAAATCTAGCCTGAAATGCCAATTATCAGCCATTTCCCTTTTTTTTTTTTTTTTTTTAATCTCGCAGCTTAATGAAAGGGAAATCTTTTCTTTCTAACAGCCCCCCCGACAAGTGGGATGGAAAGAGTTCGGCAGCCTTGTCAGTAGCGGCCGATACGTTACACGTGCACTTCATCACACATTCACTGGAGTGAAGCGACTGCTCCCAAAGGATGCTCCCTCACAGATAAATCAAAGCTCCCGGAAAAGGAGCACAAATGAAAACATTTAACATTATCTACTGCCTCTGCCCCCCAAAACAAGAGGCATCGCCAATTCTGTTGAGCCTTGCTGCAACAGAGGTCACTGGGACAACAAAAGTCTCACGTATTTAGAAATTAATAAGAACTGCAAAAGGAGTTCTGCATACAGAGGTGTGGAAGGAAAAATAACCTAAAAAACCTGCTATAGCGCAGCACAGCCACTTACTAAAGCCATTTAGGTGTGGGACAAAAGATCAGCGTATACTCTCATGTAGTTTTAACCCATATTGCCTTACCCATAAAGATGTTCCACTCGGCGTCCAAGTCCCCTTGGTTGGCCAAGCAGCCCCTCATGACGTTAAAGCAGTAGTTGTAGCAGGGCTTCACCGACACCAGCCCGCGGCAGTAGGGGCAGTACATCATTTTCAGCAGCGCTCGCGTCCCCTGCGGCGTGGGGTTCACCTGTAAGAAAAGGAGAAAGGAGAATAAAATTAGCCCTCGGTCACTAAAGCAAAAAAAAAAAACCCCAGCCGTTTACCCTGGGGTGGGTGGGAGAAGGGGAGATGGAACGGGTGAGCCACCACCAGGTCCTCCAAGCTTCCTGCTTTCAGGGTCCAGGGAGGTGGGATGCAGACAAAGGGGTCTGGCTCACCTCCTCGGGAGCACTGGCCACTCCTGGGGGCACGGCCAGCTCCCCCCTCTGCAAAACACCCTCTGGACCGCAGCACGCCTTGTGTATTGTGGGACTCCTCCCTGGGGTCCAGGCAGAGGCACCCTGGGGGACACGCAGCGCTCCAGCGCAGGGAAGGCAGTAAAAAGCGACTGAGCCGAAAGGCATAACATGGGGCTGCACCATCCGAGCCCCGCTGAACATGGTGCTGGGATTTCTCAGGAAAAAGCGGCCGAGACGGGATGCCTGCGGCCATCCATCCCCGCACCAAACCCCCCGGCAGCGTGCCCTCCTCCTCCTGGACAATGGCCCACCACCAGGGCCCTCCAGCAGAGAGAGCAGCTCCTTTATCTTACACTGAACTCCTGCAACGCAGCATTCCCGTGCCAGACACACAGGTTCATTCACACTCAGCACTCATCACGCTAAATAAGGCCGTTCCCCACACCCGAAGGAGGCGGCAGCGACAGCCACGTGGCTGAGGACAAGCCAGGAGGACCCTCAAAGGCAACATCCAACCTCTGGGTGTGCAAGCGGAGCTATCTGCAGCAGGCACGTCACCCCCTGAGCCCTCGACGGGGCTGTTTTCCAAAGTGACTCATGGTCATTCATGTTTGATTCACTCTCTGGCCTGGCTTCAAAACGTTCATTGAAACCATTTCCATCCAGCCGGTCTGAGGAGCATCAGCTCCAGCACCACGTACTAGTGCTGACCACGTGGTGGGTCTGAAACGCTAAACAGAGAAGCTCCCTCAAGAGCAAGTTTAAGTGTTAATTAGCCACACATGAAAATGGAAAATTAAGATGTGATCAGACACATGCTGACAAAATAGAAGCAGTCTCTGGTGTTTCAAGCAGTGCACTTGAGACTTCTTGTAAGGCATCTATAGAGAGTGCTCTAAATAGGTTATGGTCCAAGATCATGCTGAAGGAGGAGAGACACACACAGCCCCGAGGAAGAGAGAAGTCATTCAGTACAAATGGCTGGATGTGGATGGCCTCCACATCCCATCTCCTGGAGGTCTGGAAACCGACTTCATGGCAGAGAGGAGGACTGAACCCAATAGAGCCGACCACACGGGAGGAAGACCTGGGACCACACAGACACTGAGGACCTTACTCCTGAAAAGCCCATCTCAGCATGAGGGCTATGGAGAAACTGAACATGATCTTCTGGTGCAAAACCTAGTTGGCTGCACATCAGACTAGGGGGGAACGGATTTTAACAAAATCAAACCAGAAAACAACAACAACAAAAAAAAATCTCACTACGCAATCAGGCTGGCTTTGCTAATGACATCAGTGGATTTTTAAACCCTTTTTTATTACGAAAAGAGACAACAGGTAAAGACTGCGCTTCCGACAACTCCAGAACGACCACAGTTTCTCTTCAGTAGGCAAGAAAACTGCTTAGAAAGACAGAAGGAGGATTTTCTGCAGTTGATGGAGCTCAGTGCTGGACGTTGGCTGGCCAGCAACTATCATTCAGACATCACCCCTCTTCTGCCTGCAAGGAGCCTGCTTGGCTGAGCGAAAGGAGACTCCATGTAGAAAGCTGCTTGCGGTGGTGGGGGAATCTGATTCAGGGGCTTCAGAGCACATATACACACATATATCTATATATATTTGGGAGGCGCAGCGGGAGCGGGAGCCCCAGCAGAAAGCTCCCTATCGGGGCAGCCCGGCTTTAAAGCAGAGCTAGTTCAAACACTGGGAAGATCTCAAGCAACAGAAACCAGCTAAATCAGATGATTTATAGTAGGAAAACTGAAAACAGACAAATGTAAAGGTATCATCTGCCATCCAGATGGTGCAGTCCTTGCATAACGAAAGAGTTGCAGGGGGATAGAAGAGGGAACTAAACAACATCTCACACTCAGAGGCAGAGCCCTGAAGGATGGCCCAGTTTAGGAGTTTAACTGTTTCTCTAATAAAAATCTCCTCCCGTGACACTTGGTGGTAGGTGCCAGCACCTCCATGCCTAGTCCTGAAGCTTATCAGCAGATCCCGGCCATTCCAGCACTGCTGCTCCTCAAAGAAGCTCTCTGCAACCTCCTCAAGAAGAAAATTAGGAAGAGGTTGGCACCAGCCAGGTGCTAGAGCAGCTTGAAGTGGGACGAGGAGCAAGGAGACTCCCCCAACTCTCCCGTGGAAAGCTGCAGCTTTAGGAAAGGGTCCTGCAAAAAAAATAAATCACCCGTGACCCGGGAGGCACCTTCCCATCTTCGGTTCCCGGCTGCAACCCCGCAGCATCCGCCCCGCTTTGATATTTCATAGGGGGACTTGATCTTTATGAATCCCAGCAGATGCAGGGGAAACCGAAGCCGCTTTCCCGCGTTCCACAGTGGAACGACGTGGGACGGTCACCGGGATTAGGTCCTTTGGAACAAAGGCCCGGGATGATTTTAAAAGCAAACGGGGTTTTTCTTCCTTCCCTACACACAGGTTTGCGGCTCTGAGCTCGACACGCGGGGCGATGAAAAGCCAAAGCCCAGCCGGCAGTGACCGCTGTTAGCGTGCAACGTCGTTGCAGGTGAAGGGGAAGGCAAAGGGGAAATTCATCAGTCCCGAATCTGGCATTTTATGGTGTCAGAAAGCAACAGGAAGGCGCAAGCAGAGATCAGCTCCGAGAGAGACTTTCCGGGGAAGAGTACGAGCAATTACACCTCGTTACAACAGTGATAAATGCTTAAGTGCTGCAGATCGCTGCAACGAGACCCTCCAGCCCTGGCAAGGGGCCCGTAGCCGGTCCAGACCAATTCTGGATCCGTCCGTGGGCTGTGCCATATGTCGCCCTGGCAATTCTTCACAAGCTTTTAATGCTCGCTCTGCCACGCCAGGTGCAAGCTCTTAAAACACCATTGTATGTAACAGTAAACCCAGATATGCTTTGTTCTGGGGTTGTGTTTATCTTGGAAAGCAACTCAAGTTCATTCAAACCCTACTCTAGAATGACCCTCAAAACCAAATAATCTCCTTTCTAATAAAGCAGAGTTGCAAAGAAAGCTTTATTTGCTGAAGAGGATTTACTCTAGCAGATTTGAACCCAGGTAGTAGTACACTGTAGTGCGCATACCCTGTAAAAACTTATAATAGGAGTAAATGCACTCCAACCCCTTCCTTTTATCTTGTGAAATTTATTTCCTTTCCGTGACGTTCCACACCACTGCAGCAATCCATCACCCTGTGGTTTCATCATGTAAATTACAATTTGTCCATGTCTATACGCTTTGTCAAACCTGAAGATTAAAAGCTGCTAACAGATGTGTTTTGGCACCAATCTTCACATTCGTATCGAACTTGCTCCTTAAAGATACAGATTTGCACACAGCTCACAAAAACTAAGTGAAAAGCAAACAATTCCATGCTTAATTCAAACGTGTCATATCATATTTGTTGAGATATCCCTCTCCAGCTTACATTGACCAGTGAAGGTTCGACCGTGTTCTTGCAAAACGACACGGTCTTGGTAAAATAAAAATCTGTTTTTTGTTGGTACCTTGTCATATCCACCCCATTTCAGAGTCTCACATAAGGGAAACAGTTTGCCCCACGTCCTTTGTCTTTTCCAACTCATTGGCAATTGCATCTGGACACAGACATCTGGTAGAAACGTCACCATTAAAGCCCACACCTAACAAGTGAAATGCCTTCTTGTTAACAACCCACCACAAAACCCACCAAAACAAAAGCAAAAACAAGCTGTGCAAGCAGATAACGTTCAGAGAAGCAACTGGCTTCTTTTACCCCCTCCTACTCAAGGCAAGGAATAGCTGAGGAAGGGTGACAGAGCTCCAACCATGGACAGTCCTGCAGGGAGCTCCCACCAGCCGCCAGACAGCCAGAGCTGCATTTTATTCTCTTACTCTACCCTCAAGTTAACATTAAGAATGTTAATAACAACATTTTAAATCCTGTCATCTTTAATAACTATTTATAACAACACTGATAACTCGGGCTTTCTTATTTTCCAAGCTTGCACAACAGCAGCGTTTCCATGCCAGCAGCACAGCCACCAGAAAACATAAAAATCCAACAATTTGAAAATGAACGCACTGAAATTACTTTTGATTTATATTGTGTTTTCTTCGCAAAATAACTGAATTAGAGCAATACTGTATAAGGAAGACTGAGGGGATAACCTCCCAGTGACGCAGAAAGATGATTTCATAGCTTCACAAACTAACTCCAAAGGTAACTGGGACGCTCCAGGTGAGCAGCCAATTTGGACAAGTGAAGTGCCATCGAGTTTTAGGACCGGCACAACCTTACTTGCATCACTTTTTCCTCCCCTCAGTGTTGTGCAAGAGCATCATCTTGGCACATGCCGGTCCAGACGCGGCTCTTGGTTTGCTTCCCCACCCCAAATATTCCAATGAAAGTGTTTTGGAATTAACTACGCATTTAACCAGTTCTGCTGGCCCAGTGCTAGCAGATGAATAATTTAGAAAGCATCTGCTTCAACCACAGATTCGGGCCCCCGAGGTCCTGCACAAGGGAGCATATTTAGGAGCAATACTTAGGAACCGCAGGACTCCGTGCCTCGTCGGTGTTCCCTACCCCTGGCGATGTCTGCCCCAGCACCATCTTGTGCGAGGAGAAGTTCAAGAATGTATTTACGCTCAGTTCCCGACTCGCGGCTTCCTTTCCACCCCCCCACTAGACATGATGCTGCCAGAGAGGAACGCCAGAGCTCCTGGGAATCACACCACCAGTCGCTCGACCCGCTTGGACTTAACATTAATGTGTCAAAAGGGGGGCACCGTGTGCTTGTCTCCCCACCGGCACCCACGCGGGGCAGAGGGGACCTGAGGGTGCCAAGCAGACACCTTTTCCACGAGCCACTTATGGAGCAACACCAGGGTCAGCATCTCCTGCTCTCGGTGTCCTCAGGACCGATGCCCCTTTCCAACAAAGCTTGTTATCCAAAGCACCTGCCTCTCCCCGACCCAGAGACACAGCAGGTAATTAGGGGCATTCTGCTTGCTTTAATGAGCAAAACAGTGAGAATATTTATCTTGGCAGCTACACCCAAAAACCGTCTGTAAGTTATCCCTTACATTGTTTTCAAAATTAGCAGCAGAACCACAGTGTGGGGAGAGGCAAAGGAAGAAAAAGCGAAAAAAACCAAAACCAAACAAAACAACAACCCAGTGGACTGAAAGTCTCCTGCGTGATGCCCATCAGCTCCAAACCTGCAGCCGCATCCACGCGCGCTCCCAGCATGTTAAATCCGCCACGGCTGCCGCTCAAGCATGCTTTGAAGGCTACGCCTAAACACAGACCCTCAGATGGCTGGAGTGGAGGCAGATGCAGTCACATTCTTGGCAGGTCTTCTCAGGGTCATCTTTGATGTGGAGAAGTGGTTGGTATTGTTTTCTGCATTGATGTTTGCCCTTGGCACGTGGAAGCCAATGCCCTTGTGCACGGCGGCCCCTCGGTTTGGCCCCACGGCTTGCAACTCGCTGCCTGGATAGCACTGCTTTTTTGGAGGTTCCTCTGCACCACGAAAAGGTCTCCTTGGCTCTTCTGGCCAGTTTTCAGTTGCCCATGAAGCAGCAGCATCTGCCCACCATTTCTTCTCAATGCATGCAAGGAGCGCGCTTCATTTCTGTCGCCTCCCTGGGAGGGTTTGCTCTTGCCCGAAGGCTGCCCAGCTTTGTTGGATACAGGAATCACAGAATGGTTTGCGTTGGAAGAGACCTTAAATACCATCCAGTGCCACCCCCTGCCCTGGGCAGGGACACTTCCCACCAGACCAGGTTGCTCCAAGCCCCATCCAACCTGGCCTTGAACCCCTCCAGGGATGGGGCAGCCACAGCTTC
>JAOXJK010000012.1:25431757-25449243 GCA_025774025.1 Xenus cinereus | reverse complement strand
CCTGGACACGTTCCTGTGGGACCTGCTCTGGGTGGACCTGCTCTGGCAGGGGGTTGGACTGGGGGCTCTCCAGAGGTTCCTTCCAACCCCAACCACTCTGTCAGAGCAGGGGAGCCTGGAGGAGCGATTCCTCTTGCTCCTTCAAGGATTAACACTGGCCTTTTTAAGGTCAGCGTTTCTCACCCAGTAACTGAGAAATAAAAACCCTTGAGGCAAAAATATCTCTTGTTCTCCTACAGCTGGATCAATATTTCAGATACCTACAGATGGTTTTGAGTCCACTTCACTACTTTATATTTTTTTTAACAAAAAAATAGCTGGTTAAAATATGTCAAGAACCATTTAAATTGCTACAATAAGCCATTTTCCAGAGACTGTTAGCAGAAAAATTCATTTTCAATACATCAGGAGCATTCATCTGTAGCAAAATAAAACATTGCATATCTCAGAAAAGCTAAAAAGTCCTTTAAAAAGTTAATTTTTTATCAAAAGCAGATGAATTCAGTACAGAAAAGGCTTTGTGATGCTGACACTCAGTATGTCAGAGAGATACTTGTGCTTCTGTTTATCCCTGAATATTATTAGAAAGTAGCAAATTCCTGGTGATGATGTGACTGTGAGGATGTTTTGGTCGTGCCTTGAAGCAAGTTATCTGTTGATAAGGTGCTACTGGCTGGTTCGCTGACTTCCAGAATGGCAGAGAGTATTAAATTCTTGCCGACAGAGCTGTACGTTGCCACAGGAATGTACAGAGAAATGCAACAGCAGAAAAGATTAGGAGGTTCCCACTGCAGTTCTGTTGCATGGCTTCTCAGGAGAACAAACGAGAAGGCAAAACACGAGCAGTTTAATGACACACAGAGGCAACACGGAATGAGAGCTCTGAAGATCATGGTTTCATGGATCCAATTTAAAAAGAGTTGAAGAGACATACAAATATTTTTTCCTGTTACGTTTCTGTCCCCAGGATCTGCAAGTCACTGCCATCTTTCTCCTTCTCCCCTACTGTCAGTCCAGTTTCCATGCCCTGGGAATGCAGAAAGGCTTCTCGTTCCCCCTGGTAGGGGAAGAGAAAGCAGAGACCGGCCAGGCAATGCTTGAGACGTCCTTTCCCCATAGGGACGACTGCAGGGCTGTGTATGGGCAGGGCTCCAGTGCATCCTCACCTGCCCCCAAACAGTGTTACCCCAAAATCCTGGTCTTCAACGTTGCCTTCTTCCTTCTTCATCCTCCCCAGTGGCCCTTTCCATTTTTTTCAGATTAGATTTTGCAAAACAAGTTTGCTTGGTGTTTTATAGCTTTAGAGTAAAAGGTCTCTTCCTCTGTAATTCTCCAACTCTAATGAGAACACATGGACTTGTGCCTAGAAAGGCTGTAGCAATGCTAAAAATGAGGAAAGGCAGCAAGAAAATGCACGGAAAATGTAAACTCTCTTAAAGGCTGTTTGTTCCTTAGGTAAGTCTCACCAGGTAGCTCTAATTCCAAAGTACTTTTGGCAACACCACAAGGTCAGAGAAGCGTATCCACCTTTACATCTCCAGGAATACAATTTTCAGGTTACCCAATGACGAACGGATCTGGAGCATCTGCTTGCCAACGTCATGGCAGACTGTATGTGTCATTTAATTCAAAATTAGATTGCAAGGTGTGGATGAGTTTCCCTGTCAGATGAACTAACCTAGAGTGCGCTGAGCAGAAAACTGAAAGGAATGAAAACTAGTCTAAAGTAAATATGCAGCTCTCTTTTGTTGATTAAGAATGCCTGGAGAGAGATGCCTGGAGCATCTCTCTTATGAGGAGAGGGTGAGGGACTTGGGTCTTTTTAGTCTAGAGAAGACTGAGGAGAGATCTGATCAGTGCTTATAAATATTTAAAGGGAGGGTGTCAAGAGGAATGGGGCCGTTTTTTTTTCAGTGTTGCCCAGGGATAGGACAAGAGGAAATGGGCACAAACTTGAATAGAAAAAGTTCCACCTAAACATGAGGAGGAACTTTTTTACTTTGAGGGTGGCAGAGCCCTGGAACAGGCTGCCCAGGGAGGTGGTGGAGTCTCCTCTGGAGACATTCCAAACCCCCCTGGACACGTTCCTGTGGGACCTGCTCCAGGAGGACCTACTTTGGCAGAGGGGTTCAACTAGATGATCTCCAGAGGTCCCTTCCAACCCCATATCATTCTGTGATTCTGTGATTCTGTGATTCTGTATTGTATTAAATTAATTTAGAATTCAGAATAAATATATTTGCATTAAGAAAATGCACCATATTCATACATGATGTTCAGACGTCCGACCTCAGAGACGTGCTGTGCTCTGTGGACCCGCAGTGCCCGGGGTGCTGTCAGGAAGCTACAGGAGCAGCCAGTCGTTCCTTACATGGGCTGGGGATGCGCAGTCTGGGTACAAATCCTGAGTGACAGAAACAGTCACCAAACTCCCAGTCACCTCCCACAGCCTTTTTGACACCTCTGGCAGCCCGCAGCAAAACAACCGCTTCCTTGTGGGAGTCTCTCATCTGGATATCCACTTTTGATGCCTGGATTGTCAATGAACTGTCACTAAGGGGACACATCTGGAAAGGATTATGCCCAAAATGAGATAAAAATATATCTGATATTGAAATGTGGCTTCCAGTTTTTCACTCTATTGCTCCCACAAGTGATCACATGGATGGTTTAACTGCCTCCAGGTAGCTGAGGCTGCATGCAGGATTAATGACTCCTTGATGGAGTCACTGATTGGAAACATCCATCAGTGCCAGGAAGGAAGAACAAACAGCAGTGGGGATTCGGGTTTCCCAGACATGTCGAGTGTGATTTTTGTTGGTGCTTGGGTACGTTTCACCACTACACTCGTTTTCAAAATTGTTGTATCTGCTGCAGACTTGCAGACTGTCTCACATGGTCAGTGACATGGGAGAATGCTCTCACATTATTTTCTTACAGGAAATTTTATTTACTGGGCAATAAGGGAAGTTTTTGTAGAATTTCCCATTACAATGGGCAGAGAGCCAAAGATGACACCTTTCTGATAGAGACTCAGCACAGTTTGGTGCTCCTTGCAGCAGCACGTTACCAGTAAACATCAAGGACATTCGTGTACTGGAGTATCTGTGCCGGGCCGTGCCAGAAGAGAGGATGGAAGGATTATGACCCCCTTCCTCCAAGTCCCATTTACTCCTGCAGTTACACAGGGTGTGGATATATAAGGCACAAAACCTATGGAGGAGCAGCAACAGATTAATTCCAAGGTGGCATGTGGTCCTTCCGAAGGCAGCGCGAAGCTGAGCCTGGCTGCAGGAGAGCAGAGCGGGGCTGCGTCCCCCCGGCCTGGCTGTGGGCAGTGTGACAGGGCCCAGGGACACAGCCTGTCCCTCGCTCGGGCTGTGGGCAGTGTGACAGGGCCCAGGGACACAGCCTGTCCCTCGCTCAGGCTGCGAGACTCTTCCCGAGCTGCTCTGCGCATCTGCTGCCACAGAGCTCACAGTTATTTCCCATGGGAAAATTCACTGTGGGCAAGGAGATTAATTTTAGTACCACAGGAGCCTGGATACACTGGTATTTACTTTTTCCTACTGGAATATTTAACTTCAAGGATGAAATACATGAAGTTTAGCCAGGACAAACAATGCTAAACTCAGTACCACCTGACAGTGCTGTATATTGCATTCATCGCCTCCTACCTCTCCAACCTCTCTTTAGGACCGTGAGCTGAGCTATAGAAGGAGACATAAAAATAGTAATGAGAGGCTGTACCGCTGCCTGCATTCACATGGAAGAACACATAAACAATGGCTTTGTTTTGGACCTTTAAAATGACAGATCTCCATTCCATTTTCATATAAAATCCGTGTGTCCAGCAGCACTGTAGTTTCTCTGTCCAACAACAACAGTGTTGTACAGATGATACGAGGTCTC
Organism: Xenus cinereus; assembly: GCA_025774025.1. Lineage (NCBI taxonomy): Eukaryota > Metazoa > Chordata > Aves > Charadriiformes > Scolopacidae > Xenus > Xenus cinereus. The sequence continues at coordinate 25,445,331 of JAOXJK010000012.1, read as the reverse complement.
TGCAATACTCTGCTCACCAGACCATATTTCCAGGCTTGAGATTGCTTCTAGACTGCAAGACTGGCCAACAAAATGGAAAGTCTGTTTGGAAAAAAAAACCCGCCATATATCTTGTGTGCCAAAGAGGCATGAATGGCTAATGGAGAACAGAAAAACCTTTCAAGTCCTGAAGAGCAGGAGTGAGTAAATAAACTCGGGGTCTTTGTTTCTTTAGACTTTGCTTTCTTCCATCTGGTCTGACAGCAGACCATGGCAGGCATCACCCTGACCCTCCCATTCCCGGGAGCCCCCTCGGTCGTCAATACATTATGTCTGTGCATGTGATTGTCAGTAATGCTGCTTACACACTCCCAATTCATGCGGGAACAGTTTGAGTTGGCGCTGAATCACGATCATCTGAGATCCTTGGAATCATGGCAGAAATCTAGATTAACACATTGTTTTACTCAGGCGCCGCAGCTTGTGCTGTCCGTTAACACTGGATTCCTGCCCGGCCGGCAGCTCCGCGGGGAATAAAATCCCGGCTGCTTCGACCCCGTGCTCTCGCTGCTCCCTGGAGCCTTTTAACCCTGACTGATGGCACTTCTAATCATGGGCTGAGCTGGAAGGGGTGTACTTCTTCTCTCCCTGACCAGACATACAATTTAAGTGTCACTCCCTACTGAGAATAAAACTGCAAGCTCCTCTCAGCAGGCTTTGTAAGCTGGGTGACATTATTCTGCCCTCCTCAGTTAACCCTGTTATCGCCTCCAGACCCACGGCTGCCCTGGTGGCACCTCAGACTCCAGCTCAGCTGAGGGCAGATGGAGGGTTCAGCAGGAGCTCGTCACCTTCTCAGCAGCTCTTCTCCCCGGGCAAGAGCCATCAGAGCCCTGGGGTCTGTGCAGGGGAAGAGGGGACATGTTCTTGTTGCCTTCACTAAAGACACCAGGATCAATCTGAATGGATGAACTGCTGTGAAATGCCAACACGCTCAGCTCGCAGGGGCAGAGGCGATGGCCAGGGGTGCCCAGAGGCTGCAGGCACTGATGATGGTGGTGGAAGCACTGGAGATGGCTGTGGGGGGACAGAGCTGCTGTGCACACTCAGGACTTCTGCATTATCCTCACCATGGCCACCCCTGGGTTAGAGGAGCTGCTGCCCAGGGTGATAGTGGGGAAAGCCACCCACTTAATCCTGCTGAGTCCCTCCCCAGAACTTCTACAGTGACCAAGCTACAATATTCATACTCTAACATCAAAAGGCAATTTTAAAGTGACTAAAATCTTCACAGGGCTTACTTCATGTGTAATATTTCTGTATCACCTGCTGCAACCGCATTACTCCTTCATGCAGTAGTTCTTTCTCACCAATGAACTTCGGCGATGGTGTGATAGGGAACATCTCTGCATGCAGGCTTTTCTCTTTAAATCTCAATATTGGCAGGGTGAGCTTTGCTCACAGCCTCAGCAATTAAACTTCCATTGCAACCATATGCCTTTTCTGTGCTTGATATCTAATTAACCTACACTCAGCCATTTGTTTTCTTTTCTCTATGTGTTAGGAGAAGGCAAACAGGAATACATTTCTCTAGGTGAAGAGAACTCTTAACTACTTTATCTTAAGCTAAACAATAGAAAAAAAGAGCTAGTATTGGAAACTGGGCATGGATATCATTTTCAGTTAGTTTTAAAGGACTAGTCCAGCAAACGTTTGTTTGTTCAAGAAAGCAGTCATACCGAAGTCAGCGCAACTGCTTGCATGAGTAAGGATTTATAGCACCAGTCCTCATACCTTGGCTTGTGTCTTGGATTAAAAATAAAAAGCCAAAGCCATTGAAATATCCATTCTTGGCATGCTGCAGAGTCCTGCACACTCCGTAAGCATCTCGGATTCATAGCAATTCCTTATGAAGCCTTGTCCTCATGTGACATGGAACAGCTTTTCCTGCAGGCAGCTGTGGGTGTGAGTTGATAACATTTTACTATATACATATTAATGGAGTGATCAGAACTGCGGAGACTTGGGAAATATTAAAGTCATTTAGCTTCATCTACAGGAATCAAAGACCTTGTTCTGCACAAGAGCCTAGAGAGTGACTTTGGACTATTCCCTGAGCAAAACCGACACGTGACATCCAGCTCAACGGGGGCACGGAAGCTCTGGGACACCCCTGCCATCACAGAGCCTCTCCTGCCTCAGCCCTCCTCCGGAGGGGTGGTCATTTACAGCAGATCATGATGGCAAACTGCTCCCGTTCTCACATTTGGCTGGATGGGCTCGCTGATCGGGATGAACGGAGCCAGCGTTTGCCCACTCCCTGCTCGTGTGTCAACATGTCCTTTGGGAAGGGGCTAGCGACTGCCGGCATCTGCAGGTGGAGCAGGGCTGCTTATTCCCTGGCAGGACTCGATAGCCAGAGTCATATCCGAGCACCACACGTAACATCAGTCTTGATGTAAATGTTGAATAAAATATTTTATTCCTAGAAGATGAACGTCCGAAAGTTGAAATTCTCTTCTATGCAGAGGGCTATGACCGATGTTATTTTTTTTGCCAACAGAGCCTGTTCGTAAATTACCAGAACAAAATCTCTGTTTATCCGTACTAATCCTCTAACTCTTCCCTTCTACAAAATTAGCCCTGGCACGCTCTTGAAATACACTTACACTTTGCCATTCGTGGCCAGTTTTACTCCAGGTTAAGTTTCTTCAAGGATCACAAAGCATTAGCCATTCCAGGGACAAGGATCCAGCTGCAGCAACGGATGGATTTTAATCCTCATCCCTCCTTCCCGTTCCCTCTCCTACCCCAGCATCCCACTGCGTTCCCGCTGTGATCTCTTCCACATCTACCCCTCGGGGGAACAGCTAACCCAAGCCCCCTCTCCGTAAGCAGCAGCAACTGCAGAAGCCAATTGCTGCCACAGGGAAGGCAGGGAAGGAGTTAAGGCCAAGAGATGAGCAACTGCTTCTGCTTCTGGAGCTGGGAGCAAAGCGGAGGAGAGAGGCAGACAACCTGATGGAATTGGGCCTGGAGATTTTTCTTTTTCTTTTTTATTTTTATTTCTTTTTTCTTTTTTAAATTTCCTGCAGCAAATTAAAAATTTGCTAGAATTACAGGGGTTTAGATTATGCCTCACCCTAACCATGTGCTGCTTTCCCAGGTACAAGGAGCTCTGAAGCGGCAATGGACGCAGTACAAAACCCAGTGGGGCCAGCGGCGCCGGGAGCACTGCTCCACACGGTCTACCTCCTACACCGCCACATCCATCACAGAGGTCCCCGTCTACCTCTACCATCACGACTCCAACAACGAACAGCTGAATGGAAGGTATGCAGAGGACTCTGAACTCGTTGCACTAAAATCTGGAGAGACGTCTGCCTAGCTCAGCACCAGCCATCACAGAGACATCGCTGCACATTCTGCTCGTGACCGGCGCGGGGAGAAGGGTGGGAATTGGAAATCCAAGCCACTTGGGAGACAGCAAGACCAGGTAAAGGACACATCATGGTGAAACCACACCAGCTCGTCAGCAGTGGCACAGAGGGAGTGTCACAGCCCTAGGAACAGCTCTGCAGCAGGGAGCAAACACGGACCTGTCCACCCGGCTGTGTCCCCTCCACAGCTCCTGGTACCGGCCATGTGAGGTGACCATCCAACAGCTGTGTCCCCTCCACATCTCCTGGTACCAGCCATGTGAAATGCCACCCAACATCTGTAACCATGCCATAACAAAGAGGAAAGAAGGAACCGGTACGTGGCAACTGGAAACTTTCAGCAGTTTTTGCTTTTGGTACTTTTCTTTAACACTAGATTTTGAACTATCAGCTTTCACAAAGTCTAACTGGCTTGGAGTCCTCTACTTTTCCCCTTTTAAAGAGCTTGATGACTTCTTAGAAGATTTTGCGCATTTCAAGACAAATCAAACAGATCAACAGAAAGTCACTCCAAAGCATTCAAATCTTGATGGTCTCCAAAGGATACCCCAAAATACTACCATCCCCAAAGGATAGCCCAAAATATCATAATCCCATTAGCAAGTGCATAAAACAAATGAAGGTAAAATAGTTATTGCACACCAAGATCACAACACCCTCAGAGAAACAGAGTGGGTCTTTAGGCTGCCTCACAGAAGCCCTGAAGGCATCTCAAAATAGTTTTTCTTTAACAGTATTGGTAGTTGAATATTTATTTATAGGAAAAATTGTCACCCTATTACTCTGCCCAAAAACTCGTCATTAAGGCACAATTCTTTCACTCTGAATAAACTGTGAAATTTGTTTGGAAATGATTATTTTCTTTAATAGCCATTCTGAGATGAAGGCTAGATGAAGGCTTGCCTCTGTAATAAAATTATGATCGTGGCAGTAAAGGATCCCCAGTAAGAAATGAGAAGCTCATGTCTTAGCACGGGAAGCATCTGTTTTTAGACTCTTTTGCTGCTCCGAGTCCCTGGTTGTTGAAGGTGATGATTTCATGTGTGTGTCTGTCATCAGGAAAACATGATGAATATACATTTTGTGAGTAAAAAGCACCTTTTATCACATATTCAAAGCATCGTTAGAGTCTCGATGTGATTACCAAGGCAGAAATCAGGTCAGGGAGATGCTGTTTGCAGTTAGAAGTTACAGAACTGTCACTGCAAAAGTTCTGCAAAATCACAAAAGGAATAAAACAGATGAATATCCCACATGAAAATAATTGTGCAGAATCTGCAAGCAGCAGGGCCAGCACCAAGGAAGCTTTGCAGGGCTGTGACTCCTATGGAGTTTTATTCAAAAATATTTAGTGAATATAATGTCATTCGTTCTTGCATATCTCTGAAATATTGTCCTACAGATTCCTCACTCCTTTGCCTTTGGCTGAGATGTGCATGGGATGTTTCAAATGCGAATGACCTCAGGATGCTCGTCACAGTCCTTAACTCTGAGGGAATCTGGATGGTTATGGGTCCCCGTTTGTTTTCCCCTCTCAGACACCTATCTGCTGCTTCCACCCCAGCCCGAGCAGGGAGACACCCCCGAGGAGGGGGCAGCTGCAGGTGACAGGGGTGACACTTGCTCGTCTCAAGTGTCTAGATTCCAGCCCTGACCAGGGGTTGTGAGAATACTGCCCTGCGTGGCAGGGGAGCGGGAGGGGACAGCATGCCACTCTTCACGGGGCAGCTGCTCTCCTGGGGTTTCTGCTGCTGGTTCCATCCATAAGGGTTTTTCTCCCTAGGGCTGCATCAGGTACTTAAACATCATGGGTTAGAATAGTCTAAATCCAGACCTTGTCCAATAGTAAAGGAGAAGAGAAAAAGTGAAATAAGGCACTTGAGCTAAATAGCAGTTGTTTTGAGGTAACTCTGGGGGTTAGGGAGGCCCTGACCCTGCGGGTGTGCTGGGAGGGACCGCAGGACTGTGTGCCATGAGCTAGAGTGCACTTGAGAGACTCCCATAGCAGACATCATAAACTGGTCCTGCCGTAAACCTTGACAATCTATGTCAGATCCTGTTGAAATCAGAGGATAAATCCCTGTTGACCAATCCCTTAGATGAGCTGTGAAGAGCTCTCTTCAGTGCTCAGGAATGACTTATGCAATACAGTTTGGCGTTGGCCTCGAAAACAGGAGACGATTTCACCCTTAGCAATTTGAAACCATTTTTATGCTCATCCAGGCTCAGTTTTTCCCTCAGTGACACAGCAAGGCCCTCAGCTTTACTCTTCATTTGTAAATCTTAAATGGGGGGGTCCACTCTACATGTCTACGCGGACTAACCCAGCTCTGTGAGAGGGCTGGAGTTCCCTCTCTCCGTGCCGGAGGAGCGCTGCCTTCCCGGTGCTGCAGCCCCAGAAGGAGAGAGGAGCCGGGGAAGGAGGACGGAGCGTCCCCGGTGCTGCAGGCTGTCGCGCGGTTCATCTCATGGAACATTTGCAGGAAAATAAGAGCCCGTGCGTTCCTTCAAGCCACATACCTATTCTGCAGACTTCAAGGAACACGAAGGCGGTTATTTTTTCAGACAACAGTATATCACATATCGCTATTTCTGCTTTTACCAGTGAACTTTGGGAAGCAAAGGATTTAGTCGTTAAAGATGATAAGGTGGCTCTGTACGAATGCTGTATTTCTGAATAGCTCTGGGGCACAACACGCTTCCCTGGCGAGCTCTAGAAGTCATTCCTCATTTCTAAAGACACAAATGAGCTGATTGTAAGAGAAGTGTGCATAATGCAGAGAGTTTAATAATGAACACATTGGTTTTAATAATGTACATGTTTACAACATGTAAGTACGAGTTGTTTTGCCGTCTGTTATGTTCATGTAGATGTACAAAATGGAAATGCTTTGCCATTGTAGTGGTTGTTTTCCTTTCTTCACTAATGATATTTTCTTGGTGTCTTCAGTAGAACGCGCTGAAAAGCCAATACGGGCTCTGGGGTTCAGGATCTCCGCTTGAGCTTCAGGTGGTGGGAACGTCGTGGTTACCTCAGCCTTTAGGGCAGCTTCGGTTTCAGCTGAGGGATAACGATTTGCAGCCACTACAAATTTGGCCTAAGATACATACTGAGTCTAAGGTTGGCATCACCTTTGGGCTGTGCAGGAAAGGCTGTGTTTTAGAGATACTTACCGAGTAATTTCTAATCAGACTGTTTTCCAATGGAAAATGCTATTTTTCTTCATCTCACGATGGTTTGAAATGTTGTCATTGCACACTTACAGTAAATTTCACTCCTCTGCTTTATAAATATTTCCATAGGCTACTGACAGTAATACTGGGAAGGCTGGTACGACCTTGATAATTGCAGTGTCTTGGCTGTAGGGTGCTTTGTCTCTCATACATTTCACAGGAGCAGAATTAATGCATAATGAATGTGTCAGTGTATCGGGGAGTTGGAAAAGAGCTGACGCTTCAATCAGTGGATTCAAGGTGCATTTTCAGAGGAAACCAAGCTTACATTAACCAACTCTGCAGTGTCTGTTTCCTCTCAAACACGCGGAAATGCAGTTTAGTGAACATTTGCTGTGGCAAAAGGGTTTCTGTGGTTTCTTTGTCTGAGCAACTGAATCTGTCAGAAAGATGCTGATTGTTATTCCTTAGGAGTTACAGAAACGCAGCACAAATTAAAAGACTTGCTGTGGCATGGGATGCTGAAAGTAAGGCCTGTATTTTATTTGATTTGCTTATTAAATATGTTCTAGCTGAAATAAAACAGCAACAAAGGTAGAAGAGACAATTTTCTCTGTATTAAAATTCTTAACGATAACACTACCTTAATTAAAAGTCTGCCAGTACGAAGTGCTCATGCGTTTATAATGTAGAACATAACTTTGTTTTGAGATGAAACAAACCATGCAGATGTGGTGAATTTCTGTCCTCTTTTCCCGAATCCCTATCCATCCATTGCCAACCTTAATAAACAAAAATTTGAGCCATTTTTCAAAGATGCAAATCCTGTACGCTAAAAATGTGAAGGTGTCTGCATTTCCAGGGCTTGGAATTTTAAAAGTAAGATGTGTCTTCATGAAGCTAAATATGCATAGCTATTTGATTACTGCTCAAAAATATACACATTTGTAACCCAAAATTCATTTACATTGAAGCAGCAGTTGGTTCCAAGCCAGCGAGTCTCTGTGCAGGGTGTGAGCACGCAGCTCTCTGACCTCTGGCAGCGTAGAAGACCTGAGCAATGCGGACCATGTGCATTTTGGAAGCAGTGCTAGACACACGGCGAGGGGGGAAGGGGGAAATTTTGCAGCTAATGGTGGTGGCAAACTGGGAATTTTGAGTTCCTGGGGCAGCTGGGTCGTTGCAACGTGCCATCGTACTTTCTCCGGGAAGAGCTGCTTCAGGAAAATGGAAGCACGAGTCCTACACAGCAGATGTCACCGGCCAGCTGTGGGGAAAGTCAGAAACACCATCTCGGGAGGAAGAACACGATCAGCTCCTTAGTCAAACGTAGTGGAAGTGCAGCCCTTGGCCAGCCCTGAGATGTGGGGAGGTGCCGGAGTCCCGCTGCCTGCACGCCTGCAGTTCTGGGGCAGCCCCACTCATTAGGGTACCCGCAAGCTTTAGCTTCAGAGTACCCTTTGCACAGCCGGCCGGTGTTTCTGTGCAGCACAGGATTTTGTCGGTACTTCCAGATGAATCACAAATCTATATTTAAGCATCCCTTTACTGAGCACTCAGAGCATCACTGAGAAAACAAAAGAATTTCTCAGCATTTCAAGTATAGATCAGTATCTTCCTCCCATCCAATAAAGGGCAGCTCTTTCCACCAGTAAAACTAGGTGGTGGTCAGGTTGTTATGGAGCACGTCCCACTGCTGCGGGAAGGGAAGCGTCGTGGTGAGATGGCCAACCAGGGGGCTGGGTGTGAGTCTCATGGAAGGGATCGACTCACAGTGTTAGGGATGAGCCAGGCCTCGTTCAGCTGCCTTGGCAGAGGTTTGGATGGCCTGTCGAACTCCTGTCTGTCAAGGCTTATTTTCTATGAGTTCATAGCAGCAGAGGTGGGCACAGCGCTCTGCTGGGGCAGGAAGGTACTTAACTCTCATTATATGCCATTTGAGATTTTCTTCATAATCCAATTTCAAGCCTATCTTGAAGAGGAAAAAGTATCTTCAGTCAATTTTGAAGGGCATCTGATGTCTGTGCTGATTTTAAGAATCTGGTTCTTTTTCTCTCACTGCGAACCAACGCAGCTTTGGAAGCGACTGCAGGAGGTCACAGGCAGTGTCTGATGTGCAGCAGGGCGAAGAGATGCACGTATTTTTTAGATGCCTCCTGTAGTTCAGAGAGCTGAACCCTTCTCCATCAGTTAGGCCCATCTATAAGTATATCAAATGCATGAAATCCATACAGTAGTATCTGCACGCTTTGCCAACAACCACTTGCTGTTCGTTTTCTCAGCTTCTGCTGTGAAACTCCCTCTTTCTGGGCAGCAAGACAACACTGAACAGCACTGTGGGTACTACCCGTGATGAAGTCACCAAGAAAGTTAAAATCTCCTTCGTGTCACAATGACCTGATGAACACAATGCCCTTTGTCAGAAGGGCAAAACAGGCATGGGCAACACATCCCCGCGCTGCGTGTGGATGTCAGCAGCCCTCAGAACAACAAAGCCCAAAGGACCTTTTCCCCCTAAATTCACATTCACAAATACCAGCTCTTCAGCAGAATGCACGTTGGCAGAGATGTTTGTCAACCTGCCAAGAGAGAGCTGCTTCTGAAGCGAGGCAGCTGAGCTGCAGAGGTCAGCTCACACGGAAAGACGCTGGAAGAGAAAAATACATCCTGGCCCAGAACAATTCATATTATTAAGAAATGTTTCACATTAGATGTGAAGCATCATCACTGAGCAATAGCCACAAATAATACTAGGCAATTAGACATGCCTGGGACAGAGCAGTGATCAAGTGTATCCTAAGAGTATTTTCATTGTGTCAAGGGACAGAGCCTTTCAGCGGCGCCTCCCGAATACGGCTGCGCTCGCTGTTCTGCTCACCGAGCTACAGGGCTGCTCAGGAGAGGCTGCAGCACTGGTTCCTCGGGCTGCAGCGCTGGTACCCGTCAGGCTCCTTGGGCTGGCAAATGTACCTCGCAGAGAAATGCTCCTGTGGCACCAAGTGCGTCTTGCTCTCATTTAATGAGCCCTTTTGCACCTAAATAGTGTCTGTAAAGAAAAAGGGAAAAACCCTTTTTTCATATTCTTTGGCAGGATTAATGGACTGCTAAGGTAATGAACGGTTACACATCATCTGTCTTCAAATCAGAAAGTCTTTTCTCATCTGGGGGACAGATAGCCCCAGAGGGTGCCGAGTGTGTGTCCTGGGAGGTCTTTTAAGGACATAGTGGAGAAGCAAACTCAGACCTGATAGAGATGGGCCTAACTGTTGTCTTTGATAACAAATAATTACTTGTTAATAATATTCTATTTGCAATGGGGGAACTCCCCTCCAACCTTCAAATACTCCACTTTTGGAGGGTTGCTTTTTGTTTCTACTGGTAGCAAAACATTGATAATATTGCCCACCAAAATAGACTTCATCCCTACTGATATTTTTCCATAATGTTGCTGTTCATTCTGGTTTGAAATGCAGAATAATTACATGTGTGGATGCAGTTTAAAAGCAACAGTCAGAGATGATTGCTCCATTTCCAAATTGAAAACCACTCTGCTTCACACAGAATTTCGTACCTTTCTCTGCTGTTTTCAGTTATTGCTCTGAAGTTCTTCTCTACCCTGAGACATCAGTGACTTTCACAAATGTCTCTTGAGTGTGAAGGAATTTTGTAATGCCAAAATAAAAAACCACACCAAACTTTTTTGGTTATATGGATTTCAAGATGATGGGTAAGGGGTGGTTTATGTTCAGACCGTGTGGCAGAGATGCAGAATGGGCACAGTCTTTTACATGTCACAGCAACAGAGAAAGCCAAGCCATTGATAAAATGGATTTCCCAAATTCATTTGAGGATTGGGTCAAGCTTAGAAAATAGCCCCGTTGGCTCTGGTAGGTCAAATAAATGTGCTCTTATTTGTCCTGAAAAGTATTTCACATTTTCACAATGCCATGAGCACAGCATGAAAGAGGTTCTCAATATTCTCTCAGAGTAATAATCTTCAAAGCGAGTCTCTGACTCTTCCCAGCATAGGAGCAAGGCAGTGAATACTTTCTGCAAATCTAAGCCCAACATAGCAGGATGGATTCATGACAGATCCATAACTCTTTTGTGACTACAACCCTTGCCCACTCCCCCAAACAGCCGCTTTAGTTCTCCTCAAATCTCAAACTTCTCTGTCATTAAATCCTTGAAGAGTCCCCACTGCTTTGTGCTCAAAGCCTCCTCCCTTGTGCCTTTCTCGGGCTGATTTAACTGGGGACATTTGACTTCTGATTAAAAGTGCTGTTTTCTCCTTTGCTGGCAAGAGCTACACCAGTAAAAGTCCTGGTTAATCTCCATCAGCTTTCCCTGGGTTTGGAATCCGTCTCCACCACTGGAGACAAGCTGTGAATGATCCAGAACAGACAAGGACCAACAGCAATTTTCCCACACAGTTCTATTTTCTCAGAACCAGGCAGTGTTGGATGTAGCACCTTGGAAAATACATCTGAAATCAACAGAGGTTTGCTATTTTTATTGCACTTCAAAAGACACAGCTCACTGGATTCCTCAGGAAACGTATCTGTTTGTGTAAATAGTAAAGCCAAGTTTCAGTGTGGTCAAATTAGAAGCAGCTGAAATATTAAACCCCAATTTCCAAGATGGAAACTACAAAAAGCAAAATACCATGTTACAGTTGGTACTGAGAAGAAACCAGGATTGGAGAGGAGCCGTGGTGGACTGTGGTGGTAGAATATAGGTGTTCTATTTGCTTTTTGGCATAAAACTCGAAATGCAAAAATTCGTATCAGAATCAGGCATTGGATATATTCTCTTACAGCATAATTTTTCATTTCGTCGTCTCTATCTCTCAGAGCCCCTGTTTCCAGTCACCGCAGCACACGGCAGCGCTGGGGTTGCCCTGGTGCCTGGGCACGGAGCCCTTGCAGCTTTGAGAAGGCACACTGGGAATTCGGGCTGCGAGTGCGAGTGTAAAAGAGCAATAACAGCCAAAAAAGGGGTATGTTTTCTGCCAAGCGAATGGGTATTTACATGTAGATGTGTGTGTCTCCTAACACTTTGGCCAGAGGTCCTTTGGGTCCCGTGTAGGCTGTTCTCGACAAGGAACCAAACAAGTGACAATATTTGGTGGTGGGTGTTGGAGGCGGGACAGAGACCCGGAGACATGTCAGGCTCCTGCACGGCCAGGTGTCCTCCCAACCAGCAAAGCGCCTTGGGCTGACCCAAATTGTATGTTGATGTAATGAAGCTCTTTTTGACTGAAAATAACTCTTAGGCCGGGGGGGTGTTTTGTTTGGGGCTCTTCTTCATTCTCCTGCACTGTGGTTTCAGGGGGGTCTCAGCCCCGCCGTGGAGAGGAGGAGAGCCTTCCTCGCCCCCGCTCTCCACCCCACACGGCGGCTCCCTGCTTGTCCACCTGATGTGATTGCTTTTGTGGAAGCGCCAGCAGAGGTTAACACTTCATTAACAAATTCCGCTTCTTCTTTAATGAACCTTGTTTTTATTTTCTAAGATCTATCACATCCTAATTAATTCCTCCGTCAACTTTTTTCACAGTCCCTCAGCCAGGGGAGTACAGTCTTTAATGAATGAAACAGCAAAGTATTTTTGTCTTAGGGCTCCAGCTATACGTGCTATTTAATTTTGATGTGCATTAATCTGTTCCACCCTCCTCTCAGGCCAGACTCCTTATCTAGGCAGAACGGCAATTGTTACTAACCAGAGTAACGGTAATTTATGAAAGTACCTTAAGTGTTTCCTCTCTCCCAGCTCAATAGCCATTTCTACATGCCCAGACTGAATTCTAGCAGTTTGATTCTTTCCTCTAAAAATAAACAAGTAAATTGATAAATTGTGCACTCTAAAAACATTCAGGTTATTTCCTGAACTGAATTTCTCTCTGAAAATAAAACGTGACTTTCCTGTCATTTCTCAAAGCCTTCTCCCTTTTTTTCTTTTTGGTCCAGTTGACCAAACAAACACCCCAACAAACCACTCACTCTCCGTTTTCCACTATCGAGTCTGGAAGCTATCTAGGTTGATTTCTAACAGAAATCTTCTACAGTTTTGCAAAAGGCCTCAGTCTCCAGAATTTCATTATGACATGGAAACTTCATCAATTGTTCTAATTACAAATCTTTGGTTATGTTTTCAGATCTATGGTTCCAAACAATTGCAACTGCCAATCTCTGCAAAAAAGGGACTCCCAAATGAAACCTATTAGTTCCTATAACACCAGTGCACGAGGACTTTACCTCACTGCAGCTGATGACTGAAAGAATCAGCTGAGAAGGGCTGAGGCTCAGTCTCATAGGCTGACCCTCTTCATTATCTGCTTCATTAATTGGCTGCCTGCAGCTTCCCACTCTCTCGATTTTCAGGAGCTTCGGTATTAAATTCTAGGCAGATCCAAAGGCCGCTCTGGGGTTAACTGAAACATGTCTCCCTGTAACAGTCATATTATAAACTCACTGAAGAGTCAGAACAGACCGATAGGACAAAATTAATTCAGCCTCCGAGCACCGAGAGCAAGGAGGGGGCAGGAAGGGCTCCGACAGTTACACCTCCCCTGCTGGCCACCCTCCCTCTGCAGACGCCGCTGGCCCGTCGCTGGCACAGCAACGCGACATTTTCTGGCCAGCAGTGAATCAAACCACTACCAACGGCAGGTCTTAGGCCAAGCTGCAAGCACTTCTGGTGTCTCTGATTTTAGGGACAGTGCCCTTTGGACCCCAAAATGTTTTAAGTGATAGTGAGGATAAAAGGGTATTCTATGAATGCAAATGAGGTTCAAGGAAACTAGGGCTGTGTATGCTTTTCCTTGAGTCATTTTGCCAGGTGTATCAATAACACAGAATCCTAGAATGGTTAGAGCTGGAAGGGACCTTAAAGCCCCCCCAGTGCCACCCCCTGCCCTGGGCAGGGACACCTCCCACCATACCAGGTTGCTCCAAGCCCCCTCCAACCTGGCCTTGAACCCCT
>JAOXJK010000012.1:25402322-25418213 GCA_025774025.1 Xenus cinereus | reverse complement strand
CCTCTGCTGTCCCCTCTCCAGCAGTTCCCTGTCCTTCTGGAACTGGGGAGCCCAGAACTGGACCCAGTGCTCCAGAAGTGGCCTCCCCAGGGCAGAGCAGAGGGGCAGGATGACCTCCCTCCACCTCCTGGCCACAATGGCACCTGCCCAATCCCACCTCTCCCCTGCACACACAGACCCATCTGTGACCCTTACATTTCACAGGGAAAGTGCTGGAGCAAACCTTGGGGCACCCAGCGGCGCCCATTCCCAGCGGCAGTGGGACGTACACACACTCTCCGGTTGCCGGGCTGAGGCTGGGGGAGGTGGCTGAGTCAGAGACAGAATTATCTGACACAATGCATCGAAAAACCAATCTCTCTGTGAGTTGTTGTAGGAAGCAAAATAGAAGTGATTTGTCAAAGTAGTCCCTTTCCCTTTCAGGTTACCTTGCTCTTAGAGACTGCAACGGGAGTAATGAAATCTTAAGTCTTCCTCCAGAGCGAATTCAGCCTTTTCATAGCACTTTGTAGCATCTATGTCCTTCCTCTCCATTACACCTAATTATTTCGACTAGCATCATTTTCACAAAAATAGGCATTCTAAACAACAGACAATACACATAGACCCACTCTGCAGGTGTATCACGCACAGTGGAGAACGGCTGCTGATACAAACAGAATATTCTGTACCTTCCAGAAGAAACTGTTCAACATATTCTTCATTTCCATTTATATAGATTTGAATATGAAATAACAATTCAGGAAGAGTACCAAGAACTAGATATTAGGCTGATTTAATGGAGTGGAGGAGAAGAACCAGAAGGGTTATTGTTCCCTCTCCGTGGCCAGTGAGAGAGGCCGCTTTGCTCGGTTGGGCTCCTCCTCTCCAGATGTTGGGGTAGATCATGGGAGATCCTGACAAACACACAAACCATTTTCCCTTTCCCTGGTCCCTCATGCACTAATCCTGAACCTCATCATCACAAAAACATTAAGTCAATATTAAAAGTTTTCCATTCTGTAGGGGGACTTTTACCACTTGTTCCCCAATGCTTTGCCCCTCTCCAGCCCAGGAACGTACTGGAAATACTGTCCCTGCAGGGTGGTGACCCTCTTTGGCCCATGGCCCGGCCACTGGGCCAGGCTGCATCCTACACCCTGCTGATGCCCTCGGTCAGCCCTTCACCAAGGCTGGTGTGGAAACACTTCTGTAGAGCCAGAGCCCAAGTTCCAGCAGATGCTGAGAAGTCTCCACCGCCTCCTTGGAGTGTTTCATTTGGACCAAGATTAGATGGAGGAGATTGGATTAATTTGCCCCTTTGATTACACGTTTATCTCTTCATCTGTCACAAGCAGAGAGAGGCTGGCACTTCAGAGCGATGCTCTAATTTAAGCTCTGCTAATGCAAAAGCCGGGCAGCAGAGACGGGCTGGTGATTCCATTAGGAGGGACATTCCCTCAGGACACCATTGTGACTCCAGGAGGGAGCAGCAGCCCTCCGCGTGGTCCCTCAGGCTGCCTTCCTGCTTCAGCAATGTGGGAAATGAAGTAAAACAAACCAGGAGATGCCTTTCTCTTGGCAGCCCGGTCTCCGCTGGTCACCAGCTCCTGGGTCGTTGTCACCCAGCCTGTTATTTTTGCCCAGGGCCTTGCAAGAACCCCCTGACCAGCTGCCCCCGCCACTTCCAGCCCTCTGCTCACAAGCCCACCACAGCCACAACCGGTGGCACAACGCAGGAGGTCAAGAAGGTCCCATGGAAGCACGGCCCGTCACTGGGCAGTGGTGGGGCTGGGTTCTGCTGTCCACTCCAGGGATGTCCCCAGCCTCACCGACACCGGTGGGAAACCCGGGTGTCTGGGCAGAAGGTGCCTGCACCAGGCACCGCGGGTGGGGGTTAATGGGGTTAATCTCTGCAGATCCGTGCAGTAAACGGGGAGAGGGGCTGCTCCGCTGGTGACCTGGGGTCCCTGCATCGGGGTCCCTGCATCAGGCTCCTGAGCTGCCCGGGAAAGGGGGGCCCTGCTCCCTCCGTGCTGTGATTAGGCACGAGCAACGGAGATTGGCCAAACATGGCCCTCCACCGACGTTATTCTTAGATTTAGGCCCTATTGAGGCAACACAAACCGTTTATTCTGTATTTTTTATGAAAACCCGGCAGGGCGAAGATGGGATCCGTGACTGGAGCACCCCAGAGCTGTTGCGATACTCACACAGCAGGGAAGCAGCGCCGAGGCCGAGGGCTCCCCCCGCAAGCAGCCACTGGCCGTTAACAGGGTCTCTTTGTTTATGCCGTGTGCTGTAGGACACAAAAGAAAGAAAATGCCAAGAATTAACCCGTCAGCTTTACACAAAAGCAGCTAATGCTTTAATCTCTATTCTACTCCACACTGTAAAAGTAAAGCAAGGTGAACATAATAAAATATTTTAAAAAGCCCAGGCTTCTGTATTTTTCTAAATTTACTTTTCCTTAAAAATTAATGTTTGTCAACAGCCCGTTTTCAGGAAAGCAGCTGAGGCCACAGCATGGAAGAGCTCAGCCTGAAAATCCTTCACAGACCTCATGAAACAGTGAGGGCAGAGAGATTCATCATGAAGTACCAGATAACTCCAGAGAAGATTGGACTCCTATTTTTCAGGCTGTGATCCAGGCACTGAACTCCAGAAAATTCTACTTTATCAAGATTTTTTTCTCATTCCTACAAAGAGTAGGCTTCAAAACTTCCCGCACACATGTCACTCAGTCCTTACTGACTATTCATTATAAGTTAATAAATGTGCATTAATTATTCATACAATTCACTCTTTTCAAATGCGGAAAACTGAAATTTAATACAGAAATGGGTCTCCACCTAAAGATATGAGATAAGAGCACACAAGTTCATGGGAACTAATCACCCAGAATCTTAACCAGAGCCTACCAGCTTGGAGTCTGAGCGCTCACCCGGCGACTGAAACTCATCAATTTAGTGCCTACAAAAACAAACAAACAAACAAACAACTCTAGAGGTACTGCCCCATCATTTCCCATTATTAAACAGACAGTTTTTAAATAGAACAGAGAGACATTGGACAGAACTCTTCCCTGATCTCTTTACCTAAATACTTGATTTGGAACACTCTTGGGTTTGGGCTTTACAAGATGTTCTTTGTAAAGAAAAGAAATGCTCAAGAGGGTGTTTTTTTCTAGGTTCTGTGAGCAAATGAGATCTTAGGTCTTGTCTGCATTGTTCTTGCCCCTCCTGGTCCAGCTCCGTTGTGCATTGATACCGGCATTTAGATCATAACTCAGGTCCTTAAGAAAAATAACTTATCCTTCAAGGAAAACAAAATGAAGGTGCCCCCTGGAGTTTCCTGTGCTTTCTTCTAAGAGGTAAGAAGTTCTGCTGGAAGAAGAGCAAATGTTTGGTTCCCAAAGCCAGCAGATACCTATGAGTGACCTGAGGTGTCCCACGTGGAGCCTGGTGCCTTTGTGGCAGCCCTGGCCCCTCTCCCAAGAAGAGTTTTGCAGCAGCACCGCCATGGACACCTCCGGGGAGGCATCAGACCCCAGCCTGCCGGCACGTTACAGAACACGGCAGAAAACACCGTTCCCTTCATAGCCAGGGGAGTGAAGGACAGGAAAATAAACCCAACCTCCCTACATGAGGCACCAAGAGGGAGCAGAACCCAAAGCCAAGCGGCGTGTGACCCAGCCGTCGCCGAATGCAGCGTCTCCAAAGCGTTAGGGAACGTGCCATCCCCGGGGGCTCCCTCCCCTGGCCGGGCAGCCTCAGACCCTCGTAGCGCAGAACAGGCAAAACCACATCACCCGGAGCACCACGTCTCACCGCAGGGATTTCAGCAGCGGAAAGCAGCTGCAGATCTCTCACGGAAAAATAGAGACCTCTTCTCCCCGGCAGAGCGGCTCCGCAGAGCCTCAGGGTACGGCCCAAGGGCGAGCGGGGGCAGCAGCACAGCGCGGGTGGGCGAGCGGGGGGAGGAAGGGCTAACGGCGTCACCGACCGGGCTTCGCTATTCGTGGTGACGATGTTGTCTCGCTGAAAAGTGGCACGTTATAAACCACCCGTGAACACCCAGTGGGTTGGAGTATTTGGCTGCTTCGCTCTTCTGAGCGCTCCGGGGGCGACAGATGGTGGCAGCTCGGGGCCAGGAAGCAGCCGCTGGTCAAACGCATTCACATCGATAACGTTTTCCTACACTTCAAGAAATAAATGGTTCTGAAAACTCACAGGTGCTTAGTACCATGTTAACAATGGCATCGAGCAATGGCAATTGCTGTGTTTATTGAGCTTTCGGGTTTCCAGAGAGCAGCAAGCTGTCCCGGAGCGAGCCGTGTGTTCCCCACACTGAGGTACCGCTCCCTTCAGCCCGGGTCTGCCTCTCCTCCCATCCACATGCCCCGCATCTGGAGCGGGTGTCCCCGGGGCCACCAGGACAGGGAGCGTGGCTACTCACCATCTCTGCCGCGGGGCAGGATCAGCAGGCTCCAGCAGAGCCTCCAGTCTGATGCCTACAGGGGTCAGGGCTGTTTGGAGCCCCTCTTCGCTGGCTTCTCACGACGCTTCTCCCACAGCACAGGTCGGGGCGAAGCCAGCGGCAGCAGCACGGTCACGCAGGCACTCAAAGCTCCGAGTTCAGACCTAGACTACCACCCTGTCCTCAGCGGACACCCGTTCCTCACACACGGGGCCCTGCGCCACCTCCCCAGGCGCTGGAGTCGGCAGTTCCTGTAAGGGATGGCACAGACACCAGTAACGCCTTGCTGCTTGTTGAATTTTGCACATCAAAATTTCACAGTCCCCAGCGCTGAATCACAGTGCACAAACAGCTGTGTGTGTGTGTGTTCAGATTTACACTATAATACACAGACGAATTTCAAAAGGAACAGTTTTTTCATGGTGCCTATTCTACATGACACCCCTGCAGCTCTCAGACGGCAGCCACAGAGTCATTTCTTTCCTTTACAAGGACCCTTATTATTTAAGGGCTGAAGTGACATTTCTGTTTTATTCTTTACTGAAATACAATGAATGGGCTGGCTTTTTATTTATAAATAGTGGTACTTATGAATAAAAGCTACTATACATATGGGGCAGCACATACATACAGGTACGAACCTTGGGTTTACTTATAAAAAGATCTTCATCAATACCTGCGGTGGCTTTGTGCTTGGTGAAAAGGGGCCGTTCACTCCACATCTTCTCCTGGATCTTCAGCTTGCTCGTGTATTTTGTTTTTGAAAGACAAACACAAGTTTGGACAGTAGTTTGCCAGTTTTAAATCTGATGATATTGAAGTCTATGCAAGATAATCTACAAATGTAACACACAGAGCTCTACACCTCTTAAGTTGGTTCTCCTTCATGTATGCGTCCAGATGCAAAGTTCCTGATGAGTCCAGTAGAGCACTGGGGGTGACTTTCTGTACCAGTAGAGCCAAGGAGATTTTGAATTTAGTTCACATCCAGCTATTTTTAGTTTAGCTTATGCATATAAACTCTCCGGGACTGGACAGAACACTCCATGGAATTCAGACTGAGCAATGGATCCACCGCACACAAAACCAGAGGTTACTCATTTTGTTCTTAGTTTCTCAGGCACGTCCTTTATCACATGGCACATTATTGCTTTAGTGCCCTAAAGTTACTCACAGGTTTGTGATGCCTTCAGTAGAGTTTAAAGCTGCTGCTCCACACTGCATGACCTCACAGAAGAGCAGGAGATCCTTAAACACCAGGTCCCCGCTGTGAGGGGAGCTGGCTCTGGCGCTGCTCACACACCACGCTCACAAATACCCTTAAATAGCAGCAAAAGCAGAGAAACTCTGCGGTGTGCAAACTGCCTTATTTCCATACTTGCACCATAATCCCAGCGTCTGGTGCAATGTTTAGTCTTTATGCTCCTGTTTCAACCAGTGGCTATAAATAAAATAGATACCATCACCCACACACAATAAATCTGCATTTTTTTGTCCATGGCTGTTTGCATCATTTATAATACGGCAGGTGCCTGCTGACATTCTGCCTTCTGAGGATTTCGGTGAGAGACAGCACTATTTATCAATTTAATCAGAGTTGAAGGTTTTCTTGTCAGTGTGTTTTTGAGGTTTTGCTTTGTTTTCTGTTTTTAAACGGGGGCTTTATTCAAAGTCTGCATTACCTCAGTACAGCTTGCAACACAGAAACTCCATAAACGCTAACCACAAGCAAGGCCTTACAGGGCAAACACCCCAAACACACCATTTGCACAGTAAGGGAAAGGGATCTTTAAAATTTTGTTTGCTCTGAGGCACAAGGACAAGCCAAGAGCACAACCACATCCACAGCTTTGCAGCCGGTGTCACGGGAGGTGCCCCATCATCCCCATCTGTGAGACTTCAATCGGGGGCAAAGCTGTCAGAGAGCCCACCCCTGCCCCGACCAGAGCCGGGGAAACTGCTCCTCCCGGCTCCAGCTGAGCTCAGCAAACAGCACAGCACCCACCGGCGGGGACACGGCCCTTAAACTCTTCCTTGGGCTAAGGAAGGGGTGACGGGCGCATCGCTCACCTCTGCAGCGCTGCTCCTTCCCCTCGGAGACTGAAGGAAATCATCTCCTATTATCAGAGTGTTCCAAAACACTCCCCAAAAGCATAAAGGGTATTCAATCCACATTCTCTGTCGCAGGAACAGCAGTATAAGAGGCTTCTTATTCCATAGGAGAACAAAGACGTACAGAAATGCTCAAAAATCAATGGTTTGTGAAGAACTTTCATACCAGAGGATGGGAACTACTTAGGAAGTTAATAATTCAACATTCAGCCAAAACCCAGCTTCGTTAGTCACTCAGGACCAAGTGATGAAGAATACCCTGAGTCAGAAGGGAGCCGCGAGGGCCACAGAGTCCCAGCCCCGTCCCTGCGCAGGGCAAACCGACAGCTAAATCATATCTAAGAGCGTACGTGGGCTACGGAGCTTCCCCCTCAGCACCAAGCCTGGGCAGCCAGGGGAGGCTCCTCTGGAAAAGTTGTTTCTGAGGCACATACGAGTGAAGATCAAGCAGTCGTCGCACGGGTTTAACTCTGCCTTTTACACACTCTTTTACTTGGGGGGTTACCTGAAAGTAACAAGTCAAACTATAAATACACTAAAAAAATTACTCCTGACTATGATTCCTGCCATTGCTCGCCTCGTTCCTTGACCCTAATTCCTACCAGTGCTCATTCCCTACCTTTGGGTAAGCAAGTCACAGCTCAGGAGAGATCCACCATGTGCCCAGCGCACCCCAGCTCCGGTAAAGGTGTCTACGTTTCTTATTTCATCCACGAGAAGAAAGCGGTAACAGATTCTACATGACTCGTCTCCAACACGTTTCTATTCCTGCCGAGAGCTGTTGTTGACGATCTGACTCCAGGGCAGTCACAGGCAGAAGTCCACGCTTCCAAAATGCTCTACACTGCCCTTTGTTCGCACCGCCGCTTTAGAGGGTGAAAGGGACTCGGGCTCCGCACACACATGGACAGGCCTCGACAACTTTCAAACAGAACTCAGAATGACAGCACGGTCAATAAAGAACGGACTTAAATTTTGGTTTAGATCTTATTTCCCTTTAAATGCAGAGCTGGGCGCTGCACAGTCAACATTTAAGACGTAAAGTCTACCATTCTCCTAAAACCATACACAGACTTTCACGGAGCTGACACGATAATGCTCAGTCCACTTCCAAAAAGGAAATTAAACTACAGAAAAGAGCAATTACCACGATTCCGCAGGGCAATTTCCTGCCCCCAGGTACTGCTGCTGCTCAGTAAGTCCCGGTTCCCCCTGTGCTGGAATTAACAGTACAATGGCAAGGATGAGCCTGAAACCGAGAATTTACCAGCTCTGGATTGTAGCTTATGGAAATTATTGTACCTCCTAGCTCAAAGCGAGCATGTTTCCTTTTAAAAGGTCTGAGCGCACTGCAAAAAGTTTATTATGTAACACTAAAAAAATAATCTAAAGCTTTACATACCAAAACCAAAGGCAAGCCTGGAAACTTCAGCGGAGTCAGTGACGCTCTGACAAACCGATTTCTGGGACAAACACAGAGCCCAGGAACTTCAGCATCACTCCGGGTGCCTACTGCCGAGCAGGAAATAGTTCCATTTTCTCAGCATCAACCCAAAACTTCAGCCAAAAAACCGTTATTGCAGTTCCCTGGCATTATTGCTTCAGAACAGGGAAGGCTGGCAGAGGGACAAGAAGAAGGCACTACTAATTTCTACTGTAAATGGCAATTTTGGATTACTGAATTAGGAAAATAAAGTCTCACAAAGAAATCATGTTAGTGTAGAGTATTTATTACCTTTTATTCATCTGAAGTCAGTAATTTTGATATGACTAAATTAATTCTGAAATAAACAGACATTTTTAAATACACATGAAGACGAGAGGCTTTAATGTGAGAGTATTTAGTTGATCTGTGTTCTTAATCCACATGCAAGGTACAGCGATCAAATATTGTACATTTCCTTTCATTTTACACAGGTCCATAATAAAGCACAATTTCTGAGGGAGAAAGCAGGGAGGAAAGAAATCATATTTTCAAGTGGCCCTTTTATTAAAAAAGAGCATCAACTATATACTAAGCCAATGTGTTTCTCTCTGATTTTGATTTTACTTACAGTACACAGTTCTGCAAAATATACAGCTCACCAATGATACACAAACTGTGGCCCTTTACTATGGGCAAAAACCAAAACAGAACAAAACCGAAGACATACAACAGAAAAGAATTCTAGAGATTAGAAAAGTGGTATTTTAGAGCATTATGTCACTTGAGGGTGCACCCGAGGCCGGTAAGAAAGGTCATGCACAATGGTTTTAAGAGAAGGCCGTCGCCAGCCCATGAGGAGGAGGTACGAGGGAGGAGGAAAGCAGCTTCCCCCGTTATCTCTTGGGCCTGTCCATGTCGTCGATGGCCGCCAGCAGCTTCTGCCTCGCCTTTTTGTTGATGTGGGAACCCAGGCACACATTCACCAGGTTGGTCAGCTGCTTGGTGGAGTATTCCTGCAAACAAACACGGGTCACGGCATGGGAAACCAGAACACCGGGGAAGGACAGAAAGCCAGGACACACGGGCACGGTGGGCTTCTCAGCTGACAGAAACGGTCAGCACACACGGGAGATGTGAAGGGGTGGTGAAGTCAGGCCTGGAGAGTTTCCACAGTTGAGGCAGAGGGAAAAACTGTACTTTGCTACATGGCAGGTTACAATGGAAAATCCTTACGACTTCGGTAGTGTTGGACTGAGTTCACAGAAAATAACTCTGTGAATATGTACATATATAAATCAATTTTTAATGTATTTTCCACTCTTTGGGAGGCGTGATGGGAAATATATATATGCAAATGGGATAAGCTTTTAACACAAAAACATCTTCCTAAACAAACTGTGACAAAAAATGATGGTCTTTTTTATTTTGACTTCTTGTTTCCAATAAGCTTCTAAATACTTCTGTCTGCAGGGTGTCCAAGCATGTTAATTTCAGTATGTGATAAAGGAGGGAAAAAATGGCAAAAATGTTAAGACAAGAATTCTCAACACCTGCCAAAACAGCCCATTTGCCAGTACTACCGTTATACCTAACACCGTCCCAAACAGAGCTCCCACCAGCAGGCTTAAACAAGAGGTTTTTCCATGTAGGTCACCAACCAACAGCTCACCGTCACTTTTGTGGCTCCAGGTAAAACAAGGAAAACGCTATTAAAGACATATTTCTTTCATCCATTCCTAGTGGGATTTAAAGTAATCCCAAAGTACAGATTTCAAAGCACTCCATTTAAAAAGCCTTTTCATCCCAGCAACAGGCAGCTCCAGCAGCACGTGCCTGTTACGTACGCTGCCCTGCTACCACTGGTAGTTACGCTCCGTGAAAGCTCAGTGCTTTCAACAGACTCATCTCAGAGCAGTGTCCACCTGATTCCCTGCTGGTCAATGAAGACGAAGCGAGGAGTCGCAGACATTGTGCCCTATAACTTAGCTGAAGCCATCCGAAAGGCAGAGGAAAAATTCACGGTGTGATTTCCAGCGATACCGCTTGATGTGCACTTTGGCATGTTCTGAGCAGCACACAAATGTTTTCAACTCCAGTTCTCTGAAATTTCTGATGCAGTAGGTAGATGTGACTGGCTTATTTATCCTTTATCAGATGTTGAATCAGTAGAAACACATACAAACTTCATATGATAATATATATAATGAACATGTATGTGCATACACGCACATATATTTATACTGCTTCCCATAGAGATTTTATTGTAAAAACTGAATATATACATAGATATATGTTCATTTTTATGTATCATGTATAGATATTCATTTTTAACACATAAAAGCACTGATCATTTATAGTTGTTAGCATGACTGTCATCACGGTGACTTTTCCCAATAGACAGTAAAAGAATGCAAATTTAACTCTTACCCTGTGCTCCTTTATCCAGCGCTCCATGTCATTTTCTGTTAGGTAGTATGCTTTAATGTAGGTTTCCACAAATTCTTTATCTGGAATAGGCCTAATGTCTGTTAACTTTTCTAGCTTCATTAAGAATTGCTGAAAGTCCAGTTGCATCAAGGCACGTCCTTCATTGCTGCACTTCTTTACATTAGCATAACTGAGAAGAGAAACACGGTAGAAAGTAACACTTAAAAGGAAATAAAAATGAATCTTACTTCTCAAAGTCATTTAACTTAGTCCTCTGAACCTTGAGGAGGAAGATAATTATGCCTTTAAGTTTAAAGCCTGAACTCCTCTCAGGATGTCTGATGCAGTTTTATTTGCATTAGTACAGTATGTTTCAGCCCCTCTCATAGAACAGAACCACATCGTGCCCAGTGATACTAAAAACCCACACACACCCCCAGCCAAAAGCCACTGAAAATCCTACAGTAGGGAGTGCATGGGGTGAAGATAACCAGGGAAGAAATACGGAAACGTGCAGAAGGAGCGGAAGACAGCACATGTTCTATGATGAAAAGGAGTTGTGATGAGAGCCCAGATACACGTAGCAAGAGGCAAGAACACAAAAATAAATGCAGTGGATGAAAGGACTGCAATTCTCAGGTGACAATACCGACTGTGAAGAGACTGGGACACTGATTCAGAGGGAGGGATGAGCGAGGTGTACCAGTTCCTGACTAAGGTACTTGAGCCTCTACTGACCAAGCCACCTAAGACACCTCTGTTCCTGAAGAATTTGGGAAAATCCTGCTCCATGGCTACTCTACGATAACTGCTAGGGCTGGCAACTCCATCCTGGCAAACTGCTTCCTGGCAAAGACAAATGGCATCACCATAGAGATGCTGACAATTACACTTTAACTTTCTTTGCTCTGTTGGGAAACTATAATTTTCAGATAAAAGTTTCTTTGAAAATAAAATTGTTTTGAATGCTTCAGTAGAACACTCGATGTCATTCCTCAGCCGTATCTGGGTACAAGACCACCCCTCTTAGACTTAATGCTGTGCATGACTCTGCCAAACAACTGCTGAGGACTGTGTTAAGCCTTGATATTTGTAGGCTCCCCAAAAGCACAAGAGCTTACCAGTGCACTACAAAATCAGAGCTTTTAATTCCATAAAATAGTTGTTATCATTATAGACATATTTACCCCAAACCAAGACTTTCCTGAACTACTTACCCTTCCACGAGAGTTCTATTGGCCAAGCGGATGCAGTGCTCCCACAGGATGTTGGAGACTGGCAGCGGAATACGGACCCTCTTGGACACCTCGTTCAATCTCCTGTTAAATTCTTCAAATTCCTGATGAAACATGAAAGCTCGTTACTCCATTAGCATAAAAGGGATCACTCTCTATACATCCCTAGCAACAGCAACAACAAAGAGTTAGGAACACACATGAAAGAGGATACCAAAAAAGAAGAGAAAGCCAAGAGGCTTAATAAGCACAGGCTGTAGAGACAAGCATAACGTGTAAAGTACCAAGCGCACCGCTTCCCAGTACAGCATTCACAACACTACCTCAGTAATTTTTTTTAATAAGGGAAATACTGCTCTGTTCCCCAGAGGTGTAGTTCTCCGTGAAACTGATACCTCTGAAAATTAGCCAAGTAGCTAATCCTTCACATGCCATTTCCATCGCCTCACTCCCTCAACTCATCTTCAACTTTTTTAAAGTCAATATACAGCCACTGAAGAAAACCCACTCGCGCTCTCACAAAAACAAAAAAGCTACTGCAGAGACCAAATGTCAGTACAAACTGCTTTCCAAAAGCCACGGCAGCACAAAGAAGGGTAATCACAAAGATTCAGGTTCAGTGCGATGACAGATCCTCTATCGGATTATCCCTCCTTTGTGGTATGGGTTTTTTTTAAGCAGAGAACAGCTACAGAGGTGTAATCAAACTGTTACTCAACACTGATGCATAACCTTTTCTGTGCTACACACTTCACATATCTTTAAAATAAAATTTTCAGTTTCTCTGCAAGAATTAGTATAATTCTGCAAGAACTTCCTTCTAAAGACCTTCAGAAACATCATTTAAGCATATATAAAAGGATGGCAGAGATTCTCCCCGTAGCTGGTCCTATATGCCGTCAGACACAGCAACTGTACAACCACTGCTGCTGAAAGCCGTGGAGAAGTTGGGTCAACAACTTCTCTTTTACCTTCCTTTTCAAACGCTAACTTCTAAATATAGCAACTTCAATCTGATACTGCACGGTCATTATCGATGCTGGTGTGACCTACAGCCCCTATGATACATCTCAAAGGCCACTATCACTATCTCGGGCCACTGGATTCTCCTCAACGTTACTCCGTTTACTATACATTTATCTACCACTCGAGACTGAGACATGAAATTCATTAAACTTCCGTGGTCACTTTCCCCCACCATGTAGTCAAAAAATCCCCACTGTGAGCAATCTGTCAGCAGCAAGAACAAGGACAATTCTGGACAGACCTCCTTAGAATAATTTACCATTTGCCAGGGTGCTGGATTGCTCTAACGCTACTTTAACACTTTTAGTGAAGTATTGCAGTAGTTTAACGTTTATAGAAACTCTAGCACACTGTTTCCCAGAAAGTATTTACCTTTAAAAGAGCATCAACATATATATTGTGCTGTGACATGATTTCCTTCACATCCCACTTCACATTAGCCATGAGAAGCAGCGTTTGTTCATAATCGATGGCTTTAGCAGCAACAATCCAATACACTGGTTTACGCAGTTCACTGGCAGTTGACACGGTCTGAAACAGAATATAGATGAAATTCAATTCAGCAAATTTCTGGCTGATAAGAGCAATATATAACCATGATGTACAAGTATTTGCAACGCACTGTACACGTTTCAAACCTTGTTGAAAGATCAGCTGTGAATTGCACAATTCTGACCTGAGAATAGAACTGCTGAAGAAAAGGCTTCTTGGCAGCTGGCATCACCGCGTCGAGGTGAGGCTGAAGAAACTCAAACTGCTCCGCCAGAAATACCCTTTGAAAGCAAAGAAAATTTACTGTGAACTAAATGCAACATTTGGCACGTCTCTGTACAACGTTACTCTGCAGTTGACATATTTGGCAATAACGACATGCAAGCCTGGAAAATTTAGCCCTGAGAAGAACCGTATTGGTTTCATGCCAGTGTATCAACAGGTATTCTCAACTCTGACAGTTCTAAAATCTGATTGCAAACAGGAAAATGCTTGAATAGAGAGACTAAAAATTGAATATCAATGACTTCTATTTCTATTTTACTCAGGATACACTGCAAAAGTCTTACCCAAAGTCTACTCAAGTCAGTGGACAAGTGTCAGATAATTTCCATGCTGCAGAGCAGTCAACATTAATATTATAATTCCAAAATAACATTCCTAATTATTTAAATACTAGTGAATATTTAAAAGACAGAATATGAGATCAAATTCTTTCGCAGGGCTAGGATTTGTTAACAACAACATAACAAAGAAATGCATTCTTAACTAAGCATAAAGAAATACATTCCTAACTAAGCATAAATGGATGCAAAAGAAAATAAGCCCCTTTCAAAATACATTTTTTTAAATGAACTTCTAATCTTTAAGTGTCATCTTGCGCAGGGAAAAAAGAAATAAGATTCCTATCTGCCTCTTACCATTATTCTGACCACATAAAACCCACCCTGAGTCCTGCATGACTTGCTCACTACAATCTCCTCTCCCAGGCGCACAAGACGGCACCCCGCCATCCCAGCCAAACCCGGACGAGCTGGACAGTCCTGAGTCTCAGCTCAGGACTTACCGTCTGAGTAAGTAATATAAAGTTTAAATGAAATATACAGATTAAATACTCCCATTAGCCTCTTTAATTTTAAACTTTTTTCCTGCTAGATTTGGCCTTGTGCTGTCACAAATTCCCGGAGCAGCTGCAGTAACATTTCACTGTGTGCGCCTGCAGGGGGTGGACAGACGGTCAGGCCCCACTACCTTTAACAAATAAATTACCTCGATCACTCATATTTAAAATCACATTGAGGGGCAGGTATTTTTGAGCTCACAAGAAGGTTTTGGCTTGTAATCACAATCTCTTAAAAAATCCATAGCTTCCAGTGACCACAAAATGCAGTGTACAGCAAATAACCTACAAGGATTCTGTGGCCACCACTCTCTCTGCCAAACCGTATAGTGAATTGCCAGACGTCAAAACCACGAGATGACTGAGATGTGGACTTGGCACCTTCTCCTTTCTCTCTTCAGCAGCTGTAAGAGTTCCTGTGGCATCAGCAGAGACCTCCTAAAACAAAGAATTAAACAACTCAAAACCCACAAAACCAGCAAGAACGTCTCCAGCTGAGCAGTTCCAGACGACAGGTAAGATGAAGGAATGTTTCTAACTCTGAGGAGTAATTTCAATCGAGCCTGAACCAAAAGACAACCATAGTTTTTTCTATTTGAACAGTGTTGCGTTCAAAGAGGTGAAACAATCATCACATCATGTAGATCAATATCTGTATCAGGAACAAAAAAAAAAGGCCGAGAACACACTTCTTGGCACACGTTAATGCCCAACACAGGCTTTAGCCCAGCTGCCTACCGGAGACTGAGGGACCGATCTCCAACCTGATGGGAACCAAACAAGGAGGCAAAGCAGAGGAATATTACTTGTGCATGTGCTTTACGGGCCATGTGAGCTGTGGCTAACTTCAGGAAAATACAAATGATGCTTTTAAATAAGTTATCCCTCCATGAAAACTTCTGTCCTGCAGACATCTTGATTGTAGAAAGCAAGGAAATATTCACA
The DNA here is from genome assembly GCA_025774025.1 of Xenus cinereus. Lineage (NCBI taxonomy): Eukaryota > Metazoa > Chordata > Aves > Charadriiformes > Scolopacidae > Xenus > Xenus cinereus. Next base: position 25,402,972 of record JAOXJK010000012.1, on the reverse strand, counting down.
GCACAGGAAAATAATCTGTAATAAGAACAGGTTATGCTAGTGCCCTGGTGCAAAATTAAAAAAAAAAACAAAAACAAAACAAAACACAAAACAGCAAAAAAAAAACCAGGGAGAAAAAAAAACCAAAACAGAAAAAAAAAACTCAACTGGGAGGAGTGACATGAAATAGAATAGCTATTCACATGCTTTTCAGACGGTTTGGCCTAAGGAGAAACGGAGAGCACTGGGCACCAGAAACACTGATGGAATGCAGTGGTGGTCTAGCTCTTTCCAAAGAGAGGACTGAAACAAGGAAGAACATGCACTGTAGGTCTTGAAAAGCCAAGAGAAAAGGTACTGCCCAGATGATCAGGTGAAAAGGGAGAACAACAGGGAGGTTATTCAGGTAGCAAAATATCTGACAGACCCATTGCTGTTACGCTGCAGCACTTACAGGTAGGGCAGGTGAAAACTGATTGTGTCAAAACGTGTAAGGACTTAGTGAGAAATTAAGGGATAAAGAATGAGCAGAAGGATCAAAACTGTGGACAAAGCAGCACCAGAATGTGTTTACTGCTTGATGAAAGCCAGGCCAAGGAGGACCCTGGGAACTACAGGCCAGTTAGTCTCACCTCTGTCCCTGGGAAGATAATGGAGAGACTCATTCTAGA
>JAOXJK010000012.1:25359696-25401493 GCA_025774025.1 Xenus cinereus | reverse complement strand
AAGACCCGCCTGGATGCAGTCCTGAGTGGCATGCTCTGACATGCTCTGGGTAGTCCTGCCTTGGCAGGGGAGTTGGATTACATGATCTCTATGGTCCCTTCCAACTCCAAAAAATTCAGTGAAATTCAGTGAAACATTAAGACAACTGGGAAGATAATAGTGTCCAAGCTGTTACAGTTTGAGTGTGTCCGAGGTGTGGAGGAACAAAAAGATCACAAGTTCCACTTTCAATATCTTGGATTTTAGTTGACAGTTGCCTCCTGTGATGTGACAGCCCAAGGCACCAGGGCGGTGGATTTGCTAAGTCAGGAAGCCTCCTTCAGTTCTGTGTCTCTCAAGACGTCAAACACAAATGTAAAAACAGGTTAGAGCAGGTGGAACAGAGCACAGACCGGGAAAGCGGGGTTCTTACTATCATGGGTGAGGAGACTTCTGAAAAAAGCACTTGTAATAGGTTCCAGAAGCGGCAAGCAGATAAATCAGGGAGTCTTGAAGGATGCCCACAGAAATTCTGACATTACAACCAAAGACTGCTGACTGATCAATACCACAAACACATCATCTGTGGCGCTAACAGATCTCACAGAAATAGATCGATGAGCAGAAGATAAAACTTCTAAAAAAGGTGTCTGATAAATGCTATCACATACAGAGGCACCGAGCACGGGAATGACTCTAAAGGCTACTCACATCACTACAGTGTTTGACAAGTGAATTTTCTGTGCTCTGATCTGTATCCACGTTCAGCCAGATACATTTGCAATTAAACCATCCATGGTATTTCTCAATACCAAAGTCTGTGTTGTGATGAGTCTATCAGAATGGGTAAAAGCAAGCCAAAGGCCTGAGTATTTATAGAACTCATGGAACCTCTCTCGGGCAGCTCTGGAGACACCCACCAGCACAGCTGCACCCACGCAGTAACGTCTAATCATCTAGGCAAAAAGGCTGGTTCCCTAAAATATTCACTGACCCAAAGACACCCTTGATTAACTGTCAAAATCCACTCTTTATCTGCCTTCTCTTCTGCCTTTTCACTCCATGTCATTCTCAAAAAAGCCAAACAAAACCGAGTAAAAAATTGGAAGCTTTGAAATGTTTACACCTGATAAGTAACCAAACCCACAGCCCTCCAACCAATTCTCTGTTCTTTGGAGAGACAGTGAGCCACAGAGCTGGGGGAAGAGTATCAGGAGTAAAAATCTAAGCATCTTTCCTGTTCACAGTCTAAAACATTCATCTAAGCTGCAGGAGGACTTGCTGCCGTTCATAAAGGACACTTGGCTTTGCTATGAGACATCAGACTGGGAACGGAGAAGGGATTCAGCTGCCGGTGAGCAGTGCCCCTCCGGAGGAGCAGGGGCAGTGATGCCCAAGGAGGGATGTGGGAAGAGCAGAGGACGTGCCTTAAATCACTGCAGCCTCTTCGCTCAGTGGCCGTGAGCCCGAAACCCAACTCGGTCTCTCAGTGGTCCAGCTGAACACCAGGACAGTACTCCCCTCTCCAGTATGGAGAGAAAAAAAAGTGATAACATTCTATTTATAGCATAAGAGTAGCTTAAGTTCATAAGATGTTAATAAACCTCATGGGATGCCTTTCAGTTCATAGTAGTGCGGTAAAATTTCTTCCTCCTTTCGAATCCTACCTGGAACATCGCTATTAATTTCAATTGACTCTACCATTATCTGTAACAGCATTGTTAAATGACTGCAGAAGAAAAAGAAATCCTGTTATTTTTCCAATTTACCCCTATAAATGATTTTTTAAAAATTATTCTGACTGATTAGAAAAAAAAATAATAATCAAGACTGTAAAGCACTGTCAGGAACTGTGACTACAAAGTTTAAAAAATTAATTCCATAACTTGCCATTTTTCCATACACTTTAACTGACTCATTTGCAAAATCTTTCTAGAATTCATTTTTCCTTCTGAATACACTGCTTTTGAGAGGAATATCAATGTGACCAGCCTTTCTCTGCTTTATAGAGGCCTGAGTTAATTAGCTCTCTCATGTTCTCTCTACTGACTCTGTCAGAATTGGTCCCAAGACCCTTTAAGAAGCTTCTCTCAAAGAACAGGTTAGGACTCGTTATAACACTTCAAGGAATTTATAAGGGATAAAGTACAATTCTGTGGAATGCCAAATCCTCCTGAAAGTCAGAGAAGAGCATATGTCTTCTACTTCCTTCTAAGGCAGAAGCCTTAGAAAATAAACCCTTCCTGCAGCATCCACAGTATTAATTACTGTGCAAGCCACTTACGACACTCCTAGGAAATGTCTCCACAATGGATACTACTTCTATTTATATTTTTAGGTGAACGATTTTAAGTACAGCTGACTGGTTTGCTATTCTTTTACTGAAGAAAAATGAGTCATCTGCTGTGTTGGTTTGGGGTTTTTTTTTTAAAATAAAACATCTCATTTAATAAGGATAATACTGGAATGTCTCTACTCCATGAACCATAACACATTATAAGATTTAAATACGTAATTTTGTTGTTACATCTAGCAAAAGCCATTAAAGTAGTTTTGTTGTATATTAGAAATGAGTGATATACACAATAACAATGTCTACATCACGATACACCATGAAACTAAACCTCTGTCATTACAGATACTGAACAGGAAGAGGGACAAAAATCAGAAGGCCACAATGAAATGCAATTCCTAGATGTCCCACAGAGACCTCTATTCCAGTGAGCGTGACCAAAGCCCACGTACTCACCAGATCGATGAGACTCTCCTGGATCCTGTTCAGCGTGGTGCGTAACCTGCTGCTGCTGAGGCCCAGGCCTGTTGACTCAAACTGGAAGAAACACGTTCTATTTAATCGGGAAAGGAAACCCCATCGGTTCAAACTTCACAGTGACACAGTGAAACTTCAGTTTGTAAACACTAGCTACATTTCACATACATTAAAGCGTTAGCACATAATCACAACCACACAGAGTGAAAAGCAAATCAACAGAGGTGACGGCGCTCAGCACTGCGCCGGTGAGAAGGATGACCCAATACCTGCCGTGAAGATGACAGCCCAACAAACAACCGGTACCCTTTCTTGTTGTAATACTGCATTTGGGTGCAGGACTCTCAATTGTCTCATTTGTGCGATGAGCCCAGAACGGTGCACCCCGATGTCCCACCGAGACTTGCATGAACACCACACCCTAGCCAAGTGGTCTTGACTTCTCTCTCAAAAGTATCTGGTAATTCCTTATTAGATATCTAACTTGCATATGTAAAATTATACCCACTGATTGTTATAAAACAGTCATTATTGCTTAATGCATATAAAGATCTAGCTGAGAAATGCGCCATCTTCATGTTCACGGCTTCGGGGTATTATGGTGCAGACGTTCAGCTGGGATAAATCAATAGAGCTACACTGATTTCCCAGGAAATGCGATGGATTGTACCAGCTGAGGCTCTGGTTCGACGTGCGTAATTCATCTTACTACTTACGTTCTACTTCCAATTAAAAAAACCCAAAGAATAAACTGACACAACAAAGGAAGTGGAAACGGCACAGATAAGAAAGACACGTTGACATCGAGACCGCGGAGGTGTTTGGATAAGTTCTGGTATGTGATTCCCACCAAAAGGCACTTTACTCTGCAGCACTTAGAGCCCTGCTGTACGTTGTATTATTAGACTTCCTTTAACGCACTACATCAGGGAAGGAAGGGTTCAAGTTCATGTCATCCCATCCACTCCTTTTAAATGCAAAAAGGTATAATTTAGGTCCCCATTCACTGCATCCACTGTTTCTGACTTAAGATGTCCACCTGTTCCAATCCTCCTACATACTCAAAGACAATTTTCATCTGAGGTTCATCCCACGGGAAGTGCACTCTGCTGAAACCTAGGAGACATGAATCACTGACCCAGTGTCCACACCTTTCTTTTTCCACAAGTGAAGTAAGCTTTTTTACAAAAATAATTTGTATTTTTCTTCACATTTTTACTGTAGAAATCTCGGTTCTGAGCTGCCTTTGATTTTGCAGGAATATGGGTGAAAAAGAAAGTAACTTTTTTTCCCTTTAAGAAACACACCCTTAATCCTGTTTTCCCTCCTTAATGTCATACAGCAGTTTTTCAAGACATGGACACAAGGACTCCAAATTCAAGACTGGCTATTCTCCCTGTGAAGGTAAGAAGAAAAAGAAAAAATACCCTGCTCAAAGGAAAAAAATATCTACAAAGAAACGTATTTGCAATTTTCAGCCATTAAATCTCATTTTAAGAGATTTGCACCTACAGCATCAGAAGTACACATCCCACAATCTGCCACTAATTCTTTCTCTTTCTGCCTTTCAATTACTGATAACAATAGTTATCAGTAACTTTTACTTACTTATCCTACAATGATGTATTTCTTTCTAAAAAATAGCAATTTCTTGTTTGAAAAGTATCTGAGTGAAAAGGAATGTAAAAACAAAATTTCCATGAAACATTACATATCAAGAACTCCAGATTTAACAGCGACCAGTTACAGCCTTAAGTCAGAACTGGGGAGCCATATGTAGGAGGGGGAGAAAACACAACACACAAAAAAATGCCAAAATGATTGTCGCTCAGCATTTTTCCCCGAGGACACGTCACTCGGCGGTCCAAGGGCTTTGCTGCAGGGAAGCTAGCTCCATATGCAAAATGGTAGATATTTACACTCCACAGACTGATGACCTAGTAAGGTTAGTAAGCAGAGCATTAGACAATTTACAGAATAATTTTACCCGTCACCAACTCTACGTCACCTCTTACAGTTTAAAACAAAAATAAAATGAAGTGTTTTCCGTAAGAATGGCTTTAGGTTTACAAATTATTATGTCTTGTCAAAAAAATTCAAACTCATCTCAAGTTTACTCCGCTAAGGAAGACCATTCTGTGGGATGTTCATGAATGTCTTACACTTTAGTGAACAGACACTAAATATAGGCCATTCCTTTTAATTTCATGTTAGGTTGCTCCATAACTTGAGATAAGGGGGCAAGGCAGCCTTAACTTGCATCCCACAAATTAAAAAGGTTTTGAAAGAGCAATTCTGGTTAAAATCGTGCACTTTTTGGCAGTGAAGAAAGCCAGCTGCTGAGTACAGAGGGTCCAAGGTGAAAAGAGCAATCAATGACTGAGCAGCGTGGCCGGTCACAGAATTCAACGTGTGTATTTTAAATCTTTGGTTTTCACAGAAGTGGCAACGAGCTCCGGACAATTAATCCCTCTCCTGATGTGTGTACTAGCACAGGCAACACGAGCACAACATTCCCAAAGGATTTCAACCACTTCAGGAAGTTCTATTACCAGCACACTTTTAGCAATCCCATCCGACTTTGTAAACAAAAATAAAACAGGAACACCCTCAGTGCTCTAAATCACATACCATCACCCACCTCTACTTTCTAGAGGCTGATAAACACTATGGGGAGTGAGGACATTTAAGCAGCGTTACAAGAGGGTTTATTGCATTCATAGACCCTTTGTAAGCGTTATGTTCCCATGGAAAATCATCTGTCAAAACAAAAATTGGGCACGCTACAAAACATCAAATTCTCCCCCCTGTTTACCTGCCTAGCACCGTGCTGCTCTCTGCCAGCAGCAGGGAGGGAGGAACTCAGCACCAGCTTTAAAAACACAAAACGGGAGTGAAAAAAATCCCAATGAATGCAACACAATGTGAAGAGCAGAGCAGCTGACTGAGCCCATGGAAATCAATTATCTTAACAAAAAACAAAACAAACAAAAAAATATAAAAAAACACCCATCTTCTAAACACAAACAAATTGCAAATGCATTTGTCCTGCCAGAGAACAGCTCAAAACCATTCAGAACCATATGTTGAGTCTGAAAATCCATTACAGTTCGCCAACAGATGATGATGAATTTGGAACCCCACAGCATTACTACTTGGGGAGTAATTTAGGGGCCAAGAGAGGAGAAAATTGTTTTTACACGCAGCTCCTCATAAATGCTTTAAGACAACTCTGTTGAAAGCTGATCTATGTTATGTGCAGACATTGCCAACAAACATTTATTTCAAGACTACTCGAAAAACCCGTTTTCATTAATGCAATTAGTTTGACAGAAAAATACTGTCTATTTCAAACCTCTTAAACCTTAGTTACTACTTAACTTTCATGGCCCCCTTCTCCTCTCCCTTTTGCTATTCTTATCTAAGTTAGAGAAATACAAAAAGGAAAATTAAATCAACCCATAGTTTCCAGGCTCCAAACTACCCCCCTCTTTCCGCAGAGTGCTCCTTTGCTCCCCAACTTTTGCCCCTACTTGTAGGTATTTCATGTTGTCTTTCCTTCCTTTCATAATACTGCTGGAAATAGAGCACAAAATCTATTCAAAACATAATAGGATTCATGTCCCAGTGATAAAGATGCTGCTGGTGTTTATTCCCCTCATCTCATCAGCCTTTTCTCACTCCTGCATTCAAATCCATTCTGGTGCCACTGATTTTTCTGGGATTACATATCAGGTAGTATTTTAAGTGAAGAGATCCCCTCTGTATTCTAATCCTGTGTGTACACTGCTACAGGAATGAATAATGGTTCTACCTACCGTGTCATTTCGGCCAAAGAACGTATAGACTGCGTACAGATAGTAATCGAAGAGCTGGGACATGAAGTGGATGACGTCAAATGCAATTGGTTTCAGAATGTTCATCATCTGCATGTATTTCCCTTAAAAATGAAATACAGAAGATCAGTTTCCTCAGCGTTAAGTGCTACAAAGACAGCACCGAGTCTGGCAAACTCAAAACCAGCATTATGAATTTTATTATTTAGCCCTGAATATCAATTAAGAACAATTTAGTAATATTTTAAAGATTAAGATGTTTAAAAACAAAGCTAAATATGATGACTAAGACACCACAAATGCCTCAAGACTTCTCCAAAAGTGGATGTTAATCCGTATCAAAATGCCTTCAACCATTCTGGGCCTTCTGGTACCAAATTCACAATATACAGCTTTCTGGATCCTCTACAAGTATCAGCTTCATTTAGCCAAAAAATAACAATGCCCCAAAGTAGCCTCTAACAGACAATATATAAAGCCACTGAAGACTTTATGCAGCGGTGTGTGTTTAAATACACCCATGTGGATATTTTTCAAGCAATAGAAAAGCCCAGTGTAAAAATTATATGCATCCAACAGCTCTAGGAATAACATGTTTCACACCAGCAACGTAGCATTTCCTGCTCTCCTTCCTCTTTATCTCCGCATAAGAAAGCCAACCAGTTTTAAGACATATGGCTGAAATGTTTCTAGAGGGACAGACTGACAGAAAATGAGGATGCCGGGCCCCTGGCACATCCAGGGAGAAGAATAATTCCTTGTCTTCCTTCCTGTCATCTGTTGTTGTGTGTTTGACTTGGGAAAATAAAAAATTAAAAAATGTTAAACTGTAGACCTTCATTTGTAGGTTAGCCGAGTCAAACCGATCTTACAATCTGGACTGATTTTTTTCCGTACAGGTTTTGTTCACAGGGACTATAGTCTTTAGGTATTTTATTTTCCAGTGTAGGGCCTGGCTCTTTTCACAGACTCGTACACGAAGTGCACTTGATGCAAACCCCGATATTACAGAACCCTTACATTTCCAGCTGTCTAGCTCAAAAATGGCATGCTGCTTGCCCTATTAGCATCTTAAAAACATAAAGAATATATAATAAGCTTCGGGTTACTATAGTAAGAGAGAGCAATGTTTGAACCAAAACATAAACGCATTCCACCCGGCATGTAGGATACAGCAGATCATTTAACAAATTGACATATTCCAGACATGTTTTGATGTGACAGGTTGGAAAAAATTACATGAGGGTGCAAAAATATTTTCTTTTTCCTGTAGTCAGCAACGCTGTTTTTCAAGCTAAGGCTGTGCCCAGCAAAGTAATTACTAATGGATGCAGAAAATGTTGGTTTATGCCCAGAAAACGAATAAGAAAGAAAAAAAAAAAAAAGCTGTTATTGTCAAGGGGAGTTAAAGCAATTAACTCATGTAGGTCAGTAAAGATAACAATAATTTGACAAATCCATGGTACAGCAGATGCATGGTAAGATGACACAGCAGTATGGCAAGAATCAAGCAATAATCTGACATTGCTACTTCCCAGGTTTCTGCCCAGCTTAGACTCCCAGCTTCAATACCACGCATCTCCCATCCCATTGCTTACACACACAAGTGTGTTTTGTTATTTTTGCAGATTTGACACAGGTTGCAATACCTAATATTTGGCAGTTTAGCCCACTTGTTAATTCTATGCTTAATTATCCATGTTTTGATCTACAGCACTATGAACAAACTGCAAAGCAGACTTAAAAATTTTTCTTTGTCCTCCAGAGGGAAAACTGAACGCACAGCCCAATGTGGAAACGTTTGGGTGTTTGGGAAAGGACGGCACCCCAGTCAAAGCAGCCCCCTGAAGCTAGCTGAATACTCTGTATTGCCACAGGCTGAGTTTCTCCACTTACTCTGGGATAAACACATTTTTAAACTCACCCGCAACCCTACACTCTCTGAGGGTGATGTGTCACATTCTGGACAGTTGGATTTCCAAGTATCTGTGCAGCTGGCATGAATATTCAAGGTAATCTCACAGGCAGCATCTCATGCTTTTCCAACGGGCTACACGCTGTGCACTGCCCAAGTTTGTCCCTATAAGAATCTCCCAGTGCCAAGAACATTTCTCTATTACTGCATCACTCAGCATCTCGACACAACACGTGTTCCAAGAACATTTCCTCCCAGTTGCTCTCTCTAACAGGATGCCAACTTTTAACTTCTCTGCACTGCTGCCTCCTCGCACTGAAGCCCCTGTTTTGGTTGAAAAGGGGAAGATGAGAATATTTCCAAACAGCACCCACAGGCCAAGCCCCCGCCCCGCTGGAAGCTCCCGGGAACACTGAACACAACATGGAGTGTCAACAGCTCCAAGGAGCCTGACTTTCCAGAGGGTCCCTGTTAATGGCTAAAGCTGCTGAACCTTTGACAGGTTTCTTCTGAACTACTATTTCCAACATATCTTTTGCCCTTAAAGGCAGTAAATAGAGAGTACTCTCCATCAGACTAAGCCATACACAACTGGTCACTGAAAGCAAGAAGGTAAGTAAACGCAGAACCTCCTGAATAATACATGCTTGAGTCTTAGTATATCTATAGTCATTAGTAAAATCCTTTCTTAAGGAGCCTCACAACTCCAAATATGCAGCTTCCTATGACATACATTAGGAGCCAAAGTGCCACTTTGAAGGAAATAGAGAAAAGAGCATTGCAATCTTATCATTTTGAAAGACTATGATTTGGGTTTCTGTAAGTCCCAGGAGATTCTATGCCATGGGACCAATCACTTATTTCAGCTACAAGATTTCTGCTGTGCGATTTGTCATCCCCGTTATTACTTTCTTAGAAGTGAATGGGTTTTAAACCAAGAAAAATCTAAGAGTTTCCCAAAAAACTATTCACAGCAAAAGTGAGACATGAAAAGGCAATAAAAAAACAACCTAAGAAATAGTTTAATGGGTGTTTCTTATGTCACAATGATATAAATTAGATTAAAAAATCACGCAAACAATATATACAATGACATAGTCATTAATTATTATTCTTGATGTATAGAACCTGGGTCAAAATATTCCATAGAAATTTGACACAGGTTCACTCTTCCTTTATATTTTAAGTCAACATTCAGTGGCTTGATAGGAAAAAATTTGCCTTATAAATTAATCTAATGGTTACTTGATATTGGAAATAAAGAAATAACTTGCTTATAAACTTGAGGGAAAACCAGACAAATTGAACAATTCACTTGAAATTCAAATTAAACAAAGCTATAGCAGCTCTCACTTCAGTTATACAGAGCAACTCATTTCTGTAGTTTATATTTATTAAGCTACACTTTGATTTATTCATCGAGCCCCCCACGAAGCACAGAGCACACAGAAATAGTTCCAAATGGGTTATGAGTGCTGTTACACCCCTTCAGCGAGTCCTACTGAAAAATAAACCAGGGGGATGTGAAGGACAGAAACTGCAGAGAAACAAGAGGGCCCCAAAGCAAGAATGAATGGCCTTGGCTTTCCCTGGGAACGAGGATCCTGACAGTGAGAAACACCAGGAGCAGGGGAACAGGGTGACCGAGAACTGAACTGGCCGCTTCGGGGCACACTGAGAATGCGCTGGAAAAGACCTGAAAACAGCCACGCTACAGGAGTGAAGGAACTGGGACATAATAAAGGAATGGCCGTGAAATCACCAGTCTGGTGATCGGTGTAATCACCTGGGTGTGCAATAAGCAGGTGAGGCACGGGCTATACCGCTACGACTGAAAAACAGCAAATAAGAACAGGGAAAACAGATATCCAACTATTGATCTACTGCTTTAATTTGTAGGACTTCAAGTTTTGAAGAAAATATGGAAGTGACAGAAGCAGAAGATGGAGGCAATTAAGGTTTAGTCAAAACATCAGTTTAACAATACTGCACAGTAAACAAGTGAAACTAGAGTTCTTTAAATGAGTAAGGGTTTAATAAAAGAAGGACAGAATGGGGTGTGTTGAAAAGGGCAGTATCTGGAAAAGCTACTAGTGGAGTTCCCAGCAACTGGCCTCTTCTTTAATGTTTTCATTAATGACCCTGGCACAAAACCAGGAGTGTGATAATGGAAAAAAATAAGGAGGTACCATCATAACAGAAAAGGATTGACATAAAATACAGGAGGAACTGGAGGACCTTGATGACTGCCGTAATAAAAATCGGCTTAAATTCAGTAGTACAAAATGCAAAGCCATGCATTTGGGCGCCAATTCATTAAAAGCAGGCACCTTTCTACTATAAACTAGCAGCTCATCCCTTGGAAAAAGCTGGGAAAGCGAAGGACCTGCTGGCTGTAGGAGCTCATGGCAGATGGACTGAAGTGCCAGCACAGGGAAGCTGTGAGAGATCACAGAGGTGCAGAAGGGAGGCAGCTTGTGAGCAGGAGGCTGCCAGCCAACAGGGCACGCCGCGGTGAGATCTCACCCAACGCGGGACCGTGAGCAGTCAGCAGGAAAAGAGCTGGCAAGGAGGTAGGGACTTCAGCTTCTGGTGGATAAATACAGAGGATAGGAAAAAGCTTGGTACGTTTAGTTTAGCAAATCAAGGACCAAGAAGAACCAGGATTGCTTTCTGTAAAAACAGCATGGCAGCGGGCATCACAGAGCAAGGGGATCCGTTAAACCTCAACATTTATTTTGGCATAAGATCAAGCGGGCAGAAAATAGGTGGATAATTATTTTTTATATTTTTTTTTAAACCATGAAGTTGATATGGTTTCTGGAATAGAATTTGTTAGATAGAGTGGTGGGAACAAAGCAGAACTACTCTTAAGCTGGAGCTCAAAACCAGCGTACTCGCAGGCAGTACTAAATGTCTTCCTTCCAATGCCATGTTCCAAATAACACCATTTATCAGGCATTACAGAAGCAATATAAAACACCCCCAATAGCAAAAGTATTGAAATTGCAATTCCAGAAGGGGGAAAAAGCCTATATATGAGCTTTGCAAACACTGTTTAAGTTTGGGGTTATGGCCAGAATCCACAAATATAGAGACCTTGTGTAAAACTGGAAAACTAGAAGTACAGCTCCCCCCACCCTCGCACTGCGTGAGGGCAGGGGCAAGACCCAATGGTCTGTGTCAAAGTACCGTGAGTTCTAGATTCAATCCTAACTTCTTAGAGCAACCCCCACTCTAGAAGGTAGCAAACAAACCTCTCCAACCTAACGCACAGATCAACAGCAGAAAAATTGTGACGGAATAATCTCAGTTCTCACTTCAGGCCTATATTGTAGGTGCTCCAACAGAAAAAAAAACCCAGAAAAAATGGTTTAGAAAATTGGTTTCTGATTTCTATGCTGCCCTCTAGGACAGCAGAGGTACTAACCAGGTGTGGGAGTAATCTCTTTTAAAAACAGCTTGCTCTAAAGTACCACCATTATTTCTAAGCACATAAACATTGAAGATAAATCTCATTTATATAACACACAGAATTCCTCTCTCTTCTGCCTGACATGATAAATTTAGGTAGTTACTTTCCACAATCCATACATAAAGTCACTAGTTTTATGCATTCAATATTTAAGACAAATAATCCACCATTAATGGTTAAAATCAATATATGCATGCAGATTAATTTTCAAAGTAAACGTAACTCACAAGATATAATCAAACTTGTCTATTTAATTAAAAATATTTTGGTTTAGTGCTTTATTTCTATTTTATTAACATTTTCAAGGAGCGGAAATAGAACCCAATGAGGTATATTTTTACAAGCCTTAACATTCACTTAACATATTTGCTATCAATAGGTTTGCATTACAATAAAAAACACATATAAAAGTCCCATTGTTCTACATACCAACAAGCCGAATTACATTCAGCGTGGTGTTTGTTAGGATGGGTGCATTCACTTTATTGAGGTTATAGTCTGATCTCTTTCTGCTCCTCAGAGTTTCACGAGAAACACTTTAAAGAAAATGAAAAAAAATACCCCAAATGTGACTGCTGTTATATTCAAGGACATACAAATAAAATTTAGTAGAGAAGAAATCCTTCCTCCCCCCTTCTTCCACATGACAGTACACCTTGCAGCACAGTGTTGTATTCATACCAAGGCACGACTGGGTTAGGATTCTAACGTTTAGAGAGAGAAGCCTGGCCTAATTTACACAAAGTTGTGCTGGGGAAAGGGGTTCCTCGGTTGCAGTCCAAGGCGTGAGTCCTCTCTCTGGCCTCAGAAATCATTTGAACCCTTCTTACTCAAGTTCGTGGTTTATGAAGTTAAGAAAATGAAAACAACGCAAGTCACAGCAGAGCAGGCTAGTATGCTACAGCTGAAAACCACTGTCTGGAAATGGAACCAGTTTTGAGGAAGATTAAACTAAAAAGACATTAAATTTTTCATAAACTGTAGTCCTGTGAGAACCAGGGAGTTGGACTGGATGATCCCGATGGATCCTTTCCAACTCGACATATTCTATTAGAGAAACCTTCCACCAGCCTCCATACCTCAAAACGGTGTCCTTCCAAATGTTCAAAATGCTTCACTTCCACAGCACAAAGCTATAGACAGTGACTGTGGTTTGTTCCAACTAAGTCATTTTTATCAATGCCTCCGTCGCTTCCTTGAAATGAATCATGCTAACAATATTTTATCCTAAAGAGCTATTTTTTAAAACAGCATTCCTCTGCTTTGACCCAAGTGGTGGCTTTCTACTCCTCCTGCAGCCATCGACACACCAACAATGTTAGCCAACCTCACTCAGTCCCAACAGACATCTAAGCAGTACAGTGCCCTAGACAGAAGTTTTCTCTCAGATCCCTTTAAAGGTGACAGAGTTGGCCTTTATTTATATGAATATATATAAATAAAATATATTTTTATATATAGTCATGAAAATATAATATATATATTCAGTTATATGTGTGTGTATATATATCCTTAAAGACATAGAGAACTAAAAATTCCAAATGACTGCCTTCAAACTATGGAATTATTATTTTTTTTTTAATCTGTAAAAGTTTCCTTTTGTTCTGCAAAAGCAGAAGCCCAAGCCTCCTTAATCTGCAAACAACTGCTTTTGCACAGCAGCAACTGGACGTGCGCACGCCAGCAGCTGTAGCAGCAGCATGGGGTGACACCCAACGCTGGCTAATGCTCCCCCACACCCTTCGGGGAGCCCTTCTCCTCCCCTCAGACCTTGCTCTCTCAAGCTTCTTCCTGCAATAACGACACGCGGCTTCACCTTCCTCTCCCTCCCAGAGATCTAAGTGCTGAGCCTTTCTAAATGTGCAGGTAGCATCAAGATTGTTTGATTATTGTTCCATTGTGGTATAGACTGAACAGAAAATGAACTAATTAGAGTGCTGAGATGAAAAGCATGTAAACGATACCAGGGACTCACACAATCTACTTACCTTTTCACGGGGGCATCTCCTGTCTGCTCATCCACGTAATCTCTTTTCAACTCTTCAGGAACATCGCTGTCGCTGTCATACTCTTGATATGCACTTTTTTCTTGTTCATCCGATTCATACTGTTAAAAAAAAAAAAGTTTTAAAAAAATAATTTGACTGCCATTATTTTCCCTATAATATTGTCACTCATTTAACATAGCGTTTTGGTCACTTCTTGGTTTTTACCTCCATCAGGATACAAATAACTTTGCTGGCTGAAAGGCTGCTGACAATGTTCACTAAAAATGCAGCAGGAAAATTATATAAAGCCATTGTAAGTGCATTTCTAAACAAACGTCTATCCTCTGGTGTTGATGAAGAGTAAATATTTGCATCATCCTATTTCTCCCAGCTACTGATAATTTTTTTTGCTTTCTTGTTGCTGTATGAAGTACCCACATATCTGAGCTTTCGTTATTTGGTTTATAACCTGAACAAACAGTAATAAAACCTCAAAATATATCCATATGCTAACAAAGATAACTTCCTAGGCAATGATATTACTCCGTTACCTAGTACTGCATTTAACTGATCCCTGCGCTAAGACATTTTGCCATCACTGACACACAAAATAGGTCATCGTTTACTAAGAGCACGATTTGCTTTCGATTTTTTTCCTGAACCGCTCTGTACGCACCCCGTTGGAAGCTAACACGTCTTCAGTCTCATCGTCTTTGCTGTCGGCCTGAATTTCAAAGGGGTTTCCTCCGTTGCAGTACTGCTCGAAGAGCGTCACGGCCGGGGAGATGGCAGAGGCAGGCTGCTTACTGGGAGACACAGACGGGGACCGAGACTGCTCCAGGAACTTAAACTCCTGCTCACAGAAAGTGCAGCTTTAATCACCAGCGAGGCCCTTTCAGGATTATTATGACTCCAGTTCCACAAAACCAGGGCGTAACAACAAATGTGGACAATTAACCCCATATGAAACTTTCTGCCAAAGCTTGATGCGCATTTAAACACGCTTCTCGTGCTGGCCCAGGTGAACCTTGAGACTGGCAATCTTACAGGGCTGGGCTCGCCAATCTGAGTGTGGGGCTATGACACGCACCGTATCTCCTGCATTCTCAAAGTATTCTCTGCCTAAAACTAGGTGAAAACCAAGCTGGGGGTTTCCCACATAAATTAGGAGATAAAACAAGACCTAAATTCTACGCAAAAATGTAGTTTTCTTTACACAAGTTACCTAGTAATTTACTAAAGCCAGTTTTCTTTTCTTAATATTTTATTTTTAAAAAGTTCTTTTCAGCATTTATTACTTCTCAAATCCATTGCACATGAATTTTCTGATGACTGGGTGAGTGCACAGACTTTTGCAAACACATGGACTATGTAGGGTTTATAAGGTATGATATTAGACTTTTTTTTCTAAAAATCTTGATTTATCTCCATTGACATATCATTTTTATGTATTAAACTCTAGCTATTGATCTTTGTAAATGGCAAAATGTACATTATGATTTATCTAAAGGTTTAAAGACCAAAGTGTATGCAGTTAAAAGGGCTGCAATGTTAGATTTCTGTTTGTTTAAATGAATGTGTTACTTTCTGCCATTTTCTGCTGCTCCAGTCCCTTGAGTAGTCTGTATGGATTTATAATCCAATTCCTTTATTAAAAGTATTAGTTCTTTTGCTACTGGATGCTGCTGAGGGTCCTCCTTCCCTTCCCCTCCGTGCTATTACCACCCAGCAGCCTCTTCCTAACTCTGCAGAAGCCGCACAAGTATCTTTTGCCAGAGATTTTGCCCACCTTTAGCTATTTTCGCACCGTGGTGGCAGCTTTAACCACAGGCACCCACTTTTTGTTGGGCAAAACAGGTGAAATTCACTCACCACGTGCTAAACTCCACACAAAGCCCTTTAGGACAGCAGGGGAGCACGCCATTTACTTGCTCTCGGTCCGACTTCACCACACAAGAATTAACTTTTTTTTTCTCCCTTCCCAAATGAAGCACGCGTGACCCGTGGTTCCAGAAACAGACGCCAAAATTGGAACAAGCAATGAGCGCTCCTGTGATTGCTTATAGGCTCTCATCTTTTAGCTTCTTACTCTCAGATAAATCTTTTAGAAATGTAAAACTCACATATTAACCCACATTCAAACACGACAAGTAAAGGCTGACATGCTTACAACTCCAACATCTCCTGAAAACCTCCACCATCCTGAAAAAGGAACGCTACTGTTTTAAAAGCTTCTGAACCTAAGTTTCCAATGTCATGAAGTGAAATTCAGGGGGTTTTATCAGTCATTGAAAACATTTGCACAGTCATTCACGGATCTTACTATTTCTCAGGATACCCGGACTTTGAGCTATTAAAGTATTAGCATATTTGTGTGTGTAAGTCATAGAACATACATGAAGCTGCAGAATACTAAAGCTTGATTTAACAGGACAAAGTTCCCAGGTCTCATTCTCCAAAAACATTCTTAATTCTTCAAGACGGGTTCTGAAATACAACAAATGAATACTCTTAATTGACAGCAAATTATGAAGCAGACAATTATTTAACTCATGCACTGAAAGACACCTTCAAAAAAAACATATAAAATTCACATTTGAAAACAGGTATTTAACTCACTCTTTCAACAGACAGACCATCTCTAGGCTTTGGCTACTAACACAGTGTGTGTTCTATGACACCTCTGGAGAAATTCTCTAAATATGTCAATCTCCAAAATTTGGAAACAAATTTTTTTGTCAAAACCATTAAAAAGTTCAGAGGAACACCTGTGATTATGCAGTAGCACTTGACCCTTCTTCCTCTCCGTGAGCCGCAGAGAGCGATGTAACACACACAGCACTCCCCGAGCAGCACAGCAGCTCCGAGAGCCCACCCGAGATGCCGCTTTCAATAGAGACTGCAGCCAACAGGCAGCAAAGGGAAGTGGAAAGACCCAACGTTCTACAGACACCTCGGCTTCTCAGAGAAGAAGAAGCTTCAGTGGCTGTTCATCTCCTGGGCTATGTTTCCCTTCACGGCTTAACTTCACCTTGGTACTAATCTAGAAAATGCACTAGGGAAATGTAAGGAAGCCACTACATCTCTGCGCTGTCTCTGTTGTGTTTTTAATCATTAGAAAAGCCTCTGTTCAGCGATAAGCAGAAATACTGTTATCAAAGAAAATCTTTTTGCCAGATAATCAGGAACTCATATAGAAACAGCCGTGAGTGGTTATTGAGGTCATGTTGCTGCACCTTTGCTTCTGAATATATAGTATATTAGTAATTGGTTTGCTTAACAAGTAGCACTTGGTAAATTATTCACTGGGTTTCTAATTAGGCAGTAAAATATTCTAGAAATACCGCTACTTCAATAACGAACTATAATCATCAGGACTATTACAATTTTCTTGCCTCAGCGAGATGAGCAATGTGTTGAATTGTGACTACAGTCTGCCGTATCTATTGAAATTCAGCAGCTAAGGGCAAAGGGACTCCAAGCGCTCTTTTTGAGCACCCGTAGCTTGTGGGTCGTGCAGGAAAGCCAACAGGAACAGCAGGGAGAGATGCTGGGAACATCAGCATTATGAACTAAAATTCCTTGATGGGAAGACTAAGAAGAAAAAGTCACAGAATAGCATACAAATCATTTAAACACTACAGAGCACCAGTTTGGTGTCATTTCAAAGCTGAAATCCGGGCACTGACTCTTCCCCAGTGTCCGAGCCCAGGCAGCAGCTCACACGAAGATCCGATGTGTCTGAGCAGCTCTGGGGATCAGACACCCCCTTTACAGACCCCCAGAACAAACACCCCCTCACCTCACTGATGGTCTCTGCCAAAAGCCCATTCTCATTGTTCAAAATAATCAACTTTTACCCAAAAAGACCTCCCATATGCTCTAGTATTGCATTGTTCCTCCATGCTCTTGGGTGATGTGAGCAGCTCCTTTGAAGGCTTCCTCTGCGCTGGCAGCTCTAAACACCAACTGCCCGGGAGGCCTCGGATGTCAAATTACGCCATCAAAGAACTAATTACTCCTGGACTGTCAGCATTTCAGTGCTATGTAGCTTTTATGTGCTAACGAATCCTCAAAAGCACTAGCTTTTTCCCCCCCTCCAATTAAATACGCAAGGGGACGGAAAGTCACACTAGCTGATCTGAAACAGCACGATGCTTAAAGCCTTTATAGAAATCAACGTGAAGGCTACGGCTCAGAGAAAGGGGTTTTTATATTTTTCCTTCTGAGGGTGCAAACATCAGCCAATTAATCTTCACAATACTCACAGCATAAAACATGTAAAAAGTATTAAAAGGTTCACATAATTTCAGTCATATCAATAAGCACTTCCTTCTATTTTCACAAGCATTACAAGAACCATGGCCCTAGATTATGTCCATACATATTCCATCAATGTTCCTTAACTCAAAGATAATTCAGCAAAATTGTCTCCAACTCCCTAAGCTGTTAAATAGGTCCTTTAAACATAAGTAAAGCCATAATGGTCAAAATGCTATTTCCTTAAGTAAGGTATCTTGTGGTGAGTCCGTGCAGTAAAAGATGGTTAGACCGAAACAGCTCTTCAGAACCCAGAGCTGCAAGCTCTGTTTCCAAACCACATCATGAAATGCAGCTCAGAGTTCAGAAATGCTGTCAAGAAACAAAGAGAGGTGGCACGGCATCTCAGCCAGCTCCTTCCCTGAAGGACATGGCCTGCATCTGGTTAAGGCTGAAGCTTTTCAGACAAATGGAACCGTGGTCTTCACGTGTCCAGACAGAAATCTCAGCTCCAAACTAACAAAGCTGGAAAAAAATTCCAAACCACCCTCTCAGCTTCTGAATCTAGACAAGGTCTCATGTTCCCCTGCCATAATTCTCATACTTTACAGATTTTCGGCAGAAAATCTCTGACCAGATGGGTTTGGATGCATTAGTTGTATGACAGCTCCTGCACATCAGAGGTCAAAGGACCAAGCCTGGGAAAGTCAGAACTTCTCAGAGCAAGGAACTCTGTATTTCTTCTCCTATCTTTCAAGCTATTTACACCCAGAGAGAAAATAAACACTAGATAACTAGAATGAAAGAGCTGTCTATCATCCAAACCAAACCATTTGGGAAATGAAGACAATTAAGGCAAACAGCCAGCCAAGTCTTGAAGCTGCCACAGCCATATACAATATCTGAGGGCAGGGACTGCCTGCAGGTGACGGCACGTATGACTGGCATCAGATATGAAGGAGAGTTGACTGAAACGTAATTAGATAGTGCCAATGAAAAAACCTATGAAAACATGACTCAAAAGGATGGACTTGGTACTAAACATCTAATTTAATGCAAGACAAAATTGTACATTAAAAAACCATTTCCTAGCCAGACGTGATCAGCTCTTTTCATGTAATGGCATAGAAAAAGAAGTAACAATTTTGCTAGGAAGTATGGATTTCCGAGGCATTCACACTCAGGATCCGAGGAGACAGCCTAAGAGGCAGCCTGAAAAACTACTGAAACTCTCCATAAAAACTTTTTTCATCTTTATCTGGCTTGCCTGCTGCAGAACGAGGGCTTTCCACAACTACAGTGGAAGCAGAGGCTTCGCCACCCTCCCCTCTTCTCCAGGGTTCAGAGCCTGATTCTCATCCTGAAACATATTCGGCTCCCTGTCAGCCTCAGTGCAGGAACATGATGCAGTAGAATTCCTCTGGAAAGCATCGAAAGTTAAACCCAACAAAAGCAAATGCCATTAGATTCATCCACTGCACATACAGTAGTCTCACCTGTGGTATGTTTTGAAATAGTTAACACTTTGTTTTCTGATAGATTCTTGCAAAACTTCAGACTTACTGCCACAAAATTCTTCTCCAACTTGCATTAGCCTGTAACAATAAAACAAAGTTTAGGAACATTCATTGATTTATTAGTATTGCTGTTCCAACCTGAGTGACAAGCCTCAGTCACTGCCAGGAGCACACATGTGTCTCCGTTAAAGCAGAGCACTGAAATTCAGTTGCAAACACTTCACTCATTCCACAAAAGTCCACGTCTAATTTCTCTCCAAATCCCATCATCATGTCCCAGACACACAAAGAGCCATACACAAAATAAACTTATTTTTGAGGTCCCACTGTGCAGGGCACACTGTACACCTCAGTCTTGTTCCATCATTTTATCATCAAAACAGAAGCACATAATACTGTACACATAGCAGTATCACAATATTCTACTGCTCTTGACTGAGAGCCCCTTTAAAAGCTGTTAGAAACATCAGAAAGGTCAGACCTGCACATCTGAAATCTTAACAGTGGCCAATACTGAAATCATACCCCACTTAAGCACTACTTGAGCAGCAAAACCCTTTGTGCCACCTCTCCTGACTATGTCCTTGGAGCAGGCAGCGAAAGAGACTGGCACTCACTCCAAGACTCCTACATAAAAAAGTGCTCTTCAAACTATCAGTAGATAGGAACAAAGTCAGCATCAGAATGTAAATATCAGCCTTAATGAACTGTGCTGTGTTATCAGAGCTGAAGTTTGTGCACGTGTGTTCAAGCAGCCTTAGGAGCACACCAGCGTACCTGCTGATAATGTCCAGCACAAATATGAAGTCATCATATTTGAAGTTAGACAGATCTGTTCCCAGGAGATAAGTTTTCACTTTCAGTTGAACATCCTACAAAACACAAACGCGTTTTTGTATACTTAATACACTAAAGACAAAAAGGTGAAGGCTCAGCTGCCTGGTTCAGTCACACTTTTTGGTTTATTTGCGCTTGTAACTTCGAGATTCACAGCAGAACTCAACCTTATGTAACATGAATGATTTCTCGCTGACTATCTAAAGTAATATGATAATCAGTTTCTTTAATGCCCTATAACACAAGGTGAATCCTAGCTCTATTGTCACTGCAGAAACAGAGCTTTGGATTATAATTCAGCCACATAAAAGATTTACAGTTTTTCCATCACATATTTGGGGTCTCGCTGCACATCAAACTGACCCAGCAATCAGACCAGGAACACGTGAACCCAGACAGGCTGACAAGACTTGGGGTTCTCCATGGCTATGGTTACACCAGAAACACAAAGCAGTACGACTGTGCTAACAGAGAGAAGCACGTGAGAGGAAAATGAAGTGTGGGGCAGCACACAGGCTGGAAGAAGCGGAATCAGGCTGAAAGTCACGTTACTATGGTTTGGCATCTGAGCAAGTTTGTAAGCTCAGCCATCAAACAGTAACTGAGGCACAGAAATTAGATTGTCACAGGCTTGATAAATCTCTCCAGAGATATATATATTTTTTAAGAAGATCAATATAAATATAACTTTAATTGATACAGGGAGGAGGGGTGGATATTTAGGAAAAACAAAAATAATCAAACCCCATACCTGCCATATCCGCGAAAGCCCATGCTCCAATTTCTTTCTGACATAGCTGCGGTCAAAACTGTTCTCTTCAGTTCCCATCACATTGCTGCCATCTGAAACTGAAGGTAAAAGGTGTTGTAGGTATTGCCAAAAGCCTTGAAATGTATCCTAGTTTTCTACCCACAACGAAACTTCTGCCTTAGCCATTATCATATTATCCAACAAAAAAAATCCTGTTGTGAAAGTATTTTCTATTCCAGTTCGCTCTGCAGTCTCAAACTACGCTAATTTCCAGACCATAAACAAGCAAATTATTTAATGATATAAAGCAGACACACCTCTTTCCTCAAAAACGCAGAAGGGGAATTATTTACAAGTTATGGAAAGTACATTTTAACATCTGTAACAGGCATTAATAATCACAAACACTTGACACACAATCCAGATGAAGTGCAACCTCCTTTCCATAATCCACACAGGACTTCTGTTGGATAAGCTTCACTATTAAAATAGAAAGAGCGATGTAATTCCCCTCTTCTACGTCCAGCTTCTCACTTCTACAGCTGGGTTTGTGCCCCAAGACCAAGGGCCCATCGAAGGTACTGCTGAGATTAACTGGTGTAAGGAGAGAAAATTCCGGGACAGCTCTGAGCTCTCCGAATGATAAAATCCAGATACACACACCACTTGAGGCTGCTCCTTCCGTTGCCCCAGTCCCCGGGGTTTCACTGTGGGAACCAGGTTGGCATCCCCTCCTGAACTGCCCCCGGGGCCCTGTGACACTCCTGCCCCTCCTGCAGCAACTCTTCAGCACACACCACAGCTCCCGCGCCGACACGCGCGCAATGAGACTGCCGAGTACAGGCTTTGTAAGTCCTACAGCACGAGCAGCGACTTCTAGAAAAACCTGACATTTGGCAGATATTTATAGTCCCTCTGAAATTAAATTATACTTGTGAAATTCCCTTTTGTGGGCTTTAATACTGCTGAGGTATTTGGAAAAGCGATTCAGCAGCTCAAACACATTCTAGATGTGCCTCACAGCTAAGCCACAGCGTCTCCAGAAGGTAAACCCGAGCCACAGAAGATTTAGTGGATTAGCAGTAAACACGCTTAAAAAGCAATGCATTTTAAATTCCTCATGTCGCCGAACATAGCACTTTAGGCTTAATGTTTCCTTTAAAAGATTTCGTAGTGCAAATGGTTTTCTTTCTTCAGGATATCAGAAGCAACCACAATAAAAGGAACTACTTTTAAAATTCCACCTGGAGCTGAGCTGTGGAGCTGTGATGGTACTTCCACGCAATAAACTCTTTATTATACCTGCTTCATTTGACACATGCAAAGAGCACGACAAATTGAAAACAAGAGAAGGAAATGTAATTAAGTGAAGTTATTGTAAATTTAAGACTAAATATCATTGAGAGTGGGCAATTCACTCAAAACTTCAAAGTCTTTCTTCACATGGTACATCTAAAAATTAAATATTTCAACTCTGATTTTTAATTCTGATGCACTTCTAAAAACTTTCATCTGAAATAACAGTTTCAACAAATCCTTTTTTTTTCACCCTTAAGATTCCACACAATATGGGAATGACACTCTGAAGAAAATATTTTCATTAATTTTTCAAATTTAAATACAATGCTAATTAGCATAAGTTTCATTCTTTTTAAGATTTAAAATCTGTAATAAATCTGAGCTTTGAAAGAAATGTTGGATTTCAACTGCACTGTAGGAAGCACAGAGATCTGTTCTTTACTTCCATTTCAATTCTTTTTCCCCTTTCTACTTATTGTCTAACTTTAGCAACCATCCTACAGTCCTTGTCCTTTGACAGGAGCCTCCTCTTCACTAAGAAAAGAGCAAACTTATCTGATTCAAATAAATACAAGTTTTGCATAAATCTTACGACTGTAAATTTCACCCTGTGCCAAACACAAGCATCTTGGGTTAGTGGGGAATAAAGTCATCTCCAGACATTTTATATTCATTTAGAACACGTCCAGCAAAATGCACTTAGGAGGACTTAGCCAAGAGACCAAGGTTTTGCGCTTCTGCCCTAGAAACACACACTGGAACAATAAAAGAAAACCAAAATTCTAGTTTAAGGTGAAACGTTTGCCTTTTCCTGCAAGGATATCAAAGGAACCGTGACCATTTCTCACCATGGATTCATCGGTATAGATGACATGCAACATTCAGGAAACTGGATTTCCTGAAAATCACGACAACAGATTTACACCAGATTGGTTCCCTGTTGTTTCAGTCACTATTCCCAGTACATAATCCACTATCTACTAAGCTTAATATGCACTGAAAAGTTCATCATTGATCAAAAACATCTGAAATTCACAGTGGTCCTATATTAAAAGGAAAAATCTTCAGATTTTGTAGTCATCTACCACAGCTGACTCCCAACTCAACAATAATCACTGTTTAAAATAAAACTATTTCTATCTGTAATAACAGCACATACACGGATTCACTAAAATATCAACTTTACACCAATTAAGATTACACTACAAAAATCCATGAGCGTTCAAGTCCTTACTGCACGCTAGAGGCAATAACGCTGAAGGCACCGGGTCAGCACACTGAGGTACCGACACACAGATTACCAACTCAAGCAGAAGAAGAGTTGTTCCCCAGGATCAGAAGTTCTCTTTCCAGAAGAGCTCCTCACCAGAGGACCCGGCTGCCTCCTGCTCCTCCTGCTCGTGACTCCCGTGCCACTGCATGGTGCGGTAGTAGCTGAGCATCACCTCCCAGAGCGCTTTGCAGAGGTCAGCCAGGCAGGGAATGTAGCTGTCTGACGTGATGTGCTGCGGAGAAACAGTAATACTCTGAAATCTCACAGCTGTGCTTATCGTCTTCAGAGGCAAAACAAACCACACAAAACCCTCCATACTCATACAGCTGAGGTGCTTGATATGGATCAGTTTCCTTTCCAAAAGTATTTGAGAGTCGATAAATGCCTGTTTTGAGTCAACTAATCAAATGCTGTTGAAAAGTGTTTCTGTTACTGCCTTTTTTTTTTTGCCTTTTTTTCTTTTTTTCCAATTGGCCTGTATAGGAATCAACTCTTATAATGATGGAAAAGCAAGGTAGATAGAGGAGTGACACCAGACAGTTTCATGGTCAGCACATCTCACCAGGGCAGGCGGTGGAACTGAATGATCTTTAAAGTCCCGTCCAACCCAAACCATTCCGTGAGTCCGTGATTCTGCGCAGGCACCAGTTCGGTGCTATAGATACCTGTACTTTAGCAGCACGCAGAAGCCATCCTGGCTGATGCCCCAGTGCATGGAATGCCATACAAAGAAATGCAGAATCCCAGGATGGAAGTGTCTGACCAGCAGATATACCAGAATACCTTCCTTCCGCACGGCAAGCCAGCTCTGGCCATGCGGTTACTGCACGGGAACCCAAAAATGGATATCCAGGGTGATGGGAAAGCTTTGGCATTGCAGTTACAGCAAAACTCTTCACACATAGTAACAGTGATGTCAACATATCCACCACAATAATCAACCATGGATTCCATAAAGAGCAAGCCTCTAATCAAAGCGATCAGTCCCCTCTGAACTCATCCTCCCCCACGATACAACCCTGCCTTTCTGAACACCCAGTGTCCTTCCCCAGCAGGAACTGCAACACAGCCTTGCTAAGCTCCAGAATTACATTTATTGGATAACAAACACTAGACTGGACAGATTTCATTGCAAGTGTAGACACATCACTTACACCTGTCCTATTCTTCAGCTTTCAGGTAGAAAAATCATAAACTACATGTCTTTACTTTCTATTTAATCTCGTTCTCTTGCTTTCTGAGCTGAAATGATGCTCCTGGCAGAAGCGCACGCTGCCCAAGCCATGTTCTCCTACACTCTGCTTATGATCAAGGACTCACAAAAACTATTCGTCAGCATTAATGGATGTCACTAGCAAAAGCATCTGGAGGCCTCATATTAATCATTATGTCTTTTCAGTTTGCCTGGGTTTTTGAAAATGAATTATTATTCTGGTTCTGTTCCCTATCAAACCAGAACTGCCTCAAGGATATAAGTAAGGCATTCAGGACACACCAAGAAAAAGTGAAAAAGTTCTTGGTGCATAAAAAAATTAACCATTAAGAATACTATTTATTTTTCTAAAACACCCTTTAATTGGAGAACTGATATACATTACTGACTGCATTATCCAGACACTTTAATCTCAGATACCATAGACTCTTCTAATGTTGGAACAAAATAGGGTAATAAATTTATCATTGAAACGATAAATTGCCCTGCCATTTCAACAGCTGTTTCAGTAATTTTCCCTGCCAACTCATCAGAAAATGTCACTGTATTTCAGGGCTTTTAGTAGCTATAAAATCTAAACTTTGGTTATGCAGATCACTGTACTTGAAGAGATATTGGCTTTCAGGTGGCCAGGAAGAAAAGATAACTTACTAAATACCAAGATAATTCCATTTAGACTAAGGAAATAAAGAACTGGATTTCTGTGAACTTATGCTAGAATGAAGAAAATCAAATTGTGAAGATGCAGCAGCCGAACTCTCCCCTGCTCCAGCAGTACTCACAAGGAGAAAGGACAGAAGAGTTAGAGCAAGGCCTATCGCTAGGGGAAGAGATGCTCAACAAGGAAACAGTGACTCAGAGTGCACAGGCACACAACTTACATGAATGGCTAACGATCACTGAAAACGTTATTCTTTTTAAAAAAACGCATTATTATAAAATCCAGTATCTGACTTCCAGAAAAGAAACAAACAAACAAAAAAATTAAAACAAAGAAAAAAAAACCACAATCCCCCACCACCCCTGTGAAATGGAAACAAGCTAAATGAGTTCATTTAGAAAGATTTTTAGAAACACACAACAGGAGATGTATCCAAAAAGGACGTTAATTTTGTATGACTTCCACTCTTTAATTAGAGTAAGCACTCTGTAACCACTTAGATGTTAAGAGCATCCTGGC
This sequence comes from Xenus cinereus, assembly GCA_025774025.1. Classification (NCBI taxonomy): domain Eukaryota; kingdom Metazoa; phylum Chordata; class Aves; order Charadriiformes; family Scolopacidae; genus Xenus; species Xenus cinereus. The sequence continues at coordinate 25,375,200 of JAOXJK010000012.1, read as the reverse complement.
TTCACAGTGGAGCCAGGCTGAAGAGGCTTCAGAGTAACGGGAACACTCCAAGGAAGTTAACATCTTTACAAGAATCCTTGTTTAAATGAAGTATTATAGAAATTGTGAATGCTGTCAACATGCATTGAAATAAAGTTCAAAGCTAACAGTGGTTCCGGCAACCAGCATATTACACTGAGGACAAGTTCTGTTTGTCCATTTATTTAGATGGTGTGTACGCTAACTGCAAACTGCTAAGATTTAGTGCAATCAAAATCAACATTAAGGTGCAAATAACCAATCTCCCAATTAGCCTATGAGTTGTATTAAGAAACTACAGTAGCTGCAGGGTTAATTTAATAACTGAGTCCCTACTTACATAAGGTACACTTACAACAGTGGAAAAAAATAAAAACTAGACATATAGGCAAGTATGACATACTGTACAGAGGTCTTTGTACTGTAACTTCTGAAACTTGGTGTCGGTGTTCCCCGCACACAGCTCCACGTAGCCAAGGACGACCTGAAACACGGTGTTGTGGATGGCCTGAGTGAAGTGCATATGTAACTGGTCCATTGCTGTCTGAAAGAGAAGGAGCAACACAAAATCAAAGCGTAAGATTCAATCTGTCATGTGCTGTGGTATTTTAATCTTTTTCAGTGCCGAGCACAGGAGCCTGTAAGCACGGCCTCCAATCTGGGTTCCAAAATCACCTGATGTAGCACGGGGCAATATTACAATGTGGTGATGTAAAAGAGTTCAGGTATTACCAGTGAAATCAGTTTCCCCGGTCACTCTCCCTCTGTAACTCGCCAGGGTTTTGACATTGTCACTAGTAAATACTAATTTTATGCGTTTATAATCTATTTGATTATAGAATTGATTCATTCACTCATTTACCCTCCCAATCACTGATGAATGTCTCGAAAAGCAGTGAGTTGAGATCAGCGCTATTTTTCCCACTGGAAACACTTCCAACGAAAATAAAAATATTTCCTTTGCAATCAATAAATCTAAAACCGAAATTACAGTGTCTTCAGTCAATGCACTTGAGGAACATACAGCAGGATTAAGTGTTACAGAAAGGCACACACATCACATCAATAAACTTCTTACAAAAACCCTCTTTGCAATAAAACCAAAATATGAGATTTGTTTAACAACACTTACTTTCTCCAGAAAAGAAAAGAAATTAGTCCAGGTACTAAACACTGCTGACTATATACGTTTTGCCATAATCAGGCCCGAGTTTCAAGTCAGGCTGTTTCCCTGATCCTTTGTTAATAAACTGCCCATCATATTAGTCCATTTCAGATACTGAATTTTCTCACTGTTTCAAGATATGATGATGGGTACATACGGTATAGAATAATTGATTAAAAGATTGTTTGATATGCCACAACGAAGTTATCAGATCCTGCATTTGAAAGTGGTGGGTTTCACTACTTGCTATTTGACGCTCAGCTACTGACTGAGAACTCAATTACGTCCATATGAAATGAACAAGCAATTCTGCTTCAATCCTATCGCAAACAACCCATCTTCTGCAGCCATTCCTACCCTGAATCAGTCCAAGAAAATGGAATGACAAATGAAAACATGAGAAATGCTGAAGACACTGAAAGTCCTTTTCATTTTCCTTAATGAGAAGGGGCCAAAATGGGAGATATTCCAATAATGATGCAACTAAATTCTTTTCAGGACAAATTCAAAATACATACTTCAATAGTTATAAAAAGAATGTAATTACTGTTAAATTATGTGAGCATTACAAGTCTTTGTACACTCAACAAGGCTGAGCAGTACTAGGAGAGTAAGTTTCCACCAGAGTACCCAAAGCCCAACTGTTACCCCACCGCTCCTTGTGACTTGCTCAGGAGATGAGCACTGACCTGGGTTTTCCCAAGCAGCCTGTAGGCCTGCTGAACCTTCGTGTAATGACTGATATCAAAGTTCTTACAGATTTTGGAGAGGGCTACATCCAGTTGTTCCTATATAAATGAAGGGAAAAAAGTGTGTTAAACACTTAATAAAGCCAGGCCAACTAATACATTACTTAAACAATAGCAAGCGAGGAAAAGATGCTTATTTAAACAATCTAATAATTATGCCTGTACAAAAGCCAAGATTGTACATTACTGGACTATTTTGGAGTGCTCAAATGTTACTTTTGCAGCCCACAGTACTTCAGTCTGAAACTTTTGCCAGCCACAGTCCCACCATTTCCAGGAACAAGCACAGTAACAAATACTTCACTGAAGTCAAATCCAAAATGAGACTGTGGTCTCCTGTGCAGCTTGTACAAACCTACCAGCACGTGCTAACCTACCTCCCTACTTCCCACCGCTATTTCGGAGGAGTATAAAGAATGCACAGCAGTTCACAGACTGGAAATTACCACGCATCTTCGCCGTACCAGGAGCATTCCTTGCTGCAGCACTGCAAAAGTTGCAGGCATATTTTATTTGGCTGCTTCAGCACTTCCAGTGGGCAACAATTAGAGAGCTGGGCTCGTAAGTTTGACAGCATATTATAGAGCATCGAAGCTGACTGCAGCACAAAAGGCTAAACAAATAGCAGTGACTACAGCACTCCACAGACCGTATTGGAAAGAAATGTGCATGTTCTGTCGCTGCCAGGAGCACTGCATTAGAAAGCTCTAGTACCTAGAGGTTAAACACTATCTTATACCAAACATCAATATAGCAATTCTCACCTCTATTTGTTCCAAGGTATCTTGCAGCTTTGAATTCAACTCACTATTAATGAAAGAAAACAATGTTTAAAATCAAACTACTGATCATAGTAACATTTCACACCAAGTTTCTTGTTCCTAAAAAACATATTTGCCTGTTACCGAGCCACAATGTAGTAATTTATCAAAAATCTGCTGTTAGTGTGTCCGACTAGCACCGCCACACTCCTCTTACTCCCGAAAGGCACCTACTGCAGGCATCTGCAGCAGCGCTAGCACTGCATTCAAGAGCAGCAGCACATTATCCTGGGTTCACAATGCAACGGGGGTAAGAGGGCCCAGGCGAGACCCCATCCTGCCAGGATTCTCCCAAGGATTCCAAGACATTCCCAACCCCCAAGAAATGGGTACTCCAGTGTCTGGATTTGGCGCTCTGGTCTGCAGCAGAACACAACGTGAAGGGTCAGGCTGTGATGCCTTTGCAAACTACGGTACAGTCACTTTCACTGGCTGCTCTGGGAGCCCATACAGAAACACTATAGAGGGAAAAAAAGAACCTTACACAACTCTCAGAAAATCTTTTTAAGACACTCATTTCACTTCTCTGAGCCATATTTGGTAGAGAAACATTAACAAAAATAGCTATCATAAGAGAAACTATCCAGGACAAAGAAAGACACAACCGCTCCTTTCCAACAATCAGCTTTAAAAATTTCAGAACACCAGCCAGAAAAATAAGACACACAATATGACCAGTACGTTTTGTTTGGAAGGCTGGAAGCCACCAAGAAATAAGCAGGATATTCCCTTCACCACGGAAAGCACAGTGTTTCCATGGGATAATCACCGTAACTGATTTTAGGCAAATTCTACACTCCCAATCTTCTCCTAAGGGGCCTATGTTAACCATCAGGAGGTGGATTCCAGATTTCCTACCCATTCCTCATTCACATAAATAAAGAATAGTTTTCATTCACTACGACAGAAGGAAGAGATTCAAAACTTTAATGTATGTTGGCAAATGTACAGTCAATTTATACCCACACACAGGTTTTGTGGAACCAAAAAAGAAAGTAAAAAGTAGCTTTGCAATCTGACTTCAGAACAGAGAGGGGATTATTTCCAGGTACAATTTTTAACTCCATACACTTTTTTGGTGCATCCTCAGCTCCTGAAACAGCTGTACCTCAACAGCAGGATCTAAACCGACATCAAGGATTATGGGTCATCACTCTGAGGTGACAAAGTATACATTTAGAGGACAGGGGGAGGCAAAGGATGTGTTTTCATACATTTTGGTCCTTCCAAATCAGAGAACATACTGACAGGAGATCAATGTCAGAATTTTACCCACAAATTTAAAATCCTAATTAAAAATAACATAAACAGAAAAATATAATTAATCTAATGTCTTCTTAGTGACTGAAACATCAAAATTGACTCCATTTTACTCCTTTATTGTTATATCTATTATGACTTTGAACTTGATGTTTACCCAATTTTTTTTATTTTATTTTTCTTTTACTTTCTAAAAAGCAATGGAAACATCAGGTCTTTTTAAGCTAGGAACTGCAGACATTCGAATTAGTTCCGGTTTGAAAGCATGAAGCTCCGCACTCGCTAACTTCAGTGCCAAGAAGCAGGGTAAGTCACCCTCCACAAGCCATCTTGCTGTAGGTAAATTAATTCCAGAATATAAACTTACTTATTAAAAAATGAGCTCAAGTATCTCCTGCCCGCAGGCTGTAGCACAGTTATAGCTCAGTATTTGTTGAAATGTTCCCTGCCAACAGTCCCAAAACAAGGAGAGAGTCCAAACCCAGCCTGCAGAGTGCTGTGACTGTGCAGACGGGTTAGCAGAGGAGGGAGGAGGAAATACTGAGGATGCTTATGCGCTTAGAAATGCCTCACCTTTCTAAGCAGAAAATGAAATTTCAATCAGAGCTGCTTTAGAGAATGAGAATTAATGATCACCGTTTCACACCATTTTCAAATATAGTCGTACAGAAGCTGAAATCTGCCCAGTGTCACCTTACCTTATACAGCTGTAGTGTTTGAAAGTGCTGGCAGCTTTCTGGCACTCCAGACACAGCTGAATAGCACCTGGGTAGTCCTCTTCCTTGGGATGAAACACAACGGAAAGCTAGTCTGGCTTTTGAAGCAAACACTGCAACACCCATTTGTGCTTGCATGCTTATGTATAAAGATTAAGAACACAATATTTTGCCTCTTGGGTCTATAGAGTAAAGTCAGAGGAAACGAGTGAGGGTCCATCATAGCACTTCAATTAGAGTTAGAGAACATGTCAGCAACACCTGAAACCACTGTGTGTTACATGACCTTATGCAAACGATTTGCTGTTTTGTTTCCTTATGCATTCATACAAAACATATCAGAATATTTTTATCACAAAAAACCTAACGTCTTCCCAGTTAACTGTCAAACCTTTGTTAATACAATTGCAGTGCTTAATGTTTAAAAACCACTGGCAAATTCTGATAATCTGACATTAAGGTCTGGACTAGATGATCTCCAGAGGTCCCTTCCAATCCCAGGTCATTCTGTGGAGACAACACCCACAGCCCTGTCTCGAGACAACTCTACAGTAGAGAGGGAAGAGCTGATTCCCCCTGCAACAACACACAGCACAGAGATGAAAAGCTGATCATCGTAACGGGCTTGCTGACCAGAAGGCAATGTCCATGCAGCCTGTTAATTAATGCATTCTTGCTTGGTAAAGAATAAGCAAGTGTGCTGAGACGAGATGGATTACCCAAGATGGAATTAAACTCAAAGAATCTTAAGAGTTACAATTATTAAGGCTCAATTTCCAAATTCAGTAATTAGGGATTATCATAATGACATTCCATCCAGTATTAGCTGTAAATATTTGGCAAACTAGCAAGTCAAAATTGTTTCAATACATGATACAAATGTAGTTGTCAATAAAAGCCTGAAGCTGTCTTTCATACAACTTAATCATCTTAAGAAGAGATCTTATTTTTGCTCTGTTTGGTATCTACTGCATTTAGGCAGTTAATACTATACTGTATTAGCAGAAATTTCAGTGCTATGGCCCACGTGCTGCAATGTTCTCTACAGCTGACTATTAAAAAGCCAACCCCATGAATTCGGAGAGAAGCTACTACACTTACAAATAAAATACCAAGGAGGGAGCCCAAATATAAATGCGTACGGTAACAGAGCAGGAGAAGTACTTTATCCAGACCCAGTATATCAACAGTCAGCTACATCTCACCTTCTTTGTTCTCCCAAATACCAAGCTAAGGCCAGCAAAGCAGTGTCAGTGGAGGGCAGGGAGGGGAGTGACGGCTGCACAGCACTCTCACTGAACTGCCTCAAGCCTCAGAGCTCAGGTCTAAAGGCAGGATCAGTCTGACAGAGAATACTCCCCCCGCACGGGGGCTATCTAATGTGATGTGTCGTATTTCTCACGTTTAAAAAAAGAATAAAAATATAACCCCACCACACAGACACACCCATACCCTGTTTGCAAGAGGAAGGAAAGAAGGAACTAAATTAAGAAGACTGACAAAAAAAAAACAAAAGTAGACTTAGAACAGCTTTAAATTATAACAGTCCAGCAGGGACTTACCTCCAACATCTCACTCAAACGCACATCAGTTCTTTGCTAAAAATAAAAAAAAGCCAAAACCACAGTGATTAACTGCACAGAAATGAAGAAAAACACTTTGCCACTGAACAAAACCAACTGTACATACCAGTGTTTTTATTGTTCTGAGAGACTTCAGCAGCCCAATAAGCAACTGTCGTTTCCTTTGGTTTGCAAGAAGCCCCAGGCTGGTTTGTGTGAAGCCTTCCTTTGCTATATTGAGGTGTCTGCAAAAGTTAAAAATGAACATAATCCTCAATGATATGTAAAACAAAACTTATTTCTAATGAATTCTAATGCATCCAAAATACATGCTAGAAAATAATATTGCCAGCGTTGTTAGGGAAACCCAGAAACTAAGGTGATACAAACAGGCTACTAAGAAGGTACAGTTTCCCTCCATCATCTGTGGATCAATGGTGCATCTCAAGAGGTTCCTGATTTAAAGACATCTCCCAACTGGAAAAGTGAGAGCTGCAGGAGAGAAAGCAGCTGGTATTTCTTTCAGTATCTTTAACTACTACTGTTAATTCTATTCAGCAGATAAACAGGAAATATTATCAGCAACCAAACCTCCCAGGTCTACAGATTTCTTCTGAAATACTTCCCCTCGCTTCCAATCTCTGCCATTATTTCAGCAAGATACCTTCTTCCATTTGTGCAAATGACAGCTGCCAGCTGCAGGCCACTCTGCAAGGAGGTGACACGTTCAAGTTCCTACAGAGAGACAACAGGATAAATAAATATACAAAAGGTCCTGCTCCACACCAGGGAAGACTAGTGATGAGCGAGTTTCTGCTGAGATGTTATATTGACTTTGTAGAGTTACTTTGTATGTTATTTGTTTCATCACTTTATATAGGCTAAGCACTGCAATGTAACATTAATATAAACTACCTTTTAAAATACTATTTTCTTTTGAAGAAAGGTATTTTAAAACCATTTTCATTGCAGGGGGACCCTCCACATTTATATACTGCACGTTTAGCCCAAGAATCACTATACCATGATGGCCCATAGCACAATGATCAAAGCTTCAGGGACAGAAGAACAGGATCTAATTTGCATTAATATGTCAGAGAGCAGCAAAACAAAAAAAAAAAAACCATGTTTCACACAGCATTTTCTTGTTTAAAAGCACTTGTGTTTTACCAATTTAATAGATGTCACTTGATAATGAATGTTAATTGTATCCTGTTGAATTTCAGCTGAACACTCTTCAGCACAGGTGACCTGAATTTAGCTTGATTTTGACTTTGTGAAGTGCCTAACATAATCGCAACTCCTTTAGAAAATGCAACGTTTAATATACCCATTAGGATTTCTTTTGTTTGGAACAGCACTGCTGAAAAGTTAACGCTCTCCCCACACTAAAGAAAATAAAACTTTTTTTTTTTTTAAATACTGCTCATCATGTCAAAGCATCTCAAGTGTTTTCCATGGGGAGAACAGCGACTTTCACTTCAAAAACTAATCCAATTCTAAAAACATGACAAGCAAAAACAAGTTTAAAGTTTAGTTCAGCTTAAGATCAGCTCCTGGTCAGTCCCCAAAGACACAAGTAATTCTGGCAAATCACTGAGCTGCACCTCCCTCCTTTATGTTAACAGCGTTGCTTTTGGGAAAAGGACAGCTTAGTTGCAGATATGCAAAACAGCTTAAAAAACCAAATTCAAAGATTACCTTCTTCAGTACCCACTTCTCACTAAAAACACACTTTGCAAATGTCAGAGCTATTCAAAAGTCCACTGTTCCCTTTCCACGAGGCAACACGTATGACACGGAGCGGCTCCGTTCCAGCCCGGGCTCTGTAAAGCCTCTGGGTGGAAGGGGCTGGATGGAGCACACGGGGAGGGTGCAGCCCAAGGGTGCCCAGGGACAGGGTCTGCCACCCAGCACCTGGGGCTAAAGACAGTTCTTCTCTTCCCAAAGACAATCTTCCACCCGTTGGTTGTTCCCAAAGCCCTTCCCTCTACGGAGCAGGGAAAAGGAGAGATGCCCTGCCCTGTGTCTGTGCGGTGCCCGCCTCAGCCCAGAGCAGCGCGTGTCAGAGCAGGACCTCGCACCAGGAACCGGGCACAAACCACAGCTCCGCGACACTTTCCCTCGCGCAGCAGAAACAACGTGCTCAGGAGACAGTCAGCTGCATTTCTGCTGCTTCTAATGACCTGTCACTGGGCACTGACCCGGAGCTGCCAGGGAACGGAGCACCCGCAGCACGTCAGGAGCTTCATTCACGAGTCTGTGGGGAAGCGAGTGCTGTGATGCCCACCAGAAATCTCCAACAAAACATCTACTGACAGGAGTAACTGCACAAGCCTCTGCCCCTCAGTAGACTAAGGGCTACTGACTTAATCACACAAACATGCATGTGAGTGTCCCTTTGGAGCATCTGAAAGAACTTCTTGGTAGAAAACACGTGCACCTCACGTGTTGCTGGGATAAGAATATTAACATTACACAGCAAAATGCAAGAAGTACATTGTAACAGCAGAAAATGGAGTGGTTTACTCTTCAAAAGTGACTGTTAGTTGTCTTACCTGAACATACGCAGGCTGTTTTTCAAGAATCAAGTCTGCAACTTTCTTAGATACCTTCAAAAGAAGAATATGACACATGATACATAGCAATCTCAATTAAATAGGCCATCTCTATACTAAAGTTCTACAACAAGTTTGTGATTTGGTATCATTTAGTTCTGTAGTTTTCAAATTTATTAATAAATATGCCACAAGGTAAAAAAACATCCTAAGAACAACTATCAGCTCTCCTTAGAAGCAAGATAAGAAAAATGTTAACAGCTCTATCTAGGAATTAGTGGGCATTTTTAAATTAATCCCTTACTTCTCTGTTTGTTAAGGAACATACTAGAATAGAAAACAGAAATAACACGAGACATGACAACTGTGTACATTCTGCTTATGCTGCTGCTACAGTATAAAGTGAAGTTAACCACCCACCACAGAGAAAGCTTTAAGGACACCTACCTTTCACAGTGATACTGTATTGAATAAAATCTGTGTCAAAATGAATAAATATTCACCCCGTGCGCATTATACCCTTTCTTTAGCACACAGAACATGTTTATTTTAAAATTGTTGCCATTGCTCTGAACTAACAGTAAGTGGAACGCTACTGAGAGCTGCTCTCCGTACTGAATTCAAAAATGGGCAGTGCTACCTTGATCAGTCCCTTGCACACAAACACACATGCTTTAAAAAAAACAAGAGATCTAATGGTAACAGTCATACAAACAGAAGCTTGGGAATAACGTGTTTTATTTGGTTTTTCAGCAGGACTACAAATATTTAAGAAGAAACAGTTTCAAACATGACAAGGAAATCACTGGTATTGCTCTATATTCTTCTTGGGGGAACAGTACTCCCAGAAATGAAAATAAAATAAAAGTGGTTATGACAGCCAGCCCACAACGCACCCCTGGGAATGAGAGATAAGGAGGCTGTTATATATTTGAGTGCTTAGTCAAACACAGCACACGGTCGGGATCCTCAATCGGCATCCCTGGAACAAACTGTCAGTGGCTCCAGCAGGTCCATTCCCACCCTCCGGAAGAGGCCCTGCACACAAACAGCCTTGGAAGCACTGGTACCACCAGCCGGGAAGCTGGACAAGGGACATGTATCTCTGCTTTCCTCCTTCCAGATTAAAAAATGGCCAGAATCACCAAACGATTTCAAAACCTCTTAGTTGTTCAATAAATAATAAAGCTTTCTTCTGCAGGGCAGCAGAGCAACCAGACACACTCCAGAGCAGGCTGGGGACAGAAAAGGAGATTCTCAGGCCAAAATCTACCCAATCCTACAGGTTCTCAAGGAGTTTTGCTCACTGCACAGTCTACATCCTGTGAAATTTTCACCTCCCTTTTCCAAGCTGTTCTTCCCACAGCACCGCACCTGTAAAGCGTCAGGGCAGGGCTACACCTGCGAGCCCTGTGCGCCTGTACCATGCAGTCCCTGGTACAACTCTCTGATGCCGCACTGTCAGAGGGATTCAGCCAGCAGTACACATGAATGAAACTCAATGAAACTCATGCTTTATTTTCAGTTTTTACGCTGCTTTTTTGTTGTTGCTGTTTTGCAGGTTCTGGATTACCCTTCACTAATAACCCCAACACTACCATCATCTGCCACAGACAATTTTTTTTTCTCTCTCTGAACTTAGTGATACTATTCTCCACGCTTCCAAGCTATTCCCTTCCCTTTCTTTTGGAGGAGCAATATTACTGCAGATTACTTCCAGTCATTTCCAAATCGTCACACCCCTTTTGTAATCTTCCATACAATTGTGTTGATTTATTTTTTAATTCTTAATTTTTGGAATCCAGAATTGCAATTGTTGGCAATGAATGTGGCTGCAGTTATCAATGCATGCAAACAACGTTCTTTGAGGGAACCAAACAATCTCCTCCAAAACAATTTTCTCTTTCCTAATCACATCAGAAAAATACATTCCATCTCCTGAAGGAAAAAAAAAAAAAAAAAAAAAGATACAGCTGAGGATAGCAGTATACTAATTAAAATCAAGCCAAACAAACATAGGCTAAAAAGCCTCCTAATTCAAATTGTTTCTATCGAGATGATTAGACAAATTAAAGCTGACAGGACATATTAAAAAAGTCTTGAGTGAGTTGGAACCCATCCAATGGAATGGAAAACTGTAGTGGGGAAACTACAGAAAATATGGAGTCTATAGCGAACCCAAAACCAAAGGTATGACCAAAACCAGCTGTGCAGAAGTAGATGGTAACAGTCATTGAGAAGTAAAAGATCAGAGCTCCCTTACCTACCATTCACATGCATTTGAGCGCTTGTTTTACAAAAATGTAGAAGTTGGAATTAACCACTGTTGTAAATTCCTATGTCAGCTACAGACACAGGCACTGGAGTGAAAAAGACACTATTTGTACTTTTCAAAAGCAGAGGCATTGTGTGATCTGTCAACAGGCTTCTTGAGTCCTCAGTCTAATAATCTCTTCACAATCAGCATTAAAATATTTTTAGGACTGAACTAATGCTGTACAACATTCTGCAGTAACGTCTTCCATGAAGGACACTAACGTCCTTTGAGACAGACAGTAATCTAAAGGACATATCACAAGATAAACAGACAATATTGAGACAGGAAAAGAAAACATGCAACAGTCTCTCACGCTGCACCTGGAAATACAACACAAGGACATATAATATACAACATACAAGGAATTTTGGCAACTTGGCACATGCCCAAGGCAGAAAACAAACGGAAGCACCAATTCCTTCCCACAGCAGAATCACATTTAGACCAGACAAAGGAAGACACAAGAATGGCCCAATCCTGACTGGGGGGGAAGAATCCAACACGTTTCTTATCAAAAGTTTTGTCTTTGATAGTTTTTGGTTGGTTTTTTTGTTGGTTTTTTTTTTTTCTAAAAGACAGACACATATGGGCATCTCCTGGAAACCCGGTGCCCAGTTCTCACCCTGCTATTCCCGTTCCCCGTTGGTGCAATGACACCGTGCCCGCCGGCCAGGACACTGATACTAGGGTTATCTCAGTAAACTTGTCTCAGCCTTGAGAGCATTTCCTGCCAAAACAACGGCACCACCAGGTTTCCTCTTCAACTTTAAAAACCAAAAACCACCACAGAACCAAAAATTGCCACCTACTTTCAACTTCTTCCCTTAAACCTCTAGGTGAGAAACATGGAATATTCATTTGCTCAAGCTCTCACTGATACTTTACAAAATTTCATAATTTATTCTGGGCAAAGCAATCTTCAGCAGAGGGAACTTGCTCTCCATGTATTGTTAACTATCCAATATTCTCCTTTGGTACATTTCATTCATTTAAAGACATGAATTAGGATTATTACTGTTATTTTACTTGCAGATACTCTCCAAATGCCACAGTTAATACATTCGTTCCCTGTACCGTACTATTCGTCTTTAAAAGAGCAATGAATCAATAATTAAGGTATGAACAGAACATTAAAAAGCCTGAAATGTAACAAGTACCTTTCAGAAGCTGCAGCTCTGACTTCCCCCCATAAATTACAGTTATTACTCACATCTCATCTGTTTTATTATATAATAACTCTCCACCAGCATTCACTAGAAACCCTTCTGGACCGTTAACAAATCCGCAAATGAAAAATAAAGAGAAAATAACAACTCTAAAGAAAGAGGGTTTAAAACATTCTATGTTTTACATTGCCAGAAATCCCTCCAAAAAAGAGATACTACCGCATTATTCAGCGCAATGTTGAACATTACTTCTCTTGCAATACACAGGAAAAGCTGAACTTTCAGAAAATCGGATTTCTAAAGAAACAGCACATTTGCTCCTTGTTACAATACTTCCCACCAAGATTTACTTCCATGATTTCATAAGATTATATGATTTACTGACATGATTTTCCACTATAAAAGCACACGATATAATATTAAAAGAAAAAACGTGTAATATCTAATGAGTCGAAGAAATCAAAACTTTTTAAATTCCACCTCTGGCTTTACTTAAAGTCAAGAGCACAGATTGCCTGAGGGCACAGAGGAAACAACTTTACTTACAGCAGCTTGCTGTTGTTTTAATTTGTCTCTGTATTCTTCCAATTCCTGGAGACTAAGTACTGGAGGAAGCCTCTGCATGTAAACAACAAATTAAATACAGTGAGAAATTAAAGACCTTTAAATACACGTGTAGTATTAACTAACCAATCAATTCCATTAAAGAAACATTCTCATTGCTTCTGCATTCCAATCTGCAGAATTAATTCATTATTTCAAATGATGGATACCAAAATAAATCAGTATTAAACACAATGTATTATCAGAATTACATCATATAATATCATAATTACCTCAAAGTCACCTTATTTTAAGCCATATATGTATACACACAACCCCCTTCATCATTGAAATTATTATGCCTCAGTCGGTTTGCTAAAAAAATATTGAAAATGTACAACAGATTTTTTTTTTTCCTCCAACTATTTTGGCTTTTTCACAGTAGTTTAACTGACAAAGTGCTTGTTAGCACAACCGATATTAATTGTACCACATTAAAACCAGTGACTCGATACCCATACTTCATGCTAGAAGCTGCACACAACCGCAAGGTAAGGCAGGAGGGTACAGTTTTGCATTAGAAAAAAAAAAAAAGCACATTGAAACAAGCATAGTTTTGACCCTGATTTTTTGTTATATTACTGTCTTTTCTTTTAAGAAGACAACTTACCTCTAACTCATACTTCACAATGTCAAAGGAATCATTGGAAAAATAAACTTCTTCAATGCTGTTAATTATTTCTTGCTGAGCTTGAGGATCAGTTGGTTCTTCACGTAGTTCTCTGAGGTCCTCCTTCACAAAACAAAAAAGGATTTCCATGATGTAATATCGCATCCTAACAAGAACAATGTTTTACTAAAACAAGTATTTTTCAGAAGCCATTTACAACAGTAGTAAAAGAAGCAAAGGCAAAGAACAGAAAGATCAGCACACAGTGGCTTATTCTTGCCACTACAAATAGCAAGAGATTTAAAACTTCTCAAAGAACACAGTGCAGACATTGCAGATCACTTAAACACTTCTTCATCAACCCATTCACAAATGCATGTTGAGTCCACAGTCTTTCCCTCCTTAAGTTTAGAAATTCCCATAATATCTAAAAATAAATTGGCAGGCTATTTCTCAAGGACCAAAAAAAAAAAAACCCACAAAAACATAACAAATAAAACTTGAAAATATTAAATCAGAAGAACCATCTTTGTATATATAAAGCAGACACTGTCACTACAAATGTATAACTTTTCAATTCGGCCCTGAGAATTCACATTTATTAAAGTCATACCATTAAATACTTGATTTTTTTACTGGCAAAACCTCAACATATCTGCCGTCTTTGCACAAAATTAAGAGATTTCAGATTTTTCTCAACTAGCAGGGTGGTCTCAGCAGAGAGATGTGCTGCCAGCTTTCTGAAAGCCAATACTGAAGAGGTGAGCGTCCCCTTCCTCGCAGTCGCCATCTCCCCTGGAAGTTCTTCTCAACAGCCCAGTTGTTCCCACCGGTTACCACAAGCCGAGGACTGAGCCTGGACCTCCTCTTCCCCTCCTGCACTGGACATTTCAGTTAATACCGGCCCTCTCCTGGAGGCTCTTCCCACCGAAGGAATAAAATTTCTTTATGAGAGACTCCAAAGGGAGAAGTGCCAGGGTATTCTTTCACCAAAAATCCAGATAAAATGTTTCAAATTGCTCAATATTGGCATTTAAGCCTGGAGAAGCAATCCAGCAGACTGAAGTGTCCCATAAAGATCCTAAGCCTCCCACCAACACCGAGTGGTTACAGTGGTGCCGGTATTTTCATCACCAAGAGCTCAAGGGCTTATTTCACCAGCTAGAGGCATCAGATCTTACATTAATTGACTAAACAACCACTAACTTGCTTGTTTTGTACATCAGGTGAAATAAGGTCGACGTTATGAGGCACAGCGAGATTTTAAGTATAAAGCAAGGTGCTGTTTCTCTGGGCAATTGGAGGCAGCCAAAGGGTGACGAGCGAGCAGTTTGGAAGAGCACCAGAAATAACAAATAATAATGATAATAAAATACCTCTTGCAGGAACAAGAGAGAGAAAGGCAGTGCTCAGGCGCCACCCACTGGGGCACAGGCAAAGCCACAGCTGGAAAGAGGCTTCGAGCTGATGTGGCAGAGGATGATGCAGAAAAAAGCCATTGAGGAGACGCCTCCTTCCTCCCCCAGGGAGGCCCCAAGCGCCTAAGATCTCCAGGGAAGGGATGTCCGAAAACGCAGAGTCCCAGAAAACGCTGCTTCTCGCCAGCAGCCAGAGAAACCCACCTCACACCACCAGGGGAACGCAGCAACCAACCAACCACCCACCCACCCACCAAGCCCGGCTGGAGGTGTGCAAGGGAAGGAGCCATGGACAAGGGAATGTGCCAAAACACAAGAGAAATGCGGAAAAAAACAGACAGAAATAACAATATAGCAACAATAAATAACAAAGCAAAGTGATGTTATTCATAGAATCACCGAATGGTTTGGACTAAAGCCCCCCCAGTGCCACCCCCTGCCCTGGGCAGGGACACCTCCCACCCGCCCAGGTTGCTCCAAGCCCCCTCCAACCTGGCCTTGAACCCCTCCAGGGATGGGGCAGCCACAGCTTCTCTGGGCA
>JAOXJK010000012.1:25334164-25349991 GCA_025774025.1 Xenus cinereus | reverse complement strand
CCGGGCGCGGCCGCGCCCCCCGCCCCGAGCTCTGGGGCCAGGCCCGGCGCCCCCGGGGAGAGCCCCCGAGCCGCTCACCTGCCGGGTCATCAGCGACTTGATTTTCTGCATGACGGTACCGGTGCTGCCGCCGCCCCGAGCGCCCTCAGCAGCCCCGCGCGGCGGCGGGCGGCGGGCACGGGGAAGCCATGTTGGACGCCACCTGACAGCGCCCGCCCGCTGCTCCCTGGGAACCGTAGTCCTCGGGCGGCGGCGCCCAACTACAACCCCCGTCAGCACGGCCGGGAGGGCGGGCACCTGAGGAGGGAGCGGCCTGGGGCGGACCCGAGGCGGCTCCGCCCCCGGCTGGGGCCGCCCTGAGCGGGAGGGGAGCGGGGCGGGGGCCGCCCTGAGGAGAGTCCGGCGGTCCCGCGGTGTCTGCGGGGAGCTGGGCCGCGGTGTCAGGAGCCGGGCGGTCGGCATCCTGCTGCGGGAAAGCACCGCTGAAGGCGCGGGGCCGAAGCCCCTGCCCTGCCGTGGCCCCGTCGCCGGGCTCCCGGTGGGGAGCGCCTGGGCTGGCACCGGAGGCCCCGCGGGGCGAGGGTGCCGCTGCTCTTTGGGGAATATAGAGCGTTGGACATCGAGATTTTGCTTGTTTAGGCGTTGGAAGCAATTATCTGAGAAGACAAAATGAGGCACTGCCTAAAGAGCTGGACGAGCTGGAAAATGCGCTCGGACAATGACCACTGCTTGCCTGAGGGCATTTGGGGCGTTAGGCACAGGGATGTCAGGCCTGCTCACAGGGTGCTGCTTTGCCTCACCAAAACACGTCTAATTGCACAGAATCCTCATGGCTGGAGGGGACCTTTGAGATCATCGAGTCCAACCACAGAAAAAACAAAAAAACAACCCACAAACAGACACAACCCAACAATCTCAGCCACTAGAGCATGCCCTGAAGTGCCACGTCTACACGTTTCTTAAATACCTCCAGGGATGGTGACTCCACCACCTCCCTGGGCAGGCTGTTCCCGTGCCTGACCACCCTCTCAGGAAAGTCATTCTTCCTAATATCTAATCCAAACCTCCCCTGCCCCAACTTCAGACCATTTCCTCTGGTCCTGTCATTCCTTTGGGAGAAGAGGCCAACCCCCACCTCTCTACAACCTCCTTTCAGGCTGGTGTGTCTCTGCCCTTGGGTTGTATGGATCTCAACCGAAATAAAAAGCTGGTAACTTTAAAAATCTGGTTTAGATCAATATTTTTAAAAAATAAAAAAAAAAAATGAAGAATTTATCCTACAATCTTTGCTTAAGTGGAGATGACATTCGATACCAACTGCACCACACAGCCACTGGCACATCCCTGCAGCACAGCAATACCTGCAGGAAGGGTGGTCTTTCCCTTTGGAAGCAGTGGAGCCTGCACGCAGGTCAGCTCAGCGCACGCTTCCTAATCCCATAATTGTTACTGAGCCCCCAGCTGCTGTTTGTTCAGTGTCCGCCCCAGCCCTGACACTCGTTGCAGGGTGTGACAGGTAAAAGCCGGCACTGCTGGCTCTCGGAACTGACGGTGACGGAGGGACGGAGGGACCACGTCTTTTTTAGCAAGAATTCATAGCTACCATTGGGAATATAATCCCTAGTTATCTCCATGGAAAACCTCTAACTAAAGTTTAGCACATAACAAAGTTACTTTTTAGTAATAAAATAACTAAAATTTGCGGAAATATTAGAAGTATTCAGAATGCTACTGCTGCAAATAAAGTTGCTGTGATGCAGTTGCTTTTATTAAAAAGAAATGAGTTAACTCTAAATGCCATTCAACAACCAGCATGAGATAGAATTCTATAGAAAAAATATGTGCTTTTATAGTATCCACTTCGTGTCAGTTATTCAGTGTAAAAAACTGCAGCATATTAATCACATCAAGACCATATCTGGAAATAAGGGGATACACTTGAATAATATAACTTTTGTTCATCTGTTCTTTTTCTAAAAAACTTTCTTAGCAGGCATAGGGCATTTAAAATACCAACACAGAGCTTATCCCAGTGTGAAAGCTCCCATTCATTGCAGTTAGAAATCAATTGGAACCGGTGACTAATATTTTATTACATGCTGAAACCAAGTAGATAATAATTTCTACCTCAGTTTTATAAAAGATTGCAGTTGGAGGTATGTATCCTACCCTTAAGTGGATTAAGCAGGTTATAAGGAGCAGGCTTCGGGAGGGGCGGGAGAGGGGACGCGGGGAGCCTTTGGGAATAGGCAAAGTACCCTCCTCATCTGCTGCCTCGTGTCGGTGGCAACATTATTTCTGGTGGGACCACTGTACTTATATTTTTCTTAGCCTGAAATAACCCTCTTGTTTCTTACAATTGTTGTACAGAGCTGCTAAGGATTCTGGAAGGATCAGGGTGTTTTCAGCTCCCGTAAGTAAGAATTGAGGGCTCAGCCCTTCTGGTGGGGGCTTAGCACCTGGCAGGACCCTTGCAGTGAGGGGGAGACAGTTCCTTGCTGCCGGTCGCCCCTGCACAAGGCAGGATACAGTCCAGCCTAGTATTTGTTAATCCATAATGATCGGTGTAAGTGCTGTGTAGTGAAAGCTTAGGGTGTTTTTCTGTGGATAAACCATCCCTGTGGATGCAAATATTTGCTGTTGTAAAGGGTTGCTGTGCGTGCAGCTGTGGGAGGCTGCCTGCTTCACAGCTGATAAGGTGCGTACGGTGAGTGACAGCCTTGGACAAAATCCAAATCATACATTAATACTAATATTAATTAAACCAATGTAAGTTAATGCAGAATAAACAGCAATGGGCAGCTAACTCGACAACTGCAGTAAGCTGTCCACTCTGGCCACAGGATTCCTTGTTAGAAGGTACCTGACAGACACTCCACATTGCGTGTTGTTTAGAGAAAAGGAACAAAATCATCACCGAGTTATGCTTATGTTAAGGAAAAAAATACAGAAAAGTCATGGGCTTGAAAATGCTATAAAAAATTAAGCAAAACTCTTGCTCTTAGTATTTTTAATAACAGAAAAGGAAAGACTGTCACTGGAAAAGATCTGAAAAAATATTATGACTTTGAACTCAGCAGAACATGTAGCAGCACGGTATTTCTTATGAATCTGTGAGTAAAGGACGTTCATACCCACGTAGCCTGTACATTGCCTGCGTTCACTTCTTCGTATTAATTGAACGTACTTTGTAGTCTCACCTCATTTATTGCATTGTCATATTTGCTGTGGGTGCCGGGGAAAGGTGAGGGTGAGTGGGAGGCAATGAGGATGGTGCTCATCTACCAGGTGCTCCGCTGCCTTTGTTCCTTGTGCACACCTCTTCAAAAGGCAGGGCAGGGGCAGGACGGGCCGGCACTGCCCATTTCCCTGGCAAATAAGGCAGCAGCTGCGGGTCCCAGCCCCGCTCAGCTCCGAGAAGGTGGTGCTGGTGTGGGACAGGATGCTCTCCTGGAGCCCTTTAGCCAGCTTCTTCTGGGATTTACACTGCAAAATATACTTTCTGCTTGTAGGTAAGAGACAGCGTGAATTATATTTGGTTGTCACTGTGGAAATGGGAATTGGTTTTATAATCCTAAATTTAAAGATGTTTCTGTTGTGCTGTCAGCTGTTTTGTTTTAAGGCAGCCTAAAAGCTTTCAGTCAGCCTCACCCTGCTTTATGACTGGAGCTAGGAACTTTGAGCAACTGGCAAAAACTAGCAGTATCCATAATCTGTAAGTAAAACGTGGGCATTGATCGCATATGCATTGTCCCATTTCGTTAAGTGCTTTGTGCACTGTGTGTTCTGTCCGAGAAGTAAGGCTGGGCAGAGTCGGAACCCAAGTTTATCCAGAAGCTATTACACATGTCTTTAAAAATGCATTATGCTGAGACAGGGCTGATACATTGGTTTTTAGTTCATGATGATGTCTTACAGTTAATAGAGAAAATTTATATGTCATATTTAAACTTAATTGGTATTAAAACTAAATTAAACTTTCAATCAACTGAGCAATGCCTTACTGTTAATAGCACATTCGTTCGGTATCTGGGTGCAATTTTCCTGAGTATACTTGTGTTATCCCTCCAGTTGATAAAAAATAGATGTTCTGTGCCCTTTGACAGGAATATCCTGTGAACAAATGTTAGATAAACTTATATTTCTATAAACTCTTGTTGTTCACTCGTTCTGTAATTGTTTTTGAAAATATCAACAGAGGAAATATATACTGTAACAAACGGAGTGTGTCCTCTACACATTCAGGTGTAGGGACACTTTTTCCTTTGTCTTCTTTGTTACAAACTTCACATACTGTCGCCTTGCTTCCTTGAGTTCAAGCTGAACACTTCACCAAGATTTTTGGCTTTGTAACAATTGCAGTTTTATATGAAGTTTATCAGATTTCTTCTTTAAAAATGAAAACACTGTTTGATAAAATGGACAGTGAATATTCACTTTATCTCCATTACAGATTTATCATTTTTTATTAAAATTCCACAAGAGCTCCTGGTGTGCAAGCAGAGTGCTTTACTGCACAGAGTTGTTTACTTCTCTGTGAACAACTGTGCCTCACAGTATGCCCTCACTCAGAGAAACGTGTTTTCCAGTGTGGGAGCCTGTACTTTATGTCATGGCAAGAATCGGGCTTGACACAAAGCCCACCAAAGACATTGCCCTCAGAGGCAAGAATTAGGTCCAATAACCAGGCTCAGTGAAACTTGTTCTTGGGCAAAAAATCCCCAAATGGGGAAGAGTACACCTGAGTCCCTGGTGCTGCATCCGCGGGCTTCAGGAATTGCAGATTTCCTGGTACCGTGTATCTCTTTTTTCATAAATGAACTTATTTACTGCTGATCTAATGAAATTTTGCTCAAGCTCAGGGGTTTTGGGGAGCAGAAGAGCTAAAGGAACGCTGCTGAAAAGCAGCTGGGAACGCAAACTCACTTTGACAAGGAGATGTGCATGTTAAATTCAGAGAAGGATAAAACCTCGCTAAGCAGGTTTGAGTTTGTGCCGTAAACTCAAGAGTTCTGTCATAGTTTTTTATTTAAACTCAAGCTGCAGCCCATGTTTTATGTCAACACGGACTGTGTTGTGGTTGCTAATACCGGTGACAGCAGAGTGAGGTGGGAGAGAAGCAGAGATCACCGAGCCCCAGTGGAGGTCATTGTGGTACAACCCACTTGCCTCACAGTTATTGTACCAAAACTAGTTTTCAGAATTCCATCGTCCCAGGAAAACATGTATTATATTTAGAAAGCTATAGAGATAGGCTTAGATTCTATGGAATTTGTGGCCGATGAGAATGCAGTAAGAGTTTGGCAGGTTGGCTTGATTTCACTGTTTACGTTACTTCAAGGATTAGTCACAACAGCCTTCAGTTTTACCTGTAAATCAAACCTCATGAAGTTGGTCTAATATTCCAGACTGCAAAAGATTTGCAATTTGTTAGTCAGCATGAGCTCTAGAAATTGGAAATATTTTAAAGGGAAAATATTTTAAATATTAAAGTAAATGCAAATCTTTGACTATATGTCAGACTTTCAGCAACAAAAGATCCTCTGTCCAGAAATCACAAATATCCTTCCTTTGGCTTTTCGTGTCTATTAAAGCTGGAGCTGTCTGGCTAGATCTAACGCCACTGGGGTCAAGGAGAATTTGCCCATGTCTTACTTGAAATCTTACACAAAAAACTCTAAGCTTTAAGAGGTTTTTTTTCTCTGTGAGAATTTCTAATTTGAGTTTTCCAGTGTTTCCATTTGTGTCTTGGGTTTGTTTATTTGTTTGTTCTTTCATTTTTATGCAGGTATTTGTTCTGCCTTAAAGTTGACAGTACCGTCTCATACCATCCATGGCATTGAGGGGCAACCACTCCATCTTACTGTTGACTACAATTTCAACACTACAGCTTCTGAAATCCAGATAATTTGGCTTTTTGAAAGGCCCCAAAGTAATCCAAAATACTTGCTTGGCTCTGTAAATCAAACAGTAGTGCCAGACTTGGAATATCAGCACAAGTTTACCCTCGTACCACCGAATGCATCTCTGATGATCAATCCATTGCGTATCAGCGACGAGGGCAATTATATTGTAAAAGTCAATGTCCGTGGGAACAGGACAATAGCTGCCAGCCAAAAGATTCGAGTAGCTGTTGATGGTAAGTTCATAAAATATAGTATCTTCATTTTGAAAATAAAATTGCAATAGTTTTTATTTACTAGTTCTTAGTATGCTAGTTCATACTATGCTTAGTATGTAGTGTATAATTTAATCCAACCATACCTGAATAAATACTAACAATTAAGTTGCTTTGTTTTCTACTGCTATTGCAGGGAATCCTACAATATGTCATTTTGAAACAAAATTACTATATTGACTAATGTTTCTGGATCATAAGTAAAAATAAAAAGGAGTATAGGAACCAATAATCAATATTAAATTAGACGAACTTCTAAGAAATGGTGTTTCTTAAGGCTCTGCTGTGCTCTCAGTCATGAAGATGCATTAACTTTCAAACAGTCTTTCGCCCGGGGCAGCTTTACCTTTGCCTCCTGAAACTACGGAAGAGGGGCCATTGACTTCACTGGTGACTGGTCTGTAGAAGGAGCCCAGGTCTGAATTCCTAAAATACTGAAATTCCCTCTTTGTACTGTGCTCCTTGTAGTGGGGATACTAAAAAGGGGGGGGGGGGGGGGCATNNNNGGGGGGGAATAGAAAAGAATGCCAAGAGGCTACTGTAATTTGTGGATTATACGGAGGGAGCCCTTAACTGTTGGCCTTGAAATAATTAAATGAATGACATATTGACGTGAAAAAGTTGTAACTGTTGTTTAACCCCCCTGCTCGTCCCAGTTATCGACAGCACGTCTCAGCAGTGCCCGGTGACACCGGGCTGCGGGCAGCCGCGCTGAGAGGTGGCACACTGTGGGCAGCGTCCCACCGGGCACTCTTCATTGCGTGGCCACAGGGCTCTGCCTACAAGGCAGGAGCTGGGGACCACGCTATACCCGGCTGCAGCCTTTGTGTGTGACAAGTAATAAAAACACCCACGTTTTATTTACGTACTGGAACAATTCTTACAGTCACCAGCTGAGAATATGGCCTTCCCTTTTCAACCTTTAGCTGCATTAAATGAATAAAATTTGAAATCCGAGTACTTTCCAGAGGGGATGGTGACTGCTATTTGTATCGTCTTGGCAGTGAAGACTGTAATACATGGGCTGTCACTTCTATAACTCTTCATATCTCTTTAATTTACAGTTCCTGTCACAAAGCCAGTTGTATATACTGAGCCGACCTCAGGGGTAGTGGAGTATGTGGGGAATATTACCTTAATATGTACTGTGGAAAGAGGTACAAGGGTAGTTTACCAGTGGATGAAAAATGGGAAGCCTCTCCATGCCAGCCCTACTTACACCTTCTCATCAAACAACGCAACGCTTCTGATTGTCCCTGTTGTAAAAGAAGACGTTGGGAACTACAGCTGTCTGGTGTCTAACCCTGTCAGTGCAATGGAAAGTGAGATAATTGCACCCACCATATATTGTGAGTATATGAAATATTCATAATTCCCTTTGTATAAATGATCTGGCTGGAAAGAGTGCCTCTAACTATGGGAGCGGGCAGAGAACAGTTGAGTCAACGTTACACGGGAGTTGCATTCAAAATGAGCTTGTTTGTAACAGCTCTAACTTACAACAGGATAATAGAATGTTACTCAGTGTTCTGTGGCTGTGAAGATGGATCCACGCTGCAGAACTCAAACAGGAACTTCAGGAGTTCACCGTACAGACATCTTCAGATCTGGGGGACATGTCACTCAAATCAAGAAATGAATCATCAGCTGGTTATACACAAAAATACTGTTAAAAATGGGAACAGAAAGGACTGGAGAAGAGACCCAGTCTGGTCTAGCAAAATGAGAGCTGAAGTGTTTGCTTTCCTCATCATAGGGAACGTGAGGGAGCAAGAAGAGCTGTGTAGGGACCAGCGTGTGCAGAAGAGCAGACCGTGAGGGGGCCATGTATTTTGACTGGAAACGATGGCAGAGGGAAACCTAACAGTGAGCGTAGACCGAGTTCATGAATGAAATAAGCCGGAGGGAAAAAAAGACCGGTGTAGTCAATGTTCAACGATTTTACTTTAAATCTTAGAAATGGCACCCTTACTGTGTTCCTTGTCCCTCCTGTAGCACCAGCTCCGAGTGCCTCCAAGGTTTGCAGGTGGCACATGGTGCACGGGACATTGCCAGGCTCCGATTCGCACGTCCTCGGGGGGGAAGTGTCCTTTCCAGACCAGAGCTGAAATCAGGCAGGTCAGGATCTACTTTGCCACCAGCCCTGCTCAGATATAACCAGTTTACCCAGTGGCACGGTGTGGATGGCACAGCGCAAGGACTGGGACTGGGCTGGTGCTCGCTCTGCCGGGCTCTGTGCCCTGCCAGCTGGGAGCCAGCCGTGCCCTGGGCCTGGAGTGATTGTGCCACCGGCGTGGTCAGAACCCGCACCTCTCACTGTGGCGTATCCTCATCCTTCTCCTCCTCCTTTCATCTCTGATTATCCATTCTGCTGCTTGTTCATTTGTAATTGTAGCTCGGAAGAATCGGATGAGGGGGTGTCTTACATCTAAAGTGGGGGCGGGGTCCACCCTTCGTCAGGGGAAGAGACAAAGACTCTAAATTAGTGAAGACGAACAAGAACACTGTTAGAGGAGAGCTGGTCCCTCGGTGCAGCCTATGAAACTGCCAGCAATGCAAACACAAAGACAGAGAGCCCTGCACAGGCCAGATGTGAACTGAGCTTCCGTTCACGTGAGACAGAGGAATCTCCATAAAATGCTCTGCAAGGAAATAACCAGCTCCAATGGATTTTTAATTTATCATTACCATAATAGAAAAAAAAAATCATATTCTTTCCTCAGTCTTTCTCCATATTGAGAAATATTGTTATAAGTATTTGCACTTTCATAACGTACTTTTCATTTCGTCAGAACTGAGGGTTTGCTTTTTGCATCATTTAAAATTTGATAAAATCCTTAAGAGAAAACGATGCAATGCTGGACAAGCCCAAGGCTTGCGCTACTCTCCATACCCAGTCTGCGGTGGGAGCGGGATCTCACTTCCCGAGCCGTGCCAAGGCACACAGCTGGCTCCAGCCTGCGGAGGCCGTTTGTCCCCAGCTCCCGGTTGTCACTAGCGATGCGGGACAGGCCCGGGTCCCTCCGTGCCATATGCCACTGCTGCGGGGAGTCACCGGCAGCGATGAAGAAAAGGTCGCTCACAGTAAATACCTGCCATCTGCTTGGAAACTGCAACAGCCTCGTGGGGATAGGAGCAATTGGAAGTATTCCCGCAGAGCAGCAGGTTGTTGCCCCGAGCAGGTGATTTATTATTTTACAAGTCATTTAGTTAACTGGCTCTGTGAGAACGGGACTGGAAAGGAGAAGTAGAGCTGAGGGATCCGGGAAGGCTGTCGCTGTGTTCTTTTACTGAGAATCAAAAGTGGTTTGCTCTTCATTTCCCGCTTGCATTGTTCAGCTTCTCCACTAGCTCTGATGACAGCCCAGCCCAGGACACGGCCGTGGCAGAAGCCTGACCCAGAAACGGGTTCCAGATGGGGAGAAGCTGCTGCCGTGGAGGCTGCAGCAGAGAGTGCTGAATTTAACAGACTGAGTGGGGTTTCCTTCCTTGGGACTTCCCAAAGCTAGAATATATTTGGTCCTAGAGAGGAAATGGTTAATTACCTTCAGAATCATCCTTCAGCTGTGTGAAGCCCTCAGCGCCCAGCCTTTAGGGACCTCAGGATGTACAAGGCATGGGAGGGGCAAAAGGCTGAGCCAGGGGCAGCAGAGGGGTTCCCCGATGTTGTGTTGGCCTCATCACCGAATTGCCACTTCTCAGACCTTGCCGAGATTTGACTATTTCTTAAGAAACCCTTCCTTTGTTTTTTCCAAACACAGTTCCCCGGGCAGTGTGGAGCAGCGTTTCTGTCACGGTTTCTGCCGACCGGCAGGTTTCCTGCAGCAGTGTGGTTGTGCTGGCGGTGCTGTGTGGAGCTGCTCCGTCACGGTGCTGGGACAACAGCAGGACTCAGTTCTTTCGCAGACTGTGGCAAATCTGCCCTCTGGAGTGAGGGGCACAGAGACCGGCCAGCTGTTCTCGCCATTAATCTCTGTTTACATATATCAAAGGTTATATTATCTGAAAATAAAAGCTAACTCTTCTGAGAAAGAATTGGAGAGGAGGAACCACTGAATTGCTCTGAAAAGTGGGGGTGGGGGGGGAAGTGTGTTCCTGCCTAGGAACAGTACGTGAGGGGTTTTCCTTTCATTTATGAAGAAGTCAAAGTTCAGTGCATCCCTCTCCCATCTGAGAAGAGGGCAGTAGACCCCCGTAATGGGGAGCCCCCGCGAGGAGGGGTCTCTGTGGGGCTCGGGATGCGGCCGAGGGAGGTGAGTGACGCTGGAGCAGCAGCCACAGCTCTGCGGATCCCAAAACGCGTGTCCCACGGCCGGCTCTGGGATAGAGTAAAGCAAGGGACTCGGACACTGCAGAGCCTGCGGGGAGCCTGCGCAGCACCTCGGAGTTTAAAAATGCCGCGATTCTGGAGTGGGCCCCCCCCCGTGTGGGTGGGAGCAGCACTAAGTCGCGCTGAGGGGAACCTGTGCTGCCTTTCCCAAGGAAATATCAGGCATGACGTTGGGGCTTCCTCGAGGTGAGACTGCACGAAGCTTACCACTGTGAAAAAGAGACAAAATAAAAAGTTTGACAAATTTACATCGCGAAAGATGGACGTTTGGCTAAAAGTGGACCAAGCTGAGGTCATGGTGTGACAGTCTACATGCTCTTGTCCGACCCTTCCCATTTTCCTATGAAAAGTACCCTAAAAGTACTTAGCTGCTTGATTTCCTGGATCATGAACAGGACTGTTGGACAGTAGTCCAGCACTAGGAAGACCTGCTCCTGTACTTCACTGCTTCTCCAGCTGTTGTCAGTTTTCATTCTTTTTATGGTACTGAACGCTGCACGGACCTGTGCTTTTCCCTCAACAGCGATGGGATCGCTATTGGCGGGTGGAGTCTGGGATGAACCAAGCACGAATCAAGTTCTGGAACTGAAAGCCTTTTAACTGAAATGACTGAATCCAACGGCAGCCATTCTAAAGCCTAGGATGACTTAAAAATTCTAAGTTTAGAGATATGCTTCTATGTAAAGTTTAATTATATACTTCGATTTTAATTTTTCTACTGTGTTTTCTTTCCTTTCACTGCAGATGGACCTTACGGAGTTAGAGTTAAATCAGATAAAGGCCTGAATATAGGGGCGGTGTTCACAGTGGACATGGGGGAAGTGATCCTGCTGGACTGCTCAGCAGACTCCAATCCACCAAACACCTACTCCTGGGTTCAGAAGGCTGACAACGCCACGCAGGTAATCCAGCACGGACCCCACCTGGAGCTTGTGTCTGACAAAGTGGCCCAGAAGACAATCGATTACGTGTGCCGTGCTTTCAACAACGCCACTGGAAAACGAGACGAAACTCACTTCACAGTCGTCGTTACCTCTGTGGGTAAGAACATTAATTCATTGCTGACGGTGATGTCTGAGCAGCGCCAGCCCCAGAAAAAGGAAATATTCTTAGAGACAGAATGTATCTCAGAAGTGAGGTCTTGCTGACAGTGCAGCACAGGGGATTCGGGTGCCCAGTTGCATCCAGGTTACGGTGGCAGCGGGACACAGCCTGGGATGAGACCCGCTCAGATGCTGAAGTTCTGTGGGAGTTTGACACTAAAATATATTTGGCCATTTGGAGCTCTAATAGAAAAACTTCCTTGGAGGGCAAACCTCATCATGACCAGTAACGTGGCAGAATTGTATGTCTCTTACTCTATTTCTTGCATTTTGCCTTTAAAAATGACAAAGATGAATGGTGAGAATGACACAGAAATGTGCAGAGCGCCAAGGTGGGCCTGTCCTCCCAAGGGCAGATTGCGTCCAAGGCTCCCTGTCCCACAGCCTCCAGGAGCTGTCAGCCCTGGGGCACCAGGTCACCAGCACACGGGGTAGTTTCAAGTGTAGAACACTGACCGCAGTAACCGGGCTCAGACTAGCGCCAGTGGGGGCTTTCATATTTTTCCAGTGTGGTGAGGTACGTGGTTAGGTTTGGAAGAACCTCCGATTTATTACCACGCGAGCTGTGGCCATGAAAGGGTTTATTACAGTCTGTTCATAAAAAGTATTTCACTGTGGCGTTCATGAATCTGAGGCTGGACCGCGAGGCTCTGCCGAGCGCGCACCTTCGCTCCTCAGACATTCTCACGGCGGTTCCTGTCTCAGACTGCGCTACGCGGCAACAAAGCAGGGTTTCAGAAAATCTCCAGGAGCAGATGGTGAAGAACAAGCTAATGAGGAAGTCTGCTATCTCTTATTAATGCAGATCGATACAAGTATTTTCAGATAAGGATTGTATCCTATTAATGTTCAACAAGAGGGAATAGATTGCCTTTTAGAAGATTTAACAAAGCAGTCTCACCTGTGCAGGACAAAGAGCTGGGCCATTTGTTCGGGACGTGAAGAAGGAGGGCAGGGGTCGTGGCTCAGGCTGACTTTCGGCTTCCCCACAAATCCATGGCGTTAATTATGCTGGGAGGAAGACGGGTTGGGATTTTACACTGAGAACACTGCGCTTCAGAACTAACTAAAAATGCAACCTGAGCTACGTGTGACTGGAAATTAAAATTACATTTCTCCAGAAAATTCATTTTCTCCAGAAAATTCACGTGATTCATAATTCTTAATTTCATGTAAGAAAATTCATGTAAAATTCAATAAGTGTTAAAAAATTCAGCTGAGATTTCCTTTCAAAGCCCAAAACGAAGGAAAAACTCCACAGCTTTATGTTTAGTTGCACTTGAGGATGCATTTCCTAATTACAAATATTTTGCCTAAATAAAGCTTTTTAAAACAGCTGGGAAAAAAGTTTCCCTCCTCTATAGCCATTTTGTTCTTGATGAACATTTATTCCAATAGCAGCAAATCCAGGTGTGGAGCCCCCGCTGCGCGGGGCGGCACTGACCGAGGTGCGGATTCACCCCCCAGGCTAAACCTCCGAGATCCTGCTCGGGCTCAATTCCCCTTGGAACTGCACAGAAATTTATAGCATTAAACACGCTAAACAAAGACTATGAGTATTATCCCACACCCCTTCTCCCTGATTTATTGAGTTTAAATAATTTAATAATTAAATAAGATTTCTTGAGTTTAAAATCGAAGTTATTCTTTTTAAAGATGCAGTCCTGAGTGATGTGCTGTAGGCAATCCTGCTTGGCAGGGGAGTTGGACTAGATGATCCCTTAGCAGGGGAGTTGGACTAGATGATCTCTAGAGGTTCCTTCCAACTCTGTCAAATCCGTGAATCTGTGAATCCGTGAATATTTTAAAGGTCTCAGCTTTTTCTACTGAGTGTTTGGGGTTTTTTTCTGAGGAAAGCAGTACATTGAAAGAGTATGAAGCAAATTTGGCGGAATTGCAGTGATTTGTTTTCCCATGTCTTCTGGATGCAGCTGGTTTGAAATGCAG
The DNA here is from genome assembly GCA_025774025.1 of Xenus cinereus. Classification (NCBI taxonomy): domain Eukaryota; kingdom Metazoa; phylum Chordata; class Aves; order Charadriiformes; family Scolopacidae; genus Xenus; species Xenus cinereus. Next base: position 25,336,433 of record JAOXJK010000012.1, on the reverse strand, counting down.
TTCTTTAACCTTTGGGGTGGCGGCTGCGCAGAGCCGGCAGAGCGTCAGCGTTTCGTGGAGGCGTGAGGGGATGCGGGCAACGCCGGCTCCCTGCGCGGGGAGGGACGGATGGAGCTGGCACTGACAAACGTGCGGCATTCATTTACCTTTACGGGGTGTGGTGCGGCCTTTAATTACATTAATTCTGCACCATTCAGAGCAAAAGGAGGAAATTAAGGACGCGCGAGGAACTCTAAGTGGCAGTTCCTAACTTCCACGTTCCTGTCTTTGCAAATTCTATGCAAATGCTTTCAACAGGCTTTTGTGTATGTCATTATAAACAGACTGTCTTTGTGCTGTATCAGTAAATCCTGCTGGAAAACTGCTGCTAATGCGGATCCCAGCAAAAGGTCTGAGCAAAGGAAAGAAATACTTTGGATATATTTAGGCATGAACACAACCGAGATAATTTATCAGCCTCTGAGGGATGTGATAAACCACCAGGACTGTCAGTGATCCGAAAACCTTCAGAGAAAACCCAGCAGTTCAGTTATCCCTCCTGCCCTCCAGCTCCTACAGCAAGGACTTCCCTCCCATCTAGCAAAAGCTCTTCACCTCATTGTCACCTACGTTCTTGGTGCGTTGGTGTCTCTATGCCCAAGATCAGAATATTCACCTACTTTTTGTGCTGCTGCAATTCCTGGGTTACATTCGCTGACTGCTAGATCCCCTCTGCTCCGGACTCATTTCTGATGTGCACCTCATTGCTTTCCCAGTTCAGGAGACCAAGGGGAAGAAAAATATTGCCCATTTGCAGGAACACAAATTTTGTGTCTATCTGGTGTCTGTGTGCAGGTTTCCTGCCTTCAGATGAACTTCAAAAGACGCCCTTTTCAGTGTGATAACAGCACATTGCACAGAACATGAGCCTAAATGCAGTACTCTTCTTCTTTGGCACAGGACTGGAAAAACTGGCCCAGAAAGGAAAATCTCTGTCGTCTCTTGCAGTAATAACAGGAATTTCATTATTTTTGATCCTAGCTATGGCCTTTTTATTCATATGGAAAAGATATCAGCCACATAAAGGTATGTATGTAAAGGTTAAGCATGCTCCAGCTCTTCTTTGGGACCATCGGAGCAAAAAGAATGATTTTTCTTTTTCTCTTCTTTTCAGTGATACGACAGAAGCTGCAGAGCAGGTACAGAAATAAATCATTCTTAGGTCTTGAAGTCCTTTCCATCAAGAGAATTGCATTTTATCATATTAATTTTCTTTCCTTGGCTTGTGACATCAACCTGAAAAGCATGTTTGTGTTTTCTAGGCCAGAGACTGACTACAGAAAGGCACAGACGTTTTCAGGTAATGCTAATGAAAGAAACAGGAGCATAAGGTCAAAATCTATGCCTGAAAAAAAAAGAAATAGCATCTCCACTTACAAAAAGAAAGGAGGAAAGGAAGGGAAGTGTTTTTAGCTTGGGCTGCACCCCTCTGTGGTAGCTTAGGGTTAAGGTAAAACCAGGATGACCACAGGTCAGCGTGGGTTAACTCAGCCCTGGAGTTCACAGCAGTATGTACCCTCTTCCCTTGAATTCCAGCTGCTAATCCCCGTTGGAATCACCTCTATGCTGCTGTTCTCACCAATGTGAAATAAATGGGTGTTATTATGGGATAGCAGTGAGAGGTGATATGGCATCCTTTTCTACCAAAGCACCAGAGCAGGCCATAAACGGCTCCCTGTGAGGGGACAGGGAAGTGGAGGAAGCTCAGGAAGGCAAGAAAAAGTCACTTGAGCACAGAGGGTCCTTCACCCCAGATACTGGAGTGGTGTCGGAGGAGATGTCTTCGGTGCCGCAGCCTTTGCTGTTGGGTGGTGGCCCAAGGGGCAACCGGGAGTCTCAAATCTCCTGGACAGCGGGAGGGTAGAGAAGGATACTCCCACCCTAACTACAAGTTGTGTCTGAAGTCCCAGATACAATTTGTCAACTGGTTCAATGATCATAGAACCGTAGATCATAGAGTCATGGAATCAGAATGGTTAGAGTTGGAGGGACCTCAAAGATGGAAGCAGTTTAAAGCAGATCAAACAACCAATATTCAGATGTTTTAAAAATTAGCCTAAATTACTTTGCCAGTCATTATTTCCCAGGTTCATGATACATCTTCATACCTTCTTTCATGTTTGTTTGTTCTGACTTTAGGACATGAAAGCGCTTTGGATGATTTTGGGCTATATGAATTTGTCGTTATTCCTGATCTTGCCAATGGTTCTCGGGTACGTGATTTTACATC
>JAOXJK010000012.1:25301523-25333911 GCA_025774025.1 Xenus cinereus | reverse complement strand
GATTTTACATCATAAACTGGTGGTTAATTTCTCTTTCCTAAATACCTGTACTAGAGTCCTTCTGTCACTTTTGTTCTGTTGCTTTTTACGGATGTCTGTATGACACCGCGTTCACGGCTGCTGCTCACCCAGCTCTCACTCTTTCCTTACCGTGTGGCTGGTTCCGTGCCCGTCCCAACACGGAGCACGCAGGAACTGACCGAGCTCTAAGGACAGCGATCTCAGCTCAGCTGCCCCAATGGAAAGACTGTGGGTGGTGATGGGTAGAGGGGTGCCACCGACCCGCCTGTGTCACACAAGCACATTTACTGTTGTGGTGCAGCAGCTGGAGATCATTCTGATGTGGTGTGAAAGGACAAAGAAAAAATGAGAAATAGGGCCACAAAATTTAGGGTCAACAGACTGAAACTGGAAGGAAGCAGGAGAAGCACTTTCCCCTTGCTAGGGAAAATTTCTGGCAATAGAGTCTTGTACCTGTGGAGAGCATCAATGTGGTCAGGTCAGGGAGAGCTCGTAAAAGGTGATCACCCAGGGTCACATCAACAGCCACACCTATTCGTTATTATGATTAGTTCTCAGAATACATGGTATATTTGCAAAGAAAAAAGTCATAGATTATGGCCGTAGGAGCTCGTTAAGTACAGAGATCGGGCCCTACATCAGCACAGCCTTGCACATGCGATGAGACCCCTCAGGCCGATCACGTCTCAGAGTCAGGTTCTTGTTGAATCGGGGCCATGGTGGGTCAGGAGGGGGGCGAGAGGTGACAAGGACAACAGAATGGATGTACAAGCAATGAAATCTATTCCAATTTCCAGTAAATGTTCAAGAAACAAGAGAAATTCCACTGGTTTATGTTCAGTTACTCAGATTTATGGCATTGCAGCTAAAGTCAGCATTTGATCCACTGATTCATTTGAGTTATTTAGCAGAAAAATAAGAAAGTAAAGATATTGAAGAACTGCAGGCTGGGTATAGGCAGAAAGACTGAGAATTCCTGATAGATGGGGAGTCCAGGTGTTGTGTTGGCATAAGAGCAGATTTGTATACTTAATATATTGAACATTTTCACTATTACTTATGGAAATTCTTTGCTGTTCTCTCTCTGTGACATGCTGGCTGGAGTTTTATCCTGAACCTTTTCCCTGAATATTTTCTCCTTTTTTACTATCAATTCTCCGGCTTCTCTATTTATTAAATGCTCCTTCCTTGACTTGTGGAACACTAATATAAAATACTTGCTATATTACATGCCAGAGCTGCATCCTAAATCTTCTGAGATCCTACTTGAATGTAAAACTACTGCTTGCCTTACTATAAATGTGATAAAAACATACTCAAAATGTAAACTGGTAGAGATGAACTGTTAAATCCACACGCAAGCCATTGATAGGGAAAAGTTAAAAAACCGAGAAGTGACATTATCAGCTTAATTTCTGTTGAATCTTTTCCCATTTGTACTTACAGTAGGAATACTCTCTGCTACTCCTAGGTTTCAGGTCAGTCTGTTCCTGGCTCTGGCTCTGCCCCAGCCCAGGATGTGCTTAGCACGGTTTATGAAGTCATTCAGCATATTCCTGAGCCGCCGCAGCAAGACCATCAACCGTAAGTTGAAGGCCACGTGCGCTCGTGGTAGCTCAAAGACAAACACTGTTGCACCCAGAACAATTTACATTTTGGTGGCTGGTGCTTGATTCCGGCGAGAGGGGGAAGGAAGGAAAAGAGGTTTGAGCTACATCCCTCCCTGCACTGTTTCCTGCCCGGTCCCTCGCTTTCCCTCAAGACTCCAGGCCGTCCGTCCTTTGTGCCGGCTTTGTCTAAGCGCGCAAAACAGAAGCCAAGATCTTCAAGCACAGTTTCAAATGAGAATTCCCAGATGTTCAGAGGGTGGCTGTAGTTTCACGGCACGGAGACACCAACGCTTCCCACTGAGCACCTCAGCCTCAATCAGAGCAGTTCAATCGGCAGCTTCCAGCAGGGGACAAGCAGAGCTGGGCGCAGGAGCGGCAATGCTGAAACTGCCGAGCTGAGCAATTAGTGGTTGTTAAAATGGCCACCAAAATATTGACGGACAAGGCTTAGTCACCTGAGTAAGCAATGTCTTCATTTGGGTCTTCCCTAATGGATTAGAGCGAAGGCGTTCTCGTTCTGCAGCAGCCTGGCTGGGAACGCCATGGGAGGCTTTTGCCGAGTAGGGACCAGGAAGACCCCGGCACGTTGGGCTTGTGCCTTCAGCAGCTGGTAGTCCCGCTTCTGTTCCAGCCACCTGCTTTGCAGCACGTCTTGGCGTGAGAGTGAATTCACTGCAAAGCTCCTGTCATCGCGGTACGGCTGCCGCGAATCGGCTGTGAATAGCAACAGTCTCTCTTACAAATTAAGGACAGCTCACAAGACTTTATTTGCTACCGAGCCTATGGTGTCCCATTTCCCGTGGTTTTTATGATGTGTTCTGTCTCTGTTACGGGTGAAAAAGAAAATATTCACTCTTAACAACATCCTAATCGGCTGGCTGAGTAATCTCAGTGTTTGTGTGACTGCACCAGCATTCAGTACTCACGCTATCAAAAATCCTGTGTGGGTTACATCTTCACCTGGGTGTCCAAATTACGTCTGCCAACACATAGCCATGCTTGTAAACGCACGCTGATGGGTGAGAAGGTGATAATGAATTACTAACCGCATTTTTCTTCTGCTTGGAGTTACTCACTTTGAACCTGAAGATGATTTTTCAAACCAGTCTCTCTCGTGCCCTTGGGAGCCCCTGGGGCAGCACCACCAGACCAGCCCATCCCCAACGCCAGGGAACAGCTTTTTCATTCCACTTTTCCTGATGCTTTTATCAACCTTTGTGTCCTCTCACCGCCCCCCCCCAGCACACACACACACGTGCCTCAGACACTTGTAACTGATCACAAAGTTCTCGATGTGCCCCAGCTCTTCAAAAGTGAGAATACTGCTGGAGACTAATTACACTCTGAAACTCTTTTCAAAACTCCTGATCTTATGGGTATGAAAAATTCCCTCAAACCTGGGTGTGTGACAAAGAGGTCCCCGGAGGTGTCGTTCCTGCTGCAGAACCCTTTTACTGTTGTGTTTAGAGCCTGGGTTGTTGCCGTGTTTGCAACAGTGCATTTTAAAGGCATTTTAAAAGCAGCACCATAGACAACGGGTACCATATCTGTTTTCTCCTAGATGTACATGACGGCAAGGGAACAGGAAACCAAAGCATCTGAAAAGGCAGACGTGACTTCTTTTTCTTTATCATGTATTGAAAGGAAACGCCCACAACTCCAAGAATGGCAAGGGCTTATGCCAGGTTTTCTTGAAATAACAATTTCTCTTCAGACTGACAATCCTTTTCCTTCAGATGCTCCAAATTGCCCATTATTTTTTTTTTGCTTTTGATTAATAGGGGTTTTTGCTTCTTTTTCTTGAAAAATATGGGGTTTTTTCATTCCTTACTTTTCCTTATCTGTGAATACAAAAGACAAAGGGACAGCTTAAAAATTGCAATATAAAACCTATATATTTTATGACAATGATGAGGGGGAGGCACAGGGAGGAATCAGGCTCAAGACACCTCCCACACTTGTTTTATTTAAAAAATGGCAAAAAAAATGTGTGGGGGAGTTTTTCATTGGGGTTGACTTTTACAAGAGAAGGTCTCCATGTTGGCATGAAAAGTAATAAATGCAGTATGTCAGATTGCAGAATATTTTTGGGGTTTAAAATAAAGTTATTATTTTAACTCTTTTAATGTAACATTATCTTTTAATTTACAAGCATAGAAACGGCTCTGTCAGGCAGTTACAGTTTAAAAATGTACGTATGTATATTATTCAAAATAACGTGTTTTCATTAAATTCTCTTTCCTTTGCATTTGGACTGGTTTTCTATGTGCTGCCCAAGAGCCTGTTTCTCACTGACTCCGAGAGCAAGTAACGCTCGCGTCATTTGTGCACGCTGCAGAACGGCCAGGCTATTGGCACAGGCCAGTGATTTCTCCGCGGCAAACGAAGCCCGTCTCGCTCTGTTTCCACAGCCGGGGGCACGGGTCCCTTCACAAACGGAGGAATCCTCTTCCACAGAGCTCTGGCAGCAGCGGTCTGAGTCCTGCAGGAAAATTCACTGGTGTTTTCACAGCTTCTAGATGGCATCAGTCAGGTGCGGCCAGGGAAAAGGGGGATGAGGAATTGAATTAGAATAATCTACAGGAAAATAAAAAGGTACTTCAGTAACAGCTAACTGTGTGGGAAATCATCAGGGTGAGCAATGAGACAGCGTGCAGTGTGCCCACACTATAAGACAGACTGTATGGGATTATTTAAAGTATTCTGTATCGTGAAAAATTATTTAAATATAATATTATTTAAAATACCTCCCTAAGCATTATTTACTAAACGTTCTTCCCGCCTCTTTCAAAGACGAAAAATAACCTGGTTTTCAGTAAATATTCTGGTCTCATGGTGCTGGAAAAAAGGGAAAAGGACAGCATCGCTGCTGCGTGTGAGGAAACGCGGACTTGGCCCTTCCCAGAGGCACAGGGTGCTGCCCATCTTTGTGAGAAGTTCTGAGGTGCTCTCAAAGATTCGATGGTCACCAGATTTGCTCCCGGAGAAACAGCCCTCTGACCTGAGCCTGGGAGCAGAACTCTGCCGATCCCGAAGGATGGAGAGGCTCAGGGACCATCCGCACAAACTCTCCAGCCTTCAGTCCAAGCTGACTTCATTTGTGTGTTTCCAATTGGGACAGCCCTTTGGGATGTGCAAAATCCAGGGTTTTGCCCTCTCTCCTCCTCCCCTTCCTGCTGGAGAGGCTGCTTCAGTTGCTGGGAAGTGAGCAGTGGCCCACAGCCTTCCAGCTCAGCGCGGGCGATGTCACTGCAGTAATAAATGCAGTAATGGGGCAAAAAATGCCAATAGATTTTACAGAAGTAGCTGTTTCTCCCCCTCTGGAGCCTCTGTATTTAAACCTGTCAGTAGCGGACATGCTTCTAAGTATTTTCACGACAAACAAAAATACATCAGTTCAGGGGGATCTTATCAGTGTTTATAAATACCCGAAAGGGGGTGCAACGAAGAGAGAACCAGGCTCTCTCCGGAGGTGCCCAGTGGCGGGACAAGAGGCAATGGGCACAGACGAATTCCGTGTGAATATAAGAAAAATCTTTTTTACTGCCAAGGGGGTGGCACACTGGAACTGGCTGCCCAGAGATGCTGGGGAGTTACTTGTCTGTGGTGACAGAGAGGGGGAAGGTTTCAAAGATGCGTTAGAGGGATTAGGAGGCTGGCGTTCTCCTGGTTGTCCAGGGGTGGTTTTTATCCTTCATGAACAGCTTTTAAGATGCTGAGAAGCAAAGTCCTATCTCGGGGGTTCGACTGCCCCTCTCCCGCTTACAATGAACTGAGGTTCTTTAGTTTGCTTGCAAAGCATGGCTATTCAGTATACCATGTAAACTACATATATAGTAAAGAAAGTTAACACGAGTTTATATTATCAAGATTAATTGGTATAATAGGTAGGGAACGAGATTTTCCCAAGGCCCTGCTTTGGTGGGGAGCTGGAGTGGCTGATCTCCAGCCTTGCTGCCGCTGTGAGCTCCGTTGGGAGAGGATCCGCGGGTGGTTCTGCCGCCGCTGCATCCGCCTCACCCTCTGCCGGGAGCCGGAGGGACATGGCTTCCCACAGGAGATGGCAGGAGGTTCTGGGTGGCTGTGCTCGGCGCGGGGAGAAGGAGAAAGGGAACGGAGCTAATACGAGCAAATACTAACTTTTTCTGACAGAGGGGAATTGAGCACATCCCAGATGACTCGTCCGTTTGAATGGGACTGATTCCTCAATCCTGCTTCCCACAAGAGGCTTCCTGATTTATAGCGGCTACTTGCTAGGCAGCTAAATGGCTGTGTTGGGAATATTTCTGCAGCCAAGCAGAGGTAATGGTTTTTAACGCCATTGTATTAGAATGCCCTTGAGCAGTAAGTCATGCTGTGCGTTTGAGCATATTCTCTACTCACACAGGAAAAACTGCAGAATGTTGTTCATAAGCATCTCTGAAGAGCATGGAAGCACAGGATCCATCCTTCATCCCTGGCCGATGACGTAACGGTCCGTGTCAGTCTGTACAGACGTGTTTGCTCAACGAGTAGTTCTTCCTAGAGACTCCTGAGTGCAGGAGACGAGCCCGGCTCCGACGGAGGAGAAGCCCCGCTCTCTCAGTGCCTTTCTGTGGAGCCTGGATGCTTTCCTAAAGAGCAGCAGAACTCCGGCAAAAGTTTCCAAACACTTCCCAGCCAAATATAAAGGGATCACATCGTAAACAAGGAAACTGATGCAGCCTTGGGATGGAAAGTGACAGTTGTGCTCTGTCATTAAAATAATGAGGAAAAAAGCAAAGGATCATTTATTGATTAGAATCTTTCGTAAATAAACAACAGACAACGAGTGTAGAAGACAAACAAAAGATTAGACATCTAAAGAGTCCGTTCAAGTATAAATCTGCATCACAGTTGGGTTAAACACGCAATGCAAATACCACTGTGTTGGAAATCCTGCTCCACCTAAAAAGACAACACGCCTGTATCTCCCAGGCTCCGTGCCGTGGCCCAGGGCAAAGTGCGGAGCTGCTGGTCGCTGGGTCTGGGAACTCAGACACCATCTCATGCAGAACACGAGGGCAGGGCACCTCTGTACAATAGCACACCCCAACAAACATCAACACGTTCTTCATTAGAAAAGTACTGCCTAATGTCAACACTGAGATTTTCAGCGATGTGCATCTTTTATATTTTCTGTAGTTCTAAAAAGGAGCATCTATATACATTTTTTCCATCTTAGTAGTAAATGGATAAGGCTGTTTTGCTAAGTGGAAACAAAATCTTACCTGGAAGAAACCCAAAATTGCATTGGACATCATTCGTGTGTTTTCCTTAGAGTTACACTTTCCTCTTTAACTTCACCTTGATGATTTTTTACATTTATGAAATCATATTGAATTCAAAACTTGGCTTTCTAGACCTTTCCAACTCCTCTAAGCTTGTCATGCTTTGTCCCAGCCACAAATTGTATCTAAAAGCACAGAACATTCCAATTACACTCAAATATTCCGGATCACTCCTGTAAGCAGCAGGCTGGCACAGTCAGAAAACTGGATTCCATTTGAAACTCCTTTCAGGTGTCTGTGAAAGATACAGCCAAATGAGGAAAGGCTTTGAGAAGCAACTTCAGTGAGAAAAAAGGTTTAGAAAAGGCCTAAAAGATTGTTTTATCTTGGTGGGAAAATATACCAAGAAAATGAAGTAAGTCCTTAGTATGTAGAAAAACTTCTTCTAATAAAAGGGGCTGCGATCACTTTTTCTCCATCTCTAATAAGCCAAGGAAAAGAAAAGACCTATTTAATATATATCTAGGAGGCCAAGAAAGGTGGTGGCAGTGCTGGAAGGAATGTCCTATAAGGAGGGGCTGAGGACTCCGGGCTTGTCCCGTCCGGAGAGCAGGAGGCTGAGGGGCCACCTCCCGGCTCTCTGCAGCTCCCCGAGGAGAGGGAGGCGCCGAGCCCTTCTCCCGGGGCTCCAGGGACAGGATGGGCACAGCGGCTCAAAGCTGTGCCAGGGGAGGTTCAGCCTGGACGTGAGGAAGCATCTCTGTACAGAGAAACGGTCAAACTCGGGAACAGGTTTCCTGGAGAGGCAGTGGGTGCCCTGAGCCTGTCGGTGTTTAGGAGGCATTTGGACAATGCCCTCACACTCTCATTTGGTCAGCCCCAAATTGCTCAGGCAGTCGGACTAGCTAATCATTTTAGGTCCCTTCCAACTGAAATAGTCTATTCTAGTCTATTCCAGATCAAATAGCTCGGCTCCTCTGAGAGGTCTGCCGGTTCCTTCCCTGGAGACACCCGGCAGCCCAGCTACCTCCAGTTCTGAGAGTCCCCAGGTCCCTCAGACAGAGGGGTCCAGTGCTGACCACCAGCACGGGGGGAGCCCCAGTGACACACTTTGGGGTCTGGCCCCACAGGGGTCGGTGCTGCCTGCCCTCCAGCCGGCTCCTCCAGGTTCGCACAACCTGCACTCGGAGCAGCCCCCATCGTCAGAGAAATACCGCCGAGTTCAGCACCCAGCCTCATCTCAGCCAGCACAGGAAGGCTTTGCGGTGCCTGGAGATCCTCTTTGCTTTCTAAAACTTGCAGTGCCCCGGTGACCTCACCCAGCTGTTCTCAGAAGAGATACCATCCCGAAGGATTGTGGTGAGCTGACCTTGTGTGGCTGCCAGATGCCCACCCAGCCGCCCTCTCACTCCCCCTCCTTAGCAGAAGAGCGGAGGAAGGTGCTGAAGCTCCTGTGCCAGGAAGAGGCAGGGAGATGACTTACCAGCTACCATTACGGGCAAAACAGACCCGATTTGGGAAAAAATAATTTAACTCATTGCCAATTAATTGTTGGATGGTGACATTCCAGAACAGAATTCTTGCGTTCATTTCCTAAGAGAAGAAGGATTTTCCAAGCAGGAAGTCAGGAAGAGGCAGAGCAGAAGCAACCTTGGCTGGTAAAAGAGAAAGCAAAAGGGGAGGAGAACACTAGAACCTCCCAAACGCTCTCCATGAACTTCCTCTTGTTTCTGTGCAACAGCCAGCTCTGACTTGCCCAGTCCACAGCGTGTGGACACCCTGTTGGAAGGGTACAGCAGAAGTATGCAAGGAGAAGGTAAGGAATAATGAATATTCTCCAGCAGGCACTGCCATTTCTGTCCCCTGAGATGGGTGTTTGCCTCTGTCAATGCTCTTTCCTTACTCCTGTTTCTGACCCCAGACCCAAGTCTTCTGTTAGAAACTAATTTGGGATTTTTTTTTCTCATACTTTAGAAGAGCAGCTCAGCTGAATTTTAGCTGCCGGGATTCCTGCTTGAACAAAATATATGTATTGAACAACTATAGGAAAAAACCTGCAGAACACAGCAGTTACAGTAAGTACATGCGTATTTACTTCTAGGCTGGAATACTTTATGGAAGGCTGATACCTTTTCTTTTTTTCTTTTTTTTTTTTAGACATTAATTTTATATAGAAGATGATCTAAAATCTACTAAAATAAACTATTCCTAATGTCTGCATGTGAAAAGTGGTTGTTACGAGATTACAGTGAAATAATCCTAAGGAATATGTCCTCAAGGAAATTATTCTGCAGAAATAAGATGATAGAGTTGTTCCATGTTGGAAAAGCGTTTCAGTTTAGAGCGTTTCAGTCGGCCGGAATCATTACCTAGCCAGGAACACGAAACATAGAAATGGTGCCAAGAGGTCTAGGAAACGAAAGTATCCCCTTCTGGAGCTTCGTCTCATTAGGGAGCTCCAAACACTGGAATGTGGCGTAACTGTTTTAAGCACATAAAAATATTTGGGTTTATGTTAGGAGTAAATTGTACCTCTATTAGAAAGTATGTTTGGTGGGAATGAAAATCATACTTTTACAGTGCTGTGTCGAGCGCTGTCTCCGAGCAGAAGTGCTTTAGTTTCAGTTTCTTTTCTCAGCTTTTCCATTCCCTGGGCGGAGTTGCTGGGGAATCGGTAACTGCTGCCGTCACCCAACGGAAGCGTGGGGCTTCTTTCCCCCTGCGCCCTCGCGTTCTGGCGATATGCACTTACCATAGTGGCATTTTAGAGAACTAGGAACTAGTTTTTCTGTGAGCAAAAGGGGGGGTCTGTTAAAAGAAAACACAACTGCAGGCTGCCGTAACCCGCAGCCCCGCTCCTTGGCTCTCGCCTTGGCTGGGTGGAGCAGGAGGCAGCCCGGCCAAAGGTTCTCAGCTGTTTGCCCGCACTAGCCATGAGAAGTCTTTAGTAGTGCTTCTCCTTAGTAAAGTTTACAGTTTAGGAAATCAAATAATGGATTGAGCAAAGCACATTGCTAGGGTGGCTTAGATAACCAAGTGTTCTTTTCAGAAAGGAAAATTTCACTGAAAGAATCTAAGAAGTGGTTTTGTCCCAGGAACACTCAGCTACAAACGAGACAAGGTGCTTGGAGGAGACCATTACCGCTACTGCAACAACTGTAGCTGGGTGCAACTTCATGGAGTAAGCATTTCAGGTGGCTGAAGGTAATTCTCCCAAAGGAAGCGAGAGGATAAGTGAAATTAGATGCTATTATGGGAAATTATTTTATTTCTTTAAACTTTTTGCAAGGAAGTCCACATTAACTGAGACCGAGGGGATTGTAAGATGTTCTGCTTCCTGTCACGTATCTCCACAAATGCTGCTGAACTACTGGCTTTGGTTTCATTTGAGAAACCTTAGTGAACACAAAAGGTACTGGAAAGGTAATTTGGCAAAGATTTTCCTTTCATGTGCAATAGCAAGAGCTAAGTCATCACAGCAGTACTTTTCCACCCCAATGTCTCTTTGCAGCGATACTCATGTAAATTCTGTACCAAACCCCACCTAAGGGTAAAGAAAAGCTTGGATTTCTGTGTGCAGTTCATTTTTCTTCTTCACCAAACTGGGAACTTAGTGAGAGCCGTTGGTGACATACAGACAACACAAGAATTGGCTGGAGGGTTGGTCTCAAAGCACGGCAGTGAATGGAGTAACACCCGGCTGGTGGCCAGTCACTCGTGGTGATCGCCAGGGCTCGATTTTAGGGCTGGTTGTCTTCAATGCTTTTATCAATGACCTGCACACAGGAGCTGAGTGCACACTAAACAAGTCTGCCAACGATACTAGATTAAGAGGAGCCATTGATTGAGAGGCCTTACAGAGAGACCTTGATAGATTAGAGTGCTGGGCAGTCACCAACCATATGAACTTTGTTGAGGACAAATGCCAGATCCTGCACCCGGGACAGTGAAATCCTGGATGTACGTGTCGATTGGAGGACAAGAGGCCAGAGCTCAGCCCTGCAGAATGGGCTCGGGGGGGTCAGCACACTAAGAGTCAACAATATGCCCTGGTGGCCAAAAGGGCCAGCCGTAACCTGGGGTGCACTAGGCACAGTATAGCGAACTGCTCAAAAAAAGGGATTGTCCCACTATACTTCACTATATATTATATAAATATGTTTTTATAAAATATATATAAGTATTAGAATGTGTCCAAAGGAGGGAAACAAAGAAGGTGAAAGGGCTAGAGGGCATGACTTATGAGGAGCAGCTAAGGATACTGGGTTTGTTCATCTTAGAAACGAGGACACTGAGAGGTGACCTCACTGCTGCCTACAAACTCCTCATGAGGGGGAGCAGAGAGGGAGGTGCTGATCTCTTCTGCCTGGTGTCCAGCGATAGAACACAAGCTGCAAGAGGGGAAGTTCAGATTGGGTATGAGGAAAAAGTTCTTCACTGAGAGGGTGGTCAAGCACTGGAACGAGCTCTGCAGGGAAGTGGTCACGGTCACAAACCTGTTGGTGTTCAAGAGGTGTTTGGACAATGCTCTTAGATACGTGGTTTAACATTTAGGTCGTCCTGTGTGGACTCAGGAGTTGAAACTGGAGATCCTCATGGGTCCCCTCCAACTCAGGATATTCTGTGATTCTATGATTTTTATGATTTTTTTTTTTTTATTACTGGATGGCCCATACAAATGGGTGCCCAAATGGGTGTCCATGACCACAAATAGATATCAGCCACAATTTGTGTGTGATGTCAGCCACAGAAGTGGTTTAAAAATAGTGTTCAAATAAAATCATTCTGTAATGAATGTAAGTATCTAATGCTTTATATATGATCTTACATCACATTCCCACAATGTCCCCTAATTGAACTGTTGTATTTCATGTGGCAGATTACACTAATGAAGATATTAACGGTTGATAATAGCAAGGAAACAAGTGTTATTCCGATAATAGGCTATTAAAAATCACTTGTTTAGTAATTTTGTGATTTTTTTCCTTAGAGGATGGACAATGCAAACACTGAAGAATATGAGAAAACACATTCATATCAACACATGGAACAGTTGACAAAAGAGGAAGTCAAACAATGGGCAACTGAAGTTGTTAAGATTGACCAGAAATATGCCGAAATCCTGTTCAACCAAGATGTGACTGGTTCTACTTTGAAACTGATGAATAAAGCAGATTTTGTGCAAATGGGCATACCTTTTGGACCCACTATTCGAATAATGTATTTCCTGAAAGAGCATGACAACCTAGCTAAAGGCTCAAACCAGACTGTGGGTCAAGAAGGCACTGAACAGAGTCTCGATGGAGAAGGGGAAGATGGAGAAATTGAAAAGAAAGTGTGCAAGAAGAAATCTGGGTCTTTTACTTCCAGTATGCCCCAGGATTTTAAGACGGAGCCCAATGAAGAAGAAAAAGCAATGAAGTCAGCTGACAAAGAGAATATATCAGAGAAGCCACTGTCGAGCAGCCAGCACCCAACTGGAAATATGTGTATGCCATATCCTTTTGATAATTTCAGTGATGGTACTCGATACATACAGTATAATATACTCAATGTCCCTGAAACAGGGCCACTCAACTTCATCGATCCAGCACATGAATTCAAATTACTTACCAACACAGATAAGGCAGTAGAAGAGGATATCATGATGAAATTCAGCAACGATGTCTTTAAATTTGCTGCAGCCTGCATGAACTCCCGCACAAACGGCACTATTCATTTTGGAGTACGTGACAAGCCACATGGGGAAATTGAAGGAATAAAAGTTACCAAGAAAGAAGCATACATTAACCATTTCAATACATTGATTGGAAAGTACTTTCATGGGCAATACATCAGCATTGCAAAAGCTTGCATTAGAGAACCTAGATTTGTGGAAGTACTATTACAAAATGGAGCTCCATCACATCTGTTTGTCATTGAAATAGATGTGATTCCCCAACACGACATCTGTGGTACAAGCTATTTCTCTACCAAGACATATGACTTCAAGACTAAGAGTTGGGAAAAAGCTGTCTTCATCAGGGATGGAGCTAGTTCCAAAAATATTTGCAATTCAAAAGAATTTGAAAGTTTTAAAGGTACCTTGACATCCTTAGCAAATTCTCGTAAAAGAGCAGAGGAAGAATATAACTTAAAGCAAAAGAAGTCAACGAAAGAAGGACTAAAGCTAGTTAGTCTGCTCACGGGTAACAGGGACTCACTGGATAGCTCCTACTATGACTATTACATTTTGGTGACAAACAAGTGCCACCCAAGTCAAACTTCACACCTAGACTTTTTACAGGAAATAAAATGGTTTGCTGTGCTTGACTTCGATTTTGAATCAGAAAGGAATGGTGTGTTAGAGACTTACAACAAAAGTCAAAATGCCAAACTTTACTTCCCAGATTATTATGAAAACATGGAGGGTCCAGTTTCTGAACAAGCTGTGAAGCTGAAACTGCATCAGGAGACCAACTGGATTCTCTGCAACGGTGGATCAGACTTCAAAGGCAGAAAAAAACTACCACTTGATCCCACTTCATGGCAACGAGACAGAGCTGCCGGTGTCAGAAAAATGATTTCATTTCTTTCACACAAAGATGTAAGGCAGAATGGAAAGTTTTTAATAGTGTTTCTTTTGCTTTCCACAGTGGAAGATTCAGCGGATCCCCTTACTGACACTTTTATGACATTTTATCAAGAATTAAGGGGACTAGAATACATGGTCTGCATTTGCATTGGTGCAGGTACGTACCAGCGGTGGAAGGATCTTCTGCATCTCAGAGGCATTAGTGAGGAAGAACTTTCAAACAAATGTGTATCTAACTTGACCCTGCAAATGGTAAATGGTACCATCATGACATTAAAATCAATGACACAGTCTTCTAAAAGACTTCTGCCTTCTGTTGGTCATTCTACCGTTCTTCTAAAGAAGGAAGAAGACGCCATGGCAGCATTGGAAATACTTTGTGAAAATGAATGCAAAGACACTGGAATAGAGAAGGATGAAGATAAATTTAAAAATTTCCTTAAAGAGCGGGAAGAAGTTTTTTATCGAGGTGGTAAAGTATCATGGTGGAATTTCTATTTTTCTTCCGAAAAGTATACTTCAGATTTTATCAGAAGGGACAGTTATGAAAAGCTTGAACACCTAATCGTGTCTTCATCTGACAGTGCTGACCAATCACCTGTAAAAATTATCAACCTTTACCACCACCCAGGCTGTGGTGGGACAACATTAGCTATGCATATCCTTTGGGATCTCCGGAAGCGATTCAGATGTGCTGTTCTGAAAAACAAAACAAGTGATTTTGGAACACAGCTGACAACTTTACTCACCTGTGGAGCAAACAATGACACGGGCTATTTACCAGTGTTACTTCTTGTGGATGATTTTGAAGAGCAAGAAAATGTCAATGTTCTGCAGAAAGAAATTCAGATGGCTATAACAGAAAAATGTATTCGGTATGTAACTCCTTTAGTCATCATTCTAAACTGTATGAGATCTCAGAATCCTGATGAAAGTTCAACAATCAATCCATTGAACAGTACTTCTTTAAAACATATGCTTTCTGAAAAAGAGCAAAGGGCCTTTGAATGGAAACTAAAATATATTCAAAAGCAGCATCCAAATCCTGACAATTTCTATTCATTTATGATTATGAAGGAAAACTTTGATCCACAGTACATAGAAAAGGTGGTAAAAAACACCTTGTGTAAGTTGAATACTGCCTCTAAACCAGCACAACTTGTTTGCTATCTTTTGCTGTTAAACTCACATGTAAAAACATCTATAGTTTCAGTATCACTATGTGAAGAATTCTTAGGAATTAATTCTCGAGAGATTGGCTGCAGTAAAGACAAATTGATAGAAAAGATGGGAATTTGTTCCAATATTCTAATATATGATGAGGTGCATGAATACATGAGATACAAAGGTCTTCGCATCATTCACCCATTGATAGCATCTCAGTGCCTAACAGAATTGAAACTAACCTATGACTTGCCTCAAAGTGAAATTACATTGCGCTTACTGAAAGAAGATTTATTTTATAAGACTTGGCTAAAGCACGACAAACTTCTTCGTGATATACAAGCCCTGCTGATTACTAGACAGCGCAAGGAACATGGCGATGAGTCAGACACTTTGTTTTCCCCCTTAATTGAAGCCATCCATAGGGAAGAGAAGGGTGGTAACGTGGAATCCGTGTTAAAACTAGCATCGGCTAGATTTGAGCACAACAGTTACATTTGCCAAGCCTTAGCAAGATACTTCTACATTAAAGAAAGGAATTTTGACTCCGCGTTATACTGGGCCAAAGTAGCCAAACAGAGAGCACCACACAATTCATACATATCCGATACATTAGGTCAAGTCTTCAAAAGTAAGCTAAGACTCTGTGTAGACTGCAAAGCCAAGACAGCAGTTCTGACAGCCGAGGAGCTGAAATACTTGCTAGAGCTTGCAGAGAATGCTTCACGGGCTTTCATAGAATGCCAGCGGCAAGTTGAAAATGCAGACACTGAACAAGCTTTGCAGCATAAAAAGCTTAAAAGGAAGTTTCAGACGTACAATACTGCTGGTTATTGGGGAGAGATAGAAACTGGCCTTTATGTTATTGATGTCCTTTGGCATGTTCCTTTTTTCAGCAAAAAAGACTCACAGTGCAGAAAATATTTGAAAAAGTATCTGTCGGGAAACGGTGGTTTGAATGTCGATAACCCCAGCAGAGAGAGTGAAATGCTCAAGGTTCTTAAACATCACTCCAGCTTTTTATGTAGTTTGCAATCCCGGTTGAAAAAGGCATTTGACTTTTTTGAAGACTACTTTGTGTTTTTCAAAACACACAGCAATGAAAAGGAAATTGTAGAGGCAAAATTGTATGAGAAGGTTCAAGAACATTTTACCAAATACACAGAAGTATTTTGTGATTTCAGTTTTGACCAACTGAAACGTAAACAGGTCTCAAAGTGTAACACGCCCCAGTACATAGAAGCATACAGGGACACTGTGGAGGCTTCCAAAGCAGGCTCCTTTTCTGGCATTTTGGAATACCTCCACAGGAATCGCCAAAACGCTGACAGAGAAGTAGAGGACATAGTAGAAGCATATGCATTTTTGTGTCAGAATGCACCAGCAACTCTGAAAGACAAACAGAATTTTATTTTGGCAAATGTGGTTCTGAACTGCATTAAACCTGAATCCGCTAATTTATATCCTCCCAAGGTGCTGAGAAACCTGCTTCTAAGCATTCTACAGGAAGTGGGACCAACTTCACAGTGTGTAGAGCCTTTCTTCCTAGCCTCCTTGTTGTTCTGGCCCCAAAACACAAAACAACTAGATGAAGATTCCAGGAAAATGGAAACCTTTATTAGACGCTTACATGAGTCTTTTAACAGGCTCTATGGAACCCTGCGTCTTTACAGGCACCCTCTGGCTCTTTTCTACCTGGCAAAAGGCAGTGACCTGGACAGATTTGTCCACAAAGGAAAAATAGATCAACATTTTAGTTCCCTTTCACAACAGGAACTGAATTCCCTCTGGCAGAATGGAAATATCTGGAAGAAACAGGCTGTTCAAGATCTTTTGATTCCTTTGCATGGAAGAGCTGAGGGCAAGGTTATCTACATAGACTATGGCAGCAACGAACTCTTTCGGATACCAGTGCAGCCTGTTCCCTCCTACCTACTGAAAAATGGCCCAAACATCAAAAGAGTGTCTTTTTACCTTGGATTTTCCATTGCTGGTCTCCTGGCATACAACATACAAAGTCTTTCATGAAAACAATAGATATTGCCGTTTCTCAGCTACAAGTCTTTTTCAGGCAAAATTATCCTTTAAGTGGGGTTTGGGGGTTTTTTTGGTCAATAATTGCAAGTGACAGCCTCAGGCTGTTCATTGTATTTCCTTCTTCACCATGTTAGTCTTCCAGTCCCGTGCAGAGCTGTCTCCCTACTGTCAGAACTGCTGGTTGGACAGTCAGTCAAACCAAAAGGGACCTGTAACTGGTCACTATCTGCACAAAGTTCTCTGCTTGGTAACAACATGAGAAATGATTAAAAAAAAAAAAGTATTCTAAAAAAGCGTATTTTGAAAATGTTATCTTTAAATACCATGACTTACAAGAACTCTACTATCTTGCTAACTTTTTTGTCATTGCTTGTAATGATGTCACACCATGATTTTCATACTTATAAGTAATGCAAGAACCAGAAATGTACATTAGAAAACATGAATCATGTAACATTTCCTGATGCTCCATTGTTTCCGGTGTCATCTTGGCACAAGGATCTTGGTAAATGACCATTCAGTTGCAAAGCAACATTTTTTTTCTCAGTCGTTATTGCACATGCTTGAATAATGTAATGCATTTGTGTATGGGCCTGTGTTAATGGCCAAGCTGTACGTCTTGTGGGAGGACAGCAGCACTGGCCTTTCACCTTTTCAGGGCAAGAATTATGTCATTATTAAAGATATCCCTACTTTCTGCTGTACTGTAAAAGCACGAAGTTGGTGTTTGATGTCCATATTAAATAGATTTTATTCTTTTGTGGTGGGATCTGCTTCTGCTTTATATAAAATTGGTCCAGTGGGAAGGGAAGGGAAGGGAAGGGAAGGGAAGGGACATCTTCTATTACTGTAGTCTTTCCCCTTGTTCATTCCAACCCAATTTCTTTCTTTACCTGCTGTGCCGAGGCTACAGAACACAAGCAGAAAATGAGCATCCAAGAACACAAAGCAACTTCTTTCTGTATGAAATTTTCCAAGTATTTCTCAATAAAGATTCAAGTGAACTCTAGGGATCCTTACATGTAAAATCTTTGCAGCATCAGAGAGTAAACTAAGAGCTGAGGAAAACCCTAATAAACCCACAATTCTTTAATTTACTGTTTTACCTATAAAAAGAATACTTAATACTTATTTCTACATGCACGTCTCAGTCTCATTTCATTTGCATGAACTATTTAAATTTATTGTTTAATAGACATGATATGTCAAATATTTAAATAGCTAAGTCCTAAGCTTAATCCAGATATAGCCAAAAAAAATTGTTTTCTATATTAAGCATCTTTAACTGTTGCTCCAGAGCATACTTTCTTTCTGGAAATCAAGCCATATTCTCTCTCCTTTGTTTTGTCGATGTACCTTTTTTTTTTGTCTGTACTCTCCTCTTCTGCCTCTCTCCACGAAGAAGTAAAGGCTCAGGCAACAAATGTAGTGAAGAGCTTTGCAGTGCTCAAATAACTGCTCACCTTCCTGTTGTATGGCCAAGTGAAAGCAGCCAGTCCATTTCTAACAGTTTGAGCTATCCTTTCTCTGTATTGTAAATATTAGAAGCACGTAGCCTTTCCTCTGAAACGAATGTAAGACTGCGCAAACAAGTCTATTGAGTATAAAGTGCACAGTTTTTCTGAAATGTTTACACTGAACTTCCTTTGCAGGATATCCAATGTAACTTACAGTGTGTAAATTTGTACATATACATATATCATATGCATATATAGTAGACGTATTGTGGTACACATACCACAGTTGTTCTTTCTACTTTTTAGTAGAAATAACATCTAGATTATCTTTGTAATTTCTCTTACCATGCTGGCAGCTCTGAATTAGCTTTTCTCTTGTTTAATCTAGAACTGTTAGTGTTGGGGAGCATGGTGAAAAACTACCGATCTGTGGGGAGTAGTTTAGCTGTATTTATATAATGTTGCATCCAGATTTTACCAGCCCCACATGAATGTATCCATGACTGAAGATGCAGCAAAATGGAGTGATCATACCCCAGATGAGAGGTAACATCACTCTTGCACTATCGGGCAGGTACAGAGAAATTGTGCCCATTTGAGGGACTATGCCTTGGAGGAGGTAGCTTGGGCTGGGAGCCACACAAACCGTAGCAAAGCTGCTCAGCAAGGACTACCTTCACCTCCAGTCCCTTATTCTCCTCTTCTTGGCCTTTCTTCTGTGGCATCTCTGACTGTGTACTGACCAGATGCTTTCTTCCCACTTATTCCTCCAAAATCTTGGATCCGTGCAAACCTCCTGCCTGCATGCCACTCACAACTGACTTGGTATAGAGGAGAACGAGAGCTGGCAAACCCAGTGTGTCAAATCGCTTGTGCCAGGCTGCAGCCATGGAGGTCCCCTGACAGTAATAAGCATGCTCAGCCGATCACACCTCTTCCTAGAGCCTTGGATCCTGCACCCAGGGCAAAGAGACAATGGGAGCACCATGCCATCCTAAATGAATTCCTGGGGAAAGCATCCACAGAGAACATCTCCTAGAGGCTCAACATTGGAGGAGATTCCAGCCACCTCTTAGAGGCAGAGACAGAAATTATTTTGGCAGTTCTGTCTTCTCTGCAGTTCTGTCAACTCCTGGTGCTGCTGTAGTCCCATCCCTACGTGTTCAAAGACAAAGATTAGACAGCTTTATTGCCACACTCTCCCTCCTTTGCCTATGCAAAGAACGTGTCTCTCAAAATGAAAGATTTTCCTCTTCTCACCATAAACAATTCAGTGTCCAAGTATGTGGCAAGAGCATGTCTTTGCTCTTCAGAGGCCACTGTGATTACAGACTGTGACTGTCTTGTCGTCAGCACCTCTTTAACTACCCACTCTGAGATTTGGGCATACCTCTGTAAGAGTATGTGAGACGAATAAAAAATATGATTCAGCACTTTTTATTGTTGTTTCTTTATAGTGAATACCTACTCAATAGGACAATAAACCCTCTTTTCATGAATTTGAGTGGGCAGCCACAGGCACCACACCTGTTACCTGGTAATGCCCGGGCTGACATCTCAACTCTGTCATTTATTCTCCATGTGACACGAGGTAAGCATTTTAGGGTGATATTTCTATCTGTAAAATTGAACGTGTTAATATGCACTCAAAGATGTAAGAATAACTTCTATTTGTGTGTTAGAGTTTAACACGCCCCTGCTGCCGCCTCCTCCCACGCCTGTCTCCGTTGCCCAGGCTTCCCGCTCTTGCTGCAAGGCTTTCTACGGAAAAATATGCTTCCGTTTATTTCTGCGTTGCTGGGCTTTTTTCTCACAGAAATGTATACGAGACTTAAAAGACTCAGGGCTGAAATAAACTTGAGTATCTGCGGAATGGGAAATTAAGGCCGGAGGAATTTTATCACAAATGACCGCTGGGCTTATCCACGGCAGGGACGAGGCAGGCCAAGATGCTGTC
The DNA here is from genome assembly GCA_025774025.1 of Xenus cinereus. Lineage (NCBI taxonomy): Eukaryota > Metazoa > Chordata > Aves > Charadriiformes > Scolopacidae > Xenus > Xenus cinereus. The sequence continues at coordinate 25,313,842 of JAOXJK010000012.1, read as the reverse complement.
TTGTGTGGTGGGAGCAACCAAGATGAGTCAGGCGAGAAGGCAGCAACAGTGAAACCCCTGAGGGGAGCCCGGCGCTGGGCAGGCCCCCGGCCGAGGCACGGCTGCGGGAGGAAGGCCTGAGGAAGAGCCCGTCCCGTGCCAGCAGCCGCCACACGCTTCCCCCGTGCGGGTGCCGGGCGAGAGATGAACCGGGCCTTTTGTTACGTGCCAGACAAGAAGCGCAGAGGCAGCGGAGCGGCCGGCCTGGGCCGCCCCGCACACAAAATGGCAGGAGGCGGGACGGCGGCGCCTCAGGCTGGCGGCGGCGCGGGAGGCGGCCAGCGGGGGGCGCTGTTGCCCCGCGCGCGTCCCGCCCCACCGCCCCCGGCCTCCCCGGGCGAGGAGAGGCGGGCGGTCCGGCGGCCGTAGCGAGAGAGCGCTCGTCCTGCGTGAGAGGGATAAGGAGAAGGCCGTCCCCCTGTGGCGGGGGCCACCTCGGGGGAGGCCCCACAGCTGTGGGGAGGTTGGTCGAGAAGCTGCACAAGAGCAACCGCCGGCAAAATCCATCCCGAATGAGACGGGGCCTGCCCCTTCCCACCGCCTGGCTCCCGCCAGCGGTGCCGTGGACCCGGCTGAGGGGGTCCCCGGTGCCGGGGCAGCGGCGGGCCCTCTCCACCGCTCCGCCGTGCTGGCAGAAGGAGCAGGGACCGATGGGGCTGCAATGGGCAGCAACACCCCCGAGCTGGGACGCCTCACAGCGGTGGCGTGGCGAGAGTTAACGCATCCCGAGTGAAAAAGATGAGGGACTGGTCTGGGCTAGAGGGACTTACCCTCGTCCAAGGGGACGGGGGAGAGCTAGCACCACAGGGAGTTTTCACGCTTTGGGCTGATCCCAGCTAGAAACACAACCCACCCTCTGGCGAGGGGAGTATTGGCTGTGACAAATCCGTTTGGCTTAATTTGAGGACTCTGCTGCAGAAAGCTTTTTCTGGTTTCCCTTTGCCTATTGGAACCACAAGCCTTCAGTTTATGTAACCTGTCACAAGACAGCTTCTGACTTCCTCTTCCAAGGCACTTGCTTGTTCCTGGCTGTCGCTTAAAAGCTCAGAATGAAAAACATGCTCTTCCCCACTGGGCAGCTGTGTCCCCCAAGAGGAGCTCAGGGCTCCACCACTTCTTGCTGGGCCAAGCTGTAGCACCAGCTTCAGAGCAGAGGTGGCTGCGCTGGAAGAGGACTGGCTTCGCAGCAGATGGGAGGCTGAAGGAGAAAGTTGCAATAGCAAAAATACAGTAACAGTTACGAATTAATGATAATAGTGAGAAAGAAGGGAAGAAAGACCTGTCCTTGTGCCAGCTTCCTGCCTTCTTCAATAATGGTTCCTGTATTTAAGACGTGTAACTCAGGGAAATGAGAAAGCAGCACAAACTGACTGTTTTAGTTCAAGCGGTCAAGATGGATCCAGTTTATGCATCTGACGGGATGTGTGTACTGCAATGAAACAAAACACAGGAAGAGTTACACAAAAATACTTCAGACACGCACAATACTCTGAATGCTATGTTGTATGAGTTACCACCTCCTCATAGACCAACCAGTGGACTGCACAGGACATCAGAAACAACGTCGAGAGCCCTGGTAAAGTTCCTGTTGGCGTCTGTAGGAGATTTCAAGATAATGATGATCAGTGTGGCCACAGGGATCATGTGGGTGTTACCTGGTGGCAGATGGACATGCTCTCCCAAAAGGCAAAGTAGAAGGCAAAGATAGAGCAGGAATGAGAGTCGTGTTAAAAGGAGTAACAAAATGGCATTTTGAAGTCCTGCCTAGTTAAGCTGTTTGTAACCAGTCTTGCAAGTACAGTTTCTACAGAAGAACAAGAAAACACAACTAACCTTTATGGTTCAATTTCTTCAGCCTGCAGTTGTCATGAAAAGGCAAGTATCAAAAGAAAGAAAATGAGAATAATAGCAAAGAGAAATCATCTTTCTTGAGAATGAGCTGCAGTGTCAAGGGCTTATGGTCTACAGTGTGCTGATAAGACACGGCAATGTGTGAACTTTCCCTCCCAAAGCCATCCATCTCTATTATCGCTGCCTGGAGATGGTTCTCTGTCAACTTTGCATCTGCATCAGTAACTCATTCTGTTCAGCCATCTGTTCCACAGACATCAAACTGTTAAGAAGCCCCAGTACAGCGCAATCTAGTCCAGTAACACAGAAACAGAAAAGAAAAGATCTCATTACCATTTGAATTCACAGGCTCTCCTGTGATACACGTACAATATTTTTTATATTGACGTGAACATGGTAATTTGGTGAGTAAATTTTCGGTTATAACAAAGGGATTAAAATCAAACACATAATATGCAACAACTATGTTTCAAGGCAAAATAATTATTGAGTTAAACTAGGATTTAAGGTAGTTGTTTCTCACTTTGTAGTCTTTAACTGAGTTAAGAAAACATTCCTGTTAACTCTTACTTCTTCCCATTTTAACTGCTGAAGAGTTCACCACTAATTAGTAGTCTGAATGAGATAGGCATCTAAAACCAAGATCGCAAAAGAAAAATAGGAAAGTAGATTGTTGACAGGTTTCTGGTGCAATTTGAGGTTTCTTGTTTTGTTTTTCTTTATCCAAGTCCACATATGATAGAAACTTAGGATGTTTTATTTCAATTAGCCATGTTCTCTTTCTCAATATGTCACAAGAGCTTGTAAAGTTATATCTGCCTAATTCAGTGGCTTTTGATATTTCTTTTCTAGGTTTTTTAGCACTATAGAGCTAGGATAATTAAAGGCCAGAGAGCTGGATTCCATTCTGGCCTGTAAATCTTCAACAGAACTGGTGCTGAAGTTTCAATAACAAAATCATTATTGTGAATGATTACTGAGCCAGAGAAAACCATTGATTGACATTCAGATTCTTAACTGAATCTGCAGATGCTGCGAAGTGAGAAGGTTTGGTGGGGGGTCTGCGAGAGGCACTGAGACGGGATCTTACCCTCACGGTTTCAGAGAGCTCTCCTTCAGAGAAGCACTGCACTCCAGCGGTGCTCGGGGCTTGGGGAGGCAGGGACTGCAGAATCATGCAGGAGCAACACCTCAGGCCTTGTTCAAAGGCAAGTGAATGCTGTGTTTAAGACAGTAATCCCTTTGGCTAATTAACTTGTGATCTGATTGGTAAATTAGCCTGTATGAAGTTTTTGCTACCACAGCTCAAGCATTTTCAGTACCTAAGGGCTTTTGTTATTTAAAGGTGACTCTCCCAGGAGGTAGGCAAAGATTCTGCTTATGCATTGACCCCGTATACTCTTAACACATTATTAAATGTAATCATCTGCTGTGACATAATCTCCAGTGAAGAGAACTGGATATAGGGTCTGACACGGTTTGTGGCTGTGTAGCATCCATCCCATTAGATCCACTATACTCTTGAGCTGTGTGTTCAATTCTGTTGTGCTCTAAAGGTTTAATGCGACCTTTCTGCTTTCACGTGATGCTCTGACCTGCTCGCACAGTGACAGTGCACACAGCCTGTCTCTGGAGCTGACACTCACTCAGCGTTGATGCCTAGCTTTCACTTCACCTCTATCTCTGTTTTATGTAACTCTCCCCACACTGTCTCTTGGAAAGAAATGCACCAGACTAGTGTCCCCCAACAGAGCTGTGGTCTCTAAGGAAACTCGTGCATTAATTAAGGAACGGTATAACAGTATGGTAATGGGTATGGTTCTGTTTTGTTCACCAGTGCCCCAAGGAGCATCGTTTCACTTATATAAGTATTTTACTCCTCCCCCCACTAGCAAATATCAGCACATTTCTGTTAACTGTCCTGTGGGTATGTTCAAAACAATACTTTTGAGATAAAAATTTGTCTTTTGAAATAGCAAGCAAATTGGCACATGAATGTCATTTCTGCAGTAACTTGGCGCTTTCTTCTCTGGTTACTGGTTGTTGGCCTCCTCCTCCAAATGTTCTGGCACCGAAGCCAACACCCGTGGCCACACACTGGGTGTGCTTGGCAGCTGTGGGGCCCAGATGCCAACCTCTGGAATGCATTTTATGTACCAGTGTCTCTGCCTGTGGCTTGGCTTCCTGGCCAGCCTTTAGCAGAGTCTCTTCTCCGGACTCCTCTGGCTCCAGCGCTCACTGCTCTTGCGGCAGTGGAACTGCAGCACAGCATTTTACAGATGAGCTGTCTCGTCGTCCCAGGAGCTGCTTACCTGCGCCGGCTCCTGCAAAGATGCATACACTGGCTCCTTTTAGCGTGTGACGAAGAGATGTCCCAGTTGCCGTGCTCATTGTGGAGGACCAAGTGCATGGATTCCCAGGGTCTGAAGGGGCAGAGTACGCTGGCGAACCTGGCAGACACCGCTGAGAGGTATTTCTTGATGTCAGACATGGAAGCCACTGTCCACTGACCTCTCAAGAGAGGCAAACCTGCAGGAGACTCCAGTTTCTCCATCAAGTGTCAATTTCAAGTTCCTTTTAGCTAAGGCCCCTGGAACATTGGCTCAACATCAGATATTTTGCTTATATGGACTTGCATCACTCTTTCAGCAATTAGTGTGGTGATCTAAGCATAGATTTATCTCTGCTATTCCACAAGATTAAAAAAAAAAAAAAAAAAGAAAATCCACCTGGCAAGCAAGCTGTCTCATTGCCTGGATATATTTAACAAAATATATATAACAAAATATCCAATAAAACACTGAACAATGTCAGGAAACTTTGTTGAACGACCTCCCAGTGATAGAAGAGTCAAACTTGTCACTATATGTCAAGCTTGTGGTTTGACAACCACAGGTTCCCTCTCACTTTGTTATTTCAGACAGTTTTTGAGCCCAGTTGCATTTTGGCATGCATAGAGGCAACTGGCACATGGGTCCAGTACTTGAAGCAGCAGGTGGGAAATGAAGTGAAAAAGTTATAAAGATGTTGTAGAAGTTACAGAGAAAGGGTAGCATTAAATAACAGCATGTTCTCTTGGCTTCCGATATTAAAAGACCTCATCTCATAAGCAGGCCTACTGAATATTTTAAACATAAACCTCTGAGGATATTCATGTTTCAGTGAGTGTTACCCTGACATCATGCCATGAACGAGCTGGAAAACCATAGTGTTCCTTGATGAGAGCCACCGTAGCGTTCCCTGTGACATTTTCTGGCTGATCAGAGGGAGGTCTGGACATCCACAGCCATCTCAGCCACGTGGTGGTTCAGCCAGTTCAGAAGGGCTGATCACCAGTTCCAGGAACATCCTGACGCTCCTCGCTTGCAGCCTTGTTGCATTTCAGTAATGTGGAGTGGTCCTTCCGTGCACACATTTGAAAGAATGAAACAAAGTCCCAGCAGTGTGGAATGGGTGAATGGAGACTCCAGAGTCTCCTGGCACCAGTTCCACCTCTGTGTAGTTGCATTACTTCAGTTGGATTCGTGCTAGTTATCCAAATCTGAACTAGTAAGACTAGAACAGCAGGCAGCGCACTTCAAAGGTATACAGCTGCTGTCAGGTGTGAAGAGGGTCCTCTTTGCGTGCCATATACAGTAAAGATCAAAGTAGATGTATCTCTTTTTCATATCTATTTTTCATACAAGTTATGGGAGCGTACTCTGCTGGTCAAATTTGAAGGGTAAATGTTCATTCTTGTTTATTCTGAATGAACATGAAGGATCCCGGGTCACCTTCTGTTAAAGTAAAATTTCCTCCCGATCCCCGGCCCAGTTCCCCTTCCCCAGTGAAGAGCCCAGCTCTGCGTTAGCGGCTGCGTGTACGTGCAATGGAGATGAGGTGTCCGGGGATGCTGTATCTGTGAGGTACCCACTGTGGATAGATACAGTGTTATAGGTGTGCGTACAGTGTCCTGGTGCTATTAGCGAGCAGGGACAAACCACGTGCTGTCGGTTGTGTAAGGAGGGGGGGTATGGCACGGCGAGTGTGGGATCCGAGTACCTCCAGCACGGGCAGCGTGCGTCCACCTCCTGCTTCTCGGAGGTAGCAGCAGCCGGGGGGAGTAAATCTAACAAGTCTCAATAGACAAAGATTTTGTTCCTGTTCTTCCTGCCTCATGCCCACTCCTTTTTCTCCACACTACTTAGACAAATTATTACTTTTCCCTTTACGTTGTCACTTCATCCAGTCCAGCCCTGAGCCTTGACTGGTTTTGCATCTCCTTTAACATTCTCACCCTGGAGCTTTCTGCTGAGCATGCATGTGTTGTCTGTTCATGTGCAAATGTCAGAAATGTTCCTCTGTATTTATTGTGGTATTGAAACTTGGAGAAAAAGTGACGGGGCCTCATCTAAGTGCAGTCTTTTAGAGCCCGGTGTGGGTCTTACAGCCCACAGAAACATGCAGACTGCCTGTATTTTTCTTCTTTCATGGAAGAGCATTGCATAGCAATTAGCATTTGTGTTTGCTGGAGTTCACAGCTCAGGATGCAGCTCAAGACAGAATGCAAAGGAAACTAATGTGCTGCCAGAGAGAAGAATATGGAGAAGTTAAATAGTTAATTTTTAGTAGGCACAAATCACATTTCCATCAAGTGCAAGCAGTCAGCTGTTATTGTAGGTCACTAAGATACAATGAATTATTTTCTGCAGTTCGTGGAAAACATTAGGCAGCTGTAATAAAGTCAATGGTATTTCCTTCCTTACTGAAACATTACTTCAGCAAAACCCCCTCTTTTCTTAAAACACCATTTCATAAAATTTCATTAATTTCTTCTTTTTATATTTTTTAATTTCTTTTATTGATTGCTGCAGACAGAGAAAACACTGAGGGAAAGGTATCAGAAGTGGCTTTTCGTGTTCAGATGGATAACAATGGATCTAAACTAAGAAGGCTATAAACAGAAGGGGGAAGGGAGCACTTCAGTGGCCTTTATATAACATAGATATTCAGTCCAGGAAACATACCACAACATAAATGTCTTTTTAAGACATTAAAACTCAGCTTAAACAAAAACTAGAGTATTTCATGCCATAGTTCATCACATTTATTTTGCCATATATATTTCTCCATAGTTATTTGTAGTAACATACAAAGTTACTGTTTTCAAAGTTTATCTTGCTTTATAAGCATGTATCTAAATCCTGATTAAAGAATCTTTAATAAACCCTTTTGGCCAGACAGTAATACATCTTTTGCTCTTGTTTTCTTTTAAGATCTGATGAGCATGAAGAATTTAAGGGTTCCTGGGAATTCTGAGTGCATCGATTAAGAAATGGTAAGTTTTCTTTTGGGACGCTAATCAGTGGTGAATCTCTCAGAAAACTGGGAAATGAAGAACAATAGACCCTGACTGTACACAGGCAAAAACTGCTCAGCCAGCTGGTTGGGCATTATCAGGGAAACACTTTTACTTTCTACAGGGAAACAGCAGCCTTAGTGTTTCAAAAATCTGCGTGGTCCTACGGATTGGCTCACAAACAGTAGCAGCTGGACCTCAAGTTAGGTGCCTGCACTTCAGTGAGCAAACTTAACATTACAGCAGAGGAATGAGAAAAATGTGGGAATTAGTGAGGGTTAGAGGGGCGTGTTTGGATGGGGCATTTTCACTAGCTGGACAGGGATACAGCTTGGATAAAACCTGCAAGGGCTGCTGTAAATGTTGCATTAGCAGTTGGCACACTCACTTTATTTTAACATTGTTAGCACTGTATTAATAAGATGGAGTTTCCTTCCCTCCCTCCCTTTCAAATGACTTTAGCTACTTCAGATATGTGTCCAACTCAATATGAGTTCAGAAATGCCAGATCACACAGTGATTTTTCCTGAAAATTCAGAAACAGTATCCTTGCTCTTGGAGAGCTAGTGACAGTTTCTAAAGGTTTTTAAAAATGGTGTTGCTGGAGTAGATAGATGCTGGCCCCACCATAAGAGGGAGTATTACTGTCTCTAGAGAAACACGTGGTGTTTGTCCCTAGGCAATAAACTGCTTAGCCTGGTGGCTTTCGGGACGTTTCCCTGATGGGGAGGAGCTCATGTTTCAAGGAGTTAATTCATTTGGCCTTACACTTATCTCTGGTTTATAATGTGTGCCTGTTAATACTATGTCATCCCCAAACTAGTGGGACAACCTCCGAACTGGTGAAAATTCTAGAAACTGTGAGGAATATACCACCTCATTCTGCTACCTCAGAGACTTCCTGGGTTGCTGCAAACCTGCTGTGGATTTGCAATTGGCAGACAAGGAACTCAGTTTCTAGAGCAATCAGCAAGATTTACGTGCCTACTCAGCTACAGCATTTTTGAAATTCTTACTACAAATCTATTTGAGACCCTTAAGTATTTTTTATTACCAGCCCTCAGCTTCTTACCTCACTGTAGTGAAGCAAGAGCTCCCACCTCACGTCACACCTTTTGTCCATCTCGGCTATATTGTCTATTGGCAGCTCTTTGAGGAAGAGTTTCTCTCTCTCGGTGTATCTGCATGGTGTACAACACCCACCCTGGCTAGAGAGCTCTGTTACAGGTCTCCGTTTGGCAGCCTGTTAGCATTGGGAATGCCACGTAGAGCTGTGGTTGTTCACATGCAAGAAAAACTCTACGGGGCAGGACTGGCATTGTCTGAAGGGGAGCAGAGTGAAGCAAAGAGGGTGGCTCCCTCCATCTGGCAAAACAATGGTTGATACTTACTCCATATAAGAAAATGAAAAGTACAAGACTGAGGGCTGGTAAAAAATCATAGAAGCTGGAGGACAATGCAACTTGGTCTTGGAGACTTTTATTTTCTGACAAGCTCTTTGATTAACGTTCAGTTGCATAACTTAGAGTAGGATTGGTTAATTTAGAAGAAGTTAAAAAAAAATTATGAGTTGTGCTGTGAATTCTGGACTAGCCAGATGTCAGGAGCAGCAGTGAGCTAAGGGTACATCAGTGTATACATCACATTCTGGTCTTTGCGCTCCGTGCTGAAATGTTCATTTCCTATTACCAGAGTTCTGCTCGTGTTTCGAAGAGGTGATAGTGGTAAGTGGCTTGCTCTATGTTGATGCTACTTTCTGTCTGCAGTTCCTAATTTGTTGCATGTGTATTTGATGAGCTTAACAAAGCCAAACATGCATCTCAAAATCTTTTTTGCTCTTTTTTTCTACCCGCCTTACGTTTTCTTACTACCTTATTGAGCATTGTGGGTATGAATACATCTTGCTGCAGTTTCTTAAAAAGGGCTGATCCTCAGGAGGTTCATCTACCAGTAGAGCAACCAGCTGAACTGAGCTGCCCCGTTTGAAGGTTGGAGAACTAACAGGAGCAGCCTTCAGCCCAGTATGGAGGTCTGCACGGCCGTATGCATACTGGCCTGCACCATAAGGCAGGCCTGGAGATGTACAGCTGTAGCTCTCGAGGTGCACTTGGCAGAGCTGTGCCTTGGTAATACGTTATTTGATGCATTAACATCACAAAAGACTGCTTATCTTTAACCAAATATTTCCAGACTATAGGCAGTGGGTTACTAGTCACAACTATTTAGTTAAGACATGCCAAAATGGGTGTTATCTGCCTTTTATTATTACTTGTCTTCCAACTGCATTCTAAAAAAATCATATACTTTTTTATCTTCTATATAGTCCCTACCCCATAATAAAACCCTGTTTGTGCCATGGCTTTAGCACCAAGCAGACCCACAAAAAGCTGTGAAATTTGACTCTGGAAAAAAACAAATTATATTTAGTAATATAGTAATAATTTAGTAACTTTAAATCACAGGTTCGCAGCTTGTCTTGAGTAACCTTTTTTGCCAATAACACACCTTCATTCTTACACTGTGAGCATTTCTACAGCAGAACCTTATCTGTCCTGCAGTTAAACTGAGTCACTCATTGTCTCATCAAGGCTGAGATCACCAGAGATCATTAGGTCATCCAGTCTAATCAGTACATCACAGGCTGTGGCTTTTCACTTCACTCACTCGCCGCCATGCTCTATCTTGTCTCCAGCTAAACTGTGCACTCGAAGAAGATGGTTCTTCTCACAGGAGATTTCTCCATTTGCCCCTAGTAGTTTGCTCCCTGTTTAGCTACCACCAATTTACACTTTTGTTATTCTCTTTCTTCTTTATTCTAGGAAGTAATTTTTCAGTCTTCCAATAACATAAACAATTGTGGATTCTTCTTGTACGTGATTCTCAGGCAGCTTGGAATAACTTTGCGTTCTCCAGTTCCTCAGTATTTTTTAAAGTATCTGACACAATGGGATTCGTGTAACCTAAGGAGAAGTGCCTACGGTGTGCCACAGCCAGCCATGTTCAGGCTATTTTAGGATGCTATTTTTATAATGAAAAGAGCATCGCCTTATATGAGTTTGTTTCCGTTGACTCTGAAGGCCATGTAGAGATTGGCACCTGTAGAAGGCTGCGCTGTAGGTGTGTGCGACTGGGTGAGACACACTCCGTCGCAGGACTGTGCGTAGCATCATGATGTTGGCCACACCAACACAATCACAGAGGTGCCATCATCTCTCTGGTCTTGCTCGTTACTCCAAGTGTATCCAAAGATGTACCTATCATGTGGGGGGTTCATGTGAAACTTTATTTCCAGCGTGACCTGTAACTTCTGAGTGTTTCTTGAGTAGGTGTAGTAGCTTTGTGGTAGGGATTTAGTGAGGGACACGAGCAAGGTAAAATACAGGGAGAAGTATTGTCTTTGTACTAGGACAACTCAACTAACTTTTTCCATATAAAATTTTCCTTGCTGTTCCCCACTCAGAAGGTGGTGTTGTCATGCCGCCTTCTTCCATGCGTGTCCTCCATTTAGCTGGATTAAAATGTGTCTTGCTGGGTGGGATCAGCTGATTACTTCATGTAGTTCCTCTGCGTTACTGCAGCAGCCATGTCCTTGCCTGCTAGCATTAGCACCAGGAGTCTCAGATTTACTCCCAGGTCATTTGCAAAACTGCTGGATAGCACGAGGCATAATAATGACAGAATGAGTCTCCAGGGAAAAACGCTTGTTCAGATTTTTCAATTACTTTCTAAAAATCTTGTTAAACTTGTTCATAAACTGTTTTAATGTGTGATGCACTGAGCAGTGGCAATGCTCCTCAGAATGCTGGGTAAGACTTACGCATCCTAAGAAGTGCACTGTTTTCCCTGTCCAATTACCTTTACCAAACAAACGTGGAGTTTATATATTTACAGTTTCTAAGAGTGGACACTTGAGAAGACCTTGGGAAGGGTTAGAGCTTACAGGGCACTGAGAGCAAGGAGGAACAGTGGGAAGCGAGAAGCTTGTTGAGAACAAAGTTAACCAAAATTGATACTATTTTTGGGATGTATGTCTTAAAAAAACATGCTCCTTCTTGCTTAAACAGTCTCACTGTTTTCTTCAGCTGATATAAGTAGTTCTTGCATTTATTTCTGAAGTACAATTCACAAGGGTAACATTAGGCTAACAAATCTGTCTGGAGGGAAATCTGTGTCCTCGTTACTCATCTGAGTCAGGCCAAAGAAATGTCTTTAACTGTTCTTTTCACTTCTGATATTAGTTTTTGCTTTTGAATACAATGTGTTTGTTATTTGGGGGAAGTCCAACAAACTGAAGACAAGTTTAAATGTACCACGCAAGAGCCAACTAGAGCTGAAACAATCTTATACCTAATAGCTGGAAAGGAGGCAAACACAACAAAGTGAGCAGTTGGTTAGGTGCTGTGTAGCAGCCCCTGTCGCGCTGTGTGAACCAGAGGAGCTGAGCCCTGCTTGGTGCCGCTGTGGGTCAGAGGAAAATCCACCAATATCAATAAAATGACAAACGCAAAGCTGGTACGTGTTAAACCAGAATCAGACCTAAGAGGAGAGCACTTGGCTTGAAAAACTTTTTTGGGATTTATTTAAACTGCATTTAGTAAAAAATAATGACATTTGTAAACAGATTTTGGAACAGCGTGAGAAGGTAAAGGAAATTCGTTGGGATTTAGTAATGTACAGAAAATCCAGAGCTGGGGACTGACTGAGCACAGTTGGGGATTATGCAAACTCCAATCCAGTTGTGTACAATAGGAACCACCATGTCACATCAGAGCAAAGAAGGAGAAATGAAAGGGTACTTTTAAATCGTTAGAGAATTTGGGAGGAACAGATATTGAGAATTACTTTCTAGCTGCAGAAAAATAGTTAAGGTAAAAAGTAAAGAAGGAAAAAAAGAAAACAAACACTTAAGACACTTAAGAGATGATAATAGAAGACAAATCACCAGATTAGAGGAGAAACTGGAAGATCAGAAAAATACATATAGATCTATATAAAGTCTGTAAAATGAAAAAGGAAAATCACTCCTAAGTGGGAATGATTTATGATTGTATAAATACAATGTCCCAACTCAGTAATTATAGGAAGGAGATC
>JAOXJK010000012.1:25268603-25301423 GCA_025774025.1 Xenus cinereus | reverse complement strand
CCCCCCTTCCCCCTCATAAACCGCCAGCCGCCCCCGGACGGGCGAAGGCAGGCGAGCGGGGGTTGTGTGTGGGCGCATCTCGGGGCAGATTGGGCCCGGCGGTGCCGTACGCCGGTCATTTCAAAAAAAAATATCTCTGGGAGGAACTTGAGGGAAGCGAGGTTGAGCGCTCCCGCCTCGGCTGCTCCTCGCAGCGCTGAGGGGAGGCGGGGAGCGGGGGACGGACGGACGGACGGGACGTGAACTTTCATTTTCACGCAGAAACCCCTCGTCCACCCTCCGTCCCCTCCAAGTTCATGAGGTACCTGACGGGCGGGTGGAGGCTCCCGTCCCCCTTGCACAGCTGGGGAAAGCGAGATGGAGGGTTGCGAGCTGCTGGAAGCCGCGGGGGGAAGGCAAGGCGACAGTGCCGCCGGTCTGCACTTGACTTTTGACTGTGAGGGATCCGTTCCTGTGGGCTCCCTCTCCACGGGCTCCCCGCACCCCGGCCTTTGTAGAGAGACCCAACGCATCCCCGCCAGCGGCTCCCCAGCAGTTTTGACTTCAGTGGGCCTTTTTTTTTTTCTTTTTTTCTTTTTTTAATCGGATGCCCTTTTTTTAAAAAAAAAGGGAAAGGAAATCAAGAGGCCTCGGACCTGCAAGCTGTTGTTCCCATGACTTTTGGGGGAAGATTTTCAAAAGTACATAATGAGAGCTGGCGAGCTCTTGTTCCCACTGACTTTCAAAATCTTCCAGTCTGGGAGCTAGTCCTCTGAAACTCAGCTGGGCTACTTGCAGGCGAACGTTAACAGGCTCAGGGCCTAATGCTTCTCATGATTCCACTCCCTTTCTAGAGCCGCACTGACAAAAATATAAGCAGAACAAGTTTTGAAAGGAGAGGTAATTTCTCTCTCTCTCTCCTTTTTTTTTTTTTTTTTTTTTTAACCAACTGACACAGATGAAAACAGCGAGAGCTTTTTGGGCTCAAAAAAGCTTAGACCATCATGGCTACGAAAACTCCTGCTACTCAGAAAATCTGTCATTCTGGAGCTCCTTAGAGAAAAAGTAGTGCAAGGCAACATGTAAGTAATCAGATAGATAATATTATGCATTTCTGTTACTATATTTTTCTCGGATTTGAAGTTTGGAATTGCTGGAGAAACTGATTCCTCATTTTTTAAACACAAGTTCTCACTGAAAATTAGCCAGATGAAAAAACTCCAGTTCATAAAACCTTTATGTTAAAAAGGCGGAAATATAAATTATTTGCAGTGTATTTACGTTTTTGCTCTTATTTTATCAAAATTGCAGTGTGCGAAATTTTTAAAAAGTGCATTTCAGCTGAAAAAGATGTTAGTAAATGTTTTCTAATTTTTTTTTCTGAAGGTTATGTGCCTGTGAAAAGAGGACTTTGCAGTAGAAATAGCAATAAAGGCAGTATAAAATAAAATAAAATTATGATGTTGCTGATACCACTTCTCTGTACTTAGATTATGTATAGTTTTGCCCTAAAATAATTCTCATTATTATTTTTCACCCATTTTTCCACCCATACTATAAGATAGAGAAGTTATAACAGGACATTATATTCTCTTATATAAATCACACTATTGTCCTTTCAGCTGTCATTCCTAAGGTTTCATTAAGATTTTTAATGGAAGTGAAATTTTTACATCTCCTTATATCTAATACTTGCTCTCAGATTCCATACTTGATGCACATAGGCCCTGATCCTGTATAAACCGAAATGTGTATTATTATGTGTAAGCACACTGAGTAGTTCTCTTCATTATTATGCTCTTGTAGTTTGGACTTAAGCAGCTAATAGTGATATTACACAATCATTATTCTCAGTATTACTTAGAGCTGCACGAAACGTAAACCTAAGGTAATCATCTTGATTTTACATCTTCCATTCATATCTCTTGAGTTAAATAATGCACAATTATAATAATTTAAGGGTCAGAATGGGTAAATAGTTTAACTGAGTATCAGAAAAAAATGAGAAAGGCAATTGCTGTCTAAAAATCCATGTAATAACGAGGCGAGTATTGCATTCTCTTTCTGTAGCATCTGGGAGAGGGTCATCAGTTTGTTTCCTCGGTGACTAGTGAAGCCAAAAAGTCACAGCAGGAAGACAGCCGAGGACAGAAGGGAGAGAAGGGGATTTTGAGCCTCACCAAAAGTGATGTTAATTCTTTAGGTCAAATTTCCATTCCAAACAACGTGGGCCCACCAGAATGGTGGAAGTCTTATCTGCTGTGGTGGCAAACATGAGGTTAAGCTGCAGTTTTTTTATAGACTCCTTTCCCCGTACAGTTCTCATTACAGCAGTGCCTGAACAACTCCTAATAGTGCCTGTCCTCTGTAATAGATTCCTCTCCTTAGAGTGTCATTGTATTGTCAGAGAATCTCCTCATACTGTAATAAGTGACATGACCAGCATTTATCATATTACCGGTTCTCTTGTTGCCAGGGGAAGGAGCATGTGCAGTTGAATGTTTTCAGTTTATTTTATCTGTCTTTTCTTCCATATAGGTGTTACGTATTTATGTTAGTGAGGCAAGGTCAAAGTAATACATTTTGTTCTTCAAGCAAAACACAGGTTTCTGATGGCCCTTAGCTCCTAGGCACATTCATTCCACAGGCTTGCACCAGCCTTCAGAAAGTTCTGTCTCCAGAAATGGTAGCTCTTTCCCCCTTGTTGCACAAGTTCTCTTACGTCAGAAGAGGGAAACTGATGACAATTGGAACCAGTCTAGAGACCTAGTATGCATTTCTTTAGGAATCCTGGACTTAGGCCCTGGAGGAACTCGAGACCCTGAATTTGTAATTTAAAACTCTAGAGAAAATCAGTATAGATTGGAAGAGAGGGGCTTACTATAACCCACATTGCTGAGGTGACATCCTCCCAGCTTCCTGTGCTTGGAGTTTCCTGTGTGTAGCAGAGTGTGCTTGGGTATACTTAATTACCTAGGTCCAGTTGTTGAGAGGTGGCAAAACCAAAGCCAGGTGCTTATCTGCCAAAGTGGCACAGAAGCTTATAGCTACTCAGGGATGATTAGAAAGCTGGAGGCTGTCTTCTGACTCAGACACACATTACTTTACAAATTACCTTGCTATGTGTTTCTAAGATCTATTTTGCAACTATGAGGATTAGAGGAATTTGTTGTAATGAAAACTGGCATGGTGTCATTACCGTGTAACTTTTTAGTTAGATTCTTTGGCTTGCCTGGGTACTTTTACTTTCATCTGGTCCAGTTCCTATGTAAGTTAGACCAGTTGGAGGGCACCAAGATACACCCACATGTAGTATTTTTAGTGATCTTTCCAATAATGGCACATCTACCTGTTGTTTTGGTATTCTGTGTTTGTATGGCATATGGACATACAGCCAGTGGGAATTCCAAATATTTTTCTATTTGTTTTTCTAATTTGAGCCCTGCTTGCCTCTGATGCTTGTCCAGCCTTCTGGATCCCTGTTATAGATTTATCTAAGCCTCCCTTCAGACCTCTTCTGTAAATTTGATATCAGTTGACGTTTAAAGTTTCAGTTTAATAACCTAGTAACTGTAGTTGAATGTTCTCTTTCATGTATGAGTTTTCTACTTCTTTCTGTAGCCATTCGGTCTCTGATTTACCCTGACAAATATAGGATTTGGAATTCATTACTTTTGCAGTTTCAGTCTGCTAGCAATGATAAAGGTTGTAATCTAGAAAGGACTGAAGTAGACACCAGTTACTATTGTACTGAAAACAGAGTTCTGAATTTCCCAGTATAGACCTGGTCTAGGGATGCTTCTGTAGGCAGTAACGACTGCAAGAAGTATGTGCAGACTTGCATCTGCTTTATTAGATTTCCTATAAACTTCCAGATGAGAAAAAAAAGAAAAACCCATAGCTTTTTTTTTTTCCTTTTTTTTTTACTGTAGACTACCTCCTGATTTTTCAATAGCCAACTTTCAATTTAATTTTTTTTTCAGCCTCTAAAATGCTTAATGTAGCATAAAGACTAATAGCGTAGTCGAATGGTTGGATTTACTGTATTTCGTTCAGGTCTTATAATGTTGACTAACATAGCTATAGGCCTGACTCATAATAACGAACATATCCCTGAGGATTTAAGAAAGATTTGTTATTAAACTTAGGTTCTGTGGTAAAGTTTTGCTAAAGTGGCCTAACTGCAACTTCTAAATGCTTTAATACTTTTGTGGATTTCATGGTTGTGAAAAGTGCTGGCTTGGTATCTGTGAAAACTGAAGCCCATTCTTTATTCATGGATTAATTACAGCAGAGCAGTTGCCAAGTGATCTTCTCCACAGCACCCATGAACTTCAGCCTTGAACTGAAGAGGACTCATCAAATGGTGAGAAAATAGTGTGACTGTCGTGACTATTAAGTTATCGAGGGGATGCTCTATCTCTTCTTAGCATTGATTCTGTTATTTAATAAGTATTGAAGTTAGATTTTTGTAGGGTGATTGCTGGGACCGTAACCCTCCCCCAGTACTTCAGCTGTTAATTTCTCAAGCTTTGCTATCTTCTTAGCTGTCCTTGACTTTTCAAAAATAATTGTTAGTGATACACTGTATTCATTAGCTAATTTCTTTATTACTTGCTTTAGCCATAGTCCTATGCATGTGCTTAACTCTGTTCACGGGTAGTTTTATCGGTAGCACTGCTTAGAGGAGTGAAGTTCAGATATGTGGAATTGTTTGAAAGATTGAAGCTTAAACTTTGCAGATAGGTATGGTTGCATTTAAATGAAATGCTACTGAAATGAATGCAGGAGTGGGGGATCTGGAAATGCTTTAGCTAGTACTAATTTGTTTGCTTTTATGCTGTTCAATTTATTTCTTTTGAGACAGCTTGGTGTACGTCGTTCATTTGCTTCGCTAGTTTCCCAGTTTCTGGGAAATTTTGAAATTTGAGGTTCAAAACATTTATAAAATTTTAGTAATGCTTGTAATTCTCCTGAGAATAACAAACCATTATTTTATTTAACCATTTTATGAAAAGGTGACTGCATCTATAGAGTAACTAATTCTATCTCTAACTCGCTACCTTAATCAGGTCTTTAATCTTATTCTAGTGCCCTACCTTCATTAAGTAATCATTCTTATATGTATGGATTTATTAAGCATACATCTTAAAAACAGGGAGTTTCCTTTTTTACAGCTATAGATAAGGGATGGAATATTGATAGCAGGGGGTTGTGTGTGTAAGAATATAGCTGTTGAGTGTTGATATTTGTTTTCTGGTCATTTAGATAGGTGACAGCTTAAAATAATGGTGCACAGAATGATACATAGTTCAGGAGACAGATCACAATGATCAGAAGTTCACAGATATTAGGGGGAAGAAATTTGCAAACCAGAAGACTATAGTCACTAAAGACAGAAAAAAAAATAATTAAGGAAAACTAATGTATATCTAAATTTTTTAAGTGACATGATGAAAGAAGACTTGAACTTTCAACTATGACAAGGAAAGGACTGAAAGGGAACTGGCATGGAAACAGGTGAAAGTCTGAAATGGAAAAATGTAAAAATTCACTGGAATTAGGACAAGTTCCTGGAAACTACAGTATTTTTATCAGTGCATGCTTCCAAACCTTGGAAAGATAAACCAGGAAGCTGTAGATCAATGGACTTAACAACAAGCATATGAGAAAATCTTGGAAACAGTCTCAAAAGATATGGTGTGGGAGCAGCTGGAAAGTACATTTTATTGTCTCAGACAGATGCTTAACAGTTTCACAGAACCCTGAAGACACAGCTTCTTGCCCTGAATGGGTGCAGTGAACACAAATGTGCAAAAAAGCACTTTACAGAGCCCAAAACAGTATCAATACTGAATGAAAAAGGCAGGAGCTGGAATAAGAAACGATGTGCTTAAATAAGAAGCAATCTGGCAGAAGAGCAGGGAGAAGCAGGCTTGAAGAAATGGTACCAAAAGCAATTCAAAGTGGGACTGAAGCCTTATACAGTGGCCAGGACACAGTGCCGTGTAGTCCCGGCATAAATGTGTTACTGGGGAAAATCATTCCACTACAACTCCTCATGTGGCAGTAGGATAAAAAACTAGGAAGGAGGAGAAAATACCTGTGAG
The DNA here is from genome assembly GCA_025774025.1 of Xenus cinereus. NCBI lineage: Eukaryota > Metazoa > Chordata > Aves > Charadriiformes > Scolopacidae > Xenus > Xenus cinereus. The sequence goes on along the minus strand of JAOXJK010000012.1, from coordinate 25,295,334 downwards.
TAAGATTAATTTAGATTATTTCACTGGCACAAGTTTGATTTTAAAGCATCAGATGAAGCTTCAGGAAAACCAGGTAACTCAGTTGTCAGATCCAAAGAGGGATTTGGCTGCTTTCTCTGGAAAGTGAACTGACTAAACAAATGCATACCCCTGTGCTCATAGCCATGGCTGAAGTTTTGTAACCCAGCTGGTAAAACACAATATATCCTTATCTGACAGGCCTTGAATAACTTGCACACCATAAAAAAATACCAAATATTTCTCTGCTATTGAGGAGAAAGACGTATTTTCTGGTTCTCCTCAGATGGGAGAGCTGGATTTTTTCCCATATATATTTGTCATCTGTGTTCTGAAGGACAGCGGGTCAAGATAACACACGTCGCACTCAGACATCACCCTTGCCTTGATAAAAGGATCTCACTCTCCTGGCTTCTGAAACCTCTTTTTCCTTACAGGTTTTCTTTTGTATTTGTGTTGCTTTTCTGGTAGAGATCCCTGTATCACTACGGGAGCTTCCACACAGGTGTGATACCTGTTCACCAAGTTGGGAAGTTAATTGTATTTTTACTGTACTGATGGTCATTCTGCCTACAGCCTGGAGAAAGATTTGGGGTTCAAAGTGTAGGTGCTCTTTCCCCTTTACCACAGAACTATCCCAAATATGTGCCAGTATCTGGGGAGCAGAGAAACACATCTTGCATTTAAGAAGTGAGGATCCCAGGACCGCAGCACTGACCTGCTGCCAGGGGATGGACTGTCTCCAGCTACGGGTGTGCACTGGAAAGGGCTTATCCCAGCTGCCACCGGCGCTGGGGCTCTCGAACAAACGACACAAACTACCTCCCTTCTACTCCGTCCTAGGGCTTCCTGCAGAGATTCGCACTCATTTTTGTCTCACTTGTACCTGTAAAGAGAAACTGATACCCGAGTTGTTCTCGTGCAGCTTGGCTAACTCGCCAGCCGCTGTCTCAGACAGGGGGTTCAGAAATCACCCAGAGCCGGGGAATCTGGCCAGACCTCTGCTTGCATTCCTTCTGGTCAGCGCCAAACAGCCAAAGCCTCCACCAGCTCACCTGTGCCCTCCCCTTTACTCCAACAGAAACCAGGTAAGCAATCACATCCTTACACGGGACTTCGTCTGAGCTGTAAACACAAAATGCAACAGCTTTAACTGAAGTCCTGCTGAGGTGAGTTACCACAGGTTGTACCTTCTGGGGACTGGGTTGAAATATTCTTGTTTTGTCATCGCAGAAGCATTTACACAACAAGAAATAAAGGACTCTTGCACCATATTTACGTTGCTGACATCTTAGTTATGTGTGGGAAATATCAGATTCTCAGAAGATGTAATGAAAAACGGAGAACTTGTGATTGTACAGAGGTCACAATTTCCTTACTCCAATGAGAGAACAGTTTATACCATCTGGTAGAAAATACATGCTGATCAGAGTATCTTACGTTCACTGCTGACTCCTTTAACAGACTGACCATGTTTTTTCACCATGACAATTTAAAAGCTTCCTCATAAATATTTATCATCCTTCCAATCTGAATCTCTGAAATAACTGCTGCAAACAAACTTGTTGGCCTTGCCTACCAAGTCCACAGTATTTGGACTATTTTGCCTCTTTTTATGTAACCCCGTCACTCCATATGGTGCATCAAAGATGCCAGCCTTTGTTTGCTGTGTATCTGCCTCTCTCAAATCTCTTTTCCATGCTTTCCTCCCTGGTGTTTCCTATGAACAATTTTCATACGCTTTGTTCTTCAGCTGGGTCACAGGACCTTTATTTTCTGCACTGTAACTCTGCGAGACCTGCTTTCAGAACAATTTCTACATCTGCAATAAACTACATGATTTAAAATAGCAAATCTGAGGGACAAAGTCTCTTTGCTTGTAGTTTTAGAAAAACATTCTCAAAATTGCCATTGTCAAAATGTATTCAGTTGCTATAAGTCAACTTTTCTTGTACTTTTTTTTTTCTCCTTCAATCTACTCAGGCAGTCTTTACAATGGGGCAGCTTCTCTCGTGCTTGTATAGTATCCATGAAAACAAACGATGATTTGTTTTAATAAATAGCTATGATAAATAGAGAAATACTCAACCGTAATAACCCTAGAAAAATGCAAGCTCAGTCATTTATATGGAAGTAGTAGAAAGAATGGTAATTCAAGGCCTTCAGTTCTAAATGTGGTTTTACAGACTTCCTGTATTACGGTTTGTTCTGGAAGAGCCCTGAGCACCACACAGGATCCAAACTTTACTTGAAATCAATGTGGCAAATTTATCTTTGGCCAAATTTTGTGAGTGGAGTTAGGCCAGATACAGAGTTGGCTCCATGTCTGGAGTCCTAGCCTGCCTGGAACGAAAGTTAGACACCATAACAATTTCTGTTAAAGGTCTTGGATTGGTCTTAGACATGTTCAAAAGCATCAAGAGGCATCTATTTCTCTGAAATAACAAGTAATTGAAGTCATCATTACCATTTCTTGCTTTCAAATATAGACACAGAGTAAAGATTTTGTGGATTTAATACCAGTTAGTTCTGTTGATGTCTATAAATGGCGTGACTGAAAATCATTACACTGTCATAGTGAAGTTATAGTAGACACTCTGTTACACTAAAATTTCTTTGAGACACATGTATTACTAGCTTACTTACTCCCTATGGTATTTGTTGCCAATTGTTGACATTTATAGCAGCAAATTTGATTATTTTTTCCATATAATCATATTTGAAAATGTGCACACTTTCTGTCTTTGCCCATACCCCCTAAAGAGTTTTCATTTGCTGTCATAGAATCGATATTTTGTCTACAAGATGTAATGCCAGCTTTTAATACTTGATTTTTTAACAGAAGACTTAATTTATTATATTTTTTTTTAAACAAAAAAAGGATCTTCATCTTACATTGCCCTTTAGGAAAGAAGCTGAGCAATGTGGCTGGAACCAGCTCTCTCCAAGTGTTAATTGTTGTTTGACTTGACAATGCGAAGTTGAGAACACTGTCTGTAAGGCTCCCGTGCCATAACAGTTACAGCTGGATTTAAGGAATCATCCTTTAAATGACTATAGTGAAACCCATCTCCCTAAAGCTCTATGGACATCATTCTTCTAGTTATAGCCAAAGAAATGAAAATGCTCCCTATTTTACTGCCATGTGACTATTGACCTGGAAGCACACGTGTGTGTTTTGTGGTTGCTGTGAAGTTGTACACATCAGGATTGTGCTAGGGTTATTCTTGTTGTTGTTATTCGCATGCATTCACAAGAACTTTGTTTTTCAATCTGCAGTCAGAAGCAGATTTTCTGGTAAAACTGACAAGAGTTGCAGTTGAGTTTCCAGGTAGGGTTACATGGTTTCAACGACAGAGTGAAGGACGTGAGTTTCTTCTATGTTAGCCAGTTTCTGAAAAATCTAGAGGTTTAATTTGTTTCTGAACAAGCATTCAGCTAACATGCCTGTTAACACGGGAATCTCATAGAGCAGCACTTAGCAGTAGAAACTCAGCACGTACAGAACGTCGTGTTTAAAGACCGTTCAGTGCAGCAGTACCTTGAGGCTGGTTCTTTGGCACAGGTTTCTCAGTCTACACGTGCTGCACCTTTTCCAGGCCGTTTTTAAGCAGCGCTGTTCTATATGATAGTAAACTGAATGGTCAAACAGTGAACTGAACCACAGCATCCGTGATAGAATCTATTGCCACAGTTTTGGCTTCAAATGTCGGCACTAGTGTAGAGGATGAAGAAATGTGTGATCAAAAAGTGATCACACATATCAGTCTTTTAAACAACCATTCACATACCAACCACTGAGACACAAAGCACGTCCGTTCTACTGCTGTGGGTGGTCTGCAGGGCCATTCCTGTTCACAGTCACCAGTGGCAATAGCCACCACCTTGTACTGTTTCAGAACTACACTTTCTTTGGCTTTTTGATGCTCAGCAATTGGATATAAACACAAATTAAGAAACAAACATCACTCAGCTCTGCCTAAACTTGTCCCACGTCTCCCATACAGATAGTCACACTGGTCATCTACAAACCACTGTCACCTTAGATAGGAGTGAACCTTTTTCAACAAGAGAACTGACTTCTGGCACTGGAAACAGCAAAATAATTGATAAGGTGCAAATTACCATCCATGATGTGGAGCAGACACAAGATGGGATGATACATGCCTTTTTCCACCAAGCTCCACTGATGTTTATAGACAGGAGAGAGATGTTCAGCTGAGGTCCAGATGCTGGAGGGAAGTGTGAACACAACAGCATCCCTGTGTGCCTAAATTCTGCCTTACTCTGCCTGGTGTTACCTGTTCCAGTAACTACTGTGTCTCTCCTCACTCTGTTCATTAACCCATCTTCTCTCCCCATAATTCCTGGAGAGTCCCAGCTGTCAGGCCCATGTTTGCTCAGCTCGTCCCAGTTTTTCATTATGTTTCTAACACCTTCACTAAAGCACTTTTAAGATTATTGTAATGGAAAGATAATATACTGCTGGTGATCTATTTCTTGGAAACCTCTGAAATGCTTCTGCTGGAACATAGACTAACCCGACTGAAGCAGAGGATATGGATAACTTAATTCCAGAAGTCATATTTTAACAAAATTATAGACACCTAGTAGTAGTCTTAGGAGGTGTCAGAATACTTCAGCTGTAGATGATGTTACTGTTTTTACCTACAGTGCTGAGAAATCTTGCTGTAGTTCTGTTCCCATTAAATACCAGCCTGATCACATATTCCTGATTTAGTGTCAGTAAAAATTAAAATGCTGCCTCAGAAATATGACTTTTCAACTGCAATTAGCCATCCTTATTACATTAAAGCTGGATGGCAAAATCAAGTAAGCTCCCAATAAAAGATTTGAGGTTTATAGTCTGTCTTCTCACCGTATATAAGACTTTCACTGCTGTACATAAAGCCAGGTGTAGCACATACCATTCAGGTCTGTAGCGTATATATAATAGTCAATAATAATTTCTTAGTCTTCATAATCCCTTGACGAATGTTCCCTTTTATGCAATACGTGAAGAAACTGAGGACTGGATCATGAGAAAGTTTACATTGCAGCTCTGTCATGGCTTATGTTTGCAGAATTGGATGCGACAGGCAATTTTTAAGATTTTTTTAGCAGAATTTTGTGGTTGTTTTCTCCATCTCTTTCTGCTGCTCCCTACTTTTACCTTCTCCTCTCTGTGTCCATTTCACTTCTCTTCCTTTTCATTCCTGTCTCCATATCCCCTTCCCACTCAATTCTAAGTGATGCTTGGCAGAGGGACAGCGAAGGACTCTGGAAAGATTTATGTCGATTGACAGCTGAGTGTTTGCTTAGATTTTGTAATTCTCAGGCCATTCCCTACAAGTTGATCTTGCAGAATCTCAGACATTCTCTGCCAAATAGGAGTTGTTATTCAGTTGGTTTTCAATATAAAGCAGAGGACAGTTGCTTTTTTTACTCAAGTTAAAAACAGGACTTGGTTGTGCTCCCTGATAAGGACAGGCAGCCAGGGGAAACTGAGCGGGTGCCGTCCCTGCCCCCTTTGCACTTGCTGCATCCCCCATGTTCCCTTCCCAGACCTGGGTCCACCTGCATCGCTTTCTCTAATCTGTCTTAAATCAGGTAGAGCCAAATAAGGCAGAAGTGGCAGGCAGACTGCCACCTGCTCATCTCTCAGCAGGAAGTTCTCACCTGATGAAACGCACCAGAACACTCTCAGAACGGACCCCAGATTCCCTGCAGAAGAAAAAGTCAAACTACATTCTTCAATATATACATTTGGAGTAACTCAAGAGGGTTCCGTCCAGGATTTGCCTCAGGATGGCCAAGTCCAGGATCAGGATTGTGCTGCCATCTTTGTATTAATTATTACCCAAGAATTGTAGTCATTGCTGGTTGGGAATATCACCTCCTCTCCAAAAACAGCTCCTTCTGCAACGACCCGCTCAGCTGTGGAGGGAGATCTAGCTGAAGTTCACACATTTTACTCATGTGTGACACAACAATTCTGAGCCCAGTTGTGTGTTTGGAGCCGTGGTTTAAAATTAGTAATAAACAAGTAACGGGACACGAGTGAGTTACCACTGAGATAGGGACTGGAGAGAAAAAATCGCCGAGTGGTAACATTTAAATACAACTCCAAACTGTGGAACAGAGAGATGACACCTTTCTCCTCTCCCACAGAGTCCAACATCTAGTTTTCAGGTTGTTGTCTCTGAAACTTCTGGGTCTGATTCTTTGATTTATTCTTAATAGCAGGGAAAGAGAACGAGTACAAGTTCATAGATACCATTAAATTTCTACTCAGATGCACATTAATTATTTCTGTATACATTTTGAACCAGAAAGCCCAAATGAACATGTATTGCCACCATGTGCAGTTCTGGTCACTGTATTATTCTTAAATCATGGACAGGAAAATTAAGTGGTTATTGTTGGATTCTCTGCAGTACAATGTGTCCAAAACTGCACTGAGATGATGTCAGAAAATGCTACATTTTTTCCCAATTATGAAATGAATTATGGGGAGCTAGCTCACTGCAGCCAGAATTGTTAAAACAGCTATTTTGGCTGATAGACTGTTGTCCAGCCAGAAAGCACAGGTGCTTTGTTTTTAAGTATTTTTTTTTCAAATGCTGTGTTTCGAGGTTACATTGACCACCTCTTTCTCGCTCTCTTCAGAATTTAAACAGTAAACGTCCCATATGTTGAGAAATATCTGAAGAATTAAGTCATCTGCTATTTTCTCCTGTAAAAACAGATCAAAGGAAAAGCTACAATGCTCGAACAACTGATAGTATCTGTGATGGCCGGTGTAAATTTCTCTCTGACTGTTTAGGAGAGAGTACAGTTTTATTTAATAGTTTTTAACTATTCAGCTCTTTTTAGTGGGAGAGGTGAGGTGCATTTCCTCCAGTTTGACTCACAAGCTCCTTAAATGGGTGACATGAGGTCGTCTAAATACCCTCAGCTGTGTCCAGACCCCTGTAATTCCAGAGACTGAGAACTCAGAGGTAGGGCAGAGATGAACTCTGAACTCACATCTCATTCAGATGGTTTCAGAGCAGCAGATTCAACCAGTTTCCTAAAAAAGATTATGCATACCCATTAAGTCAATTCAAATCTTCAGAAATTCTTGTTATTTTTTGGTTTAAGTTTTTAAAAATGCCATTTTCAGTTGTCATTAGCTTTAAATCATACTTCAATGAGACAGCTGGGTTAGGCTGATCCATTTTAGGAACTCGGTTATCTCATCCGGCTATGTCATCCTGAATCACATATTACTCGTATATTCAGGGAATTAAATTATTTTGTTTTCAGCAGGGATGCAAGTATCTCCTGGTGTCTCCCTAGGTAAGGAGAACTGGGCCAAGTCCTCTGCTGGTGTAAATCAGCACTGATCAGAATCTGTTCTGTCTCTGATCTGGAGTACCATCTCCCTTCTTATCACTGTCAATCTTCTTATCATTATCGATCTTCTTACCATTATCAGAAGAACAGCGTAGACGAGGGGTGTTATCTCTACTAGTGGGTGGTGACTGCTGAGGACGGAGGCTACAGCCTGACACGCTGTTCTCCTGCCTCTTGTTCTACCTGACAAATACTGCTGGACAAATACAGTTCTGGAATGAACTAAAAGTTGAGATTTTCCAGATCTCCCCCTGAAAAGATGGTGGCTGAAGCAGACAGTCGTTGGCAATGTTCCTCAAGGGAGCATTCTGATACATTATTTATACTGCTCACGTAGGAGAAGAGAAAGCCATCAGGGTATTGGTTCAAATACTCCAAACTCTGATTTAAATTCAGAGTAATTTATTTTTCTACCAACACTGTAAATTAGTAGGAAAAAAAAACCCAAACTGAAAAATGTAATTTTGTGATAAAATACATCTAAGTTTGTACAAACTATATAATCAAAGCCCAGACATTGTAATTTTGCTAGCAGAATTGGACTCTCTTCAGATCTTGTCAAAAAGAAAAACTGTGTGAGTTACTGAAATAGAGATGCACGCCTAAGAAGACCAAGTTGATCACAGATAAGAAAACAAATGAATATTAAGACATTATCTGTGGAGTCTACAGAAGAATATTGCCAAAGTACGGAAGATTGCAGTTTACTGAAGATTACGGTTTACTTTTTGTCATGGTTTGGGCCAGACTGGCTAATGAGATGAATGGCAGTAGAAAGTCCATGTCCAAAAGGGGATAAAAATACATTTTGAATGAGAACATAGCAGAAAAAATAAGGGATGAAATTAAATCCAAGAAAATCAGGAAACCTTCATGCTGTATGGAATCCCAGAAAAATTTTTATTCAGTTTATAAATTGTTGCTAATGGCTGTTCTTAGACAAATAAGCAAATCAGTATTGGATGGTGCATCTTTACAAGCTAAAATAAGAAAAATCTTAAAATAATTCTAAATACTGGAGATACATGAGAGATATTTGCTTAAGCAAATATCCAGTGCCCTTAATAAATGCAGACTCCGACCTATTGGCAGATAATCTTGCAGTTTTGAAATGGTCCCCAGGAGTCTTATTGATCTCAGCCAAGCAGAGTTCATTGACAATAGACTGTTCTGTAATACTGTGAAACAGATATATATAAAAAAAGAGGGAATAATCCATAAGTGCTGTTTCTTGATCCTGAAGAGGCATTTGAATGAGTCAGCTTAAAGTTTGTCTTCTACATGGTACAGTGGATGCAGCATCATATGGTGACTAGTTCCTCACAAGAGCTTATTCCATAGAATTTGACTTCTATACAAGAAGCATTTTCCTGTGTATCTGCAAAGAGGGTAGCACTGAAACCCTTTAGTCCCTATAGAGGAACTTGCCAAAAATATCACTTCTTCATTATCTTATTTTATACAGCCATCTTTTACATATGCATAACATTTTTTACTACCAGAAATTACCAATACATTTATAGCTTTGCTATAAAAAAGTGAATGTTAAGTTAATGGATGAACATAGACTAACACTACTTAAGAAAATAGAACAAATGTTTCCCACGGCATTGGCTGGTCACAAATTAATTGGGCTGCACTAGACATTTTAGCAGTCTCTGGTACTTAAAGGTGTGGATTGTGGCTTATCTTGGAGCAGTTTAAGGTATCTGGTTTCTCAAAAATGATAAATATTTACTAAACTAAGTTGGTTTTAGGTGATTGCAATAAAAATAGCAGGCTCTGTTAAGGCAAAAGGTATCATAAAGTAAATATTTCTTACAGAGGTGAACTCCCTCTTTCCATTTTATGGGACTGATTCCATTTTACACCAGATCTGTGCCTGGCTAATAATCTGTATTATCCTGAGTAAGCTGAAATCAAATCTCCTTTCGTACCTTGTCACTAGTTCTGCGCCATTACACGGGGAAGGTTACACTGGAGAAAAATTGGCAGGAAGCATTGGGTATGGCAGGTCTGCTGTACCTAGGGTGATTACAAAATGATCTCATGCTAATTTTACAGTAGTTTTTGCTTGCAAATGGTCAGGAAATGAACGTGGACAATCAGTGCCTTTCACATGTGTTCCTAGGATAGAGCTCCACAGAAGCTGCAGTATCTTCAGAAAGTCTTCTGGCAATTCAGGAGGAGTCCTTAAATTATCCTTGGATTAACATTTTTTTTTTTTTCTACTAAAATTTTTAATGATTTGGGAAAAAATGAGATGTCAGTTGGATCTCCTGCACTACCAATTGCCAGCCATTCTGGAACTGGCAGTCAGGCTCAGGGAGGACTCTGCTGTGACGAGCATCGGGACCAGAGCAGAACCAGCCTTAGAATTAGGCGGCTGCAAATGGGCAGAGCATTTGTACTCGCAGCTTTGGTGTAACACACCGGACAGGAAACCTGAAACTGCCACTGGAGAGAGAAAAACAAAACCCAATCTGTCTTTCAAAAAAAAAAAAAAAGAAAGAAAAACCCCAAAAGTTGACTCTTTGGAGAGGTTTATGAACTTTGTGCAGCAATTTTCTGATAGCCTTTTGCTGCTATTTGAAAATAAATACTTGTTAAATAACTGACAAAAGTGGAGCTCTTTTCAGCAAACACAGTCAGTGTGCCAGAGGTCTAAGATCGTTGCATTGCTGTGAGAAAGCAGTTCTCCTGAAGTGCAGAACTTCAGATAAACTGTGGCCGGGCTCAGCCAGAGCTGGCTTTGCTGGAACACCGTGATGCGTGCAGTTAAACAGGATCAAGGGAAATGGTTCCATGTGGAAAGACAGGGACTGTACACAAGGAACCTTCTCCTTCCAGCTGGCCTTCTCACATAAAGCTCTTTGCATACAATTATGAACTTTTTTTTTTAATCACGGTTTTTGCTAATTTTAAATACCGCTGTTCTTTTGCACAGTGTTTTATCTTCACCCCTGGGATGGGAGGATGAGAGCTGCTTTTGGCTCATGGGTGAGGAACCCTGTCTTTTCTGACACCTTTTAGACACGCAGCAAATTGCGTACCTGTACTGTGTTACCCAGCAATAAGGAATAAAAGGATCGCATAATTGGGAGCCATATAAAATGAGACTGGAGACCAGACCACGGGTTCCTCACCCCTGTTTTAATCCAAGAGACCTGCATTTGCCTGGCTGGTGAGTAAGGGTTTCCATGGACTGCGTTTGGAGCCTGCTCTGGAGGCTACATGTTTGACAGTTTCAGAGGGTCATCATCAATGAGCCTCAGTGGAGAAAGCAGCATACAACAGTCAAAGTCCTTTTGGATACGCTCAGGAGACAGTATGAATTGTAACTACAGGTTCTTGCAGGAGAGAACTTCCCTGTCTCTACTGGAGTAACATTTTTCCAGGTCTGGAATACTGGTGTGTGGCTTTGTATCTCCGGAGTTGGAACGATCGCTTGGGAAAGCTGAAATAATGCCGGTGCTTTTGTTTTATTACATGGGTTTGGCTCTAGACCTGTGCGATAGAGCTAAAAAAGTTTGTATACAACTAGCGATTCGGAAGGCTGAAGCTGTATCAGTCTTTCAGGGCCTTATCATACGATACATGTAGTTTAATGTCAGATCTTCAAAACCAGTGGCAACAAAGGTAGCTTTTCATAATTGAAAGAAAGCAACTGCCGGTCATGTCTGGGTACCCTCCTCTTCATTTCAGAAGTAAGGCCGTGTGCCAAGTGCAGAGATCCTGTGGTGTAAGGTATCCCTGGCTCAGGTCTGTGTGGAATAGCGTTTAATGAGTGCAGAGAAGATGAGATGCGTTTTAACTGAAGGTACGGAACCATTTGTTGGCTGTGTGTGGTTGTGACAGCTATGTGGCTATGGCTTCCGTTTGCTGTTGAGCTCCATACAGAAACCGCAGCCCAAGGCAACACATGACGTAAGACATGACGTAAGACATGATGTAAGACATGACATAACACCACCCGGCTGGACTGGAAGCTGAGCACCACGGCCTAATGCAGTGAGAAGAGTCCAAAACCAGGAGACCAGCTACAGACGTTTGACTTGGAATGTCTGATGGTTTTGCTTTGTGTCTCTGTGACAAAGGTGAAGTTACCTTAGGACAAAACGTTTTCAAGAATAAGCCGGAACTGGTAAGACAGAAGGGAAACTCAGAAGCAGCTTTTTTAAGCTAAACAAGCAGACAAGTGACATAGTAACAAGACCCAAAGACACCATAGCCACATCCACAAGCTCCCCCATTTAGAACTGTGGAGGCACTCAGGCTACTGAGATAAAACTGTGACAGTGTTTGCTCTACTGCAAAAAGCTGAAATAACAACGGGGGGAGTCTCTATCTCATACATTCTGTCTAGGGCTCCTCAACTTTTGCAGTTCTTAAAGAATGAATCGAAGAAGTCTGTCTCCCTGCCTGTGCTGAGGAAATTGTTATGAAGAGTGAAAGGATAAAAAGAGAGGATAAAAAGAAATAAAGTCTGAGGGAAAAGGAAGAACTGACTTCAGTCTCATGGGATTGTTTTAGCTTACCCCGGAATCTGTCACCACAGATTCTGTGGTTTAGGAACCTGATCAGAGCAAACTGTCACTTCCCTCCCACCCACATGTTGGTGTCCTTTGCCTAGAAGGGAAATGCCTTGTCCTAACACAGATTTTGTCAACAATTGCATCATGCACCCAAACTGAAGAACACAGAAATGCTGGAAGAGCTTCTGCTGGATATAACCATCATACTATTTTTGTTTTGGAGAAGTTTGTTGGAAATAAGAATATTTTCCTTTTTTTTCTTCTTTTTTTTTAATGTCCCAGAGCATGAAATTTGTGCAAATGCTCATTTTGATTAATGTTAACTAAACTAAAAAATTATCCAAAGTAGTTATCAGGCATGATTGTTCCTGCACACTTGAGACATCCTACTAAGGTAGAAGGAATTTCCTTCTGAAGGTGTTCACTTGAGGGAGTCAAAAGGTGCTTTAAAGGCTCTCTTAAAATAGACACCTCACTTTAGATAGCCAATAAAACCTACCCGTGACGGTTGAGACACAGACCAGTGAATGCAATAGAAATATTCATGAAAACAAATAAACTCAGCAGGACTGCTTAAATTTAACCATCTGGCATAAGTTTTCATGGTTAATTTTAAAGGCAAGGCTGTTCAGCACCTTGCAGAACCATTACTTGTTTTACACCTAAATCATACTTAAAAATGTAAGTACATGAATATTTATGTGCTGAAGAAAGATCAGGTCATAAAGACTTACGAGAAGAAGTGCTGGAGCCCAGCTGTCAGAAACTCCTGCCGAGCGAACCATCTGTCTGTAATCACACATCTATCAGTTTTCTGTCTGTAATTACACGTGTCTGTCAATGGCCCCCTCATCTTGAATGCAGACTTCAAAGAATTCAGGTTTTCTCCTGAAAAATCGGATCTTTCCTCTGCTCCCTCCTTCTCCCCTTTTCCCCTCCCCATGTAACTCTATGTACCTTGATTAGTTCTGCTTTTTTTTCTTATTTGGGATGATTACACTGACATGATAAAAATGGAGAATCTGTATTTATTCTGAGGAAAGAAGAGTCTTTTTGAAGGTGCCAAGACAGCATTTATTGCTAAGGTGACGTTTTCATGGACCAAATTGCACTTGCCTTCTTATTACCAATAAACTGCTGTAAAAGCAATTGTCAGATTTTAAGCAGTTCTCTAGGATTTTGTTACATTTTACTATTGTTTTATGGGCTCTCAGATTCCCTCAGGCAGAAATGTGAAGGTACTAAATTAGTGCAACATAAAGGTGATCTAGGATGTGTACAGTTGTTAGTAATTCATGTAATATATACAGTTCTGGAGCTGACAAGGGATTATGCCTTGAGTGATTAGTATTAAGAGAAAGCATGGAAAGTAATCAAATAAAATCCAACATATGCTGATTTATTGTTACTTAAAATATACACTCTTTGGAGACAGGACCTTCCACAGCGTTTTTCTTTTCTATCTGACAGTCTCCACCTTGCTCAGTCAGAGCAGGACTCATGTCTCTCCAGACCATTGTTAATCCGGCTGCTAGGGCCACAGAAGGAGCTGAGCTGGCAGCCCCTGCTGTGTCTCCTCATTCTCCTGCCCAGCAGTAAAGAAGTGAGCTCAGAAGTCGGGTTCAGGTCTCCCAGAAGACTCCTGCCTTGTCCGACACCTGCTGGCTCTTAAAAAGAAACTGGAATAGACTCCGTTTCCTAATGATTTGTATTGCATTCGTGCTGAGTTATCCCAGTTCTGTGCCTGCCACTTGGATTGGTTGCACCTACCAAGAAACACAAAAAAGTTCTTCTCTCCTCTGATCTAGATCCATACCCTTCATCAGCTTCAACCCTCTTTTTTTAATGACCTCCATTAGCCCATGCATGAAATGGCTACAAACATTATTCTGTCTTCTTCAAGGAATATCTTCAGCCTCGATTCCTCCCTCTCGTTAGGGCCCCCAACACATCTAGAGACACTTTAACACTTCTGAAAGACATGCTAAGAACTCCAACAACTGAGAAATAAGGAAAAAATGGAAGAAAAATCTCAAAATGTTAAATAACATCTAGAAGAGCATCAAGCAGTGAAGCATAAGAAGCCAAATAAAAACTAGAATGGACTTTTGTTTAGAATAAGAAGCTGGAAGAAGTACAGACCAGAGCTTTAAAGTGTGGCAGTACCTGAAATAGAATTCTGCTTAAAGGTTATATAGGGTTCATTCACTCTTACGGCTCTGCAGTCCTCCTTAGGAGATATGGGATACAGCTTTGTGTTTTGTACAATTGAAAAGATTCCTGTCCTTCTACTAATTTAATCTAGGGGGAGAAATAGGAGAAGAGATTATTCCATTCGTTACTTGCAGCTCCTCTTCAGCAATTTGAACGGGGAGGTGAACATGCGTGTTCCAAGTGAGTTCTGCATTTGCCCTGCTGATATCTTAAAAAGAAGCTTTTGGGAGCTGGGCACTGAAAAGTCAGTCCATGGATTGACAGTCTTTTAACCTCATGTAGGAGGGACACCGTATCCTCCACAGCTGAATAACAATTTTGTTTCATGATGAAGCTACAAAACCTGTCCCTGATACTGGTGCAAAAAGAGAAGGAAAGGTTGGTAAAACCGCTTGGTGTGAGTAACAGCACGGCTGTAGCAGGACCTTTTGGTTCCTGAGTACACCTCCATCCTCCTCTTCTAGCATCTGAGGGCTACAAAGTAATGTTACAGAAAACCATAGAGACAAGCAAAATCTCAGTCTAAGAAGAATATATATTTTTTAAGAAGGCAATGGATCGTGCCCTGATGATCCTATGTATTAAACCTCTCAGAGAGTGGGATTGTCAGCTGTAATTACTGATTTAGATAAAGAAGTGTGCATGTGGTCATGAATTACCGAATGACAAACTTGCTGTCACTCCCAACAGAACAGGGGATATTAATAACCCTATTTATTAATTGTCCTTATTTACTGTCTAACGCTTCATCTGGTTGTCAAACTACCAAGCTGACCACCTTGACTCCAGATTACTGCTGTAGGCTTGGGTTGCTTCAAGCTTGTTTAATCAGAAGGATAGTAAGTGGGATGCTGTCGTCTGAGTACCTTTGTCTGGGTGGAGGATTCACCACATCTGCATTCAGCCACCTAAAAGTTAGTGTCTGGTCTAAGCTCCTCCTCAGTACTTTCTCTACAGCAAGTGAAAGGCAAGAAGCCCCCTAAGATAGCTGTGTAAGGTGGAGTGGATGAAGCACCTTCTGGAGTCAGCCATGGTTTTGCATTGCCTGTAGAAGGACTCTGGGTACCTGGCTAGAGCTGGGCACAGCTCTGGAACGGCTGCTGAGGCCTGACACACTTCATCAATCTCTGCATGAGAGCTCAAATTCCTTACTGCTTCTCAGTGAGAGGGGCCTCACCACAGGTTTTGCAGTTTTGTCTTCAGAAGATTAGCCATTTTGACCCCAGTCTCTTACCCAGGAGAGAAACAAGCAGACAAAACCCTCAGCAGTGCCCACGGAGCAGTGTGAATAAAGAGCTATTCAGAATGTGAAGGGCTCTGCACAAATGTTCCTTGCAGCACTCACTGGGCTCTGCTGACGTCTGTGTGTCCATAAACCCGCTACATGAGTCAGTAAACATTTCGTATGATTTGTTAACGGCCCTCATACCTGAAGGGTTGGGCTACCTCTGAGGAGCAAAACCAGCTGGATTTCCCTGCCTGTTTTGGGGTTTGGCACAGAGAGGATTGCCAGCAAATGTGTGGTAGCTGTGGTTTCTGGGATGTGGACACTTGGACTGACACACGGATTCCATTTAGCTGCTGTGTGCTCATCAGACAGCGACAACTTCCCATCAGTGCCGCGCTGTTCCACACACCCATCGGTGACCTGGGCCAGGGAGCCTTCAGAGCCCTCACTCGTCCCCAGAGCCGTGTCCTCTCCCAGCCCATGGTCACTCGCTGTAAAACAAAGTTGGTCTGCGCAAAGAGCAAATTTTAAGAAAGAGAAACTGAAAAACTGCACGTGCTTGATTGCAAAAGCCTGTGTTTTAATTTAATTACATTACTATTGCTTTGGCAGTAAATCAAATGGCTAATCTAGCCAGCCACCTCTATGTTTGTCACAAATGGATGGAAAATACAAACTGCGTAAAAATGACACACTGACAACTTTGTGTTTCAGATTTACCAGAAGAAATGTGCTTTGTCGCTTACAAAAGACGCTGTAGTTCAATTTAGGTTGGTGGAGAAGCTATTGCTTTCCAAAAGAGTGAAGGAAGATGACCAAGGCCCCAAAAGCATGATATTTTTGTTTGTTGGATGTTGTCTTAAAAGAGTTTGTTTTTCTAAACCTGGATGGTCCCAGATCTACTTTGCATTTCACCTTATTCCTTACCCTCTCTATCCATGGAAAAACCTCTGAGGTTTTAAATGAGTTGGTTCCAATACTCAATATTCAAATGGTTTGGTGGAGAAAAGCGAGTCGTTCTGAAGTGCTCTGTGATCCGTGCTCTTCTCGGAGCAGCTGATTTAATATCTGCAGCTGCTGCTGCCAAACAGAACACCGGGCTCCTTTGTGACTTCATTTTACTGTATGTCAAACCTCAACTGCAAATATTTTTTTCAAATACTCCTGCAAAGTGATATGCCTGAACAGCAGCATTTTATTGCCACTTTATCAGCCAGAGTTCTTTTGAAGGGATACTGGTGACCAAGAAGATTTGCCATTTCAAAATGGTTACAATTGTTCACTTATTTAATCAAGCACTAAACCAATGCATGGAGTTGTATTACCAGAGATATATTATTAACAAAACATTTTGTTGCTCTGCAGTTCTTCCTGCCTGTTGATGGTTCTTTTCTGTCTCAGGTTAGCAAGAAGCCATACAAGCAAATCTTACTGGCATGGATCAACACATTTAAAAACATAAGCTGCCTATTTGCTTTATTAACACAGTGAATGTACTCGACAGAGACCTCTTCCTCGCTTCCGTGTGGTTTTGCTGCCGGCCTTCCCAGTGCAGGTCTCTCAGAGGCATCGCATTCTGTTGCAGGAAGGTCCCAACAGACGTGTCAAAAGGCTCCCGATGGCAATGGACACTGCTTTCACTCTCACCTGTGATTTGACTGCAGGATTTCCATTGTAAACATGACAAAGATCAAAGTGTGTTTGTTTCTCTAAAATTTGGAACTATTGGGATATTAGAAGGCAAAAGCCCACACCCTGAGTGAAGTCAGACATCTTGGAAGCACGGCTCGGGCAGCCTCACCTCCAGCACAGCTGTCTGGGCCGCTTCTCTGCTTCTTCAAGTCACATTCCCCAGCGCTTCAGAGAAGGGAGAAGGAGCCCATCACAATGTAAATGAAATATGCATTTTTCATTACTCCTGTCACTGGAAAGTGCCAACAATAACCACAGGATTTACAGAGAAGAAAATTGGGGCCTTGTCCAGAGCAGGCAGCAGTCTGGAGTAGGCATTTGTATGTGCTGGAGACTGCAGACAAGCGGGGTTTAGTCACCCAAAGAGGGAGAATTAAATAGCACAGCTCATTAATTCTGCAGTCTTTAGCTTTAATTTGTTACATTTAAGTGTTAGTTTTGTCTCATTGGCTGTTAACAAATCTGCCTTGAGAACACGCAGGCTGGTGTGGGCTATGTTTTGAGGAAGGTTTAAGTGGGGAGAAATACTGGTACCTCATGGCCTTATAGAAACATATCTAAAGCCAAAATATCAAAGAGGGGTTAAAGAATAGTTTTCAGACAGAGATCTGGAAAAAATTCTGACTTAAGGGAAGTGAAAATAAATCTAACTTAGGGGAAGTTTAAAAATTCTGAACATACAGAAGCACTAGTGTAGATTGTCCTGGGAAGTGTGGAATCCCTGTTGTTAAAGGAAATAACAGATTAGACGGCATCTGGTAGTGGTGAGACAAGTCTGTCTGATACTGCTTTGAGGGATGATTCTTTTTGCAGTTCTTTAATACCTTCACCATGATGAAGGGGCCTGGATGTGGGACTGGTTTTAGTCTGGATCCGTTTCAGTCCTGTCTTTGTGAGGGAAGAGGTCAGTGAAAGTTTTTGTTGTATTTAATGGAAAAATATTTCTTATTCTAGAGCTGTCATGGTTTGATTTTAAGATTTCATATATAAATAAATGAGTAAGATCATTTTGGAAATTCACAAATGCACACAGTCCAAGAAGCTGCCCTCTCTTCAGCAAAAATGTGTACCGTGTCCAGATGTTTGCTCATCTCTACTTTGGAATCTGCCCTGAGTATTGCTTTGGAAGAGGCATGAGTCAGAAAGCAGGCAAAATATTCTTCTGACTTCTCTCTGGTACAGCTTTGGTTTTGCCCTTCACATCATGAGTGTCTAGAACTCTGTTCAGTGTTGGGAAAATGGGAAGAATTGGTTCTCTGTTCAGATTCATTCTGAAAGTTCATTCTGTGTGTTCAATTGGGCATGCTCGTGACTGTCCAAAATCTGAGTGTGATTTCAACCCACGGGTTCTGAGTGGTGCTCATTGCTGGATTTTGAAGCCTGTACAAAGACAACAGAGTAGGCTGTCAATTCTAATTATGATTCATGGCATTCTAAGTGATTAATTCGGTGAAACGTGGCATAATGACACTAGGCTAGACATATGTCAGCAGAAACAACATTTGTGAGAAACACAGGACAGCCCCAGCTTTGCCCTGTTTGTGGGGATTGTTTTTGAAGAGGGCCCAGGAGCTTTCCTACCTTCGTTAGTTTCCTGGTCCTCTTTCCCCAGAATAGGAAGAAAATTAGATTTATCACTCTCTGCAGAGCAGTGAGTTTAATTTTTTTAAAAAAATGGTTTCTTGCACACAGCAAATCTGTCTTTACCTTCTTCTCCAGGCAGATACAGGGCACTCCTTTGCTTCAAGCTGACTTTGAACAGGGATAAAGAGCTCACTCTTCTTAACACGAGCCAGATGGATGGACATTCATGTAAGATATTGGGCCCATGTTCAAACTACCCAACTTTTGACACGGAAGTGAAACAACTGAACAACAAGTTGAATTGCTCTTCTTTAATCTTGGGTCTTACCCCTGGAGGCAGTGCCATTCATCTGAGGTCTGAATTGCACTCTAGACATTTCTAGGTCTTTCTGGGACAGGGAGTTCAGTCTGATCTCTTGAGTCTAAGGTTGGGTCCAAAAAGTCCCATCCAGAACACACAGGCATTCACTTTTGCCCGTGAAAAATGATCCAGAAATGGCAGGTCATTTGCTGCTCTACTCTGTGTTAAGAGCAACAGAAACAATGTTTGTTCTCCTTCTACTCTCCTTTTGTTTCTCTTCTTTGAAATTCAGGTTCAAAATGTGACCTTTTTGTTGTTGTTGTTGTTAAAAAAAAAAAGGACTCTTATTCACAGAGCTTGCTTTGGTAAGTAAGAACTTTACAACGTTTGACAGTCACTTGTCCTGTGTAAAGCCCAAAGAGCAGAGCCTGTGCTGTGCAGCAGTTACTGTGTTCAGGGCACTTGTGGTGTGAAACACTGCCCTGAATCCTGACCGATTCCTGCTTGCCTTCCTGGTACGTAAACTAAAGCCATGCTTTATTTCCTCCAGAGTTTTCTTTTAGTAGGTGTATTTTCCTAATCTGAGCAAAGAACATTTTTCCAATCTTTTTTATGATTGCTTCTTTGAAGATAACTTCCTCGGAATAGATCCAATTGCAAAGAATGATTCACAGGGTCCTTGTCAATCACTAAAAATTGAAGTTGCTGATAGAAAAATGATGTGATGATAAGATGAAAGAGCTATTTCTTCATTTTCCTTGGGTCTCCTAGTCCTTCACTTTTCCTGAGCCCCTGGATCCTTGTATTCCTGTTTATACCTCAGGATTATAATTTCAGAATTATAATCTCAGGATTAATTTCAGAATTTGACCAAACTGTTACTTTTTTCAAATATAATTTTATTTAAGCAAAAAACTCTAGATAACATTTTCAAAAGCACATCAGTCACTTAGGAAGCTAAAAGGAAGGATGTCAAAGGCTCAAGAGATGTGTGGGGTACAACTCCCAGTGACTTTCAGTGGTCAACAATAACATTTGTGCCTTCAAAAATCCTGCCTTCATCCCATTTTGTATAGTGCAAGGGGCAAAGACAAAAGCCCGCTGGGGCATGTTGTCTGCATATTCACCTGCACAGTGTTCCCCGTTCATGGACACGAGTATTTTCTCTATAAACTTCCAAAGGGATTCCAGGTGAGCTTTTCGTTCAGCTACTCAGAATCTAGACATTTCCAACTGCACCTCTCAGTGACCTCTGCTTTCAAAATGGTAATCTCTGATTTAGGAAATTACTTTGACTAAATTCAATTTTGGAGTTTAACAAATTTTAAAACCTACAAAAATAAATTTTAATTCTGTACCTTAGCCAGTCCTCAGAAGAATTTATGTTTTAACATTTAATTTCAGGGAGAGCTTGTAGGCTCCAAGTTTGGTCGGATTTTGACATATGCTAAGACTGTACAATTTAGCTTTGTGAAAGAAAAAATCACAGAGTTTAAACTCCGGTCTGTTAGGTTTGAGTAGGTTCTAAAGCACAATGGTTGAACATGGCAGATGAAAAGAAATCTACAGATTTCAAACACAGGTCTTCACTGATTTCGGACCTTACAGTACTTGGAAAGCAGCCCTTGTGCTACCCACCGAGGTGCTGGGCATTGTGGCAGGAGATCCATCTCACCGTCGTGCAATCAGGAAAAACAGAAAACTAAGTTTCAGTGCGTGGCAGTGAATGTCATAAGGGAAAGAAGGGATTGATTTATGAGGGAAAATTTGTGAATAAATAGAGCAGGAAGGATGAACTTCATGTAAACCAAAATGGAATCAGGCTGCTGACACTAAAAATAGAAAAGGTCACATGGAAATTTTTTAAGTTTGAAGGAAAGCTGGCAGGTGAGGAAGATTTCGGAATGCTGCATCCTCTAGATATGAAGTTATAAAGCCCTGTATCCTTGAATAAAGGATAGAACAGAAGTTGTAGAAGGATACGAGAAGAACAGGTCCAAGCAAAGTGTTGTTTAAGCAGAGGATGTAAAAACAGACAAGCAGGCTGGCAGGAAACTTATGTGGATTTCAACATATATGCTACAGGTCTGAAAGTAGCTGGATGAACTGGACCACTAGATGATAACTGAAGATATTAAAATAGCAGGTAGCAGACAGGAATTGGTAGCAGTGGTGAGACAGTGAAACATTAAGGGTGTAACATAAGGGCTGTCCCAGCCGTCACCCAGCTCAGAGACTGGCCGTGACTGTGACGTGCCAAGGGAGACGAGAGGCAGCTGAGCGAAAGCGGAGCAGTCACTGGAGAGCTCGCTTATGCCCATGAGTCAGGATCTGGAGAGGTTACAGTGCAGAGACTGCATTTTTTGATGCCCTGCTAGACCGGCTGGTTTGCAGCTCCCCGGAGCGAGGGCAGCTCGTGCTGTACGCTGAGCACTGCAGGGGGGGCCGGGGGAGGGCCTGCGGGCTGGGAGGTAACACCCTGCTTTAATTCAGGATCCTTGTTACAGCGCGAGTCAAAGTATGCTGTCCTCTTCGTGCCATTTCATTTCATTAAATTGAGAGCACTTTTAAAAATAAAATTAAAACTGTAATCTAAAAGGGTAAAATGTTTGTGTGTGGCATGGAGATTGCTTACTGGCATCATATTGTAGTCTCAAGGTCAATGAATAATATCAATCCAAAAAGACTTTTAAACAGTCACACAAAAAAGCCCAACTGACTGTCCCCCCAAAAAATCATCATATTTAAACAGTAGAGGAGAACATTAGAAATTTAAAGAGAGTAGCTGGTCCTTCAAAAAGTAGAAGTTGTGTTCAGGTGAGGAATATCTTGAGAGTATGTAAGATTCAGCAAGTTAACTGTAAAGCTGGAGTAAAACAGGCTGGATAATATTGTGAGGAATAACAAGCTAAGCGGATAATAGCTATTAATAAAAACTTTTTGAAACATATTAGAAGCAGGGAGTCTGCCAGGCTCTGCCAAATAGGTGATCACTGTTTAAAAGAAGCACTTGAGAAAGATACGGCCACGGCAAAGCTGCTAAATGAGTTATGGTATTGATAGTCATCACAAAAAGCCTTGGGGAGAACCCACACAGCCTTTCTTCGGGAGTGAAGAGCTTGAGGCGCTGTATCCAATTGACGTGTCAGCAGAAGAGATTTCAAACAAGTCTATCCAACGAACGGGAACAAATCGCCAGAACCAGATGTTCTGAAGGAACGCAGATTTGAAGCTTCTGCGCTATGAGACGTGCTATTGAGCTGTGTCATCACTTACACTCAACCAATACGAAAGTAAAGGAGCTAAAGCTGGCTGATATCCTTCAATTTGTAAAGGGGTTTTAGTAAAGATTTGAACAACTTTTCCATCTGTACCAGAAAAAATGGTATAAAAATATAAAAAATATTTAATTTAAAGATACTAGAAGAGATTAGAAGAGGCTTTAACACAACTTTTGCAGAGAAATCACGCCTCTCTGAGCCATTGAAGGTTTTGGCAGGACTCCATTTTAGAAAACCACTGATGGCCTATACAGCTTCAGTTGTCTTTCACAATGCTCATCAACAGAAATTGTTATAAATGCCGTTGGAGGAAGGTTGTTCCACAAATAAAAAAGCAGTTACAATCAGGGGACAAAGGTATGAGTAAATGGTTGGTCTTCACTACCTGCAGGGTCTCTAAGGGGCTGTAGGAGGACAAAAGACGGCTCTTGTCATACCACTTGAAAAGTAACTGTGCACTAAAAATGGCACTGAAGAGAGAAATCTTGGGCCCATTTTGGTTAGTTCCCTGCCTAAGACTGCTCAAAACCAGAAAATACATGTTGGGAAAGAAAGCAAGAGTAAAGCGGGAAAACAACATTATACTGCTACGTTATTGTTTTGTGCCAAAAAAAATCTGTATTGTTTACTGCCTTGGGAAGCCTTTTGTAAACATTTGTGAAAGAACTAGGAGAGCCACAGGGATACAATATTGATAACCAGAGGCAGAGAAAGACTTCTGTCCATGGAGAGATTGCACAGGTGAGGACTTTTAGACCTAGAAAAGAACAATTTCTGGATGACAGAGTAGAAATTCAGAGGGTGGTGAAAGGAGAGGATGACTAGAAACAGTAACTTGTGCATTTACACCTATCTCAAGAGTAAGATAAAATTCTCAGGCAGCAAATTTAAAACAAACGAGGAATATAAAGCATGGAGTTTCATCCCACAGCTCATTTTCCAAGGGCACTTCAGGTACCAAAAGTCTAAATTGCTTCACAAAGCATTTACAGTATCTTCTCATATTCACCCTCTGTTGTGTTATTTTCCACAGTCATTTCCTTCTGGCCATGGATTTAGTGAGGCCATTGAATACCCAGTGTCCTTGTGCTTTCTGTGAGGGATCTCCACACACCACATCTGAGGCGCGTATCCTTCGTTGCCTCCTGTCTTCCACGGGACACTTTCTCACCAGCGACACTCTCTGCAGCCTGTGAATCCCCCAGTGGACTTGCCTGTTAGCTTAGTGGAAGTTACTGGCTGCATCTTCAAAAAGGAATTTGATGCTTCCGTTGTAAGTTTCTCTTACAAATTCTTTGGAGCAACGGTTGCTTTCTGTTGCTTTGTGCTTCTTTCTTGTAGGGGGCCTCACCCTGAGAAAGGAGAAGGCCCCCCCGAGAGCGCTGAGGGTTCAGAGGAGAGGTGTCCCTGCTGCCCCTGCTCCCCAGCCGCTCTCGGAGCTGCTCCCGTGCCGTGGCCGAAAGCTGCCAGACGCTGTTGAGCATTAGGTTTTGTAAATCTAACATGAGCTTTTCTTCGTTTAACCAATCTGATCTGCCTCCAGGGGAGTACATTACTCTGCTTTACTTTTGGCCTTCTTTCGCTGGCTGACCTCCCCCTCATTAAGCCACCCCATTGGAGGGCCAGCATCTTACGGCTTCTGAGACGTGCACGGCCAGAAAGTCATGTGTCCTTTTTGCTTGATCTGACCTTAAAATGAGAAGCAGAGGATTAAAAACAAGCGAACGACTCTCCTAAGAGCGAGGGGAGGGACTCTGGCTGCCGGCAGGCAGAGAGCGGCAGCGCAGAGCGTGCTGCCCCTCGCTCTCGCCCCGGCCCCCCAGGGAGCACTGGGGGTGGTCCCCGGGGAGCTCGCAGGGACACCAGGGTCCCCCCAGCACCCGCTGGCCCTCGCTGCCCCGGGAGCCGGGATGTTACCTGGATGACTGCTACATTACATGGTGCTGATTCTTATGACAGTGTCAAGAAATACTAGAGAAAACCAGTTCAAATAATTGAATTAAGCCGTGCGGCGCTGAAACTACAGCTGAAATTCCAGGACACCAGGTTGGCACTTCTGCCGATGCATGTTAGAGAGAAAGTATTTGTCGCTACCTCCATACAAAGAAAAATCCAGATATGGACACAGTAATTCTGATTTAAATGTGTGTTCTTTGATTGAGTTGTTTAAGTTGAGGAAGTGATATTAAATCTACAAGTCAAAGTACCATTTTTAGTAGAAGATTTTGCTGGTACCGTAGTCCGGGTATGTCCGTATTTGGATCGAGCTGGATCAAGCAGGCCTTTGGTACTGTACTTTTCATCAGTTCTTCCAGAAAAGACAAAGAGAGAAAATCCCTCATTTCATGTGGATGCACCTGCTTCAATGAATGATGACTTTACCATTATTTTATCTCTACACTTGTCTTTATTGCAATAACGGATTCTTGCAGAACCAAGTAAATTCTTGAATGGACTATGTATTTACATACATAAAACCACTGAGAACTTTACCTACTGATTATCCCAGGCGCAATCTTCAGTGCTTCTCTAAATACAACAGGCAAAGACAGAATATAGCTTTCACTTGAAATAGGACATACAACGTCTCACACTGTTTCAAAACTATATTTCTTCTCCAGCAACAACGTGCTTTTGTGCCAACTCCTAAATAACCATAAATTTCTTTTTTATAAACCTTAATGAATACTTGGCCAAGATGCTGTAACTATTGGCTTCTACCTTTGAGCAGAAATGGAAAGAAAGCATACACTGAGTAAAATGGAAAAAAGATCCCCGCAAGCCCAATGGTGCATTTTGCATTTGATGTGAAGGAAGCCTTGTTTTCGCGGTGTTGCAGTTTTCAGTGTTTTTAATCTTAAAGTGGCCGATCAATTTAAGGTAAGTGGCAGGCGTTTGGCCTAGTTCCCAGGCTCCGCTTTCCTGGAGCAAAGAAAGGATTCAGTCAGACACAGAGACAAGGGGCATCATCGGTGGCTCTCGCATTCCAGGCATTTCAGCCCAGATTAAGTGGGAATGGTTGTGCTGTGCACCGGAATCTCCTAGGTGTTGCGATTTATCCCCTCTGGCTGCCTTTAGGCAGGTTGAGCTTCTCAGGTCAGGACCCCCATAAGAAAAATGGCTCGTAGAGCCTTGAAGGGAAACACACAGCGCAGGTCAAGACTCCTTATTAAAATGCAATTTGAGCAGCTTATTGCAAAATGTAACTCCCCAGACAACAGGTAATTTTGCAGCAGAGTTTTTTCCTAAAGCTTGCGGCAAGGCAAGAGCTGTTTTACATGCATTCCAGAGGAAAAAGCGAAGATAATCTTCTTAACAAGGACAAAACCTCAGCACTTTGTATGTCTGGAAATCAGCAGCAGATAATTAAGTGTTATTTTTAGCCTTTTTTTTTTTCCTTTTAGGTGCAATAAAGTACAGATTGCAGTGTCTAATAACAAATTCTAATTTGGCTTTATTATGTAATTGTGAAAATGTAATAGGTCCTTCTAAGAGCTTGTGTCTTCAAAAAGCAATTTTTTAAAAATATAAGTTAGATGCTTTGATATAGTGACCCATTTTGCAGACACTCTGGGCCAGATTTTTGGAGGTATTAGGGTGACAAATTAGCTTAGTCTGCCTGGAATTGTGTGCACGAAGGGCGCTGTGCGGGAGAGTTTGCACTGTCCACGTTCACAGGGTTATCAGATGCACCGCTGTTGGTGCTATGGGGATCAGAGGGACGAGGGGCAGGATATCACAGTTGTTGGCTGTTTTCTTGCCCGTAGCTTTATCGTTTAAAAATAAATAATCATCACCTACTCTTTTTTTATTAGTTAGTTATGCCTTTAAAAATAAATTGATCACCAGATTGAAACGCCCAGTATTTTCTGCCCAAAAGTGAACTGGTAGGTTTGGAAATTTTAGCAGAATCAGAGCGTGAAAAATAGGGGGGTACATTTATTTATTTTTTAGATGTGAAGAGACTTCTCAGCTGTATAGTCCAGCCAATTTATAAACACTTTCCTTGAAAATGTCAGCCTTTCCACAGCTTGGGTTTTAATGACCCCTAATAACACATTTGAGGAGATTCTGTCCCGAGAACGTTATATTGAAGAATAAGGCTCCAGGTGTGTCCGTGAGCGTGCACACGCCTGTCGGGGCTGTGCCTGAGCTGAGCTGACCCTGCCGGGCACGCCGGGGGTCCCAGCCTGGCACCACGCTGGGGAGGGACCGGCACACTGCAGCCAGGTGCCAGCGCCCTGCTGGGGAGCATCATTGCGTCCTTAATGCCTTGTGCCCCCAGTGCAGCCTTTAAACGCGTGCCGGGAGTAAACTCAATGGGAAAAGGTGCTTGTTTAGTCAAGTTAAATTGCGAGGGGGTACTCGTGCAGTCTGCAGCCAGGAGGTAAGGCAGCGGTGGGCTGGAGCTTCTCGGGGCACTGCTTGCATTGCCACCCAGACTTTGGGGCTGCAGGCTTTCCTGGCCACTCCAGCCTCA
>JAOXJK010000012.1:25224265-25263507 GCA_025774025.1 Xenus cinereus | reverse complement strand
TCTCTGTTGCCCTACGCTGGACTCTCTCCAGTAGTTCCCTGTCTCTCTTGAACTGGGGAGCCCAGAACTGGATGCAGGATTCCAGTTGTGGCCTCACCAGTGCAGAGTAGAGGGGGAGAATGACCTCCCTCCACCTACTGGCCACACTTCTCCCTGTGCAGCCCAGGATTCCTCTTGGTGACAAGGGCACATTGCTGGCTCATGGAGAGCCTGCCATCCACCAGGATGACTCCATGACGCTGTCCACGAGAGCTTGGGTTAATCCATCTCTTGGTGTATCTACATAAAGAATAGAAGTTTTAGTGAAAATTGCAGTATAATCAAGCACAAGGTGTTACATTCAGCAGAGGCTGAGTGACATTTAGTAGACTGTGATTCGGGTAGTGGGGGTAAAAAGACATGGCTTGTGCAGTGTCAGAGGTCAAACACAATCCCCGTGCCCCTTCAGTCCTTAGAATCTGTGATTAAGATGTGTTAGATCTGGTTTTGCACTAGTGGAAACAGAGAACAGTGTCCCAGTTTGAAGTAAAACTGAACCAAGTTTGTGTTCTGTAATTTTACATTTTAGCTAGGCCTCTTCTAACTCTCTGAAATTAACGGCATATTGTGGAGAAAACTGCTCATTCTCAGAATGATAAGACCAATGTTTGTGCTAAACACCAAGGAATGGTGTGCAGAGAAGCCCTTGCTTATGCTTGTTGCTGTAACAACCAAGGTCAGCCAATTTTCGTTATTTGCCCCTTAGAGGGTCAGAAATGGAAAAATGTAGGGGGGTCACATCTGTGGGGAGGTGTAGACAGGACAGTGGTCCCAATCAGAGTTGGGCTAAAAAATCAGGTTGTTGTAACCCTATTTTTACATGATGTCATAGGATTAATGGTGAAGATGATACCTACTTACCTCTTGTTCAAAAGATCCAGCGTGTCCCCCTGAGTGTTGTCTTGGCTTAACCAAGACAATGGAGAAGCTCCACAGAACTACCAGCACCGTGGCCTGGTGTCCCAGTGATCACATCCCAGTGATAGCCCAGCTTAACTGTAGACCTAGAACACGGCAACGGGTATGAGTTAACCAAGTTGGGAAGTCAGGTAAAATATTTTATATGAATATCAGAGCAGAAAATTCTAGAATATTACTATGGCAAAAGCACATAGACTAATAACCTGAGTACATTTCATCCCGGAAGATATTCCAGAGGAACCTAAACAATTCAGGCGATGTTACTCACCAGGGTGGGTAAGAATGGGAAGCGTTAAGAAATTAAGTTGTGAAAAAGCTGAGACTTTAGCAGTAATAACAATATACTTTTCATAGTAGCAGTCATATCTAGAATCTTAAAAGCTGCTGCATTACTGTCATTATATTAGTGTGCATGCGAAGAAATTGTCTAAGAAGTGTTTTGGAGGAAGACACCTGCCCAGCCTCCTCACCATCCTATGGAAGCCGCAAAGTGCAAGCAAACACAATATAACCTGGCAGGAGTTGGGGAGGTTGTAAATCTGTAGATAAGAACAACCTGGGAGATGTAATTTGCGTGGATTTCAAAAAGTTTTGATAAGAAATTAATAAGGAAGTCAAATAATCATGGATCATCGGGCAAAGGGCTTGTCTGGATTAAAAATTTGTTAAATGATAAAATCAAAGTAATACTGAACAGGTGCTCTTCAGAGTGATAAAAACTAGTGAGACCTGGGAGTTGCTGCTGTGGGCAGTGTGTTATTTGCTGCACTTACAACTCAGGCCATGACAGAAGTAAATTTTCATTTTGAAAAGGTGTTATATTCAAAGTTAACCAGCAGCTGGAGGAACAGGAGATGTAATTGGCTATTCTGAAAGCCTGCTGGCTTTCAAAAGGGTTTGATAAATACTGAAAAAGGGAATAAAATAATCTTGGTTTTCCAAGCCATTTTTTTCATTGGAACAAGATAAAAATGGGTGTTATGGGGAGTTGAAATTCCAGCTACGATTTCCCACTGAATTTTTGTACCATGGCTGAAGATGATTGAATACCAGAGATCAAAAGTTTTTTGGATAAACATATGAGAAGTCAAACTTTAAAAACAGCTTTTGTCTGCTGATAAACTCTGATTCTTTGCAAAGGAGGACATAGAATTACAATGAAAGGTATTTATATTTCTTGTCAGCACCTGATGTTACCAATGGTCATTTGGGTGTTAGGGTATTAAATGTAATACTGTTTTACCTCATTGTTACAAGCTGTAACAGAACTTGTCTGTTGTCCAAGGTACAGAGCAAAAAATTGTCAAAGATACACTCTGTTCTGGTATGGTGTCCTTTGTGTTTGGGCTTACTGTTACCCTCCTCTAGTATAGCATGAAAAGAGGGATCACATAGAGGATAAATGGTCTCAGGTACACACAGAGCTAGAGCTTATAAAGCTGAATATGATTTTAATTCTAAAGAAAACAAAAAGTTGAAAGGCAGCTGACTGAATATTGAGAATTCTCAGGGATTGCACAGGAACTCACAGTCCATCTCTGTCCCCAGCTGTGCAGTGGTACAGCAAAAAATGAAAAATGCAGTGCATTTCTGACAAAGAAAAGGAAATATTTCCTGCAGCAGCGTGCAGTCAGACTGGAATTCAGCACTGCAGGAGGTGGCTGCAAGTTGGGTTTTACAAAAGGATTGTTCATTAGTTGTTTGTTCATTAACATTTGTAGCTATACAAACCAACCCTGTGATAAGAGCGTGCAAACTTCCTACCTCAGGGCATAGGAAACCAAGACTAAACCTCCCTTCATACATAGTTTTGAACAATGACAAGCAATGCCTATTTGGGAAGATTCTTGAACTACTAATATTGGTGATAATCTGCAAATCCGATACTTTTCCACCTTTAAACCGGCTCTTGAGGCCAGAGCACCCGTGTGAGCTGTTGCAGTAACAGTTCTTGGGGTTCCTCAGGCTGGAGTCTGTGAATCTGACCTGAGCCGTGGACACTTTTTGCACTCCATCATCCTGTAATGACTCAGAAAAAGATATGCCACTTGGTTTATTGCCTGGACAGGAAGATGCCCAGGTATCTTTTTGCCTTCTCATCAGTTCTACATCGATATTCTACACTTCCTATCATGACTTTAATTGCATTTGTTCTGATACTGTTATTGGCAGTAACTCAAGGAGTGTTGTTCATGATCGGTATTCACCTGTTATATCCTTCTAGCTCTTCCTCATTTCCAGCCTTTAAATCATGTTAAAATGCATGAAAAACATAACATTTTTTTGATTTTTTTTTCATTTAAACAATTCTGAGTGTTGAGCACAGGCCCAAAGCACCCATATGTTAGCCCCTGGCTTTTAGAGATGCCCGTTCCAAGAAAGCCAACACCCCAAGCAGAAACAAGGAGTTTGTGGCTCAGAAAAGCAGCTGAGAAGAACCAAGTGGAAGTGGATCCCAGTGGGCAGCCCCAGCCACTTCCCAGCCTCAGAGGGGTTCAAGGCTAGACGAGTCACAAAGGGTTGATATCCATCTAGAACCGCTTTGCAATTGTTCTGCAGAGTTCACTTCTTTGTGCCTTGTATATCTTAAGCTTTTCTTAGCGGGATCTGTGTTAACTGCCGGCACTGCGTGCATGGTTGTGTCCCCGATAGCATCCAGAGATGGAAACGAACAGAGATTGGCAAGGTACCAATCTGGCAGGGCAGAGCAGCTCGTACCCAAATGGAAGTTGTCTCTGGGGTCTGTATTCATTAAACGCCTTAGAGCTGACATGGGACTGTAAGTTTGAGGAAGAGCTGGATGTAAACAAAGCCAATATTGTTAACAGTTTGTGTTCCGTAGATTCCACAAGCCTGCAAGTCCCTAATATCGCAGCTGCACCAAAAAATGTGAAAATACTATATTGCTTGCTCATTCTGCCTGCCTCTCGGTGAAGATACAACAAATAATAGCAAACCAGGGCAAAAGCCCCTTTTCTTACTCCTGCTCAGTGGACACCCTCTATTTGTCATATGAATTTACTATAATGCTGGGTGAGTAGCTCAGATACAGCCTTACAGAACAAACCCTGGTGTTGAACACGGTTGCGCTGGATCATCCTGGCGGTGTCTCCAGCAGCAGCAGCATGCTGTGGGCTGCACCACAACTTTAAGAGACAGAAGAAAGTAATCACAGTCTTCTCAATTTAAACAACGAAGTGCAGTAAAACCTAGCGCTGACGTGTTCTAACCAGGTGATTGGCAGCTGTCAGGAGTTCTGTCCCTTACACAAACCACAGCAGGCTTTGTCTGCAGGAGCAGCCCCTCTCACCAGGTAGGCCGGTACATTTCTCAGGTCTGTTAAGTCATCAGCAAAGCCTCAAGGTGATATTGGCCATCAGAAGGAGTGAGAATCCTTCTGCAGGTTCTGCCAGTCCAAGGGTGACCTGCCATCGGCATGAAAGTACCATGAGGATTCATTCACCACAGTGAGAAAAGATCCAGAATGAATGGTCTCTGGGATCCCTGTGAAAATGATGGCAGAAGGAGAAGAATGTGTTTAGCGTGTCCCGTCTTGCCTATTTGTTCCGGGTACTGACAGCAAGGCGAAGAGCTTGGCCAAGGGCGCATTCAGCGTTAGCAGATCCCAGGGGACTCTGGTACGGGGCCAAAACCAAGCTGTGCCATCTGAAAGACAGAAAAGGTCAGGATTTTGACATCTTATAATTTGGCTAGTTTTGAACAGATCTACATAGTTCCCACAAAAAGCATTTTCTTGACTCCAAGACTATGCCACTGCCAAATTTCAAAGCCTTTTTGAAAACCATGGAGATACGGAAACTTTTCAAACAAAATGAATGATATTTTAATGTGGTTGAAAGCATTAGAGATCCTAGAGATAAGGGGACCTCACGCTGCCCCGGTGTTGCAGTTCAGCTGTTTATAAAACAACATAGCAGAGATCCTTAGACGGTACAGTTGGACTTCCTCTTCACAGGCAGTGTATATCTTTTGTTCAGAGCTGCTGTAATCCAGAACTAAACAACCTGTTATTGCAGCCCTGTTAGGTGTTATGACAGACGTATTCATGTCTAGCTGCATGCAGCAGTTGAGGGGGCAGGTGAAAGGATAGAGACACGTACTGGTTTAAGCTCAGGGATGAAACTCATTTAAGTCCAGAACACTTTGCTCTCAGATAGCATCAAGCAAATCAGGCAACGCAGAGGGAATTTGCAGTGAAAAGGATCCCTTTCAGTCTATATTTCATGGTTCTCTTTAAGAAGGGGTCCCCTCCTTTCTGTTATTTTTAAATCAATGTCCTTTATAGCAGTCATTGTGCTCGCTCTCCCTCCCACTGGAACGACAGGATGGGTTTCAGTTTATCCCAGTGGGAGCCCAGCAGCCTGGAAGCCAAGTGCTGGGGTATCTTTGTAACTGCTCGGCAGTTCCAGTCGGGACACAAGTTCTCCAGCAGGTTAGAAAGATGGATTCGACAACTATGGGACAAAAACAAACCAACAAACATTGCCCAAATTAATCCCTCTCGGTGTGAGCTATTTATTGTGCTTTGGTGGGATAAAACCAAGGAGGGATCTGTACCCGATACCTGGCAGCTCTGCCTTGAGAGAATTCTGGCCTGATTTGCAGAGGTACCGCAGCCCCGCCAGCTCCTGTGGGACAGGAGAGCACCCGGCACTCCCAAAAGCTTGACCAGTGGTTAACTGTAAATTGCCCCACAGTATAAGATGCCTTCTAAAATGCTCTCTAAGGTACTGATTCGAATCCTTTAAGATTTATCAAATCTGTAAAGAACTTTTTTGGGGAAAAATCTGCAAGCTTGGTCATGTAGTTGCTGTGTTATGTGAAAAAAGTGACCAGAAAACCAAAATGGTATATTATTCCTGAAGTCTCTAGCTCTCTTTCTGTACACAGATCAAGTGGCGGGGCGGGGGGGGTAGGAAGGTGACACATCCAAAGCTTCATTTTTCCTCGAGCAACTGCCTGTTTTCTGGGTTTTATGGCCAGAGAAAAAAATGTATTGGCATGGCCTGAGCCAAACGTGCCCCTGCGCTCTGCCGCGGCTCTGTGCCATTCCCTTGCTGATGTAACTGGGTCTGTAGTTGTGATTTTGTTTGTCAATGAAAATATATTTATTTCTGAATTCAAAGACCAGATTTACAACTTCTAGGCTTCAAGACACTTTGCTCTGGTCTACTTAAGCCACGGTGGAAAAAGCTGTATTTAAGCTACAGAAATATTTCCATCCCAATACAATTGTTTTTGACAAACAAGTCCCAGAAGCTGTAGAGGGATATTGGTTTATTCGTTTACTGGATGTAATGCACTACAAGTAAAACATTCATCATATCTAACACGTAGCATATTGGACATTTGCTAATAACCACCGGAGTACTTTTGTGCTTTTCAAAATGCTTTTGCCAACACACCTTAAAAATGCTAAACTTTTCTTGGGGTAGTGATTCAGTTCTTCCCTTGGACAAGAGCAGATTTTGTCCTATTTGTTCAGTATTTCCTCTTTATTCCCCTGTGCACTGAAATCATCATTCAGTTACAGAAATTAATATGATTCCAGGAGCAGTGCTCAGTAGAAAACTACTAGTCCAGAGCCAGAAGAGGGAGCCCAGAGAGCAAAACATTATTCTTTGTTTGCTACCAACTTGAAGGCTGGATTGGTTTTTTTGTTGTGTTGGTTCTGCAATAGGTCTGCATAGGGGCACAGAAATGGGGATAATGAGAATTTTCCTCCTCAAGTTTCAGTTATGAAAAATACCATCAAAGGGTAGAATACATTGACCTTTGATCATCAGGTTTGGAGAAGACACACAGATGCCAGAGTGCAAAGCTCAGCCTTTTATTGTGGATCTCAACCACTCTATTCATTGTACTCCCACTTGCTTTTATAGATGTTGGCAGGGAATGAAAAGCATTTCTACTCATAATCTTAATTTTCCCCACTCTCACCTCCAAATCTTTATTACGGTTTTGGATTTTTTTCTCTCCTTCATTGTTATTTTCTGTATTCTGGCCATTTAAAGCAACGGGGAAGGGTCCTCCCTAGTGCCATGTTTGCTCAGCTGCCCCTATCCTGTTTCACATGGGTCACAGGGACCACAGTTCTCCTGCAGTCCCCAGCCACAGAGAGGAGTTCCCTCAGCTCCTCTGGATTCCAGCAGAGCCACACACCATGCCCTGAAGCTATATTTGTGGCTCCAGAGCCACAGACTCCATATTATTTTGTGTGGTGGGAGCCAATGTTTCCTCTTAAGAAACAAGTATCTTTAGAATAGATGTGAAGGTCACTATAATCAGTTTTTCCTGTGTCTTGGGACTGTTAGGTCATCAATATCAATGAAGCGTGAAGAAATAGAGGGAAAGAAGCAGCTGATGAAGCCCATCCTGAATCCTTGATTCACAGAAGTGAGATGTGCTTTTGTAGGTCGTGGCAAGAACCAAGAACAAAGCCTTTCTTCCCATTCATTTCTTTTCATGACCAAATGCTGCAGGTTGCCCAGAGAGGTTGTAGAGTTTCCATCCTCGGAGATAATCAGAAGCCATCTGGGCATGGCCCTGGGCCATGCTCTAGATGGTCCTGCTCAAGCTGGGGGTTTGGAACAGGTGACCTCCAAAGGTACCTTCCAACCTCAACCCTTCTGTGATTCTGTGGATACAATAAGAACAGTTACAATGTCTATCAGTTTGTAGACACAATTTACATGTAATTGAAACTGAAAGGTAATTACTGTTTTTCTCAATTTCCTTTGGTTACGGTTTTTACTGCCGTGAAAAATTTGTTCAGCCTTTGCTTGCTTTTTGTTTAGTTTTAGCTTCTCTGCTTCTTAGTTTCCTTGGATATCGGATCTCAAAATGCCACAGGAACGATTCTCTGATGGCATTTCTGACCCAACTGAAAAGGTAGAACATCGAGAAATCTCTTCCTTTTCCTGCATTGCAGGGGCATTTCTAGATCAAAGGGACCGAGGAGGAGTCTGGTCCAACTACAGGACAAGACTCACCTGGAAAAGAGCTTCTTTCCCAGGCGGATCACAGAATGTGACACCAACCTCAACAGTAATTCAGATGCTCAGAGAAACTGACCTCATGGTTTAATACAAAATGTTTGTGTTTCCTAAGCTGTGTCTGTTACATTCCTACAATACTCTGCACTATCATCAAATTTTGCAAGACTGTATGTTTCACTGAAAAAAGCCTGACTGAAGGAATTACTTTTATGAAGGTCTGGTTTCTCCACTGCTGACAAAAGGTCTGAGCTGTGGGGGCCTGTTGTTTAGAGGCTCTACTTACCTAGATAAAGCCTGCTTCAATCAAAAATATCAACAAACCTAGTCGACATAGGTTATTGGAATTCACACGTTTTATGGAAATAGGTACAAATCAAAAGAGGTTCTCTTACATTCAACGGAGCCAACTTTTGAGTTGTACTAATTCCGACTCTTACAGCACTCAGTGGATCTGCCTAAAATGTCCTCAATACAGATTTTTGCCCATAGAGTGCCAGGATTCAGCTACCTTTTTTGGCACACTTTGAGGCAAAGTATTTTTTCCTGTTTTCTAACATTAATCTCCCACTCCTGGATAAAATGAACAAGCTCAAAAAGAATGGAGGGTCCTGGCATCCATTTCAAAAGGTGGTTAGTGGAACTAGGAGCTAAAAGCGAGCCTTTGATAAGAAACAAACCGCGCTGATGTAAAAGAATGTTTAATATAATAGTATATTTCCTGTAATTCATAATCCCTACTTCCTTGAGTTTAAAGTATTCCTTTACCTTTTATAATTCTCATTCTCCCTTCTAGAGTTCATGAAAGAAGATACCTTGTATCATTATTTCCCTTTAATTAAAATCAGAAACAGCCCAGAATTGGGAAGTGGCTGAAAGGACAAGGGAACAGAACTACAGAAGGCTTTGGGAACAGGAACCCAGAGGCTACTCTAAATAACCTAATTTTAGGCATTAGAAAAAAAAAATCTATTTGTTTTTTAGAGTTACAATCTAGCATTTTTTTCAAGTTGTGTGTTGTCAACTCTGAAAGACTTTCAGACTGAAACCATTAGTAACATTTTGTTTGCATTGATAATGAGAAGTCTCCTAAATTTTCTTCCTCTTTAAAAATTTCCCATGGCCCAACTTACCCTTAATGCTACAAAGCACAGTCTTATTACTGGTACCTCAGGCATCAGGGACTTCAGGTCCAGCACCTGATGGTAAAGTTCCAAAGCTGAACTCCTCAGGTTGGTCTCCTGTTTTAAACCCTGCCATTGACCCACCCCTCCACCAGGGAGGGCATCCAGCTCACCTGCATTTGGCGATCCAAAAGTTAGGTGTTAAGTTCGGAAAGAGATAGATTCCCATAGCACGAGTCATCCTGCCTTAGAACAGAGAGTTAAGAGCAGTATCAATAATTCTCTGGAAGCGCCTGGCCTCTGGGAACTCTGGAGAGAAACCAGTCCGTTTGGTGAGAGAAGCTGCCCGCGTGTTTGATAGCTAAAATTTGGGAAGAGGGACCTCTCCGTAGTGTCTGACTATTGCCCGTCTTTCAGAAGAGCTCCATAAGCAGACGGTTCCCATCAAACAGTAACCTGCAGCTACAGGAATAACATTTGGAGGTGTCTCTGCCTGATGACAATGGTCCTTGTGAGCGTGGCAGGGGAGGACCAGTCCTGAGCGTGGAGCTGGAGTGTTGGCAGAACCACAGCGGAGTCCGTGTTAACTTGGGTATCTGCTGTGCTAGAATACATCTGCGAGATCTGTTCTTACTCCCCTACATATCGAAATGCCTATTTATTTCAGAATAATATTTATTTATATTGCATTTTCAATCCAGGGACCTTAAAGCACTAATAGGGAAACTGAGGTTTGAGGAAGGTGAGCCCGCATTTTTCCTCCTTTTCAGTTATTTTTATGCACTTCCGAAGACTATTTCAATTAATTAGGACTGCTGAATATTTTGAGGCAACAAGAAAGGTCTAGACTTTGACTTTAGTGGACTTTAGTGGACTGTTTACCTCGTGGGAGCCTGGCTGCCCAGATCCATTTTTTTTCTCATATGTTTACCCATGGATTCAACTTTTGCGGCAACTGTGATAGCGATCTGCAGTGATGTTGTTTCCAGTTGGAACACGGATATTAACTTGCTCAACTTCTATATTCCAGATGCCTGAACTGGTGTGGACATACTGCAGGAGTCTTTTTTAGGTTTCTTTTGCTGCCAAGTAAAATGCTGAATTCATAGTAACCTTGTTCATTTCCTTTAAAATTGTAATTTTCCAGATTCATTGCAATGAGCAAACTTAGCAACAACTCACATAAACTCCAGCTTTTTCAAGAACAATGTGTGTTTTCCTTTCTGCTAAAGAATTGAACAATTAAATAAAAATCAATTTCCAAATACCCAAAGTTCAGTGCATGGGAAGACAAAGGTACTTCACTTCGGTAACTTTGGTTGATCTTTTAGCACCGTGATGGGCATTCAGAATAACCGCTCTGGAGTTTCAATTTAAATTTGTGTATTGGTTATTACCCTGCAGCAAAAGGCAGTTGTGTGCTTAATCTGATGTGTGCGGCACTGACAGCTTACTTTGCTGAGTCAAATTTCTCGTTGTGTAGCTGATAAGCGATAACCACAGTTACTGGTTTCATTCCTATGTATTTTCTGTGCTGAATCATTAAGGATTGATACAACACTACTGAACAATGAGGCTTTTGCAGCACTCTTAAATTCCTTCTTTTGGATGATGAGCACGAAAAATTTCATTGGTGGATAATAAATGAATTTAGACCATAATCTTTACCCTCAGATCTCTTTCTTTTGGTGCATGAATAAATCCCCAACACATTATGGAGATATAAAATGTGACTTTGGAAGCAGAAGCCTCAAGTTAGACATCTAAATAATAGACCTGTTTTTTAAAATCTTTAGAGTCCTTGAAAGCCTCTGAGTTCCCAGCAGCTCCCCTGGAAGCTCCTGCAAGCTGCTGGATGGACTTTTGAAAACCAGGCATCCCATTTGCATGCTTTTTTCCCCTCAAACTTTAAATAGTTTTTTTCAGAGGAGCTGTCACATCCAATACAAAAAGCTGTCGCTTTTGATGCATCCTGGTGTCTGTGGGTCTCCAGCTTCCCTTATTGTGGTGAAAAAAAGATAAACATTTTAAACACCATAGGTATAAATACAAATTGCCTTATTAATTAACTATTGGTTCAGTCCTAAAAAGTATTGAGCCACTTTAGGAGCTGCAAGAGCCTTAAACTTTTTTTGCCTTCAGTGAGAGGGAGTTCAGCTCCTCCTGCAGGCTGAGGCTCCCCTGAGCACAGTTTTGTGGCAGGCTGAGCCCAAACTCTTCAAGAATGATCCCTTTTACTCTGGTGCCTCAACGCTGGGCCCTGTGTAAAGTGAAAGAGCCTTTGACGTACACAAGTGCCCTTTCCCTTTCTCTCCACCACTCAGAAAGTGGCTTCACTTGTCATTGTACTGTAGTTTCTAACACTTAGGCATAATTTGTGTTTGAGGGACAAGAACAGGCTCCATGTCCTGGAGAGCACGTGTATATGCTAAAGAAGTGCTAAAACTGTAGCAAGAGACCCCCAGGACAATAAGGAAGGAGAGCATGGCTGTATCAGTAAATACTTGTATTCAATAAGCCCAGTATACAGCAAAGGGGGCCGGAGGAGGCAAGGGGAGGAGGGCACAACAAAATGTCAGCATCCTCGCTCCCTATTTTGCCCATGCCAGAGGATGGGGACGGCTGCTGGCAGGAAGGGGGTGCAGTGGCACTGCTGGTAGCCCTGCTGGGCAAGCTGGCCCCAAGTGCCGCATGTCCCCCGTGCCTCTGTCTCTCCCTCCCCATCCCAGCCCCTCTCCAGAGTCCTGTCCTCCCTGTCCCTGAGCCCCACCGCTCCCTCCCCTATGGCAGGAACAAGGTGCTTGTAGATTCATTTTCCCCTCCGTTGCCTCTGCCTTGCACTAGGCTTTGTCTCCATTTTCCTATCTGTAACTTCATGCGGTGTCTTTACTGAGTTGAGCAGTTTTGCAGGGCTTCGCTGCGGTTTCATAGAGTACATTGAGGTTAGGTATGAACGATCATTGTCTGGCCCTCAAAACCCACTGCATCTCTACCTAAAACCCCAAATCTAATAGTTTTCACGTGTTTCCTAGTCTTCCCTAATTCAGGACTCTGTCTCAGTTTTTTTATGAACAACGCTGGAGGGGAGCACTGATCTTCTACTGCTTTCTCAGCTGAAGCACGGCCAAGAGAAGGGGGCAGGGGATGCACTCTTTGGTGATGCAAAGCCTGGCAAGAAAAACGCCTCTCACGTGATCCCAACCTATCACACTGGGTTTAGAACAGCAAAGAAAAGGATTCACATTTTCCTGAGGAGACTGAAGCTGAGAGAAGGAACCTTGATAGAAGCAATATTTGCTGGGGTGCCATATGACTTATTTTTTCCCATTAGAGTTGGTTTCAAGAGAAAAGACAGTCCCAGTCCTGTGCAACATGTTTGTGTTTTAGCCACTGCATGCTCATGCAATGACAAAGTGAAGATTGCTATAAGGTTCTTATCTTGCAATAAAATCCTTTGAATACTTAGTTTCCGATAAGCAGTAGTTTAAGCATGGGAAACTAACTATACAATAAATATTAGAAGGCCTTTAGCTTTCAGAGCAGCAGTCTGGGTTTCCCTGAATGGCAGGTGTTAGGGCAAAGCTGTTACTCACAACGGTTAAGAGCTTTCAAGGACTGTGGAAACAATATCTAAACGTGCACTTGGAAAGAAACCAGTCTAACCTCTGCCTTCAGATAGACTTGGGAGAAGCCCGTTGTTCTTCATAAATTTTTAAAATTAATGTCTTAGTGACTTTTTACTACATTACTATTGGGCATTTCTGGAAATAACTGTATCCCCAAATGCAGAAACCTGAATTACTGGGTTTGGTGTGCTTCAGTTCAGGCAGTAGAGAGTGGGAGTTCTCGGGACTGTGATTATAAATCCGGACATTCAAATTCCTTGCAAGTTACATTTTGATGCATTAGTCTTTCCTGGAATTGAGCCATATATAAGAATAAACTGAAACATTCAGTCATAGAATTAGCGTGGAGGGTTCAGTTCTGAACTGTGCCAAAGGGTAGATCTGGGTGATGTTTTCTCGTGGCACAAAACCAGCTGAGGGACGTTTAATCAGTGAAGCAGAGACACTGAGAAAGATTTCAATAAGAGCTGCTCTTACACCACTAATGGACTGGCCAGATAAAGGCTGTACACACCCATCTCCTTTACTGGCTTCTGTTATTGCTTCTGGATTGGTTTTTTCCCTTTAGCACTTAGAAAATATGTGCAGTAAATTTTGACACATGAAAGCTTTTAGAAAATAAAAAAGTACTGAAATAGCTCTGTTAGTTGGGTGTTAGAAGTGTCAGAAGAAAGTCTAAGCCGACGCACAGTGAGGAACCCCGGGTCGTCGCTGGGTTCTGTCTCTCCATCCTGGCAGGAAGGTGCTGCGGGTCCTCTCCAGCCCCGAAACCCAGGAACGCGGGACAGGGAGAGCAGGGAGAGCAGGGAGAGGAGGAGGAGGAGGAGGGAGCCGCACACACCCTGGTCTTGCCCCGACACGGAGCTCTGCAGCTCCTGCGACTCCCGGCTGAGGAGGAGCCCAAGGACTCAGTGCACTTCTGCTCATAACTTTGTCTTTTATTAAATAGGATTTCAATATCTTTACATTGTCACAAAACATGCAGTTATGCAGTTTAACCCTCAGGTAATTATTTTGCCTTTTAATATCATCTCTTTTTCATACCTGGTGAGGTTTTGTCAGCGATGTTAGATCTTGTTCAGAGCAAAATACTTGAGTTGTGTGTGTACACGCATGTGCGCCTGTGTACACCCACGCTTGAAAGGTGATGCAATTTCCCATTAAAGTTTGGGGTGTTCTTAGCTAGGAAGAGATAAATACTGGTTTTACTTCACTGTCATAAATAATGTCAGCGCTCCCTTGTGTAGGACCCTTCCCAGCCTTCACCCCGTGGCAGAGGGCTAAGGGGCTCGCGGCAGCGGTGGCTGGGCTGGTGTTTCCCATTTGCTCCCAGCAGAGGCAAGGCGAGGAGCTTGAACTTTGGGGGTTAATCCCTAGTTCTAGGCATCAGACAATTTATCTTATCCGAGCAGGGAACCAATAGTACTATGCTTAAACTCT
The DNA here is from genome assembly GCA_025774025.1 of Xenus cinereus. Taxonomy (NCBI): domain Eukaryota; kingdom Metazoa; phylum Chordata; class Aves; order Charadriiformes; family Scolopacidae; genus Xenus; species Xenus cinereus. The sequence goes on along the minus strand of JAOXJK010000012.1, from coordinate 25,249,341 downwards.
TCTCCTAGGCATACATTATTGTCGCTGTCAGAGGCTGCGCTTGTTCTGACCCAGGGCGGCTGTTCTGGTCTTGTTTGGTTGGGGTTTTTTTCAGTTGCTGTTGCCATTATCTGCTACCCGAAATCCCATGTTTACCTCCTCTGCTTGGTATAGAAATTAGAAATGTGACATCCTGACCTAAGTGTTGGCTTTTAGCAACTACTGCACCTTGCTTGCAGCAGGCATGAAAACAAAACATTCATTTTCTAGAACAGCTTAAGGAGAGTGGTGATGAAGGCCAGACTGCACGCTCAGAACTGACCATCCTGTAACAGGGGTCCTACAAGTAGGGAATATTGGCAGGCATCCATCGTGCATAATCTGCTGCATAATTATATTTGATAGAAGCCTTCTGGTATGTGTGGATAATAAACAGCTCGTGTATTTATGAATCTGGAATGTTCCTGAAATGAGTTAGTGCATGCTCAGTGTTAGTTTCCCGAGTCTTTTCCATACTGTGATATTACATTACATCTACTAAACAGATTAAACCGTATTGCGGCCTTAAGGGTTACATTATTCCTCTGGACAAGCAAGGGCATTTATGCAAGTGACATTGGTTGGTTTTAATAAAAGTTATGTATGTAAATCCCTGTGCGATGCGATCACGTTATACTCTACAGAATACTGGCAGAAGTGCTTTTATCCTGAAAACACACCTGCCCGCTATTTGTGAGGTCTAATTTTCCTTTAAAACCATAGACAGCAACATTTTATAGCCTCCGTTATCTACATGACTTCAGCATATGTAGCATTTTGTGCCTGTATAGAAACATTGAGGTCTAGGCAAATGTGCAGCACCATAAAAGCACTAACAGTGGTTCAGCAGCACTGTATTGCTACGCCTGTGCCAGGGGCAGCATTAAAGCCTGAGTTACTGAATGGGTACAGCTGGCGGGAGGCGAGCTCGGAATGACCTAGTCCATCCCCTTCCTCTGGAGCAGGATCAGGTCATGCCCAAAAGACGTTCGCCTCCCACGGTTGCCTGGTCCCATGCCGGAGCACCGGCACTGCACGCTGTGCTTGGCTTTAGAGTGGGGTTTAACGCCTGACATAGAGCTCTGCTGGTCTATTAAGCCAATTGTTTCTTGCTATGGATCAATAAACAGCCCAGATCTGATAGACCCAGGTTTGCCCCCTCTGCTTGGTGTAGGAGTTAGAAACGTGACATCCTGGCATCAACGTGGGCATTAATAACTAGTGCGTGTTGCTCGCAGCAGGCAGGGGTTATTAAACTCAGTCCCTGATACAGCGTGACCCTCAGGTATTTCTGCTCGATAGAGCCCAGCTTCCCCTTGCAGCTGGGGAAGGGTGGCCGTTCCTCACCCCCCGTCACCTGCCCGATGTGACACGGTGCTGCTTCCGTGCTTCAGGGCAGCAGCTTCTCACCAGCCCCCAGCAGTTCTACACTAGTCATTTCTTCTGCAAATGCTATATATTTTCAACTTTATTTTCATTACATTTATTTTTACTAACTGACCCCAGATTTTATGTGGTCCTATTTCTGTTTGATTTATTCGCTAAATGTTCGTTCCCTTACAGTGATACAGTACTTTGGGCACGTTCCTATCTCGTACACCGGTTTTTCTAGCGTGCTAAGACACGTGCTGCTGCATTTTTCATTAAGCAGGAACAAATACACAACTTCTCTCCACAATGTGGCTGTACAGATGGCACGCTGGGGTTCTGGATCAACTGGCAATTTCCAGATCAAATGTACTTCATTCCCAAGTGCAGCACAAGAAGGGCTTACAGACCCCCGCCGGGTGAACGCCGCGTGGGCTCTGGGATACAGGGGGCTCTGGGGTACGGCGGGCTCTGAGGTAAGGGGGGCTCTGGGATACAGGGGGCTCTGGGGTACAGTGGGCTCTGGGATACGGGTGGCTCTGGGGTACGGGGGGCTCTGGGGTACAGTGGGCTCTGGGATACGGGGGGCTCTGGGGTAAGGTGGGCTCTGGGATACGGGGGGCTCTGGGGTACGGTGGGCTCTGGGGTAAGGTGGGCTCTTTCTGCCTGACAGAAGGAAACCCACAACTGGAACACGTTTGGGAACTTGGCCCATGCATTATCTGCATTCAAAGTCTGCTCCCTTTCTGTGAAACACTAACAGAAGAAAAATGTATAAAATCTTGTATTAGTCACTGTGACAAACAGATAAGTTGATGTTTACTTGGGGCCAGCTCAGCTGAGGGAAGTCCTGCGTTCTGTGGCCAGCGTTCCTGCTCACAGCTCCGCTCTGGAGTAAGTCAGACGGTGAGTCACGAATGACACAAAAAGTTTAGGATTATGGTGTACAAATCAAACAGGGTTTTCTTTGAAAGCTTCCACGCACAGCGTCCGTTTTCCCAGCTGAAGGTCTGTCTCTGCTTCTCTCCTACACTGCCTGGCAGACAGAGATTAAGAATGAGCATTCTGCAGGGTGTGAGGGGAAAGGGCAGGGCCGCGCACCAAACGTATGTGCGCAGCCGTACATGCGCTTACCTGAAGCTGGTGTAGAAGCCACTAAAACAAATAAAGAGAGCAGAAAGGAAGAGGGAAGAATCTTACCCACGACAAGTATTGCTATAAAGAGGCGTACAATACAATGCCAACGAGCAATGACTGCGAATTAGGGAAAACACTCAGGGACAAAAAAACCAGGGGTCCCTTCTGTGCTGTATCCCTCAATGCTTGGCTATTGCCAACTTCAGGGTGGCCGATATTTCCGCCCCTATGAGCCCCATTCCAAAAAGCTCTTCATCTTGATGCCAAGAGAGATGCCCCTGGGCTCAGCACCCCGAGCTGAAGGGAAGGGTGCCAGCAGGAGACCGCAGATGGGAGATGGCACGGCTCCCCGGCAGTCCCACCGCGTGGTGCGTGCCGTGGGGTCCCGGGATGAGCAGTGCCCATCCCCGCCGGCTGCCTCCCCCCGTCACCCCTGTTAGAGATCTGGGTGACCCAGCGACTTCCACAGCCCGGCTGCCAGTCCCGTGGCGTGAGACGTGCCCCCAGGACCCCTCTGCCTTGGACACCGTCCGCAGCCTGCGTGCCTCCCTTTGCCTGCCCTGTGCCGGACCGTACCCCCAGGGCTCCATCAATCTCCGTGGAGAGAATCTCGACGGATCTGCGGTGGGATTTCCAGAAAATCTCGCCCCTTCTCCCTCCTTCCGTCTCCCCAGCTCTGGCTGCAGGCAGTTTGGTGCAGAGACCGCCTCTCCGTGACGCTGTGTCGCATGGAGAGCAAGAGGGGGCCCGGGTCCCGGCCAAAGCTTTGAGGGAAGGGTGCAAATGCAAGGAGCGAGCTGGTCTCCACTAGCTCTACACTGTGCCCTTGATTTTCCACTGGGCCGTAACCCCCAAAGTCGGCGTTCCAAAGAGAGCTGATGAAGTTTTCTGGCTCTTCACGTAAGAGCTGGGTGAGGGGCTGGGGCTGGGGGGTCCAGTCGGGTGCTGAGAGACAGAGGGGCAAAGGGGCTGCCCCGGCGGGGGGCACGGCTCCCCGCCACCCCCGGGTGCTGGAGCACACCCCCCAGACAGACGTGGGAGATACGGGGGTGCTTAAATGCCTCACACCGTGTTACCCCTAAGAAACAACAGCCGAAAACTGTCGTTTATTACTGTGATACGGAAAGATACGATTTGCAAAACGTAAAGGTATAAACAAAGGCTCTGATTGAAAGAAAAATAAACTAAGCAATCGTACAGGAATGGGCTTAGATACTTTAATCACTGCCAGTTATCAGTGCCTGCATGCATTTTACACGGCTTACACAGTATTTTCGCTCACTTGAATTATTAAAACGTTATGCCAATGTTGATGAATTATTTTTCTGTAAATGAGATTCAGATTTTTTGGGGGGTTCTTATTCAACTATCTAAGAAGGTACATATGGAAAATATTTTTCACGTTGGAATTAATTCTTAGTGTTCAGTTATATAATATTTCTCATTACGCCTATGCTTCATTAGAAGGAGCTTTAAAATATTTAGTATATACTTATAGTCCACTTTCACACACATCCAACACAGGTAATGATGGGTGGAAATAATTATTTCCCAAGTTTGATATGAGATGTGACATCTGAAATATGTTCTCAGGAATGATTTTCTAGGCAGGATAGATACTGATTGTTTTGTTTTATAGAACCTCTTTCGGCTTGCTAAAGGGAACTTCTAAAAAACTGTGATTTATTATAGCATTTTAAAACAAATTCTGCCTACTGCAGGTTCTAAGTAGTCACGTTCACAATAGTTGACTGGTGTCTCTCTACTACATCAACAGCTGGTCTCTCGTCAGTTCAGGCGTTTTCTTGAGGATAAAAGCCCAGAAAAAATGGTTAAAAATCCTATTAACTGAGGCTGAAGATGTGGGTTAGCAACCAAACCCCGGCAATAACACCATCAGCGGCGCAAACTATTTTCCAAGAGCCTTGTGAGGTGAGTGCTGTGAGAAGGCAGTTCCGGGCCGTTCTGGGGGACCCCTGTAGCGAGGGGGAACCCCGGGTCCCCGCAGCCGCCCGGCTGCGACCACCCCGAGCAAAGCAGGGCCGCTGCATCCCCGTGCCCCCGCCGCCGGGACTGCCCCCCACCCCAGCCTCTCCCCATCGCCCACCCCGCACTCACTCTGCTAATTGCTCCCACCGCTGCCTGACGCAGCGTCGCCAGCACGGCGCTGCACACCTCGTTTCACGGGAGGTGTTTCTCTGCAGTGCGGAACAGAGTTGCTTGTTGCTTTTCATGGAGCTTGGTTGCAATTTAATGCCAACCCAAATAGTACAATAGAGTTTGCCTTATTAAATGTGTTTCTCTCTTTCGCTGCGATTTTAAACAATATTAAAAATACTGGAAAGATATTGAAAAACAAATTTTCACAAAGAAAAAGCTGATGGAAAATCAGAAAACAGTGATATAACAGTGATATAACAAGAAATTTCTTTTCTTCCTCTTTCAATCCACACTCCCAAATTTGTGTTTTTCCGGAACAAAACAAACCATACTTTATAATTAAGTAAGTTTAGAATTAGCAACAAATGGTATTGGGAATTCATTTCATAACAATATTTAATAAGCTTCTTAAAACATTGATTTCTCAAAATAGCTGTAAATTTAAAAAAAATTAGGGTGTTTTCAATTGTAAAAGAAATAAGGGATTTATTAATTTCTCTATGGGGAAACGTCCGTTGTTGACAGAAAATAAATGTATCCTGACCCGTTCTAAATCAGAAGTGTTAAAAGTAGAATGTTGCTTTCGTGAAAAAAAAAAAGATGAAACATTTTAAACAGTTGTTATGAAAAGAAAGGAAAAGTTTATTTAGAGCATATTTTTGGTGATTTATAACTATTCTAAAATGTGTATTATTTGAAACATCATCTTGACTTTGAACTTTAAAACAAATGCAGTAAATTTTATATTTTCAAAGAATTCCAACAATTCAGGTAAGCAATTTTAGCCTCCACAACCAATTATTTGTAATATCATCCATTTTAGCTGATGTTTATATTTAATCGTGTTTGGAAATGTCTTCCTGAAATCACTTAACTTTTATATAAAGAAAATTGAGACGATCGGTTTGGGTCCTCATAGAGGTTTGTGTCATTTCTCTGGACTCCGTGCTTTGGGAGACAAAGCAGTTTGATGACCTGATCTTCGTTTGTTTTAAAAAGTCTGTGAAGAACCATCTGAGGGTGATATAAAGCCACGTGAACTGTGTGGCGCTTTCATGTTTTAAATTCATTCCGTGGGATAGCACGAGCATTGCCATCTCCCGCAGCAACTTCTGCTGACGTCGCCCCACAGACAAAACCCCCTAAAGAACAGAACCACCACCTCTGCCCCCCTCAAAAAACTGGGAGAACGTGGGGCGAAGGGGTGAGTTTGCCTCGAACCCTGTCCGTTAGGAGAATGGCAAATCAGAACATGGGAGCACAGGGGCAGATGCCAGGGAACTGCAGAAACATCTCTCCTGTGTTCATCCTGGACACGGAGCTGCCCGGGCAAAGGACCCGGTGCCCCCAGTCCCTGCTCGGGAGCAGAGCCCGGCTGGGGATCAGGGATCCAGAGATCCTCACGGGGGGACAGCAACCAAGGTGTCACTTCTCCTGCCCCAAAAGGGAACCTTTTGCGTGCACAGTGAGGCAGCCAGCGCCCCCGGAACCTGAGCAGGGCTTTCTATGCCAGCCTTGTGAAAGCTGCCTAAATATTGGGTTAAAAAGGAGAGGCAGGAAGGGCAGGAAGACAGAAAGAGAGGCAGACAGAAGGAAAGAAAGAAAAAAGGAAGGAAGGAAGGAAGGAAGGAAGGAAGGAAGGAAGGAAGGAAGGAAGGAATGAAGGAAGGAAGGAAGGAAGGAAGGAAGGAAGGAAGGAAAGAAGGAAGGAAGGAAGGGAGCATGGTACCTGAACAGGGGTGACTGAGGAGGCAAGAAAATCTGGCACAGGCTGGCAAACTGCTCCCCAGAGAAGGTGAGACAGGAGAGCGAGAGGGTGCAAAGCAGAGAAGGGGGAAACGAGTCACAGGTACCTGTGGAATGAGTCACAGTACCCAAGGGCTCCTGCAGTGACCAAGATGGTTGAGGGGGAGATGGTAGCCAGCCCCTATCTTTCAGCCCTCCCTTGACATCTCTTCTCTTGCCTTTCCAAGGGCTTTGAAGTGGTGCAATGATCAGAATGATCCTTGCACTCATTTTTAAGAGCTCGCTCCCACCTGTCACCGGTTTCAGAGTTTCCAGGCTTTTTCTTCCTACCTCTGAGCTGCTCAGGTGGGCTCTGACCAATAGCTGGAGCTGTACAGGGACAGGATCAGACATCAGGAGAGGACAAACATGCTGCATGGATGCACCTCCAGAGCCAGTATTGGCATCCAACACTGAGTACCGTGCGTCATGAACTCAGCTCCTGGGGAAAGCAAGCAGTGTGCTTGGTGCCAGCTCTGTCACCATGGGTGGGCTGGTAGCCCATGGGGCCACTGCCCTCATTACAAGCAAAACCACAGTGTCCATGCCCCTTAGTGGTGTAGAGCCCCTCCCCATTTGGCCATCGCCACCAAATGTAACCAGGGTCCCCCAATCCAGAGAGAATTCCCCCAGGACAGGAGAGGGATAAGGACAAGTTGCTCACCTGGAATGACACTGGCTTTAAGGGCACCCCTTGATGCACACCCCAACTGCGCCCCAACACGCCGTATAGTAGAGTTGTGGAGTTGTCGGGTAGTCAGAGCCTTACAGTGCCACACGGCATCAGTATTGTGGACGTTCCACATGTGTTTTACAACCAGCTGCCAGCTGTTAGAGCACATCTGGGAGAATGGCAGCAGGAAGAGCTCCCCTTTCCGGGGGGGAGAAGATCACACCCACCCCTCCTGGGGAAGCGGCTCTTGAGCAGCAGCAAAACAAACCTGCCTTTCCCATTGCCCCCCTCAGCCCCCGCTGCTGCAGCAGAGCTGGGGGGAAATGGCATTTATTTTATTTTTCACAGCTCTCAGGAAAAAGAGGATTTCAGATGGATTTGAGCACAGCTCCCTAAATAGCTCCTTAGAATTAAGAGGTTTCACGGGGGATTATTTTTGAGCGGCTGCCTGCGGTGGGAGGGAGAGGCCGGCAGGTGCCGGGGGGCAGAGAAAAGGCAGGAATGAGATAGGTGAGCACAAGGGAGCGGGATCCCCTTCTGAACCACAGCAGGGGGGCGAGGGAAGCATCCCACCCCCGGCCACGCACGCACGCGTGACCCACTGGGTGAGCCAGAAGAAATGAGGAGCGGAGTGGTGGTCAGCAGAAGTGACGCTCGGTGGGAACAGCACAAGAGCAGTTCTTACGGAGGAATCGCTGGCACTGAGCACGGCCAACGTGCCTTTCAGCTGGTAGCCAAAGCCTGACATCAAAAACTCAACACACAGGTGCGGCCGCTTCACTGGACCTGCCCACAGTGGCAATTCTGAGGTGTGGGATGAACTCAAGGGGCTGATCCCATCCCTGCCTTCTCACTAGATGGGGAACCGGCATGCGATGGAGGTGGGAAGGCTCTGCTAGCACTAAGGATGGAATGAGTTTGAAATGCTGGAGAAAAGGATCAGTCAATCAGATGGAGCTTGACAAAGGGCAAATTCCTCCGTGCAAGGCTAGGAATGCCAGACTTCACAGATCCAAACATTCATGGTGGAAATAAAATAGTGCAAAACCAGGAAAGGCCACAAAATCTTTCAGAGCAGGCACAGCTCTGCAGAGACCTGGTGGAATATGGGTTGAATTGTCTCTTCTAGTAATACTAGAGATATATTTATATCTAGAGATAGCATTGCTTGGCACAGCACTTTCTGGTGCAAAGAGGAATAGAAGATAGCTGGAACTTCATTATAATTTTGAGATCGGGATGGAAATTAGTTCTTAGAGACAGGATCCTGCAAAAAGGTGAGCTCCTCGATGGGGTCCTGAGCTCCAGCTTTCAGCAGGTGGAAGGGTTGAGCACGTGCACAGCAAGTGTCTGAGCCACAGACATGGAGGAATAAGTAATAAGGCTGGAAGGAGAGCGGGTGAGAGAAGCAGGGAAGTGAGGCTGGTAAGAGTAGAGAGAGCTAGAAATGAGAAAAGAATAGAAAGGAGAAAATAAAGCAAGGAGAGCTGTAATTTGACAGTAATGGAAGCAAAAAAAAAGGAAGAAGCAAGCTGAGGTAGATAATTTCCACTGAACAGATAATAGTGGGGAAGAAGTGAGGCAAAAGAACAAAAAGCAGCAAGGCTAGAGGTAGAGCAAAGGAGACGTTCACAGAGAGAAAACTGAGCAAATGGTTAAATAACATCAAATGATGTTAATTATGAGCAGCCCATGTGCGGGGTAGCCCCTGCTGCTACACCTGGAGTGCACCTGCCACGTGCAAGGCCGCAGGTCAGATTGATGCTGGGACTAAAATCCCAGCAAAAAGGACGTGAAGATTTAGGGATTTCCTCAGACACCAGGAAGGGACTTTGTTTTCTGGACCTTTCCTTCTCCATTCCCCTGGAGGAACAACCTGGACAGTACAACTCTTTGAACTCTCCCAGCAGCCAAGCTCTTTGGCCAAGAGTTTCAAAAATGACCACTGACACTGATTTGCTTTACCTCAAATCTGAGCTGCCCCAATGAAGCCGGAAAAATAGGGGTCTTCCATGGTGCTAAGGCCTTGCTGAAGAACTGACTCCTTTGCCCATCACCCATCTGCACAACTCAGTCTGCATTTAAGGGGAGGGGGGGCTACATCACCTGGATGCACGGGCGGAAGCATCCAGGTTGCTAGTAAAGGTCATTACGGCAAAGACCGGAGGTTAACATCTGTTTTTAACACAGATCTCCCTCTCAAAGGACATACATGTATATAAAAAGTGGTTTCCTTTATCCCGCCGTTTATAAAAACAGGCGAAAGTGTAATAGAAAATTTCAGCTACACTAGTGCTGGCAATTACGGGACGGGGAGAGATGACATGTCTGTGACTGGCTGAGATTAATTGTGATGAGCTATGATTGCAGCTTTCAGTGTTTGGCTTTCGGCTTTACAGCCAATCAAGCCTGTAAATTCAGCATTTCCTCATGTCTATTTAACACTTGTGATTTTTTTTGACACAAACACTCTAACTATTAGACGCGGGACAGGGCGTGATCTCAGCTCGTGCTGTTGAAGACTGCAAAACATACACTCAAAGCCTGGCAGCCATGACCGCTAGGAGCCAGGACACGCCACAGGTACAAACACAGATCAGTTACACATCTAAAGCAACTTTAATCGAGATGCACTGGTGAGTTGGTGGGGACCCAACCCCAAAGGTGACTCATGTGACAGGACAAGAGGTAACGGGCGCAAACTTGAACATAAGAAGTTCCATCTAAACATGAGGAGGAACTTCTTTACTTTGAGGGTGGCAGAGCCCTGGAACAGGCTGCCCAGCTAGAGAAGTGGTGTTTCCAACAGCAATTTCCAAGACACTTCAGCAAGCTCTAAACTCAGCACCAATACTTCCAACAGCCAAACTAAAGATGTTCAGTTGATCTACTTTATTTAACACGGATAACCTAACACCTTTAGGTTCACCACGCTTCTCAAACACCTTTTTAAGCACTGTAAAAACAGAATGGATTTCTTAAACCTAACAAACCAAACTAAGACACAAAAGTGGTAAAGCAGAACAACAAAGGAGAAAGGAGAAGAGAGGGGAAACACACAACGCGACTAATAGAAAACATCTTGGCTGTGAATGACCAGAAATCAGTATTTTCAGAACTCGCAATACCCAAGTCACTAAAACAAAATGCCTTTGCAGAACCCTGAAGCATGAACCCTGCCACAAACACGTACCCTCATATAAGCAAGGCATTTTGTGTCACCTGCCTTATTGAATACATGCATATAAACACATCTATCACTACATTCCCTTTCACCATAAACCACTGTTCTGAAAACCCTTTTTTCTCCCGTTATCAAATTGACTTTTAATTCCCCAGTAGGGGTGGCTCATAACCTCAGCAAGGAATCCGTGCCATACCTAGTAGCATTAGCATGAGGATCTGCAAGGGAACCAGAAATTTTTAATCATAACACATTTTAGGTAACTTTCATAATGCAGCAAAGGAAGAGCTTTGAGTGAGCAGCAGAACCGACCTCAGCTCACGGCAAGTCTTAGCAACACACAGAACAGCGGGCCTGACACAGCGAGGGCACGAAGCTGCCGTGGTCTGACGTCTTATCTCCACTTATATTTTACAAATACACTCAATTTCCTTTTCCCCAGCTGTTCTGATGTATGCTGAGTCTTCCTCTCCAGCTTTGGCTTAAAACACAGGCATCATCATCAACTCCTCTTTTTCATATAGCAGCAATCGCAGTGATGAAAAAGCTCATGATTTAATTATTTACTCTCTCCAAAATAAGTGTGGGATTTGTAACAACGTACTTTTTGACTACACGCTACTTCTGCTGAACAACAAAGCCTGAAGAACTTCATACAGCTTTTAGATTGATACCATATCTTCAAGTTCTCATTAATTTTTTGAAAATAAACTATTCAGCCAGAGCTTGTATGTAAGATAAGTTTGCTCAATAAAAAGGATTTCCCTCCTCCCTGAAACAGCAAACCAGCAGTACAGCTTGATAGATAAAATTCAATACGCTCAGCTGAATTTTCACATCACTTCTAACCACAAGGATCATGGAAATCAGCTCAGCAAGTTCTGGCAAGTTCTCCGATTTGAAGAATATTCTTACCTCGGGTTTATCCCTGTGTGTGTTTACAGCTTCAACATTCAGGAATATAGATTCTACTTTACATCCTGTTGATAGAAAACACATTTTTAGAATTGGTCTGTTTTAAAAATGAAGTTAAAAGTAGAGATGCAATCTAATTTTGAGTTGGTGAATGTTAATCACTTCCCCCGTCTGATTTATACTAGTTTCCCAAATTGTGAATAGCTAAAGCTATTGGAATTAATTTATTCCACCAGGATGAACATTATTCTCAATCTAATAACCCATCTCCTATTCTCACCTGAGCTTTATCATTATTTTCTTTGAAACAAATTCCTATTTATAAACACACATGAACATCAACATTCAGTCTGAAGTTTCTTATTTATATCTTTTTGCTTTTTTAAACACCTTAGAGTTCTTAGAATTTCAGTGTAATACAAAAGATAAATGCTGCTCTCCTTTTTTAAAACATAGAAATGATTAGGAGAAGGTACACCGCGTGTTGTTGGCAACCCCGTTCCTCTATGCACAAAAACCAGAGTTTTAACCCCCAGCTAAACGGAGCTTTAAAACGGACTTCTGAAAAGGAAATTCCCCTTTTCCCCCAAAAATGGAAAACTCTTGGGAAGCAAGGAAAAATTAAGAAGAGACAATGATTACTCAGGCTGTATAACCTGACCCACTTAGAGAATTATAATTACTCAAGACACTGTGGCCATACCATTTTAAGTAATATCCTATTGCCAAACACTGTCACATCTCACACGAACATGGCTTTTATAAGCTACCACTACCCTACACAACATTCATTAATAGCCAAATTCTTCTGACGTACCACAGAGTCCATCTTCTACCATAAATAGGTGTCAGAATTTTCTGCTTACTTGTTTCCTAAAATTGTAACTCACTCCATAGAATTACTACACAACAGAGAAAGGAGATCGTAGCCTTTTCTTAGAAAGCCACTGCACTTTAAAAAAATAAATATAAATTAGTAAGGCAAATATTTGCCTTCCCTTAGGGAAGCCTGTTCTGAGAAACACCATTTGTCATTAATACTGTGAGTGAACACTGGCAGGGGGACAGCACTTGGAGAAATAGTCAACCAAAAAAAAAAAAAAAAAAAAAAAATTTTAAGGGAGAAAAGCGCAGATCCCCCACTGGAATAGTGGCCTAGTCATCCTTCTGTTCACAGACCCACTGCAACCCCTGACACCAAGCAAAGCAAGCTCTGATCCCCAAATGCTGGCCATGGCTAAGGACTGGTTACGCAGCAAACCGGCTTCCACAGAGACCTCTCAGTCTTTACCACTAGCTGAGTTTAAGACCTGATAAAAAAACATCATATGGAAAGCTTTAAATATAAACTAAAGGGACGTGAGTTACTCCACAGTAATTACGATGTGGATATCCTCAATTCATTTTTAATTACCGATGTGCAAGTTCATACCTACAGCAGGATGCAGCTTCCTTCCTGTGCGCTCCCACACAAGACCACCGCTATGCTGGATTGGGGGGTAAAAGTCTAATTTATCCCAAACCTACTGTCAGGCCATAACAGATGTTCCCCTACTAGAGATCAGCCATGCAGGGTGGGAACGACACTAGCTTCAAACGCCAGGAAGAGCAAACCCCTAAGGGAGGTGTTACCCCAGAACAGGATTAGCTGGAAGATATTAAACACACCATGTTTGATCCTGCATCCTGTCTCACTGGAGCCAAGTGGTGATATCAACTTGAAATAATGCTATAGAATATCACTGTATAAATAGTTTACACAGCCCTTGTATTTTCAGATGGTCAAATTCTAAGAAGTAGAACTGAGATGTGCCAATCAGATATATGTATCGAGCACTTTACAAAAGAACCACAGCATTTCTTTCCCTGAAGTCAGAAGGCCAAGGACAGTATTTCATACTCTTTCTTTTCCTTCCTCATTTAGTGGGTGAGTAAACACTGCAAACATCCAGGCTCACTCTCTTAAAATTTACGAACAGTCACCCAACTTCCCAGTAAAAAACCCCACCCTGAAACAAAAACCTCTGTGTGGAAACAGGCTGAGACTAGCCAGTCAAGAGAATCCAGTTTCCAAAAACTGAGCCTTTAAAAACCCAGTTTTAGTTGCTCTAACTTCAAACTCTCCATTTTCGAAACTCCAGCCTGTCATGCCAGGCTGGGAACACCAGATGTCACCAAAGCATAGACGGTTATCACTGACTGTAGGACACACTGCAATTCAACGATGAAAACCTCTTCAGACAGATTTCCCAGTGTAACAGCCTGTTACTTTCTCTCAACTGTATTTGAAACTTGGACAAAAATCAAAGTAAAGGCATAGACTACTTTCAAAAGTAGTAGACTACTAGTCTACTAGTAGTAGACTACTTTTTCAAAGCTTTGTATTTCTGATTAATAACTCAACTAGCATTTTTTGTCAATCCATTTCCTGTTAAGATGTACCGATAGTTCCCTCTGTCTATAAATAATCTTCTGAAGTGTGATGAGATATCAGAAGATATAATTAAGCCATCACTTAAAGAAAATTAACAGCAGGCACATGTTAAGATGAGGTTGAAACACACACAAAACTTAATTAGCAATTAGCCTAAAACCTAAGCAGTACATGTTGCAACCCATACCCCACACTCTACAAGCCTGCGGCAAATCTCAGTGAAAGCCCCTGAGCTAAGCACTGAAAACAGCTCACGTGGTAGTGTGAAGGTCCACAAACAAATACTTCAGGAAAAGAAAAATTATTTAAGGGTAAAGGAAACACACTTTGTAAGACGATAAACCTAAATATAAATTTGCCTGTTTCTAAAAAGCAATACTGTCAAATAAATCGATCAATAAAACCTGACATCTTATTGTACCAGACGTGTAAATGGCAAGCGTTTGCCAGAAGAATTAAATGAAATAGCATATGAACTGAGTACGAGAGAAATTTGTCCACTAGTACTAGTTACAGCCACTGGTAGTTCTAGGCGTTCACTCATATGTATTTTCTGGCACAAAGCAAAGCAAATGTAAACCATTCATTGATTCTAACATCACAAATTTAAAATGTGTTTTAATTTAAATGCTTCACAAATTTTAGTGATGACACAGATGTAAGTAACAGTATGGTTACTTATAAATTATATATACTTCATACCACTTACCATAAGCCACCGGGGTTAGCTTTAAGACAGTATGCAGCGGGCACTTCAGGTAAGGCAGTTGCTCTGAGAAAGCAAACAAATTACACATGACACATAAAAGACTACAAAAGCCCTTAACTCTTCCATCACCTTACAGGCCAACCACTCAGAAGTCTCTTTTTATCTGACAGTGTATCTGTTTTCTTCCCTAGCATTGTTATTCAAACAGAAAAAACAAGCTTTACAGCCTTTCAGGTGAGAAACAGCTCAATAAAAATCAACCACAAAGTAACACATATGTAGGTCAAATACAAAAAAATGACACTTGTGAACTTGCCTAGCACAACCACCCTCTGATGGTAAAGGAAATGGTTGGAATCTGCTCTTTAGAACTTTAATCAGTAAATTTTCAAAAAAATAGTCCATTTGTAATATAGCAAGGAAAACTCACCTGCAGGCTTGTCAAGAAAATATGCGAGCAAACAGCGCATGACAGCTTGGTGACATATGACAAGCACATTTTCCTGCCTTTCGAGTTCCATAATTACTGGCTCCAGTCTCTGAACAAGATCTTCATAAGACTGCGTGGGGGGGTAGGAGAAATACACAGCACATTAAAAAGGGAAAACTCTTTGAACACTGTATGTATATAAAGTGGATCTTACTTTCGTATTAGCCATCTTCTAAATGTTATATTAGCACACAGACAAATACTGGAGTAATAATTTTCCTTAAATTAAGAACACAGTCCAGGTCTTCCAGACTATCAAGAGCATACATATAACAAGATACATCTCCCTCATGGAAAAGATTTATTAAAGTAGTCACTATGATCAAGAATTTCCACAAAATGCCTAGAATTTAATTCACTGCATCTGCAAATGCACGGGTTAAGTCTTGCATGTTATTTTCCATATCTCATCTTCAAAAGCATCTCTCTTCCACGCAAAAATCTGGGAAGCCCAGCCTAAAGTCATCCTACAAACAGTTCACAAAGCCTGACTTGTTCAGGCTGCCCTTTGAAAACAAACTACAGGCTTGATGAACCAGTCTGGTGGTGGCAGCCACCATCCCACCAGAAGTCACAAAGCAAGGACTTCTCTTGGATTTCTCTTGCCCCCTCATCCTGCACAGCACAAGCACAGCGACTCTGCTGCTTCAGGTAACCAGCAAGATCTCTATGTGTTAATTTAATTTTCATATGCACAGTAAAAGACAGTACTTCCAAAACATGTCACGTATTGTAGGTGTGGAGAACACAGCACATCACCCAGCAGGGCAAGGCACGACCACAGCAGAAAGCCTTTGCCCTGGTCCCAACGGGAGTTGCCCAGTTGGCAAGTGGCACTGGTGATTCAGGACTTGGCAAGAGGAACCCAGGGGTCTCCATCGAGGCTGTGCAAAGCCCTGACACCTTTACCAGTGACAGAGAAACTGCCTTTGACAAACAACCGAGATCAACTCATCACCCCAAGGCGATGAGGGAGTTGGAAACGTTTGTCACCGTCCTAGAGGATGGCATCAGTTTGAAAAACAAACACCCCTTGTTCAAATGGATTAGGAGAACTTTGCAGCTTAATGACTGCCTCATTAGAGAGACAGGGGTCACAGCCGCCAGAACACTGCTCTTATCACAAGCTGCCCTTAGCACAGTGATTACTCCTGACCGCTGAGGAGAAGACCTCAGAGCTCTGCTCCCTCCCGACACAAACAGCCGAGCAGCTGGGCCAATTACCCCGCCGCCCCAATCCCCAGCCTTCAGCGCCCACGGCCAGGCCGGGTGACCATCTGGATATTGCTGCGCTGTAATGGGTTTGCCTTAGAAAAGCTGTCAGCAAATTATTTTCCCAAAGGCAAGGAGTTTATTAAAGGGAAAGCCCAGTGTGGCTACAGATTTGCCTCGCATTTCAGGCAAAACCACATGCAAAACTGCCATTATCTACGGCAGGGATGAATGGAAAAAGGCAATCTTGGCAGCGTGTTTGCATATGCAATAGCGTGGAGCCTTGCAATCCTTCCTCCTGCTTTATCGCCGCAGGGTCAGCACAGAAACATGCCCACAAGATCAAAGCCCTCAATTGTTTTTCTAAATCTATCGTTTTATTTTTCAAGTCCAGAACCAAATTAAATGGTCTGGGCTCTATCCCTGAAAGCTCCTGTGTACTTTCCCTTGGAGAAAGGAAAAACCTTTTCATAATTTTTTTTCCTTCCTAAAGCCAGCATGCATGTATTCAAGAAGACAACGAATCCCTTCACCTGAAGAGAGAAAAAACAGCGTACCTCTCCTTTAGGGTATCTGTATCTGTACTTGTCTTGGTCTCTCAGTGCAAATTCCAGTGGATAATTTTCCTGTATTTCTTCATATGTCATTTCTTCACACACTCCCTATAGGTAATAAAAATAATTAACAAGCATGTCTTTCCAGCAGTGCACAAAGCAGGTATCACTCTTAAATAAACCCATATATAAATAACCTTTAACAACTGTATTTTGTTACTCTGACACTTAAAGACAAAATTGTCCTGCACAATGAACAGTGCTCAGCTGCACTCAGAGGCGGGCAGAAGGAATCATTAAGTCCCTACACAAGTGAAGTTACACATAAGGGCAAGCAAGGTCACTAAGCAAGGTTACATTTTATCTATCAGACCTGCTTATATATCTTACAGGAGCAGTTGGAAAGTGCCAACTAGCAATGCCGGTTTTTCTTTCCAACTCCCACCTACAAAAATTTCACAGCATCGTGGCTTCTGCAGCGGAATGTTTTACTGGGAAAGACAAATCAAGACTAACTTAATTACAGCAATTTTTCAATAAAACGTTTAGCCTTGTTAAAAGACATTTTTTCCAGCCTCTGGAACCAGCTAAATGAATTTCCGTCACATAAAAGACATATCATTACAAAATTAAGTACCTCCATCCCCAGCAAACAAAGCAACTTATTAGATATTTAGAAAAGAAGAACTTACTGCATCTATTTCATTCAAAACCTTCCACTGCTCGTAAGGCACTCCCAAGGCTTCAGCAGTCTGAATTGTCCTTTTCATCTGGCTAGTCCAAACTTTCAGGTCTTTGATATTCTGCTCATTAATAAACTGTGCCAAGCTTTTGGCAAACTGAAAGAAAAACCATGAGACACTGGATGAGGGCCCAGAGCCAACACACTGCGTTGGGTTTGGAACACACAGGCTCCAGCCTCTGTAAACTCATTATAACTTTTCCAAAAGGCTCTGTCAAAGTTTTTGCTGAGAAACACAACACATTCCATTAAACCGAGAGGGACAGGAAAGGGAAGGAAAGGAGTACAAAAAGGAGGCAAGTTTTCTGCAGTTCCCAGCTTTACCTCCAGGAATCTTCCTTTCAGCTTTAACTTGTGAACCTCCCCAATTACCCAATAAGTCAGGATTTTACTAAAATACAGTTAAAAAATAAAGCCCCCCTGACAACTGCTTTGTGCTATAGGATAAAAAGGAATTTCAACCCACAGAATGACAGGGAAATAAAAGAGCACGTACCAAATCACAACACACAGAGTGTGTCCATCCAGTTTCCACTACCCAGACATGCAACTAAAAAACCCCTCCTTAAACACGTGAAGAGGAAAAGCGCGTAGAGGAAGAAAGCTGTAATTACAACAGCACAAATTGCAGACATGTATAGATATACACAAAACTCGGTCCCACTTGCTCAGATGGTACATACTTCTTTCCCCCTGACAGACAGTCCAGGATCTCCTCCTATTCTCCCTTTCAGATTGAGTTCACTTTCTCCGTGTCGACAGAGGTAGATTGACCGAGGAGTTACATGGATATTCATGAGGTAGTAGACAATCCGGCTCTGGATGTGATCCATTACTCTGTTCACAAGGTAACTCCTTCCGACATCCATAATTTTAATATAAGAAAGATCCCTTTCACAAGCAAACAAAAAAAATATGTAAGATTCCACATAGTTTCTATTAGCATGTCCCACAACCTTCCCAGTCTCTCTCACATTAGGAAAGGAGGGGGCAACAAGTCAAAGCAATAACCAAACCCTCAGTTGCTCATGGAATATGCCTAAATCCTAGGAAACAACGCAATACTCCAAAGGTACAGGATGAACCCTATTCATTTCAGATGTAAGCTGCTCACACCACTCTCTCCTCTGTTCCTTTCACTTGCACTCTGTCTCTCAAATCCAGATCCTACTCCTGGAAAAATACAGCCCTCCTGCTGAAAGAAGGATTCAGTGGAGTCATTTAACTGCAGTTAATAAGGTATCCAGGTATTTTACGATATTGGATGTTTTTCTCCAGGTTACAAACACTTCTTCCACAGCAAGTATTTGTCTGATTGCACCCAGGGGCCAAAGGGCACAATGACTACTTTCCCATCTCAGTTAACCCTTCCAGAAAAACTACCATATCAGAAGGGCCTGGGATAGCCTGAAGCAAGACATTTTCTCAACGACTCTATCAACAACTATTTATTAACAGTACTGTAATTTACCCCACCACTACCTTCTCTCAGCATCGGACAGGTTATAATTTCAATTTTCACTGCTTATCCTTTCTCCTCTCAGCTATGATTTTAGAGCAGCATCTAGTTTAAAGGAGGAAAAGTCTAATAAGCTGAAAATAACCACTATCTAGCGACGCATTTGAGACATGATACTACAAGAAACCAAGAACATTTATAATAAAACCAGATGGAGGTGATGAGAAGCAGGCATCATCACCTCATCTCTGATAGCGTTCCTTGAAGTTAATCATTACTATTTCACCCAGGCACAACCATTAGGCCCATCAGAAAAATTACATGCATGAACTGATTTGACTGAACCAGCTTCACACTGCTCACACTCAATTACATTAAAATGCAGCTCAGCCTTCTCTGTAACACTGGTCCTGAAACAATGCAGGAGCACCCAGTCTGACTTGCAGCTCAAAATCTCACACTGAAATCCTGGGCCATAGCAAGAGAAACAGGGGTACTCCTCGCATGGTTCATCCCTACCTTACTTTCAAGTGTTGGAAGTGAATGCAAAACAGACAAGTGTTTTGTCATGAGAGCAATTAATCTGGCTTTTAAAGTTCCTTAGAGCCCTGCATCTGCAGGATAATTTGCAAGCACAAGTAAATAAATTTAGAAGGCACATCTTTAAGACTGATGCGTTGAAAATTCATCTTCACCATGTCAACAAATGAAGTTATGCTTATAAATCACTGCGGTCTCCTCTACATACTAAAAAAAAAAAAACAACCAAAAAAACCAAACAACAAACAACTGCTACAGCAAGTCTGGAATAATTTCTAAATGCTGGTTATATCCCAGAAGAATCGCATCATTCTCCAAGTGGGAAAATAAAAAAGAATATTGTCCTAGAGTAGACTCATTAGCCAGTTTTCCTCAAACAAGCAAGTTTCCAGGCTACACTCCCAGAGTCAGCTCTTTCTAATTTGCCAAAGGAAAGAGACCTAAAACCATTTAAAAAAAGCACAACTAGGAAGCCCTAAACCCCAATACAGGATGCTCCATCCCCTAAGAAACATCTTAAAATAACCCAGTTGCAATCCTAGTATTATCACTTACTTGTCAAGAGTTTCATCTAATGTCTCATACGAGTTCTTGTAGCACTCTATTCTTTTCATGAAGTCTTCTGTTGCTTCATCATTACTACAATCAACATAGTCAGGACTACCCAGCTTCACTTGCTGTTTGAAATAAAAACAGGAGAGTAGTACATAAGCTTCTTTCCCCTTTTAACAGAAGTTTAAAGAAATAGGAAGGGGGAGAACACAATACAAAAATGTATTTTCCGTAAGTGAATTAAAATACGTGTAAAGCAAAAAGAGCTATTCTTCAAAACATTGAACTTCTGAGCTGGTATACACATGGACAGGAAAATAAAAAGTGTTCCATTAATGGAAGCTAATGTTTTTGCTATTGGAAGTTGTTGTAACGTACTTCTAAAAACACTGAGATGCTTCAAAAATACTGAGTTACTTCAAACCTCGACTTAAAGCAGTTAAAGCAAAACTTTCCTGTACTCACCACAATGTTTGCAGCAATGACCTCTGGATCCACACATACTGACTCAACAAAGAAAGTCTTCAGTCCACAGGGGAAGTCACGTGTACAGAAGGAAGGAAGAAAGAAAGAAGATGCATTAAAACACCTCTGGGGACTAACACACACGAGCATTTGCTGTCTCAAAGGTTTATGGAGACGCGAGTTTAGAGGAAATGGAAGATTATGGGATAACATATCAACACAAAACAATCCTGAACAGAAGGTAGAAAGTCACAGAAAGGTTTTGGTTTTTGCAAAACAAACACAGAATTCCCTATGTGTTTTCTGCAGCAAAAATCTGAACTACACCAAGAACAATACTTTTAAGTAGTTCTTGCTGACAGCACACTCAGAACTACAGGTCCAGGATGACAGCAGTAAAGCTATGGCATGAAAGAGATTAGCTCCAAGCAGTGCAAACCTTAAAGATGAGACAAATGAGAATGGGTTAATTGTAATCACAAACAATGCTTGAGAACACAAAATGCTCTGCCGACTAACCATCTAGAAGGGATGTGGCTTATACTAGTGCACTTAACTTGCGGCACAGATCACAGCAAAAACTACCACTGCCCTACTTGTCCAGGCATTAGCTCTGAACTCCTCTGCTTCTCACTCACCTTATACCCATTTTCTTCACCAAATTTGTAAATAGTTTCTCTGCGTTCTCGAGTTGTGTTTGTAGCATCAAAGACCTAGGGGAAACAATGACGAAAAAGAGAGAGAGGGGAATTAAAAAAGCAACAGTCTGTGAAAAGCACTGTATTAGTAACAACAGAAATACAGGTTCCAAGTCCCGCAATGTGAAGGAAAGCAATGAAAACACTTCCCTTTCCCTCTACCCTACTACTTCCCCTACCTTTACCACTACCTCAACATGCTCAACAGGAAAAGACATTCCTACTTTACACACATGATGTTCTAAATAATAAATAAGAGTAATAGTTTGAAAGCTTTATTAGCAGAACACTGTATTTGGAAGAAGCAACCAGAATTTAAGCCTAACACATAATACAGGACAGAATCTTCCTCCTGGCCTATATCAGCATTAAATACTAATGCATAGGTTTTTAGTGAACTCTCACTACACAAAAAAGATGCTGCAATCAATACGCTATTCAAAATGCAAGTCTAAAACTTTTAAAGGGCAGAAGATCTGCAAGCCTTGTAAACCCTGCCCAGGAATGATACAGAAATATGCAGCCATTTTTCTAAGGACTTACATTCAGCAATGAAGACATCAGTGTTTTACCAAAGTATAAACTTTACTTCATGTCCCCAGCAGAACTTATAATTATAGGTAATGGTTTGCCTTCATTAGTTAATGAAAATACCACCGAGTTGTGTCAGTAGTCTTAAAAAAAATGACACTATGCACATAATCTTATTAATGCAAATACGCAACCTCAATAGTCGAACAGCTGATGTTTTGCACCCCATTATTAAATACTCAAATACGCAATTTACTTTCAGTTTCTCCTGCTGTCTTCAGAGATTTCCCATGTCAGTAACACAACTGCCAAGGAATACCCCAGGATGCTTTTGTTTGGTAAGTCTTTACCTTTCACTTGAAACACTAGACTATCAAACAGAAACACAAGTGCAACAAAACCGACAGACGTGTTTAACAGTACATTATACAATGTGGAGAGAAGGGGGACGTTTTTCTTACTGTTACCCTCCCCTTGGTTGACCCCTCCCATCACAAAGGTGGTTGCTCAGTATGGCATCATCACCCTGAACTTTAGTGCTTCTTTCACTGCAGCAACAAGGCAGGTCTAATATTTAACTCCCAAATAAAAAAATAATCTGATATACGGAAGAGATATTGGAATTACTCAAGTTGTATATTACCCAGCAGACACACATTAGTTTGTAGGGAAGCATCTCAAGAATGTGCCAACAAGAAACTTACAGCCACGTGCCCATTTTCTTCACTGAGGTACTGTCGGACGTCATTCAGCGCTGCTAAGGCACACTGTCTTAAAAATGAAAAAGAGTAAATTTCAACTGCTAGTTAACATCATTTTATTAATGCACTTGTGCATTGTGATCAAAGCGCCCTGCAAATGTTAGATAATCTTTCTTAAAATCACATACTTTTTAATCACATGCCCACCCCCAACCATAGGAAAAACCAACAGAGGTCAAGCAAGCTATACCTAGGAAATGTGGTGACGGCCTTCTGCCTGAAAAAAGACCAGTCCAGTGCTCCTCTGCGCAATGCATACGACTATACATCACCACTGAACAGCCCTCAACTTCACTGAGCAGGATGAACTTTCACTGATCTAAAATAACTGCACTGAATCATCCTTGCAACTGTATTCTTTTCTCCGTTATCTATTCATAGATATTTGCTTTTTAATTTGATTCTCAAAGAGGGGGGAAAAAATAAATATCAACTTAAGGCTTTTATCTTGTGGCCCTAAGTTAAAGTGGGATAGACAACCATTTTTCAGTAATCTACTTGTCTTTTGAACTGTCATGTAAAAATCGCTTATGTCAAAAAAATCTGTTACCGAGAGAGAGTAAAACAAAGTTAGCACCATGTATTAGGGACAGAAGTGAAAATAACACCCCGTTGTGGTCACCAACCCAATGTAATTAGTACTGGAGACCCCCCCAAGGACATGAACACCAAAAAAACCCCACCCCTTTACACTTGTGTTAAATCTAGACAAGAATAAATTCATTTGCAACTTTCCTATTTCCCCAGTGTTAATATTATCTTCAAAGTCAATTACAATTTCTAACACAATAATACTGGTGGGAAATATTAACATTGTACATGATTTACTCATTAGTAGAACAAAGCCCCATTTATTTCCAATAAACACTGCCTCTTTGCAATACCAACATAAAGCCTTGTCCATTTTGACAGCCTTTCTGTGCATTACTACTTTATTTTGACTTCCAGACTGAAAGGCATAACTCTCCTCTTATATTTACCATATTCTGCACGCACAGCTTTATCTTTAAAGAAAAATGAAGGCTTTTCAATCCTGACAGTATTTCCACATTAGCACGGTTAATAGATGTCAGGAACTGAGATTCAGCAGTCAAGTCTTCACTGAATAAATATAAACCCTCTTTACTCATTGCTAACCAGGCAGATTAGCTCACACAGCCCATTTAATGTTATACTCCCCACCATTTAGTCTAATCGGTGACACGGAGGCACGTTAAAAGGTTTGGCTCTACCTCTAAGCAAAAGGTAGGGGCTTCCCAGGCTAATGCAGCTCCTATCTACTCTTTGGTCCCAAGGCATTAGGAGGTTCTTATGCAAGTTGCTCTCCTTTGACATTAGCAAAGGGAAAGGGAAGCAGAGGGACATCGGCAAAAGAAAAGTACAGCCACAGTGAAGTCCAGACATTTTTAATGCTTGAGCTGAAGCAATTAAGAACAAAATACTCCCTAAATAGCCTAAACAAATTGCATTTCCATTCGTCTAGAATTTCTGTTCCTTCTCCTTTCATACTGCACGCTTTTAAATGTTTTCCTCAACGTACTAAAAAAGACAATGAACAGTGAAGAAAATCAAAAGACCTTCCCCATTTGATCTCCCGTAAGAAAGAGGCAGCTCCCTCTTGCTCTGACCTTCTCTTAATCTACCTTTTCTTCTCAAGGCCTTTCCTCTACATTAAAGCACAGCCTCTTTCCAGGCACAAGGGGAGTCTCAAGTGCTTCACCTGGGCACGGATGCTCACACTGGTGCTCACCTGGCTTTGCACAGCATGAGCATCCTATGGCAATTTTCGAGGCAGTGCACTGACTGACCACATGAAGCACCGGTGTAGTGGCCAAAAAGACAATTTTAGGGAGAGAATAGTGTTTCAATCCCACTCATTTGAACGGGTAATGACGAATACGTTCTAAGTACTCCAGGTGATAAATGCCACTATGCAAACCATAAAGAAAAGCACTTATGTGGGGCTTTCTTCTTCTTTATGATCCACAAAAAAAAGCTCTAAATTGGCATTTTAGGAATTAGACAGCAGAAAGTCTTACATCTATTAGTTGATACCTTGCCAAAACGTAAGAAAAATAATAACTATTTGTTAAAACTGCTTTGTTTTGAGTGAAAATACCCTGGAATATCTGCAGGAATAACAGCAGTCACAGCCTACTGAAAGGTGAGAAGGAATCAAGTATTTATCTTCTCTGTATTTTTGATGCTTAAGATGAAGCAATTAAGAAAAAAATACCCCAGATTTTAAATAGCCTAAATAAATCACTTTTCCACCTTCTCAAGAATTTATTTTCCTTGTCATTTCATACTGCAGTCTCTTAAGGGTCTCCTTGAGCATCCAAAAATGCAACTTAAAGCAGAGTCTAAGAGCAAATTACACAGGGCACCATTTTAATACAATTAGCATTGTGTAGCCAAGCACATTCAAAACTTACTTCCTGATTTTCAAGCCTTCTTCATTGTCAGGCAGGAAGAACTCAAAAGATTTATACTTTTTCACCAAATCTCGACGATACTGACCAACATTAAATTCTGCCAAGAAGAAACCAGTATTAGTGGGAACTAACGATATTCATGGGAAAAAGGGCAAAAGTTATAACAGCTTTGAAACCAAACTACCCAGAAGGGTAAAATAATTTAGCACATACGAAGTCAACACACCATGCTACTTCTTGTGTTTTGGGGGGGG
>JAOXJK010000012.1:25140081-25221063 GCA_025774025.1 Xenus cinereus | reverse complement strand
GGGCGCGGGGGGCGCGGGGTTGCCGGCTGGAGGGGGCGGTGCGGTGGCAGCTCCGGCGGGCGGTGGGGCAGGGTGGTGCCGGCGGGGCAGAGGGCCGAGCAGAGGGCAGGGGCTCCCGTCGGTTCGCCCTGCGTTTCATCTGCAGCCGGGGCGCCGGGTCGGCGAAAAGGTGCAAAGCGCCTGGGGCTTTGTGCGGGGATTCACGCAAGGGGCTCCCCGACCGAGCCACCCGGGGCTCTTCGGTCCTAGCGCGGTGAAAACGCGGTGCAGAGAGGGTTACAGCCCCGGGGGTCACAGTATCATTGCCTTAAAGAGGGGCAGGGGGAAAGGAGAGGGTTGATGTGGAGCTTTGTGCGGGGGGAGGACGTGCCCGTAGTCCCGCACAACGCGTGGGCGAAACCGGGCGCAGAAGGAAGCGCGTCTGCTCTGCGGCCGCAGGCGCTGCGCGGCACGGCGTGCTTGCCCGAAGACCCTGCTTGCCCGAAGACCCTGCTTGCCCGAAGGCCGTCTTCCATCCCGCCGCTCTGCTGGGAGCTGCCCGCCACACATCCAGCGGCGGCAGCATCCGCAGCCAAAACCCTCGCGTGTTCACAAGTTTGCTAAAGCGCACGTTTCTGAATCTAGCCCTAGCACACAGGGCTCCGTAACATATTATTACCGTCGTTTAAGTATGTACATATTTCTCCTCCCCACAGGCGCTTTGAGGCAGGAACTTGTCTCTTGCGATGTGTTCGTGCAGGGCTTGGCGCAAGGGAGGGCGGATCAGGGCTGAAACCTCCAAGTGCGATGGTTCACAAACAAGTAACAGTAACAGAGCATGGGACACGCTTCCAAGACTCCCCGTGTGCACTGAAGGGAGTCGGGAGCACAGTGAGCTCTGCCACCCCGCCACCCAACGTGTCTCGCAGGGTTGTCCTGGTCAGCCCGTCGCTCGGGACAGTCCCGCAGCACGTGGCTGCCCCCCAGCCCCGTGTTGGAGCCTTCTGTGCAGCCCGAGATAACTGCGCGGTGTCGTGTCAGGCACGCAGGGACCCTGAGACACGTGTCGCCCTGGTGGCGCACGTCTTCCTTTGCACCGCGTTTTTGCTTTGCATGTAGCTATCTACTGTATTAGCTGAATTGTCTCTGTTTTTAAACGATGCAAAGTAATGAAATAAACTAAACTCACTTTTCTTGCTTTGTTTGTCCTCCAGATCTAACTGACTTTACACAGACGATGCTCCCAAAGACTGTATGATAATTCCCTGTTACCCAAAGAGGAGGCGCGTTGGGGCCCGTGCAGAAGAGGAGCGGGAGGACAAGAGCTTCCTCCTGTCCCTCTGGCAGAGGTCCCCAGCGCGTGGTGCAGCTGCAACGCCAGCAAAGGGCTAGTTTTCAGCACGCAAGCGAGACGGAGAGCTGCCCGAGGCACGTGGAGCTCGGGAGGAAGAGGAGCAGCGCCAGCATGGAAAAGGACAGCACAAACCTGGCTGATCAGCAGTACGAGTGTGTGGCTGAGATCGGGGAGGGAGCCTACGGGAAGGTCTTCAAAGCCCGAGACTTGAAGAACGGAGGTCGCTTTGTGGCGCTGAAGCGGGTGCGGGTGCAGACCAGCGAGGAGGGGATGCCACTGTCCACCATCCGGGAGGTGGCAGTTTTGAGGCACCTGGAGACGTTCGAGCACCCCAACGTGGTCAGGTGAGGAAGTGGGGCGGGCGGCCCCGTGGGGTTGTGGAAGGTGAATTGGGCGAGCGAGAGCTGGGGTACGCAGGCGGGCTGGGCGGCGGTTTGGGTCTGTGGCTGAAGCACCGGGGCGGGTGCGCGAGGTGTGGTTTGAAGTCTCAGCAGACCATGGTGCTCCTGCCAGACCTCACCTCATCCCCGCGCGTCGCCTCCCACGCACACAAACACCCATCTCCAGAGGCAAAGGTGTGTGACTGCAGGGTGTGAGCGGGTGGGCAGGGAGCCACGCGTGCGCTAGTGCCTCGGGCACCAGGGAGAAGGAAAAAAACCCAACGTCTCCCAGGTTTTGTCTCAGGTGTTCCTTCTGCCAGCTGCAGCTGATTTAGCAGCTCCCTTCATTATCACAAAGGCACAGGTGATAAGAGCAGTAGTAGAGTGTGCCTCCCACCTTTTCAGATGCTTTTGTAGAGAGTTGTAGGTTATCGTGTTAAAGAGAAGTGACCGCTGAAGGCTTCCAGCTTTGCAGAAGACCTCTGGGTGAGTGCTGTTTGACTGGCGCTAATGTCACCGCGTGCTGGTGGTTGTGCAGGGGTACAGACGTCAGGCCTCGCTTGCAAAGCGGTGGCAGTGGCCCCAGGATGTCCTCTCTGTCCTGTCGGTGGCACAAACCCTGCACAAATGACCCGTGTTCTTGATCAGGTTCTCTGGATGGCAAGGCTGGCCCTGCCGTAACCTCTGCTGGTTTTCCGTAGCTGGAAGCTCCAGCAGCCTGCGGGCGTCTGTTGTGAATACTATGGACTTTAAGGGGTAAACTTCACTTTGCAGAGACCCAGGCAGGCAGTGACCTGAAACTGGGCAGCAACTTACTGGTGATGCTGTATTAAGAGGAATATTTCCTGTTATTTGCGTTACTGCACGCGCATACTGCGTAGCAAAAGGGAAATATTTCATACTTTGCTAACACCCAGCCTCTCTCGGTCCTAGAGACACAGATATGCTGGTGGGAGGGGACCTTCAAAGCGCCTTGTAGCTTTGACCCTCCCGATTTAGGGTCCGAGATGAGGGGGTTTATAGCAGGTGCGAGAGGAAAGGTGAGACCGAGAATAATATTTAAAATGCAATGGGATGCGGGCTGCAGCTGACACTTTTCCATTGCTAATCAAGCAAGCCCACAATTTGGTTAATAACCGTTCTTTTGCCTGGCACCCGGTAACGGCAGAGCCTGAGTCAGTACATGTCCAAAGGGAAGTCACCTTCGTGTGGGCAACGTGTCGCATTTGCTCACCAAATCAAGTGGCTCGGTCTATAGAGGAGCGCACACAGTAGAGATAACTGAGAGGTCTCAAAATCTCTGAAATCCGGCCCAATAATTTATGACAGTAAATGAGGATTTAGTTCTCTAGGTTTAGACACTGACGTATTTGAAAACTGTGAACCTTGTTTGGGAATAATTCAACGTAACGATGCTTATGAATTTTTCTGCCATTGACATCTTTCCGTATGAAGTAAAAGATTATTTTTTTTAAGAGTGTTCTAATCCTGAATCCATTAAAATCATGGAAATAAAATTCTTGTTTTCCAAAGAGCTATTTGATGAACTGGCTGTGCTTGGGTCTAAGTGCAGTGCAATCTCCACATAGCGTTGCAGAAATACATCGAAGCTTAAAATATTCTTACAACTTTGAGGGCAAATCCATTCAAGCGGCAATATGAGAATGTGGTTTCAGTTCAGAAATCTCTGAAGGAGCATTCCAGGCCCTCCCAGTGGTGCTGGGAGGCCGGGGCCGTTTGCCTTGAGCAGCGTTTCGGGCGCATGGGGTTGGTCTGGGATGGATCGAGATGCTCGGGACCTCGGCTGCGCACCTTTTTCCACAAACAGGCAGGGCAATATAAGAAGCAATTTCAAACATTATCTCCTCTGCAATGCGAGGGATGCTGTTTAAAAACTCACCTCTGTGGTGCGTGTTTTTAGTCTGTTGAGCAGATGAAGCTAAAAGGGGCACTTTGGAGTAACTGAAATCGTCTCCTGATAGTGAAAGACTATTTGAAAATATTTAAATGCCCCAGTTCCGTTACAAAGTTCGGTAGAAGAGTTTGTGATTTATTGAAATTAAAGGTCTATTTTTGTTTTATGTAAATATACTCAGAAAAGGAAATACTGTAAAAGAAGATCTGCCATTTGAAGCAGCTGACTTAGTTGTGCTTAGTTACTGAAGGTGTTGTGCTCAGGGAAACATCCATTGCCTGCGCGTGCGTTCTGGAAACCGGTGTCATGGCCAAGCTACTAAATATAAATAATGCCAAATGCATTGTCTGCGTACTGGGTTAAAGCGTGCATCATTTGCAGAGCCCTGGGATAACAACACAAACGCTTGAAATAATTTTATTTATTTATTTATTTTGGGGGACGTCTAGCTTTTTTCTGAGTATTACAGGCAGCTGGCCTGAGAGAAATAAGTGGGAACTGCGGGCGTGATGCTCAGTCTGTTAGCTCTGGGTAGCGGCGTGTGGGACCCGCGGGTCAGAACTGAGCCAGGCATCCCCAGGGAGCCGGGCTCGGCGCTGCGGGGCCGCTCTGCCCGTGCCGAGGTGCTGCAGGTGAGGAGGAGCTGGGTGAGGAACAGCCTGGCGCTTGCTGGGCAGAGGCAGAGCTCTGCGCTGTGGAACCAGCGTCGGTACCGCAGCCCAGGACGGTCACAGCGGCCGGGGCTTCCCTTCTTCCCAACGCCTAGAAGCGCCTAGAGCCACAGACTCGTTTCCAGTGCCTGCGCTGGGGATGGAGAAGAACTTTCTCCATAAAGTAGAAATGTCTAAATAGCATAGAATAATTTTAAAGAAAATATTTGTCGTATTGTTTTCCATGCTACTGCTGGCTCGTTATGAGGCTTGGTTCCGCCTTTCTCCTGTCCCGCTCCGCGGGTTCCGTATCCGTACGGTGAAGGGATGCGTGTGTCACAGCGCCGATGCTGTTACAGCACTAGGTAACGAAGTCAGATAAGAAGTTAGATAACGGCAGCGTAAAGCAAAGAGAACTGCAAGGTCAGGAGCGAAAGGAAGCCTAATCTTCGTCAGAGAAGTGACGGGAGTGGAAGTCTCTGGGCTACTGACTGGAGTGGGAATAAGGCCTGGGGCAGGATCTAAAATTTTGTAGGAGTGTCAAAAGTAGTATTGAGAAAGGCGTGGGGAAGATACAGTTAGAGGGATGATTGCCGTGTGAGTAAATCCTCTCCTGCTCATGTTTCCCTCGTACAGAGATCCCCTTCGTCAGGACACCCAACTCTATTCTATTTATCTTCACAAAGAAAGTGAAAAATAGCACCTTCAAGAGTAAACCTTCCTGTGAATTGCTCTAACAGGAGGCGGGTTGTAGGCTCGGAAATGTCCTTTCTCACTGGGAGGGTGATTAAGGTGCTCCCCAGCTCACCTCTCAGATAAAAAGATGTAACGCTTTAGTAGAGCTTTACTGTATACAGTAGTTAAATCTGGCAAAAATCAGTCCAGCACTTATGTAGCTTAGTGCTGTTCTGTTTGGGAAAAATGAAATATATGTAGACAAAGGACAGACTTTGCCAGGAATAAATGACATATTAGATTCAGGAAATTCCTGTGTGTAAAGCTGGGAGTATTCCCTGCTCCAATATATCTGTAAAAATTCTTCTTGTGATTATAGGGCTAAATTCAGCAATATATTGTGTTCGTTTTATCTCTCTCCTGCTGGTAGTCAGATGAATAATTTTTCCCTAATGTTAATCATCCATCAGACTGTGAATTTGCACCCTGGGAAGGTGATATACAAGACAGAGTACTGTAATTCTTGCAGTGCTTGTTTTCTAATGTATGTATTTTTAATAGTTTTAATAGTGTTAGACCTTAAGCAAATAGAGCAAACCTGCAAAGTTCTATATCTTTGCTTCCTGGCTCATATTTTTGTTTAATGTAACTTTTTTTTTCAGTATTTTCATGGGTTAGTAAGTCTTCAATTTTAAAATAACCAAAATTATATTGAATATAATCTATTAGAATATAATCCAGTCTGGGTTTTTGTTTCAAAGATAAGTGTCAGAAATCTTGCCGTTCAAGGTCACCATTACCGTACGATAAGGAATCTGCTCTCTGCCTTTTTGGTGCAGCGGTAGGCGGGGGCAAGCACAGGGGTTAGGGGTGTTTGCACAGTTCTGCCACGTTGAAGGTTGTAGGCTATTTTATATCCACTGAAAGGGGAGTGACAGCGTGAGTGCCCTCTGTGCCCTGCAGTGCCCCTGGGTTGCTTTCCCCCTGTTGCGCGGTGGCCCGTGCTCTCCTTCCGCTGCGCCCCGAGGGCGTTTGGAGCCCATTAACACATCCCGGGGGGCTGGGGCACACCCGGCTCCCCATCCCCTGTGCCCAGACCGGCTCCTGACCCTGCTCAGAGGCCCCAGAGGCGCAGGGCAGTTGGTGCCCCAAATCCCGTCACACTACGATAGGTGTCCTTAGAAGTGTGTGAGATTCCCAGTCCGTCCCGACGGAGCGATGAGGACGCGGCTCTGCCAGCCCATCCGTACCTCGCTGACCCCGTGCAGGGCAATGGGGACTTGTCGTTGTTTTGCCGCCTTCTGTTTGTCAAACTGGAGTGATACGGGAACGTCCAGAAGGAAGAGCCTTTCAGAATGAGCCACTGATTGTGTCTCTGGTTCCAGCCTGTGGTGACGCTGACGTTGGCTGCTGGCTTTATTGCTGTGCCGTTAATAGGTTTAAAGGATGATCGTCTCAAAATCATTGAGATGTTCCATCCCGTCAAGTGAAACATTTCTATTTTAGGGGGTGTTTGTCTCCAGTGAATTCTGCTTCCTTCCTTACTTCCTTTTTCTGCCAAGCTGATGTTAAACTTGCCGCGAGTGACCTCATTCCCGCAGCCCAGCAGTGCCGTGTGTTGGGGCTTGGGGAGCCTCTCTCGTGGCACCTGGCAGGGCCCTGGAGAGAAGGAAACGGTCACCTCTCCATCGCCAGGTACAAGGGCCGTCCTGCACCCGGGAAGAGAAAAATGGGATGCGGGGCTGGAGCGAAGCAGAAGAGACTGAGCTTGGAACTCGCCAAGGCTGAAGGGATTAATCTGGCAGATGGGTCTCAGCTGAGGTAGAAGAGGTGGATGAGTAATGGGAAGGAAAAACTGAACGAGCTTCGGAGTCAGCTTAGTCTAACACAAACAGGATGGTCCTCAAGGCAGATGTGAAGACGGGAAGCACCTCGGCAGGAGAGAGGCATTTCCAGGCTGGGGAGCGGTGGTGGTGGGGGGAAGGAGATGGCCCTGCACGGGCTGCCAGGAGGAGCACTGCGGAGGCCTCGGAGAGGGACTGCCCACCCCGAGACAGGGCTTCTCTGGTGGCGAGAGGGGAATGTGGCTGACAGCGAAGAGGGTTTGGCAGTAGGTAGGGTCTGGAGAAGTGTTAAGTTGGCAGCGGATGTTGTGGAGTGACTGCACAGGAATGCTGGCCTGTCATCGGCCGCCTACAGCCCTACCTACAGGGAAAATAAGTGACGTTCTTCCTGTCCATATGAATTGTTTATTAGCAATGGATGTGATGATTTAGTCTGAGAAGATGATCTGCCAGAAACAGGACAAGATAAGAGCGTGTCAGGAAGGGAGGGTTGGATATGGAGTAGCCTTCTGGGCCTTAGGAAAGTCAGTTTCTGGAGTGCATACAAGCTTTCTTCAAGAAGTATTTTATCTTATTCTGAATCTAAGCTTTTTACAAAAACCACGTTTCCAGTCTTTGTGCAAATAACTGTTAGTCATTTTAGATTATGTCCAGTCCTCCCTTCCTTCTTTAAATCTGTGGATGGCTGTGCCCTCTTCTTGGGGAGGTCTGGCCTCGCTGGGTCCTGCCCAGGATGGAAGCCCAGCTCCTTGAGCCACCGGCGCCTGGGGACAGCCCGTGACTGCGGGGCACAGCCTCACCCTCCCCTGCGTGATGGAGCGGGGCCCGGGATTCAGAGCTGAGCCTGGAAAAGGGCAGGAGGGTGGACGGTTCACCCCAGCAGACCAGGGCCAGGGTGGGTCAACTGGGACCAGTTTGCTCCGCGGTACCTGCTGCCGACTGACGCGGGGAGAAGGGAGAGCACCCACCATCCAGGGGCTGGGGAGAGGAGCTGGAGGGACAATGCGCATAAGAGTATCGTTCACAGATATTGATTCTGATTCATTTATTACATGAATGGAAATCTTATTTCTAGAGAATTTTTCTATTCAAAGTTAAAATAAATCATGCGTGATTAATAATATGCCGGTTCAGCAGTAATGTGAATTTGGCATCAAGAGTGGTTGTTTGCCCATGTAGTAACTCTTAGTTGACTTAATCTGGTTCTGAAGTTTAAAAATTATTTCGTAAAGTTTCATAACCCTAAATAAGATAAAAGTTGCTGTTCATTCCAAAAGTTTGCGGCTGTACATAGAGCGTTTGGTTTTTCCTCTCTGTATGAAATCTAGATGTTTTCCAGTTTTGCTGGACAAGTTGGTTCTTAATGATCTAATAAATTAACAAAAGATAACCGTGCCCTTATACATACACAACTTAGCTGCATTTTTGCATTCAAAAGAGAGAGGAAATTTCTCCTCCTATAGCAGTTCTTCATATATTTTTCTTATATTCTGAAAAGTATTTTAAATTACACATGCATGATTATTTAAAAACTATACCTTTAAACTATAAAGTGTTTGTATTTTATAAACAAACCACTTTAGGATTTTCCAATGCGTGTTTTCTTCCATCGTGTACTTTGACATTTTCCATTTGGGAAACCTCCCTTTGGGAAGCTTTTGATGAGATGATCATCAAAGAGTGCAAATGGGACTGTTGATTTCCAAACTGTTTCAAGATACCTCATTGCATCCAAACGATTGTATTGATTTGCCTATTTATTTATTTACCCTCAGCCCTTGGAAATGCGTCTCTTCCTTAGGGGAAAGGAAATATTCTGCTAAATAATCCTTTTAAAATCAGGCCTTAGAATTCAAACACAGTTGTGATTTCTTTAGGCAGGACAAAGGATGTTTTATATGAGTACCAAGAACCTTTTCCACACGATGCTTTAGGTGTCTTTTTAGGGTCTCAGAAGCAGCTGGGTCTCTAGCCAGAGAAGCCTCCCTCATGCTTTTAGGAGCAGGTGATGATTTTCAGTACCTGAACCCGGGGCGCACTGGAAGGTGCCAATCTGCTGGTACCAGTGGGTTGCACCGGGGTGGATTTCCTGTGACATACCCAGCAAACAATTTACAAACTTAGCAAAAAGTTCCATTAAATCACTGACTGCTTATCGGTCTGGATTATTATTAACAGGTGACTGATCTCTTCTTAGTAAAAGAAAATAAAAAATAGCTCCCGTGTGAATTCATTTTGCAGGGATTTGCCATGTTTAGTGACTGAAAGCTCGGTCCCGGTGCAGATGAATCACACCGAGTTCAGATGAAACCTCTTGAGTTTGGACTTTTGCAGCATTAGTCAGTGCAGAATGTTACGTGTTCTCGATAGAAATAGAGAAAGGAAGTGAGAAGTGGAATGGAAAAGCATATGTGATTTTTCCTCTCTTTTGTGTCGAGCTTTGGCTAATCTTTTAATGTCTATTTGAAGCGTGATCACTCTGATAAATAACTGAAGGTGTCTGTTGCTGTTTAACAATGCCAGAGAATTCCCTTCTCCCTGGAATCAATTAATTATAAACTGGAAATGTCAGTACTTTGTTCACTGTTCCTTAAGTTAGCGTGTTCCTCGGAGCTTTCTGTCACTGAACTCCTAGCTGCACCGGTGCTTTTGTTTCTCTTCGCGTGGCGCCGGGGCTCTACTGGAAGGATAGAATTCTATCACTATTTTTTTTTTTTTTTTTTTTCACATTTGATGTGGTACTTTGCATACAGCTGCAGAGTAGACAGTTACCTTTGAAAAGAACATTTGCCTGGTTTAATTTGATTAGAGCAAACCACCTCAGTCACTTCTGAGCCGGGTCGGCTCTCGTTTCCCTGGCGGTGGGAGTGGCGGCGCGGGGCCGGGCTGGGGTCTCCGGGTGGCTCCGGTTGGGATCCCCGGCTCCCCCCGACAGACAGGGCTCGGCCCCCCCTCTCCTGCCCTCTCA
This sequence comes from Xenus cinereus, assembly GCA_025774025.1. Lineage (NCBI taxonomy): Eukaryota > Metazoa > Chordata > Aves > Charadriiformes > Scolopacidae > Xenus > Xenus cinereus. The sequence continues at coordinate 25,211,298 of JAOXJK010000012.1, read as the reverse complement.
AAGGGAGCCTTTGAATGTCACATTTAACTTTCACTCCTCACCACAAGGAATTGGACTCCTTGTGTTTCTACAAAAAACTAGAAACCTATAGTGTGTAGAAATACACCATAATCATACATTTTTTTAAAAACCCTGTGGTATTAAAAAGAGATATAGGATATGAAAGTCTTTTATTAAAACAAACAACCCCAGTAACAGCGTTTTGAATAGTTATAACTAAATCTGACATATAAATAGAAACATGGTAGATTTCTTGTAGTTATGTTGTATCAATATTAAAATTGTATCCATTTTAGTAAGTCTTTGTAAGATTCCCACCTTCTGTCCTTCTCGCTTTGACTTCTACCCTTTTCCTCATCATATAAATATATTGTGATGGTTTTTTTATGCTGCATACTAAAGATGAGATTAGAGTATTCAGATTTACAGTATTATGCATTATATATGATTTTTGCTTTTCAGTTGCCCTCACTGGTGATCAAATCTCTTTCCGAGAAAAACTCTTGTGGGAGTCTAGAAAATCGATGTGTCTCATGATGAACGGCAGCCCTTCAGCAAATGGTAGTGGGTGGTATTCTCCTGAAAAGACAGGTCTGATCTTTAGGTGCTCTGACTTCAGAGTGGTGGATCATCGTCTATACAGTATTATAAGCAGAAGATTTCAGTTGAAGGTTATTTCATCTTCTGGTTATTCTTGCGTTATGCTCTGGAAACCAACCTGCGCAGTTCACTGTTGGTCCCTGTGGACACTCACTCCTGACGGGGGAATCTCACCCACACTTTCCAGCTAATCCCAGAACACAGCTGCACCTTAAAGGTTGAGTTTCTGCTGGTGAAGTTGATAGAGCTGCACTGATTCAAATGGCTCCGGTTGTTCAAATCACGAATTCCTGAAGTTAAGATGAACAAAAACGCCTGAGGACAGGCAGCCTGTGCAGAGATGTCCCATCGAGCACGTAGGTTTGGGACTCTACCATTCCCATTTTAGATGCTGCAACTATTGAGCTCACCAAACTGGGTATAAAAGTGGTTCTTCCCTTGGGAGTTTTTTCACTGATGTGGACTCAGAGTTTCCGTTGACCCCTTTCACTCCTCCAAGTTACTTTCCCTTTCAGCACCACAAATAATTCCTCCCTGCCTTAGTATGTACCCTCTCAAGTATGGGGTGTCTGTCTCTACGTTGTCACCCGAGGCTGTGCTTATCCCCGGGCACCAGGCTGTGTGACACACATGGTCACTTCAGTTCCACGTGCATCTCCCTTTCTCAAGAGAAAATGCTTCTGTTGCTGCAGTGAGTTTATGTCTGACTTTCTACTGACTAGCACAACACCAGAACGTTTATTACTGATTTTCAGGTTTCTTTGGGACAGTGAAAGTTAAGGACCTGTATTATTTTTCTCTACTAGGAAGTAGGTTGCAAGATTAATCTCATTTTGCTAATTTTATCTAACAGCATACTTTGTTTGCGTTTGTGATCTTCACAGCACTGAGATTGAGGAGCATCTGCACTTTTAATTAGTGTGTTGTTTATCCTTAGATCACCCTCGAGATTGTTAATGGAGATAGGTCTACCCACTGGTCTTTGTGGTTTCCTCACAGACGTCTCTAATCAATTTGTTGCCTTAATGTTAATCTCTGCTTTTTAGAAAATGTTGAGCAACGAGTTTTGTTCAAAGCAATAATATCCATATCTAGACAGCTTTGAATCAATGACTATAGTCTGAAAATCAGAATTAAATGTCTCATTAAACTTAAAAGAGCTGGCGTTCTTGCAAGGGCCCCGACAAATCAGTACTTCTGCAGAACTGAGCACCTGTATCTCCTCATGTCATGGACTCCTGTTCATCCCGTTGCCTTCACGGCTGTAACATCATCCAAGACAAGTCTTGCCTGGCATTGCTTGATTGTATGGTGTCTCCTTCAGAAATCAAGAAGGTTTTATTACTTTTTAATTTCATTTGGTCAAATTAAAACATCCTTTAGAGATGTCAGTTATTTCCAACGGAGATCTTTCAGCAGTAGTGAAAAAGTACCAAGAGAAGGGAGGCCGGAGCTGAGCACCCTGGCGGCACAACAGCCACAGCAGTCGGGGATCACGGGAGAGTCAGGTAACCCTTTGACTGAAAATGAAAGGTATTTGTGGCTACAGAGAAACCCCAGGCGGGTGAGTAACACTGGTGAGGGAGCCTTTTCAGAAGACATTTGAAATATATCGGAATGTCCCAAATCAATAGGATATAGTGATATCTGTAAGAAAATACATTTCAAAGACTGCTTGGTTTCCAGTAACCCAAAGTTGAGAGTTGAGAGTGGACAGGACCGTTCTGCAGAAACAAAGCTTAAGTCATAGAAAGCAAATTTAAATCTTCTGCCATCCTCTACATCAGTGAAATGATATTGAGCCTATAATTCTGGAAGGTGCTCGAGAGTCAACTGAGAAGTGGACAAATCAGCCAAGGTTTAAAGACAAAACTTACAAACATTGTCAATGAAGCGGCTGTTCCTGGGGTGCAGGGAAGAGAGACCACTCTCTGCACAGCCTGAAGTAAATTGCAGCAGCTACTTTAAGAAGTCCTTATAGTGAAGACACACAGTCATAGTGGCCTCAATAATTAAATCTCGTATTTCTGGGGCAAGGGATGGTTTCCAAACTTGAGGTAGTAACAATAGGCTTTACAAAAAAGAATTCAAGAAACAGGAGGTAAACAAAAATTCAACAGTCGACTGGTCTCATACAGGATTTGCCACCGAGTGGGCTAACTGTCTCATTATTGATAAGATTTTGATGCTACACATAGTTTCATTGCCTCAGATTCCTTTCAATCAAATTATGTCATTGTACAGTTGCAAGTAGTTGGAAAATTCTGGTGGCTAACATATATTCCACTCTGAATTATTCAAGACCTAAGTGCTTGGAAAGCAGTGGTACTATACCTTGATCACTTGGAATTTTTTTATTTTTTTTTTAATTTAAAGTGGGTTTTTTTCCATAATCTCAAAATACCGAGCCCACATTGCTCAGTAATAGCCTGCAAAATGAAAATCAATCAATAATGCAAACAGATTCTGCTCCATGGGTTGTTATGTTGAGTGTCTCGTTCTTCTACAGCCTGATTTACAAAGCTTGAAAACAGCTTTTTTTATTACGAAACCACTAAGACAATATAAGTGTAGTAAAGCAAATAAGTTGCTCTATTGACGTGTTTGGATGTGCATGTTACGTGTGTGTGCATATGTGGAAAACAAAAGCCGTGAGAATTTCAAGGTTTGTCTGCATTTACACCAGGAAGTTCAGGATTATTATTTTGTGACATGGCTGAGGGTTGTCAGACATGTAGGACTGCAGTTAGTTCAAAGTATGTGCCTTAAAAATGTCTGAACAGTTTTCTTTTTTAAAGTTAAAAGAAAAAAATGAAAGGGAGTGAGGGCAAGCCAGGAACAAAGCCATCCACAAAGCTAATTCTTTTTAAAAAGTTACATGACATTGAAAATTGGAACTTGGAACTGAAATGCCATCTCACTCCTAAGTATAATAAAATAGTAAATTTTATTAAATGTATTCTGGAAAGAGTAAATGAAAGTTCTAAAGCCTGATGGGAGTGGCAAAGGGCCCAGGCAGTATCCCAAGGAGGAAACATCTGATGGCTTAACCCCGCCAGGGCACAGCCCGCTGCGGCAGCCGACGGGCAGGGATGGCAGCAGGGAAAAGCAGCAGAACTGAGTTTGGAAACGGATGGCTTTTTCTTCCTCCTGTCTGCACTACAAATATATTTTTAAAGGTTTTAGGAAATATTTACGTGATGAGAGTATGTGTCTCCTTTTAATATTGAAGTTTTTAAAAATTTTTCAAATCTTGTAAAAATTAAGGTCATTTTGATCTTTCTTCTTTCAAGTATGAAATTGCCATCTTTAAATTGCATTATTCACTCAGTTCCAGAACTTGTTCATCCCAGAGCACATCCTTTATATTGCAATATATTGTTGCAATATCATTTTGTTGGCTTTTAAATGGAGGCTCTTCTTAAAGACTGTTGAGTTCTTGAAACAATTTCACTAAAATTTTCTGAATGGACATGATTATCATGGCATTTCCGATATACCCATCACTGTCATTTTCACAAGCCTGAAAAAGTGTTCTAGTGCTTTGGAAAATCCAAATCCGTGTCACCTCTCTGCCTTCAGGAGCGGAGCGGCACAGCCTGTGCTGCACGACGCACGTATGGCTGTATGGCCCATAGCCGTATTCCCCGGGGCTTGCCGACAGGGCGTTCATGGAAACCAAGACCACAGTGTCTCCTGGGGTTAGGGGAAAAAAGCTCTGTGTATATTTCTTCCAAATGGGCTTAAGACAGTTATTTCTCAGTCAAACGTTTTCATAATCCAGACGCAGATTCTTATTTCAGAATGTATAGATGCCCGTTGAGATATTTGAAAACCAGGACACGCCTGCGTGAAAAGTAGGTGAGAGAAAGCACCAGAAAGTTTGGCTTTTTCTTCACAGAAAGTCACTTCAATTCTGTGATAACTCAGAAAGCGGCTGAATGGACCTTTGTGAAACATATGAACTAAGTCGCGTCTAAGTGGAGACAGCTGGGGTCTATTTAATATCCTGTGTAAAACGGTAGAGGTCAGCTTCCTGGAATAACTTTGGGGTTTTATTTCACGACTGTCCTCCTGCTGCGGGGACCTGGGGTGCCGGGGGGCTCCCAGCTGGAACGTGCTGTAAGGAAGGCTCCGGGGCCACCGCTCCCACGGCGTGGTGGGGAGCATCCTCTGGCTCCCAGCCTCCCCATGAATGTCTGTCCTGGGGAGGGGGGGGTTAAATAGTTAATGTGGCAGCTGAACCCAGGGTTGTCTTCCCATTTTATATTCTTAGGATGTAGACGTGGGGATTCTAACTGAAAGTCATCGAAAAGTGGCACTTTGGGCAACAGGTCCCGTAATTCTCAATATGCACGGGCGGCCCTAAGTACTGAGGGTGTTTGTCAATTAGGACCTTGGATCCTAAATCATTTCACTTATCTTGACAGTTTTCTGATGTCTTTCTTTTCCCCTTGCAATTAATGCAGCCATATCTTTACTCTCTGAGGTTGTACATTTCCTTCATGTGTTCCCTGTATCCATTCAGTTTAATTACTCTTGACTCCTTGAGTTTGGAATCTTACTGTAGAGAAAACTTCTGCTATTCCAGTGTCTATGGGCCGTGGGAGAGATAACTGTCTCTGCAGGCTGGTGCTGCCGGTGAGCGTCCACCCACAGCGGTTCCAGTGTAGCAGTTGATATAATTGGTAGTCTAGTGGCAGCTTAATTAAAAGCCTGTGGTGCAATAAGCATGAAAATTCATATAAAAATTTTACATAAATAAAGATGTCCAGTATGACATTTCACGGTGTGAACATTTGGCTTTTCCTTGACTACGTATTTAAATAGAAGATAAATGGAAGCTCTAAAGAAGAGCTGAGAGAGGTAATTGTTTCTGTTAGGTAGCAAAGAGGTGGAAATTGGGAAAAAACCAAATAGTATTGTGTCAGTGGAATAGACAAGGTGAGCACAGCCAGAAGAGGCTCTTGCAGGCTGTGCTGGGCCCGTGTGGCGTGTAGCGGTGCCTGGTTAACCAGCTGCACAGGGGCTGGAGCCCAGCAGCCCTGGTGGAAGTCTCTGGGCTCTTTCTCCAGGCAGAGCTCAGCAGGGGGACTGTAGCGCTTGGGGGTGGGTGAGTGAAAATAACGAGGACCAGTTCCTGCAGCCCTCGATCTCTCTTGACTTATTCTTGAAATAAAAATAATTATATGAATAAAACCATTCATGCATGGCTTAGAAATGATTAGAACAATTTCCACCTAGCCCAGTACGTTTCTGAAGCGAGAAAGAGCAGGTGGCTTAGGGAGTGGTGAAGAGCAGGACAGACCCAAGCCCGTCATTCCCAGCACGTTAAGGCTCGGCAGCGGGGACGGTGACGTGCCCTGCGGTCCCGAGCGGCCTGTGCCCACGGCTCGGGGAGGCCAGGCAGCCTCTGCCCGCGGGGATGGGCCAGCCCTGCCTCCTCCCGGCCAGATGCCCGTTGGCCCTGCGGGGGCCCTGAGCCGGCCACAGCCGCGCGGCCACCTCAGCGAGCGAGTGCCCCCTCGGTGAGTGCCGGGACCCCCCCGCCGTGCCCTGCTGTCCCCGTGTCCCCCGCAGCTCGCCCCGGCCGGCACGGCAGAGCGCTCTCCTCTCGCGAGCCTGGGTCCCTCTCCCTTGTTTCCGTTCGCCTCGACAGAAAAATGGGTCTGTGCTCCAGGAACCAGACCTCGGTTTGCAAGATTTATTATAGTTTGCTCGTTTCTTTCAGAAATGTGGAAGGCATTGTTGCAAAACAACCAAACTACAGTTTCGTCACGTATTTACATCTGACATACAAATGCTGAATTTATTTCAAAACTATCAACCCATTAAAATGCAAACCCTAATCTCACACTGCTAAAGGACGCCCCTAAAGAAATAGCTGCCTGTGCCCCAAAGTCATAAAACGGTCAAATAAAATTTATTGCCAGCTCAAAATGCTACTAACACCTCATTTTCATTGCCAAACCCTGCAAATAATCTTTAATTTGTTTTCTTTTACATATGTGTGCAAGAGCTTAAAGGAAATGCTTAAAGAGCTGCCCAGCCTGTAGCTCCTTGAGCCCCGGTGCATCGGTCTCTGGCTGCCGGGCTCCCAGCGCCCCGGGAGAGGGCTGGGGAAGGAGGACCCGTGTGTTAGACATCGACCTGAAGGGCCGGAGGATGAAAGCACCTGAGAATCTTGCAGAAATAGACGTTTTTATTTTTCTTTGCATGTGCTATGAATTAATTTAAAAAAAAAAAAAAAAAAGGTTAGTAGGAAAAATGACATGCCAGCCAGGGAACTCGTACGGCCAGGTGTGAGTGGCTGTGAATGGGGAAGAGGGCAGCCATGAAATCCACATTTTTAAAAACTTGTAAGGTGTGACATCTTAAATTGTGATGAAACGTGTCAGGAATTTGCATGCGAATGGAATCAAGGATTCCTTTTTACCTACCGAGTGTTTAAGAGCAGTTGCCCCTGGCTAAATTTATTAAGCCAGAAAAAACTTGTAAATTTCTATTGAAGATTTATTAGTCTCATTTGTTTCTGTTCGGCACAACATGAATGTTAAACTCTGTGCTGCAAGTTTGTCGCAGGTGAAACTCCCTTTCAAAAACTGGCTGGGCCTGAGCCAAAGCCAGTTAAATCCCTGTAGTGACTTCATGCGCCGCAGGTGAAGGCTCAGCCCGGGCTGGGGGGGCGAGTGAAGAGGGCAGAGGCATTTTCAGTGTTTGCTTTGGGCTTATTTTATCTCTCTCTCATTTTTTTCTAAGTTCCTCATGAGAAGAAATATTTGTAAATATCTTCAAAAATCCATTGAAGATAATCTGGGATCCCACCAAGTAAAATCTCTCAGTGACAGTCTGCCTGGGACAGGCTCCTGGGAAAGGTGTATGGTCATATTCCAGAATTAACTTGGAGTCCTAAAGGTGGTTAGAAAGCTGGGGAGGAGAGGCAGTGGCTGAGATCAGGACTCTGAGGTGGGATTGCAGGGCTCGGGGCTGCAGACCTGTCCCTGCGTGGGTGGGAGCAGCCGGTGCAGGACTGACAGGGGTTCAAGGGGGGCACGGGGGTTTGCACCGCTCTCTCCAGGCAACGACTGGCTGAGAGCACGGAGGAGAAAAATGACCTTTTTTGGCCCTTTGTTCCACGTGCACAGACAATGCATTACCTTTTTCTGTTTTCAGCTCTGCTTTCCCTTCTGGAAGAGGCCGGGCACTCGAGGAGGCGCAGCTCGGGGTGGGGGTGCTTCCTTGGAGCCCCGGGGGTCGGCTGGAGCGCGGGCTCTGGGGCAGGGTCCCACAGGACCGAGATCCACCCCAGCTGTGTTCTGCACTCGACTGACTCCGGCGTTGCATTGTTGCACTGACAGAGCTAAAAACATTCCTAAAACACATCTCAAAGCTTGTGTTATGTCAAGGGACCGCTGTGATAGCAATAAACACAGCCTCGGGAATTAGTCTGCACCTGATTTCCCAGCGGTGCTGGTTTCCGTCTGGTACCAGGGATTTCCTTTGCTATAAAGTCATCTGGAGAGCCAGGAACATTGTATTGAAGAAATGATACGTAATAATAAACCCAAATACAAAGGAACGGGCAGGGCAGTGAACCTGCAGCGTGTTACTGTTTCACTCCATGCTAATTGCTGCCCGTTGGATACATGGTTAATTGGGGGTTCAAACTGAACCCGAGTTTTGCGTAGGGCACCGTCCCCCAGCAGGATTATGCTGCAGAGTCACCCCGAGGTCACGGGGAGCAGCAGTCCCTGACCTGGTGGGGAGCACCAGAAAGACAGAGCTCTCCTGTCATCGGCTGCCGTTCCTGCCGCTTGGTTCCTGGGCTTCCCCAGGCACCTCTACAAAGCAAGAGCTTGGAATCAAATTTGCACAGGAATTACTTACCACTTTAAAAATCCTGAATTAAATACCTGGGGAACTGCTGTGATATTGCGAGGATTTAAAAAACTCTAGGAGATGGTACAGAGAATCGAAATGGACTTTTGGTTTTTTGCCGTGAATATGTTTTATACGGAGTGGAGGGTTATTATTTCCTTTGTTATTTCTGACATGTTGGTATCACCACCAAGCCTGAAGTGTAGGTAGATGAGATTATTAGGCTACTAAAGAACGAATGGGAATTGGTGCTGTTGTAAAATCTTCTGAAGATGAGTTGTTGGTTTTATTCAAATCCAGGAAAGAGACGATCAGCTTAGATTTAGATCCTGTCGGTTTGGCACAAGCGTGAATTCAGAATGCAAACTGGAATGTGGCGCCCATAACGATCAGTGTGACTATGAGCTACACGTGAACAGAGACTGTATCCCATCTCACACAGGTACAGCTGGGAGTCCGGAATAACTTCTGCGCTCCTTTCATTTGGATTAAACAAAACCAATATTCAGACAGGTTTTATTTACATGTTGAGCAATTTAGGGAATGTCGAAAGGGATGCAGGTTTCCCCGAGGAAGGGGGGCTACAGAAGATCTATACTGTTTAATAAAAGGTGGGCGGGCACTGCCAGTGAGTGGGAGCATCGTTAGTTTGTCCTCTGAGCTCTCCTGGCGCTGGCTGACGGCCGTGTACGTGACTCCGAGGGGCAGCGTGCGTTTGCTGGCCGGGGATCACGAGGGCACTATGAATAGGTCGCACAGAGCTATTGCTGATCATAAACAATCTGTCAGCGACTGTTTCTGCTTTGGGGTGACTCGGCCTGTCCCTCGCAGGGGAGCTGACAGTCTGTTTGCTGCGGCCGCGCGCGGGGTGAGCGTGGGCTCCAGCAGGATGAGGGGGAATGGCCAGTCGGGATTTAAAATCAACTGCGATTGAGGCTGCTAATGGACTGGTGAGGATAATTCAGAAATATTCACAAATATTTCAAAAACTGGTGAACTGTAGGACGAGTCCTGAAAGTGAAGTTCTGCAAGACAGGTTATTTTTTGAATTTCTGACCTCACCAGATCTGTTTCTGGTCCTTTCCTATTAAACACAATCTCCCTTCACAAAGAAGGGGAACAAGAGACGTCCATGTGAGGGCTAAAAAAGACAGCGTGCTGCTAGAAACAGAGAGGGGTGCAGGGAACCTCGTCAGGCGTGTTTTTTCCTTGAAGTAAAGCTCTTTAACAGCTGCATCTTTTAGTGCCTAGGGTGGTGACTGAGTAAATGCACTCAGCTTTTTCATCTTTGGGGCACAAATCTTGGCTTCTGTTGAGAACGATAATTCTCTTTGGTGGTTTCACTGGCTCAGACATTTATCGGCAACACGAAACCATCGTGGGGCTGTCGCGGGTCGGGGCTGTCGCGGGTCGGGGCTGTCGTGGGTCGGGGCTGTGGCCCCTTCTGCACCCTGAAAGCCTGCCCAGTCAGCCCACGCTACTGGAATCCAGCCAGTGCTATTTACTTCTCCTTCAAGAGCTTCTATTCCTCTGTCGGTTTCTCTGTCTCTCTTCCTCACACACGCTCAAAGAACAAAACCATCTTTTATACAGCTAAGCATTTTAAATAATTTTTCCAAGTCAGAAAGGGAGAGAGACTGGAAAAAACAGCAGCACAGAGCTCAGCGTGTGGGTGAACGATCGCCTTGTCATCCTAATGCCCCCCTTCCTTCCCTGAGACCTGGCTCTGAGCAGGAACGCTGGCCGAGCTCTGGAGCAGGTCTCCAGGAGAGGACTTTCCGCTGCCTTGCTCTCATCCTGCAGCCGCTCCTGCGCGGTAGCTCTTGCTGCTCTGTGCTCAGCAGATAACGAGCGAGTGACTGCAGAGCTGGAAACGTCTATCTGCATAACATCTGCCTCTCCCAGATAAATTCATTAATTGTATCTGATGTTACATTCTGCCCTTTGCTGCTATTTGCCTGAAAGAGGTTTCCTCTGCAGGCAAGAAGAGGTCCTGCTGCTCTTTCCCGGAAGGGCAGCGAAGCAGGAAAAATGTTCACAGACTCCAGGAAACCAGCAGAAACGTAGAGACCGAGGGTTTGAGGGGTGAAGCTGCCATGAGCGGTGCAGAGGCACCCGAGCGTATGCGAATGAGTGGGGTTTGACCCCGGGGCTGTGGCTGCTGCTGGAGGAGCCCCCGGGGGGCAGTTCCCCGCGGTGCGGGCAGTGCTCTGCTCTCACACCGAGCCCTTCAGCTCCCAGGTGGGCAGCTGAGCGTGGCCAGGCGTCTGCGTGATGGTGGTCTGCTCTGGGGGCGCATCCCAAGTATTGATGGACGTTGGTGCAGCTGCACCTGGTGGGGAAAGCACATTGGGAAGCTCCTGAAGACCCCATATGCTTTTGGAAATAGAACTTAGGTCTTGCATTACTTAGTGGTTTTACAAATGTTACCTCAGAAAAAGATGCACTTAAAATACAAGATACTTTGAAGGTAATGGCCTGCTCATCTGCACGTGCTCTTTTTTTCATCTAACAGTACTTCACTAAATCTCCTTCAAGTGAGAAAAACCTACGTTTGAAATCCTGACTTCCAGAGGCGTGGAGGAGGAGGTGTTTGCTGATTAAGATGAGACAAAGCAGCATCTCCTGAGCAAAGGGAAGGAGCTCTGTTGTACATTTCAGAGCATGAAGCTCTGTTTCCTGTTTTGCTACGTGGGACACGGTTGTCCTAACGTACATGTTCCACTCCTCTTGCCCAGCTATTGTCTTCTCCATCTGAAACACCACCCCTTTGTTACAATTCCTTGGGTATATGTGATTCCGAGTGGAGACTGGTTTCTGTTAGCAGAGCCTTTTTCCTTTTCAAAAGCAAGAAATGAGAAGGTAGATAATATTAAAAGTATGGGGAAACTGGTTTTTTCAAGGAATACGTAATTTACGAAGTTGGGGTAAATGAAGGGCTTGCTGCTGGCAGCTTCCAGAGAACAGAAGAGTCCAAGGCTGCTGCTGAAATTTGGACTCAAGGGATGTCTGATGGTCTTTCCACAATGCTTTTGGCGTGAGAGGCTGAAAATTCCTGTGCTCTTGAAAGTGATGGACTCACAGGATTAACCTGAGCCAAAGACAGTGAAAGCAGAAGCTATTCAGGAACTCCCCCCCCCGCCACACACATATTTGTCAATAAAGCTGTCATGACCTGTGACAGTCTTGGTATCCCACTCTTGTGGTGCTTGCGTAAACACTGTCAGTCACACATACATTCTGTGTTGGTTTTCTGTCCTGTGGATAAATACCATTCAGGGTTAGGTTGGGACCACCAAACTCTTTCTGAGTCCTTGTCCAGACTTAGGAAACCTTAGAACTGTAGCCTCTTCCTGTGCCACCAACTACCACGCCACAGTCATCTTAAACATTTCTCCACCTCATAACCAATGGCTTCAGTTCCGCTTGTCATGCATAGGCTCGGAAGTAACTCTTCCCGGGGAGACACGGTTCCCAAGAAAATTAAAGTAAATCCCTGTTGTTGAAAAACTTCAGAGGGCAAGGACTACGTTTCTGTTCAGTGCTGTGATTGACCAGCAAAGTCAAGGGATAAGTGTTCATGTTGGATTGGTCCCACTGAATAAAAATCACAATAAGCCATTCGATGCACTGGCAGCAAATATCTAATGGTTTGGTCTTCCCTCTGACTGTGGCCTGGCTGAGCTTCCGAAGGTTCTTACTCCTCTGTTTGACGATAGCCGGGAGAACTGACGTCTTACGGGTTTTCAGGTCTTACAGTCAGACCTGGGTTTTGGTGTTTCTTGCAGGTGGCTTGTGCTGATGGGTTTGATCTCCATTGTCGTTATCTGTGAGCTTTTTGCTCAGGAAAAAAATGTGTAACCCACTTGAAAGTCGGTAACTTTGCAGCAATTCTCAGAGCATCTCAAAAGCCAGTCTTGTTACATTTAAGGACTTTCTAGTTAGTACCGGTCAGCAGACGTGATAGTTTTCAAGGGAATAGGCATAACTGTGTCTTTTCTTATAAAAGCCTTGAGCATTGAGACTGTGTATTGTAAAATGAAGGTTCCATTTGTCACATCACAAGGTGTAAGAAGCTACAGAGACCTCAAGACGCACCATCTAGTTTTCTGTGTTCAAAACCACCCAAGTGTTTCTGTAGGAGGGCAGGTACTGTGCTGGGGTACAGTGAGGTCCGTGAGGCACTAAGCACATGAAATAAAGCAGAGACACAGATTTGTATCTGATACGCTATTTTTACTTTAGCACAATTAACTTGAGCAAATGTCTGCATTAGGAGGCAGGTTCCCCACAAGTGCTCAGCGCTGCTCCAGAGGAGACCGAGGCACGGGGCGGTGTGTGGCTCCTGGCCAAACTTCTTTTTCAGTACTTACAGGATTTCCCATAGCGGATCTTGCTTTAATCAAATAATTCAGTCGTTTCTTTTCTAAGTACAATAGAAGGGCAGGGCTTGTGTTTACAAAGTGTTCGGCGTGGAAATCCTGTATTAATGGAGGCACGTTTGCCCCGCTCCCGACAGCGCCGCAGAGTAGCTCCGTGGGGAAAAGGGCTGTTGCGGGTTCCACACAAAGCAAACCCCTCACCTGCAGAAGATCGTGAGGAATTGGCCTGAGAGAGGTGCACTGCCGTCAGGAGAGCTGTTCCTGGCTGCAGACCACAGCTTTGCGGATTATTTTCTCACAGTGGATGTAAAAGAACAGAATTTATAAAGAAGTAGTTTATACCTATGGAAGTACTGAATCAAGAGGCAGTGTCTCTGGCAGTCTGTCTCCGCGATGACCGGCACAGGCAATCCCACCTCTTGTCTTCTTGTAACGTCGCGGATGTGTATAAGCTGTGCTTTGAATTATTATCTTGCTGTATTTTCTGTGAGTAAACACACCGTGCTTCACGCAGGCCGGTGCAGGATCTGCAGTTCTGGTTACGAAGAGTAAAGCGTGTAGAGTTTCCCATGAAGGGTGTATAAAAAGGAAAGATAGTATTATTACTCAGTGATAATGTTATTATTCAGGAATGGGTGGCTAGAATTGCGCTTCTCTGAGTTCCTTATTTTGCTGTGCCAGAACCAAAATAAGCCACATACAGAAGAATTAAAGAGAGAATCAGCAGTTCCCTCCCCAGTGAGCTGGAAATTACATGTTGTTTCTATATTGTGTACAGTGTAATCTTTTTTTTTTCCTTTTTTTTTTCTTGAATTATAATTCTGCTATGGTTGAAAAGATAATTTTGCCAGTGTATTAAATACCTGGCAAAAAAAGGCGGTTTAGAACATTTTTAGGTAAATGTAGGTCAACACAAAGGAATCATACAGTTGGAAATATTTTCCAGTGTTTATGTTCAGATGTTCAGACCTGTCTGGCTCCTCTCTATTTGCATGTGTTGGGGATACAGGCAGTCCGGCTACATTCCACATTGATTTATATAAATATATTGCAGATTATTAACCTCCAGCCAAATACCAGCAAATTTTACTTTTGAGAAAGGTTTGTGACTTCTCGCAGAACTGATTTCCCCTGTACAGGACATCTGTCTCCCGTGTGCGCCCCGTGAAGGGAGTCACAGAGAGAAATATATCTGTCTTTAGGAGAAACGCGCCGAGGCATTTGCTGTTACAGTCCCTGTGTTACCATGATAATTTAATTGATACTTGTTCATATGATGTTTACAGATGAAGTGCAGATGAGTGTCCTAGTAGAGGCAGGGTGACAGTCTCTCCAGAATCTCTAACTACGATTCCCAAATCGTTACTCACGGAAAGGCTTCTTTAAGCTAGAAGGGATGTGCCTGCCTCCATTTCCACAGCGTGGTGGCTAATTAGCAATTTGTGAGTGTCTGACCAAGCATTATTTGGGGAAGGCTGTTAAAGTGGGACCACGGCCTTAAGGTGTTAGATCTGTATCACCTGGAGTGAAACATACTCCTCTCCTAAACCTGGGTTACGGTCTTCCCAGACCCTTGTGCTAGTTCTTATCTGCCCTTCGCTTGTGAAATGATTTGAGATTTAAGGCAAGAAGTAAAAACTCAGAACAAAGTGTTTTCCTGGTCTGTTTGTCAGGTGTCTCTTCGGAAAGCAGTGACCCCAAGGCGTTGTGCCTGGTCTGCTGCCCACGGCTCCTGCAGAGAGAGCCCTCGGCCCAAGGACAGGGAACGCCATTTCTCGGTGCCCTGTCGGGGATCCCGCCTGGGCACACAGTGATTCTAAGGAAGAGGGTGAAAGATACATGGAATAAAGGAACTGCTGCGTTGGCCAACATAAGCACTATTATCACCGCTGCTTGGGGTTGTTGATGACAGGTTCTTCAGTTTAGCTGTATTGACTTTTCTCAATAGCTGTATTCATACAGTTTTTAAATCCACTGTCACCTAATAAAAGTAGCGATTGATTTTCTGCCTCACTTCAGAGGGAAAAGCAGTCTGATCTCTACAGTGTAAAACTAAATAAATAAACACATTAGTGAAGTATGTGAGCAGGGAAGAGCATCCATCCATTGTGGTTCTGTAGAGGTGGGACTCGAGGAAGGGCAGTGACAGTCGCCGGTACGGGCAGGGGATGAGGCACTGAGGGGTGGGCAGGCGTTTGGGAAGAAGGTAAAGCTGGTGTGAAGTGGCGGAGGAAGAGGAGAAGATGAGAAAAATCCTAATTAAAAAGAGAAACAATAGCAACTAGAGTAATCGGACAGGAATGTGACATTATGAAGAGCTTTGCAAATTACTTTGAATTTGATGTTGTGCAACAAGGGGAAATGATAAAGACATTTCAGTAAAAGAATGCCAGAAAGTGGTGGCAGAGGAAAGCCTTCTCTGCAGCGCTATCTTGACGTTCCTTGCATCCAGGAACTTGCAGGAGTAATCAACAAAAAAAATTCTGTTTCTGCCAAAGGAGATTTAATTACAAAGGCGTGTAATGGTGAACATAGGGGTTCTGTGGGAAGAAACTGAAGGTGCACGCAAACACCCGGGACATTTTTTCTCAAAAATGTTTCTCACAATTATTTTTTTTTAAATGTCTGTGAGTGCTGCAGCACAGAATGTGGATAAATATCAGGCCATTTTCTGTATTAACTCCAGTTGCTCGGTCCAAAAACTATTTTCTTTTCTTGTAATTATTTTACATTGAACAGCTGATGAATTCGTAATACTTAATCCTATTTCAGAATCCACCCGTGAAGGAGAGATATATTATTGATGTACCAGTAGTTATCTCATGAATCAAGAGCTCAAAGATCTCTCTACCTTTGAGAGCTCTTTTTTCCACCCTGTGTACTGTAAGAGGTGGAACTAGACGTGCAGGAGGTGTCAGGTGTGTGTGTCTGTGCTGGGTCCTGTGCACTTACCTCCTCTCCTCTTCCCTCCCCAGGCTGTTTGATGTGTGCACCGTGTCCCGGACCGACAGAGAGACCAAGTTAACGTTAGTGTTTGAACACGTGGATCAAGACTTGACGACTTACTTGGACAAAGTTCCAGAGCCTGGAGTGCCTACTGAAACTATAAAGGTATTTAACGAGAAAGATTTTGGATATTATTTCAGAAAATATTAGATAGAAAGGGCAAAGAGATGAATCACAAAGACAAACTGTTTTGATCCCATGGGATTTTGTTATATCAAGTTATGCCTGACTTGAGAAATGAGTTGCAGCACAGAGACCTGTGTTCACCAAGAGGTGCAATTGCTTTGTGGAAATGTTGCACTTGCTGGATTTTTTTTCCTCTTTTAGATTTATAAATTCTCTGAATCTCTACTGTTTTACCAAAAGTAGCATTCCAAATCACTAAGAATGGCCTTCACTTGCAGCTGTAGGCAGATGATTCCATTATTGTTTAGTCAAGGACTACTTGAGCCTTCCCTAGGTGTCTGGTGGAGCGCTGGGTAAAACAAATCCTGTGCTCCCATCCCCTTCCCTTGGCCTTTTGTTTCCCCAAGAGACGCCTTTATTTCATGTCCCTCCTTCCAGGAAGGTTTCTACAAGTTCCAAGAGCAGGAGGTGTTGCCCGCGGGCTGTGGTGAGCTCTACGGAGGATGGCTGGAGGAGGAGGGTAGCCATGGCCAGGTGTAGGAGCTGGGAAGGCTCTCAGTGACTGGAAAGATGGTTTTGATGTTTTCCCATCATGTTATCTCCTGTTCTGCATCAGTAAGGGACAGCCTCGTCCCGGGACAGGACGTGCTTGTGTTATTGCTACTGAAATCCCTGTACCTGGGGGTGCCACAGCCGGGGGCTGCCCTGAGGAATGTGGCTTGAGCTGCTTGGCCGAGCGTCTGTGCCGGGGAAGAGGGCTTGACGTTCCTGCATTTTGACTGTGGTTTTAACATTTCTTTTGATTTTTCTTTTTTCATGAGGAGAAATAATTTATGCTTTCAGAGACAGATTATCTTGCGTTTGTATAAGCGCTTTCTGGAAGTGTGTTGTGTCGTCTTAGTCTGGCAAAAGTCCTGAGGGAGGAAAAGAGAACATGAAACCTATCTGAAATTTAGTTGTTTTAATATTATTTTTTTGTTAAGAGCTTCAAACTTAGGAGTAGTTTGATTTTTCAGTATAAAATTAGACATAAAACTGATAAAAATCTTTAAACTTGTATCAAAGTCACAAATGTATAACATCAGTCAATTCCAGCAACCATGGTTTTCAGCAACCTTAGTGGATAAAATAAAATCTAAAAAAAAATGGATACAGCTTTGATTCAGTCCCAGCAGAAGACTGGAATGTACCTCTTGCATTTGAAGGACTCATTTATGATAATGCTTTTAGGGTCCTACTGCCTTCCAGGACCTTGGTACTACCTAAGGGGGCTGTATTTCAGTGTAACTAACACTGACAATAACACGCAAAGCAGCCGATGCGTTATCTCACTGAATATATGGAAATGGACGGGAAGGGAATGACTCTGAAACCTCAGTGTGAAATATCTTTCAAGCTGTTTCATTTAAAGCTAATGGAAGAGGTGAGCACTGGACTAAAATGTTTGGGATTTTCTAAAAGCCTGTTTAAATTCGCAGTCCCAGCCGGTGTGTGAGCACAGATTTCATGGGGGTTACCTGCTGGTGGAGAGAATTGTTGAGTTTGCTCTTGATAAGCACTATTCTGCACACGAGGTTTACTAGTTCTACCCACCTGATATGTCTGATAACTCGGCACAATAAAAGAGAAAAAATTAGCCACACAGAAACAAGCAGGAGCAATTCTGGTCTTTTCTGTACAGTGCAGGTCCCACTGCAGCCAGTGAAGTGGCATGCCAAGGGTAAAATTCAGCTTGTGGTACGTACAGCCCTTTTTAAATGGGTGAGGAAAAATGTAAAATGGCTGTTTACTTGGTTGTCACTGTTGATTTCAACATTTGCCCAGTAGCTGATGTGTTACTTCTTGAATTCTGTTTGGCATGGGAAAAAAGAGAGATTCGGTTAACTGAAGTTGCATCCCGTTGCTTCACTATTTATGTGAAAACACCCAGTTCATGGAGGTGCTTTTGCTGGTAGTCAGGGCTGATCCCGTGAGGAAGGGTCTCAAGGCTTATTCCTAATGCCCGTTGAATATTCCTAATGCCCATCGATACCGTGCTGCTGCCACAGCCGTTGTGGGTGCTCCTGGCAGGATCCGGAGCAGAGCACAGCTCTCCCGGCTGCAGGGAAATATTGCCATTTTGCCGCAACTGAGCATTTAACCCGCAGCACAGACGTTGTTAAATGACTAATCTGGCTTTTTATAGTTTGGCTTTTGAGGTCAATATGGATTTGTACTTCATTTCTTTTCCAGAGTTGCGGACAATTTGTGTAGAGTATTTCCCCTCCCAGCAGCACAGCCCAAACCCCGCGGCACCGTCAGCCCGGCTGCTGAGTTCTGCCCGTGGCAGCAGCATGGGGGGCCAACCAGGCCCCTTAGGCTCCAGAGAGCTTGGGCCTGAAGGGTCTAATATACCCCTTTGGCAACATGGTGTAAGCTCAACTCTCGTTAGTGGAACTGGAACGACATAAAATTACTATGAGAGAAGTATCAGCCCCAAAAGATCGTTGCCGTGTGAGTTACCTACTGTCATTACGTGATGGCCATTTGGGGGAAGGAGATGCAGCTTTTGCTGGTTTGGGGCATTCTGGGGCTTTTACTTACCAACGCTCAAGGAATATAAGTGACACCAGTCCCATTTTAAGAATTTCCTTTACGTTTAGCAGACAGTAGTCAGACTGTAGCAGTTCAGAGAAGCCAACCGTGCCGATCACTGAGACACAACTAGAGCTTTTGTCTCAGCGCTGCTCAGCAACGCCTTTTTCACATCTGAAGCCCGGCGGCAGGAGTCACCCCAGTGGGTACTTTAGGAACACATCCACAGGTGCCCGTAAAATAGAAGAGAGACAGTTTGCCTTTGAGACATTGCCTGGCAGTGGGAATGTCCTCCAGGATGCACGGCAGACATGCTTGCTTCCCCCTGCTGTTGCTGGGAGGATGAATGCTGCAGTCCATTTCTGTGACTATAGCTCTGGCTACTGAGTTCTGGGTTATTCTGTATTGTAAATCTTTTCTGCTGAAGCACTTCCATTATTTTTTAATGGAATATATTTTGGCCTAGAGGGATGGAGAACTCGACTCCGAGTTCTCATGGACATGGCATTCACCTTTAAAAGAGAACTATGTTCAAGCCCTTAATCTAATTAATATGTCTCTGTAACTACTGGGTAATAGTCCTACTCACCCTTGCTGGCTTCCTCTGATTAATACATGTTCCATGCGGGATGAATCAGAACCAGCAATGACAACATCTTTCTTTCCTCTCTACCCGTCATCTCCTCCCATCTTTTCTTCCTGGGATGCTCTGTAACTTCAGGGCAGTGTGTGTGGACGTGGGAGGTGGGAGCTCGGTTTCCGTAGGACACTGCTGTGAGCGGGGCACACGCTGCTGGTGATGCTCATGGCATCAGTAGTTGGGCGTCCGAGAGGCCTGGCTCATTGGGAACTTCTGTGGGTTGACACGAGGGCAGTGGAAATGGGAATGACCCGTCTCTGCCACAGAAAGAGTTTTTTAAAAAAATAGTTAACAGGCCACTAAGGCATTTTGATGTGTTAGTGCTTGGGGCTGAGGCGTGTTTACGCTGGTTGGTCACACTGCGATGCCATGCTTGTGAGGCTGGCATGGATTTTTTGATCCTACAGTATTTCTGTACGGATGTGGTTGTTAGAGCACTAATTACATTTTTAATATGGAAATCATGTGCCTGCAAAAAGGTTGCTGTTTGTTGATTTAAGCTATTGCAATGTATATAATGATTTAGCTTTGAATTAATATGGGCATGTGGTGACTTAGTATATAAAGCTGTAAATCAGTGGATTAGGAGTGGCTCTTCGGCGTTCCCTCCAGTCACCTTGTTCTGCGGGGCCAAGGAGCCCGTAAGAATGGGAGGGGACAACAAACTGCTGCCCCATGCATTTCCTGTAACTTACAACATCTGCTGTCAAACCAGGCAAACTTCTTACCTCTGGGCAAAACTCTTCGCAAATTAATATGAAGATGCTGCTTCTCAGAAAGCCAGCCAGCGCTGAGTGTGGTGAGGTGAGTCACCAGCCATCTGCCAGGGTGTACCTGCTCAGCCATCACCTGTGGGAAGCAGGGCAGATGTCACACAGTCACGCAGTTCTGAAAACAACACCAGATATTCCAGGAAAACAGATTGGGCAGTACTGAGAGTCTGCAGAGCGGGGCCACATTTAACAACATCAAAGGTAGAAGTCACTAAAAAAGAGCCTACTCAAATTAATAAGAAAGATGCTAAGAGAAGAGCTGTTACTAACGTTTTCCTGTTGGTGCTTTTGTGGTAAAGAAACAGGCAAAACTTAGTGAGGAGTTTCGAGTCCACAAATAAGGGATCAGATCCCCAGCTCATACCAAGAGGTGGAGGTCCATTCCCCCCCGTGAAGGGATGCCCATCTACAGCTGCTCAGGATCTCATTCTTTGTGGAGTATCTTGCAATAAATTTTGTTCTGAATCCGTATTATGAAATAGGAAAGAGTTGCAGCTATAAATAAATGACAAACCAAAGGACTGAACTGATACATTATAGTGGGATGAATCTTTTCCCATTTCCTCTGTTACCCTGCTCCCGAGGAGGTGGAAGGGCAGCAGAGGGGAGAGCAGGTGCCCTGCACGAGTGGCAGCTCTGGAGGAACTAAACCTTAGAAAAAGGGTATTCTCCAGAGGGAGGGGGTTCCCTCTGTTGCAGGTGGTGTCATTTCTCTCCTGGGCTGTGCTGCCTGCGGGGACACGGCCACCTCTCCGTGCACGGTGGTGCAGGTACGGTCTGACCCAGGGGCTGGAGGAGTCGTGGCTCCAGGGAAGGGACCGCAAACACAGGGTGCCACTAAATACAGTGCTGTGTCTGTGCAGTCACTGCTTTAGCTCGGGCCTTCTTGCAGTCAGTGTGCAGCCACTGATTTTAATTATGGTGGCATTAAATATCTCCAAATCCCTACTATTTCCAAACCCAAAACTTTTCAAACTGATGTTGATGAAGAGCTGGTTTTTCGCGGTACTGTAGCCCAGGACTGCCCAGGCCTCCATTGCCTGCAAACTGAGAGCTCATAAAAATGTGAGGCACTCCAATAATTTTAAATCACTCTGTCCTGACTAGAGTGATTTAAAATCATTGGAGCGCTTCACATTTTTCAGTTGTTCCAGCTTGGAAGGTGGTCAAGCAACGTTGTAGCATAATGCATGAAAGCAACCTGCCTGAAATAATAATTTTAGTCTTTCAAAACAATGACACTGAATTAGAAATGTCACTGGGAAAAGACATCTATGAGGGACTCTCTAAATAGACATCTCAACCTACTTTTCTTTCATGTCCCAGGCTCTCAAGGCAGCAGTACAGCCCAGAAGGGCCCTAAGGACACAGCCTGTTTGAAGTCAGAAGGAAGCTATTGTTTTCAATAGATGGAGGGCCAGAAATCATCCTTATTCAGAAAGTCAAAGAGTATTAAGAAACTGAAGAGATTCTGAATTGTGGGCAGGGATGGAGATTGAGCCTTTGGTAGAAGAGAATTTATGATCAAGTCATTGCAAAATTGCAGTATTACAAACACCAGAAGTGAAATGTTGCGATCAGCTCATTTCATTTCTGTTAATTCTGCAGAGCTGGAACTTGGTGTGATGCAAACAAAAGCTTATGGATCCTGCTGCTCTGGGTTCCCTTGAGGCGCCCTCGGATTATTCGTGACCCTGGGGTTTGCTGTGGAACATCACTGTGGCAGCCAGTGCCCTGGGAGTGCTCCATGGCGCCGCAGGGAAGAAAGGGAGCACGTGGAAGGACCAGACGGGGGTGACAGTGGGGCTGGGCTGTGGGGCAGGATGGAAGGAGCCGTGCCCAGGCAGGGGTGACAGTGGGGCTGGGCTGTGGGGCAGAACGTCGCAGACGGGGCCACGGGGTTCCACAGCCAGTGGCAGTGCCTTGGGGAGGGGGGGATGGTGGAGGTGCTTCCCTTGTCTCCTGGTGGTGGTGCAGAGTTGGAAGAGGCTCCGCATGTAAACCCTGCCTCAGTGACCCACAGAAGCATCCCTCGTGTTTTCAGAGCCTTTCTCTTCACCAGAGAAGAGATGCCAGAGTTACAGCAATTAAGAGAGAGCTGTTCCAGCTCCTGGTGCACGTAAAGCAGTGGGGGAACAATAGACTGACATGTTTGGATTTACCCATGTTCTACATTTTGCTTTCAAGCCATATGTTCCTTCTGACAAGTAATTTGAAGGCCAGACTGCAGCAGATGTGAGATAAAGAGGAGCCTCTAAGAGCCATTCTTGATGTTCATGGGCGCAGATAGGAATCCCTTTCTTAACAGTAGTTTCTGCACTGGGAGGAAATCGGGCCCTGTGCCCCCACAGGCCCACAGTGGCATAGGTCACCCCACAACAGGCACACAGGGGTGGGGAAGAGGAGACGGAATGAGACGAACTATGACACGGTAGATATTTGGGAAACCTGGCCAAGGTATTTTTTCTTGTTGAACTCCAGACTCTGGGGTTTGAACTCAGCTGACCAGGGACGCTGCGGCAGGATACCTTTCCCACCGCAGCCAACCCAAGTTATTGCAGCTCAGATTCTCTATACTGGAAAATTCACAACCTGTCCGTATTTACCCACAGCAAATACACAGCTGTAGTGTAAAATAATTCAAATGTTGGCCACAGACAACCCATAGCTAATAGAGGATAATATAGTCATCAAGTGAGTTATTTTTTTATAGAACTGTTTCCTCTGTTCCACCCCAAGAGAAGTTTAATACTCTTGCACAAGCTGTATGCACGGCTTTTATGCCAGTGAATAGGCAGGTTGTTGTATCCCACAGTAAAAATTAATTTGAGGCGTGTTACTTTAGTGGCACGCTGATTTAATCAAGTTATGTTGTGTTTGCTTCTTTTTCTCTCTAACAGATGTATTTAGCTTATGCCAGAGAACAAAGTTCCATACAAATGGATAGGGACAAAATTCTTTTGTATTGCATGTTTTCATACGTAAAACTTAAAGTATAGGCACAGAAACAGACATACATATATGCGTGTAATTATTGTAAAAGTCCTCTAGCATATTTGCAAAAAAAATGTTGCTATTTGAGCAAGTGGGAGAAAAGGAAAGGGAGACTTGATGATGATCACTCCACCGTCTGTGAAGTTCATGATCTCAAAATAGCTGTAGGCCAGGAGAGGCCCAAACTGGCGACTCAGACGCTTAGAGAAGAGCCAGAAGCACAGGAACAGAGAATGTAGCAGCAGCTCTCCTCTGCCGGGGAGCGGTGTGCTGTATGTTGTGTGTATATGTATGCACGTGAGGGCATACCACACGTACACGTGTATATACATGCACATGTGTATCTGCTGATTGCCCGAGTCCAGCCCGGAGCAGGCACGGCTCCTGCCGGCCTCCAGCCACCAGGGACAAAACTGCAGAGAAGCACCAGCCGGTGACACCAGCCTGTGGCTCCAGCCAGCGACACCAGCCAGCCACGCTCCAAAGCCAAAACCTCTGACACTCAGCTTCCAGTGGCTTCAACTCAGTGTTCTCTGCTTGTGCAGAGAACATTTTTTCTAGCCCTTTCTTCCTCCTGCCCTTCCCTTCCCCCTTCATTTTTTCACCTGGCTTTCACTCTGTATTTTCGCTGGGCACCACTCTTCTCTTCTTTCTTTCTCTCCCTCCAGAACTTTTCTCTTCATAACTTTTCTTTCCGTTTTGCTTATCCCCTCCTGACTCTACTCCCATAAAGTAGCAGTATCATGGAACTGTCACACTGTTTCTCCACCTGGGGTCTATCTTGTCCATTTTATTTGTGAGCTTTTAATGGAAGAGGTTGTATGAAACCCCTTGACTGTATAGTGCCCACCATAATAGATCCTCCTTTTTGGCTGGCCTTTACACAATATCTTGTCAAACATGAGTCATGATAATCAGATCCTACAACAGCATTATTTGTCTAAAAGAGAGCTTCTCTGCTCTGCTGTTTCCCCACCACAGCCACTTCACACATTCACACGACTGCTTCCTTTACGTATCAGCGCTCTGTAATCAGCGTATGGTTCATGTTACAGGTTTCTCAGGTTTCAAAGTGAAATAAAATGAGCTTTCTTCCATTTTGAGAATATCCTTCTTTTTAAGAAGTCCAAACAAAGACACAATTATTAGTAAGTTTGCAATCAGCTGCCAGAAGGCAGAAAATTTAGAATGGAAACAGAAGTGAAATCACAGAAATACTGCTTGTTGTTTGTTCTTGGTGCCACAGCAAGGGAAAATATTTAGAAATTAAGATGATTAATTTATTTGTAGTTTTAATCAAGCAGACGTGGTTTTGTAACGTTTGCCAGCGTGGGTACTGCAGAGCACAACGGTGGGTCGGCTCCTGCTGCGCTGTAACTGCTGGCGTCCCAGGGCCCTGCAGGGTGCCAGTGGTGCAACGCTCCCAGCATCAGTCACCCACAGGCTCGCGCTGGGCTCCACACAAAGCCTGAACAGTTCGCGGTAAGGAAAGAGCTCCTAGATCAAATCTGTCCTTAATTTTGGGGTTGAAAGCCTTATCCAGAGACTCAGAAGCATCAGTAGTTTAGGTTCCTCCTACCTCCCTGTTACTGATACAGTTGTACCGTGCTTATGTCAGTATCCATAAAACGTTTAAACTCATGCTGGATGTGTACCTGAACCTTCTGCTTCAGACCTTGAAGGAGAAACCCCAAAGCGAGCAGAGGCTCTGCTCCAGCAAAGCGCATCAGCTTCTGCTGAATTTTATGCAAACAGGTTTCTCCAGCTTTAGAAGCAGTGGGGTTGAAAGAGTGTGAAGTAGAGGAGCCGAGAGGAGAATGCGTTGTTATCCTGTGCTACTGACCCAGTGAATTCCGAGGTTAGCAAAGGAGAATTGAAACCGTTGTTTCCATAGTCTCAGATTAGTCATGAACATGCATTTTGCTTGTGTTTCGGTGCTTTGACAGAGCGAGGAAGTAGCGTCCCCTCAAAACGTCTGTGTAAGCACTGTCTGCGCCTTGGGAACCAGACTCCTGACTGTTCATGAAGTGGGGGGGAGTTGGTGCTCACGGTGAACTCGCTCGGGGGTGGAACAGGACTCTGGGGGATCACAGGTTCTTTATTTCTTTTTTCACTAATATCATAACTGTTCTGGCCGCCGAATTTATCCCATTTGTCTTTGAAAATCGTGACCCTTGAGAATACCCATTTAAAAGAAGAAGCTGTTTTTTACCCTTGTGACCAACTCGTTAGAAGGCAACGCATTATATCTTTATTAATGTTGAACAGTATCTTATACCATAAAAGGCCCATTGAAAGTAGTGGCTTAATTGCAAGGAAGGTTACTGCTCAGCAGTTTTCACTGTTGCTAAATATGTGACTTTACAAACAGTGCCATAAAAATTCTAAGTATTTCTAAAAGTCCCACTTCTTTGGTCTATGCAATCGGAAGCATCGCACTGTAACTTTAAAATGCCAAAAATAATCAAGAAGACATGTTAGCCATCTCTTAAGACCGTTTCATTTCCAAGCCAATAAATTCAGCTGCTGAATTTTTGTCCTTTGTTTTAGGATGTGACAGCTCTGTTGCATAACTGCAATTACGGAATCTCAAAAGGCTCCAAAATGCTATAATATTCTGTGGATGCAAACGGGGAGTCCTTTCTCCTTTAGTTTTACAGCAGGGAGGGGGCACTGGAATAGCAGCACATTGCCTTTTTTAACAACTAGTTTATGAATCATTCTAAAATATTCTTTCATTTGGGATTAACTTCAGATATTCCTGTTCTGACAAGCAGAGTAAATATTTTAGCAAGGACTTTTTAGAGAGAAATTTTGACAGTAACATACTCCTCCCTTAGTGCTACAAATGAAATACTTGCTCTCCAAACCTCGAGTCGGCGTTTTAATGGAAATGGTTCCAAAAGAATACGTAGGATGTTACAAATGTAAAATGCATTTAATGAAAGAGTATACAGATGTCTTTCATGTATTTTAAATAAAAATGTCTAATTTGAGACTTCAGAAAGTTGACAGCGATCTCTGAGCCATATGCTTGTTATTACAATAGCATGTTGTGTAGAACTGTCATTCGGTGAGAAACAACACAGACCAAAAACAAAAAGACATATAAAAACGTGATGTTAAAGGAGGAGAGACCATCTTACAAAGCATTTTTATTATGTTTTTGTCTTGATTGGAATAGATCCCTTTCTTGCTTTTTGTTTGCTCGCATAATTCCTGCTGGTGTCTATAGGGCTTATTGAAGACATAGGGAAAGGAGAGCAGAGGCCAAGCTGCGTGGGCTATAGTGAACCAAAACTGCAGAGAGATGCATACTTGACAGAGAGTTGAAAATAAAAATAAACCACAGTTTCTTTGCTTGGTTTCTGGAGCAGAAAGTCGCAAAACAAGCAGAAAACTTTTGGTTCTTGATGAAATGGTTAGTCTGGCTTCTTTACCTCAACTGCTCTGAGTGTTTCAGACTTTAACCTTCACTTCAATGAAAAGAATTCAGACCTAATTCAGCTTAAGTTTATGTCTGTGAAACTGAGGCCTTGGAAAATATTTCAGGAGAAGCTTTAGCCTTATGTTTGCATTTTGTTCCTTTGCAAATGTGGTGGAGGTAACCTTGATTTGCTAGTTAGTGGAGTCACGCTTTATTGTGGTGGAAAACTAAGAACAGTCCTTCAGTGAAAATAACAAAGACCTACCCCATGGTGATTGATGAGAACGTTGTACAAGTGAAATGAGCTGGAAAGTCATCATCTTGTCTTTTCCTTTGCCACAGGAAGAGCATAACAGAGAGATTTCTTTTCTTCTGGTCCTGATAAGGAATCTAACGAAGCAGAAGGAGAGGTTACACAGCATGGAAATGTGTGACACCCAGCTGCTCACTGGCTTGCAAAGCTGCAGTAAATAATACAGTTGCTATTTAATAAACAAAAGAAAACAGCAGTCCTTTGATAGTGATCCCCAGCCTCTCTCATTTGCTCTTCTGAAGATACAGTTTGTTTCTACTTAATTGACTGTCATTTTGGAATAACACAGAGTTTGATATTGTACTGTATGATTTGTAATGGGTTATTTTTGTTGATAGGGAAAACAAAAGCCTTCCCTTTCTAGGCCAGGGCCCAATTCAGCAAAGCACAGAATATGCTCCAGGTCCTCTGCATCATGGCTTCTTTTACTCTCGTAGGTTTTCCATCAATGCTTACAGTGAAGATACACAAAAAGACATGTAGTTTTGTTTCCCAAATATGCTTACATGATCAATAGCATACTTTTTTTGCTTGTCACAGGTTACCCTTTTGAGAAGCAATGATGGGTTTGTCACAAGCTACGTTTGTCACGTGCGTCATTTGTGACTCTACTTTCAAAAGATACTTCTTCGTGGAAGCAGTTTGTTCCATTGGTTGGCTCTTTTTACAAGTTAACGTCTAATATATCTTTGACTTTTTATTAAAAATCTCTTCGAGTTTTGTTTAGCATTCGGGGAGGTGGGGGAAGGGAGAGCATATTGTGCGTGTGAAACACTGGGGGCAATCTTCTCCCCTCCTACGAAGACCTTTGAATCTGATGTTGCACCTCGTGATGCACCCCCAAGCCTCACCCTCACCCCCAAAGCAGAGCTGATTCTTGTCTCTTGTGCCAACATTAAGAAATAAGTTGGCTTATTGCTCATGGTGTCACTAGGAGTTGAAGATGCCTCCTTTTTTAAGAACCAGTCAAGTGTTCAAAAGAAAACAAGGTGAGGTTGACACTAATTTATGCTAGTGTAAATCAGTGTCATTTTGCTCCTAAGTAGAGGGGCTAAGGCCCACGGTGCTTCAGAGAAACTCAGCAGACGTGTGGGACCATGCCTCATCACTGCAGCCACATCTCGGGCACATCACTGCGCATTACAGTTTGTTGTATCTGAAACCCAGAGGTGAGCTGCTGAGGGGTGCTGATGGCTGGCATCTTCTCCTGACCCACCTTGCTCGGTTGTCACCGGGCCTGTGGGAGGCAGCGGCCCCAGGGGATGGAGCCGGACCACGGGGTCTGAGGGTGAGTGTGGTGGGAGGAGAAATGGCTGAGAGGGATGGGGCGCAGTGAAGGCGTGAAGAGAAGGGTCAGAACTGGGGATGGGGCGGGAAAGGGAAACAGGGTGAATGAAGGGAGGAAAGAAAGAAGTAAAGGAAAAGGTAGGAAATCAGAAAAGAAATGAGAAAGTGCCAGACCATGTTAGTGGGCAGCCATTCCCCTAGGCTGGTGCTATCAGCAAACTTCCCATCCTTTCGCTGAAAACAAGACTTTGTGCACTTGCTTGACTCCTCTTGCAAAATCTCTTCTCTCTGCCTTGTCTGTAGGATGCAGTGCTTGCCTGTTCCCCTTGTAAAGCTGTTGGTTCAAGAGCTATTGATTTTTTTAATTCAACATAATAGAATCGCAACTGAATTGCTACTGAAAGTATGGAGAACAACTCCATCTGCTCCATGCTTCCAAGAAACAAGTCTTTTTTTCCCTACTTTTAGCTTGGGTGTACTGGGGCATCAGTGAGATTCTCGTCCTGAAGGCAGTTCATGCCATGCTGTAACAGCATTGCAAAGCTGCACATACAGTGTTTGGACTGGGGCTCCTGGCCAAGCTCGTTCCAGTAGGCCACTGTCCCCTCTCGGCTCTTCCCTGGAGCCAATTTCTACCCATAACTCCCATCCAAAAAATTTTCCCTCTTGTGTATATCCTTGGTTTTCTTGAAGGTTGTTATACCTTTATAACTGAAAGCAAACTGTAGATCTTTGGAGTACTTAACAAACATTAACCAGTACTTTGGAACATTCCTGAAGTAGTTAACCATTATCCCCGAGTGTATAATATGGAGCAAGAGAGGCAGCAAAGTTAAATGAACTCCTGTGACTAGAACTCAGGCAGCAATTGACCCCAGGGATGAGCCGTTGGGCAGCACTGACCGGCATCACCACACTTCTGCCATGCAAGTACATTACAACCAAAAAAAATTGCTGACAAGTGGCTTTTAAAAAGTGCACAACTAGGCTTTATTTATTATGTGTTCCCTGGAGAGATTAGGAAGGGATTGTCTTCTTACTCTCCTCTGTGTTCACATCTTAATAGAAATTGTTACCTATTTATTAAAAGAATGTCTGGCTCTAGAGAACAGCTGTATTTCGATGTCTGGTGTCGTGCTGACGCTTTTGTCTCAGGGAAGGTTGGCTACATCTCTCTGAAGGTCCTGCTGGTTCCAATGAGTGTGGGAGGAGGGTGCAAATATTAAAAGGCAGTGGGACCGGCTCAGGCCTTTGAAAATTGATGGACAGAGTCCCAGTGACTCCTCTGGGCTTTGGTTGTGCCTAGTACGAGGCTGTCTTCTTCCTCAGCCTGCAAGTGCCTGCAAGTGACTATGCTGAATCCTTGTGATGGAAGCAATCAAAATTAATTAGGTCCACAGTCCAAACTCTACAGTAACCCCAATTTCTAATTCACAGAAGTGACTCTGCTATCCTGCCTGGCGCTTTGACAATGCCTTGAGCTTCTATGTATCTGTTATGTCACAAAATGTATTTCCCTATATATCAGGAAATGGAGCAGGCCTGTGTTATAAGTTTAAACGAGTTTTCTATTAAACAAAAATTGCTGGACTGAGTTTATAACTTCGAAGGAGCCATAGGAATTAGGTGCCCAAGTTCTATTGATTTTAAATGAAGTTTGGGGTTCTAATCTGTAGGATCCTATTGACTGCTTTTTTCTCAGTTTAAAAAAAGCGTAACTTATTTTCATGTTGCCATGCAGGTGTTTCATAAAATCCATGCATTTTTAGTGGATCCTGTTTAAAAAAAAACAACTGAGAGGGAAATTAAAGGAGCAGTCTTCTTGAGCCTTTTGTGTCTAGCCAAGGATTTGACAGTTTTCAAAAAAGTCTTGGCTGAAATGTTCAAAGCTGCCTTGGGTGTAGGAGATCTGGCCATCCAGATCCCCTGGGATACTTCTGAAGTCTCATCCTTTGTTGTTATGTATCAGCATATAAACAAATCTCAGCCTTCTTGATGGCACACTGCAGACAAAACCAGTGAGTTTCTGCAGAAATGTCGGTGATGTTGCCACGGTGTTGATAGACCATTAAGAAGAGCAGTCTATCATAAATCTCTGTGTATTTACATAATTTGAATACTCCTCTGGAGCAGAATCCATGTGGTATAAGCTGTTTGCCCATGATTCTGAGCATGGTGAGATGTTAGTCTTTGTTCTGGGGTTAGTCCTTCTTGTGCTCAGGTGACGATGTGGGGCAGTCATCTCCCAGCGCCTCCCACGTTATCTCTAATGTTAGCTTAAGTCATCAGTCCCCAGAAGATAACTTCACAGATTTACTCTTCTAGGAGACTTTACCTCCTGAGTCCGAAGCTGTCTGTAAAGCGTTTTTCTTGACGTATGTGCACAGCATTGTTTGGGGTTTCTAATCACTGACCAGCTGGCTTGTTAGTGAATAGAGCTGCGGGCCCCTTGCCACGTTTCATGTGAGGTCTTGGCTGGGTGGCCAAGCAGGCAGCCTGCAGCCAGTGTCAAAGCAATTCAAGAGGTATTGGCACAGCAGTGTCCCCATTAATTTCTGCTTGTCACATGCTGTCATGCAAGTTACACCAGAGAGGAAATGACCGTTAAAAAAAGAAGTATGCTTGTGGCATCGGGTCCCCTCCAGACGTTATCCCGGGGTTAAAGGAGTGGAGAGGACGAGCTGCTCTCCACAGACAGCTGTGGGGAAGGGGATGCCAAGGCCCCAGCCCCACAGCAGCGAATCTTTCCTGTCAGCGAGGAGTGTCGGCTGTCAACATATGCCATATTTTTAACCCTTCATGGAGTCTGAGTAAATGAAAAAGGGCTGTTACGACTGTGGGTGTCATGAAGGTGCTGATAAATAGCTCTCGAGCTGACTCAGCCACCTTCTCCTCTAGGGAAGGGGTTTGCTTGTTGGTACCGTTCCTTGCAAGGACCGGTGTGAGCAGCACTGCAGGAGAAGCAACTCCTCAGAGGCTGATAATTTACTGTAGTTTGTAGATTCTGCAGGGTGTGAGACAGTGTGTCTGTGAACTCATCTCAGACGCATACTGAACTAGTTAAAGGGAGTCACATCCAGCTTTGTGGATTTTCTGGATGGACTAATTTATCTGATTGCATCAGGAGAGCTTCTACAAGGATTGCAACAAGTGATGATGTGCTTAGGATGTCCCAAAATACAGCTTGGGAATGCAGAAGCAAAGTCTATGAAGGGGAAATGGCAATGATGTCCCATGATCAGAGAAGGAAATACATGCTATTAGAGGCAATCACAACTCTTTTTTGAAAGCTGAGAGCACTAAGCTGTACCGAGAGGTGATGGATACAGGGGAGTGTGCACAGTGCTCCACAACAGATTGGCTTAGTCAAGTGAAAGTCTGGGGTTTGCCCCAGGAGGAAGAGGCTCCCAGCATCAGTCGTAGGAAGGATAACTTGCCTTGTTGAGAAACATGACCAGTAAAGAAAGTGGAATTATATGAGAAGGGCACTCCAGAATTCGAACGGCAGCTCTGCCCCAGCTCTCCAGCTTGACCTGGTGTGATGCTTAGATACCAACTTTTGGCTGGTGTCAGTCCCCAGACATGTGCCAGCAGGGGCTTCAGAGCCTGTGTGTACAAGTCACAGATGCTGTTTGTGTGGGACTTACCAACTGGGTGAGCCAGTAAAGGGTTTGGGGGATTTTGTGATTCATTTTAGTCTTCGTCTCTTTTTCAGACGGTCTGAGGAGTAAAAGAACAGAGTGGGGAACAACTGTTAAACCAGGATGACTCTCTCCAATACAGTTTTATGAAAAGCTTGTAATAAAAGAAAGGAAGTTTCCCAGAAAGTATTTGGGGATGTACAAAACTGTGATGATATCATCCAGAGACACAGGAGAAAAATCTGTTTGTTTGCTGATCCAGGCTCAGATCTGTAAGTTCTGCTAAGAGCTGTGCCTGCTGATGGTTTCTCTACTAGACACAAGGAGTGGAAAGGCTCGAGCAGTCAAAAAGATTGTTAATCAAAAATTACATTTACCTGCTGTAAAAATTCCACAGCCAGGACAGGTCTTCGTAATAGTGACACATTTGCCAATTTCTGACAAATTGTTAAAACAAAATTCCCCTCTGTTCTCATTTGATTTGCATGTATTTGCTCTTAAAAATACCAGTAGCCAGATAGAAAATGTTATGTGTTTCATTTGCATGTCTGGTAATTCCACTTTGATAGGAATTTCTGGTACACTGAATCACTGAAAGTAAGCAAGTAGGACAATAATTATCTAGGTTTCCTTTCAGTCATGCAAATTCATCTCATCAAATATGAAAAACAGCAGCTGATAAAGCAAAACTGGAAAGATCTGTATTACAAACTGACTTGGCAGGTGTTGTAAAATGAGAAATTGATGCGGAGAGACTTATAGACTTAAATTACTATTGATCTGCCCGAAATGAGATGCATCCGCGTGTGTGCCTATACATGTGTATGTACGTGTGTGTCCCCCAGGTGTTCAGTATGTGTTTCACATACTGAATTTGGTCTCAACTGCTGAGATCAGTATGAAAATCCGGCAGCAGTAAGATACCAGTAAAACAGACATGTACTAAGGTTGAAACTCTTTAAGACTTCTGAAATATTAATCCAGGTCTCTATTTTAAGGAGGGCGGACAGAAGGCTACTCAGAACAGTTCCTTGAACACAATTGGGTGCATCTATTTGTCTTAATTATGTATGTTGCCTGTGCTGCTGGAGAGCACTGGTGTTTGGGGATGCTTGGAGCACCCCAGAATACGCTTGGTCGGGGTCTCCTGCGGCAGGACAGGTTCCCTGGTTCCCGTTTCGCTCAGGAGGGACAGTGGGTGTGTTTAAGTCATGGGACTGGACCATGTTAAACCCGCTGCTGTGGCTATGAACTGAGTTCAGTCTGCAAATGGGAGCAGGACAATGAAAGGGAAATAGTGCCTGGGTATTTTGAAAGCTATTGTATACAAACATAAAATTCAGTCATAAACCTATGGCAACGTAGTAGTGTTGTTAAGCCTCAAGCATTTTCAGAGACTACCATGGACCTTTAGAATTCAGTTAAAATTTTGCATTTTTCCTGAATCTTGTGCAGTTGCAGTGCTTTTGCTTGAGACTGACATATAATGCTCCTGATGTACAGGCAGGTCTGTGCATAATAGTGACAGTTCTAAGTTTTACTAGATTGACTATTAACTGATTCACTGATTATTGTATTCCACAGTGGTTTATATAGGACTTTCTAATCTTGGTTACCTTACTACTTCTAATAGCAACCCAAAGAGTCTTCCAAACAGTATTTTAGAGACTCCAGTCCTTCAGGTATTGTATCTTTTAAATTGTTATAGAAACAGTTCTAGCCATTTAGAAATAAAAACAAACAAACCAAAACAACTTAACTATACTCATTTCGGTGTTTGTATTTTTGCAGCAGACTGGTATGGCTAACATTGCCTTCAGTGGGATTATTCAGCACAATAACATACATGCATACTTTTGGGAATGTGCATGCCTGCAGCGTTCTTCATCTTAACAGTTGGATAATCCAGAATCACTTGGCTGAGCTGTGCTTTCTTTCATACTAAAGTACTTTAAAATAGATCAGAGACTGTTTATCAGAATATATTGTAAAATATCCATTAATCTACTCTGAGCATATTAAAATATCTTTGATATGGTTAAAGTAATTTTACAACTCAAAAATAATTACGCAAATATTTTACTTCATATTTTAAAATATATATGTGTTAATTAATTTTCAACAAAATGTTTACCTTTCGGGCAGCAGCATACAAAACACCAACAATTATTAGACCAATTCTTTGCATGAGCTATGCAGATTTTAATTCCCTTCTTCTAATAATACACTAAACGAAATTGCTGTATTTTTCTCTCTGTACAACATTTTATTCTATGAACAGAAAACGAATGTTTTATCTTGCACAGTGAGGCTGATTAGTAAGACTAAGTGAAAGGGTCATTTGGATTTAATGTTCTCTTATCAAAACAGTGAACATATTTAAATTGAACATGCTGTGAAGTTCACGTTCTCCTGGTGCGCTCTAGTTAATTGACAGGAATATCACAGCAGCCTTCTCTTCTGAGAGATGACCCTTACCCCATGAATACTTCCATGGAAAGCAATGGGACTGCTCTGAGATAAACTGTTACCCAGTGTAAGGAGAAGTCAGAGCTCTATATCCTGGGTTAGACCGTGGATGACTCCTGAAAGGCTGCGGTGTGGCTGGGTGAAGGCAGAGCGCAGCTTCCTCCTCCCCTTTCTGAATGCCCAGCAGGGAGATTCATCGGCATAGCTTTCTCCTGAGAGCAGGAGGAAAAGGGCACAGGGGCAGGGGTCTGTCTGCCTCCTGCTGTGCCTCGGCCGCTGCACCAGGCAGCTGCGTGGAGAAGAGCAACCTGCAGCTCCATCCGCTGCGGCAAACTACCTCTCTGTCCCCACTGCCACGGCAGTCACAGCGTTCTAGAGAGGCTGCTCTGGTGGGTTCCCAGCGCAGCGCCAGGACAAGACTTAAAAAAGAAAATCACTGCATTTAATAGGGAGTCACTGCATTATTACTAATGCCTTTGGGATTCAGTGTAACAACATTAATCATGTCCTTTGCTATTCATGTATCTGTACTGTGTAATTCCTCAGGAATGCCATTGTTTTTTTGGCATTAATTAATGTTGACTATTTGTTACAAAGTATAACCATAGAAGTGCTTTAATTATTCTGCTTCAAAAATAGGCCCCAGAGAATGTGAAAACTCTTTAAACTTTCATTCCAGCATGTTTAAAAAACACCCTGTAAAACGAAAGCAATTTGATGGTTGGGGGTCCAGTATAATCCTGTAGGATACAAAGGAAGCCTCATCCTGCTCCTCTTCTGCTCAGAGAAGTTTGTGCTGTTCGGTGAGCGGCAGCGAGCCCTTTCGTCAGGCTGCCTTGACTGATTCATTACACCCTGCTGTCTAAAACTCGCCCCCTTTGTTTACACTTGCTGTTGTCTCTTATGCAAACACTCCTTCAGGAAATGTTCAGGACGAGTATCCCAACACCTGCCATCCAAAATAGGGATGTTCCATTCTGCTCAGCACAAAGAGAGCAATGAGGTACGAACAGGTAGAGACTGGGTGAAGGATGCAGGTTGTTGTGCAGGTGCATGAGATACTCCACAGAGGAGTAGGAGAAATGTTAGGAGATTCCGAAGGGTTGTTGTATTTTACCAAATGTTAGCACAGAAATTGAGCAGGAAGAGAATCATAACATGTTAAAAAAAAAAAACCCTAAAAAGCCTGTGCGTTAGTAGAAATTTAGGGTCTGTTGTAGTTGATGAGGATTTGTACTGTGTTGCTTTTATTTGGTGATATGACCGAGTATATTTGTGGGCTTCCAGATTTAGTTTCTCTGGTATTAGGTATCTCCTATCACCATGACCAAGGGCAATCTGGTTAAAGGTTTTTCTTTGTCCACATGCTAGTCAGTAGAGGAAATGTGAGCTTCATGTAGCGAGCAGCTGTTCAAATGTGTATGTTACCTCTGGGTGTACGTATTCTCTGAAGACATTATTGTTGGTGTTTTCCTTCAGGTTGGATTGTGCTGTGTCCTGCTTTAAAAACACAACATCTAGCATCTATTTCTTTACCAGGGTGGTGGGTTAGCCTGGCCCAACAGCCAAACTCCCACCCAGCCCCTCACTCACTTCAGCCTCAGCAGGATGGCTGCAGAAAATAAAGAACAAGAAGGAACAAGAAAGCTCATGAGCTGAGATAAGACTGGGATTGCTTTTCAATTAGCGTCATGGGGAAAAATCAGCTTGCCAATAGATAGATATTTAATTGCTAATTCAGGTAGTGGGGGAAAAAAAAGAAAGGCAAATGTTCAAAGAACACCTTCCCATGCCTTTTTCTGGGCTCCACATCACTCCTGACTCTCCCCACCTGAGGAGCACAAGGGGTGTGAGGGGTTGTGGTCAGTCCATAGCATCTCCTCTCTGCTGCTCCTTCGTCCTCATGCTTTCTGCCTGCTCCAACGTAGGTCCTCTCCACAGGCTGCAGCTCCCTTGGGATATATCCTCCTGCTCCAACGCAGGTCCTCCATGGGCTGCAGTGTGCAAATCTGCTCCATGATGGAATACCTGCTCTTCCTCCTCCTCCCCTCACCTTGGAGTTCCCTGTGCTGTTTCTCACTCCTTTTCTTCCCTCCTCCTCTTTCCTTCCAGCCTTTTCTGCTCTTTCTTAAACATGTTTTCACAGAGGCATCACCATCTTGGCTGACAGGCCCAGCCGTGCCCTGTGGTGGGTACATTGTAGCCAGCTGGAACCGGTTGGAGCCAGCCAGAACTGGCTGGAACTGGCTGGAACCGGCTGTGTCTGGCACAGGGCAGGCCCTGGACTCCCCTCACAGAGGCCCTGCAGCCCCGGCTGCCAGCATCGACACCCAGAACAACTGCCTGCATTCTCTTTCCTTTGAGTAGATTCTGGAGTTATTTGGTCGACAGCCGCGCCATCCTCTCTCAGACTGGGCGGGCAGAGCACTGCAGAGAGTCCGGCTGCTCTCACGTGGCAAAGGAGCTCCTGCAGGCAAGGGACAGCCATTTAACTGGGGGTCAAGATGGCGGGTGACTCCGAAAGGGTCGGAGTGGTAGTTTGAAAACCAATGGCTTGGAAGGGATTTATGTATCAGAAGCTGGAGGACGCTTAAGAGGGTCAGTGAAGCATAGACTCAAGAGGGGAGAGGACAAAGAGGATACAGAAGTCTGTAGGAAATCATGGCTTTCTGCCCCGGCTGCCCCTGAGGCAGGAAGCGTGAGCCGTGAAGGCCACCCCTGGCAGAGGCGGCAGCAGCAGCTCCTCAGCCCGAGCCTGTCCCCATCCTCCTGGCTCCAGAGACAGAATATGCGGGACATACTTCTGTGTATTGTTGAGACTCATGACATAATATGGTACTGCTTGAAAAGTTCATTGTAGTTTGGTCCTGACAGTCAGTGCTGATAATTTCAGCAAATATCGGACTGAGCAAGGCCATCATGGATATCATATGTGGTGGGACATGCAAAAGATGCAGCATTTCCATAACAAATTTTGCTCCTGTTTCCATTATGAGGCTTCTACAAAATTAAAGTTACATATTTGCATCTAAGGAAAGTGTATTTGTTCAATGCATCCCCAAATAGCTCAGTTTTCAACTGAGTTATGGATAAATATTTTAGATCTGTGCATAGACTGCATTGAAAATGTAGCCTGAAAAGGGAAAACATTGTAAAGCCATGATTATTTGAAAGTAATCCCAGTGGAATAATGTATAGATCTTCAACCCGGGAAACAACCATTGTGGGTTTTGTGATATTAGAAGCACGGCAGAAATCTCTACTCTGAAACAACCAGCGCTGTTCTGTGTCTACGTTTGTAAACATGCCATATCCAAAAACATCTGATAGACATCAGTAGAGGTTTGATCATGACTCATTAGAGCTTATTCCTCAAACCTGCTAAGGCATGAGTCTTCTTGATTGTCAAATACAATTGATCATTTTGCAATTGTCTTTTGAAATATGATTTTAACTGCTGTTCCAAAGTACGGTATGCCAAGCTACCACAGAAAATGTCTCAGGGAAGAGCAGACATGGAACATGAGGCACATGAAGACTCTCTTGCAGCTATTTCTAGATCTTGGTAATTGAGATAATACTGGGCATCATCACTAATAAAAGTGAATGAAATTTCCATCAGATGAGTGGGATTATCCTGGTTTAATTGGCTAGTGATCTGACTTGTGCGTGTGGATGGCCTTTATCCAATTTGCTAGCACAGGTTAGTATCTGCTGCTATTAGTTATGCTGTCAAAGAGACAGCCCAGGCTGAGCCTCTCGTTTCTTACAAGCGATTGACTAAGAGTATGAAGACATTTTCCAGAAGTGAGGCCTAATTGCTTTTGACGAGGCTTATGTACAACACAAAATTCATCATTCATTATGGATAGAAAAGTAATTCAAAAGCTCTCTCTTGTTTGCTTTGATACTGAAAATGTATTTGTGCAAACAAATACCTACTTCTGAGCTGCACAATTTGGTATTCTGTATTTAAAGTGCATAATAATAAGCCGATGTCATGTGATTTTGGTTTCTGCTCTTTTTCTAACTTGCTGAGAATTTAAAAGCAGGACAATAATGAATCACAAATAACAAATGGTCTTTTTACACCAAAGTGCCTTATTTTACACACATGAATCTTTGCACTATTCTTCCAAGATAATTTTGAACTGAAATCTGTTTATATGTGTAATACTAAGTAATAAGGGATAGCAAAAGAGCATAACCAACAGCCCAGAATTAATACTTGATAATAGCCTGTATGGACTAACTCTGAAATTCCTGGAAGAGGAAATATAGCACTTTTTTTCCCCAGTTTTTCTTCTTCTTTCTTATACCTTTTAAATTTACACACTTTCCTGGTACGCTTTTCTGCCGCACATCTGATTTATTGTGTGAAGAGAATTTCAGTAAATGATACTCGTCTTTTGACTCCCATGGGTGGAAGGAAAGATATACCAGTTTCCATTTTCAATTATTTTCTTTTTTGACCTGTGCCTGGAAGAAGACTCTGAATTTAGAAACTGAAGACATTGCTTGTAACTTGCAACTAGCAGAGCCAATTGCATTTGCTGAGCTTGAGGAAGAAAGTTGAAACAAAACCAACATCAGTTGTAGGAAAAAGATATTCTTGATATGTTTGGTAATGGCAGGAATGAGTTTACATACTTGACAAATGAGTAGGATACAGAAATGTCACCAAAAAGGGACTCTCCAGGGTCTACTGACTAATCCTTAAGTTCTTTACATTATTTTATCTGATATTATGTCTACAGGGAATAAAAAAAATTAGGCCTAAATTCAGTGAAACCATTAAGTACATACTTAAGATAACCTCACGTTTAAATGTTCTCGGCATGTTCTTTACATCTGCAAGACCAGTCCAAAGGCTGTTGGGATTTGATGGAAGTTCTAACAGCACAGAGTGGTTAGAGATGACATGTATTAATTCTGCTGATGACTGGAACCTGCAGAGCTGTAGTTCTGGCTCTTCCACGTATTTCTGAGCTGCAAAGGGAAATGATATAAATACAAGAGGATTCAATATACTTTGTATATTTGTTTTAAAGGTGAAAATCCTGTTATACTAGTTATATATACTAGCATCAGCTAACAGGCAATGAGTTTCTCAGTTTACCACCATCCTTCGGAGGTAATAATAATTAAATGCCGTTGCAGCATCCATATTTCCATGGTAGTATCTCCATTATCAGAGTCTTCAGAGAAAAACTGATCACTTTATGAGCAGCCCACTGTTACTGCTGCTTGGCAGAGAGAGTTATAGGCTATATATAGAAATGGCTGTGTTTTATCAGAGGTCATATTAGAGCTTCCAGCCTTAATATCTATACATTTTACACTACTTTCTGTAGAGATTATCAGGGAACATTACATTAAAATAATAATTTTGTATTATTATATAGCAATGTCTATAAAGTGTATCTTAAAAAAGCATTCAGCTAAAGCAATATTATCAAGTTGAATATTTTGAGCTATTTTAAACACATTTTCAAATATCGTTCCTTTGAATAGTGTGCCTTGAATGTTTCCTTGAAACGTGCCTGAGTCCATAGAGAGGAACAAAAGGAACCACCTTCAATTTATCCTCCTTCCCTTTTCTCCTATTTCACACCATCCACCTCTCCAGGATCATTTTGGTTGCTAGTAACAGGATTGGCAGACACCCTGCCGCATGGCTTATGGAAAGGGCATAAGTCACCACCAAACAGAGAGCCGCAGTTTCCTGAACTCAAGTCAAGTGCACACAGAAAATATCCCTTTATCCCTTTGTTTTCTTACTTGTTGCAGCACCTTCTGGTAACTCCCCTTTTTACACATATAATTTTCAAGTTGACAGTATCCTTCTAATTTGGAATTCAGGGGATTTCTAGTATTTAGGTTTGAGTCGGTTGGTTCATTCCTTTCACTTTACTAAGATTAATGTGAAAACATGAGTACAGATGAAGAAGTTTTTTCAGCTGTGGAAATGCCAGAGAAGATTGCATCACTATAACAAAACAGAAAGCAAAATGAGAACTGGTACTTATGATTATTACACTGTTTCAGTGATAAACTTTGTTCTAAAGGTAGTTTGTGTCCTATTCAGTAAATTCTATACAACAGGTTTTGCCAAGTAAACTTTTTCCCTCTATAGCATTAAATCCTCGTGAATTTGTCATTTAAGCAGCTTTTGTGATTGAGACAGATCCTTGTGCCAGTTGAAGTAAAGGATAAAATTTCACTTCACTGAGGCAGGACAAAGCATAAACTTGTGAGATGCAAAGTGGTGTATGATTTAAAGTTAAGAGCAAAAAGCCTCTATGTATTTTTCTTACTTGGACAGCATTCTTTTGAAGTTGTCCTGGGATTTACAGACATGCTTTTGCTATTTCTTTTAAGTATGTTGACCAGTCTTTATACTTCTATCAATCAACTTCAAATAATTCAACTGGAAACAATACATTAACTTGATAAGGACACCTATTCAAGTCAGCTGGTTCTAGCAATAGCCTTGCCATTTTATATTAATAGTTGTTTTTATCTCCTGTGCACATATTTAAATCAGTATTTATTAACTTAGTTTTGCAGATTATAACAGGGAATTTATTTGTTTGCCACCTTGTCTTACTAATTGCATATTGATTTCTTCCCTGTAATTAGGATATGATGCTTCAGCTGTTTCGGGGACTGGATTTTCTGCATTCACATCGTGTGGTGCATCGGGACCTGAAACCCCAGAATATCCTTGTAACCAGCAATGGGCAGATAAAGTTGGCTGACTTTGGCCTTGCACGAATCTACAGTTTTCAGATGGCTCTTACTTCAGTGGTAAGTTTCTGGAGGCTTATATTTTTTTTTTAATGCGACGGTGTGCTTTACTCTCCATGTTCCTGGCTTTTTATCCCATATTATAATTCTGCTTCTAAAACCAACTCGGCAATCGAAGTTACTTGTGTCTCTGA
Organism: Xenus cinereus; assembly: GCA_025774025.1. NCBI lineage: Eukaryota > Metazoa > Chordata > Aves > Charadriiformes > Scolopacidae > Xenus > Xenus cinereus. Next base: position 25,170,244 of record JAOXJK010000012.1, on the reverse strand, counting down.
AAACAATTGCTTTCCAGCCAGGATTTACTTTGTACAAATAATCAATTCCTGATTACTGGTTCTAACTTAAATCATGACTGATTACTGAGGGGTAGATATGTGCTAGCTTTCTGCAACTCCGCCGGTCTGTTGTGATACTGACTTCTTTTGCATGTTAAGCCAGACAGGTAGGGTGGAAGTTTTTGAAGTCCCCAGATACCTTGCCTGAAAAAATACACAGATACTTGTGAAAATGCCACACTGTCATGCCTCTGATTCTCCATCTCTGTGAATATGGGTTCGCTGCTTGCTCCCATATGTTACGGAGTGATTCCAAGCAGGGCTGTGCTGGAGGCAGCTCAAGTGGGCCTGGCAGCCAAAATCCCAGCTATTTCCCGGGCCAGCTGTTAAAGACCACCCCCAGTATCTGTAGGCCCCCTGCCACTGTTGCCCCCCTCCCAGCAGCTCTCCTGGTTGTCCTTGGCTCAGACGTGAGCTCCCTCCCAGAAGGTCTGGCCCTCTCCTGCTGGTGGAGAAGCCCTGCCAGCTCCTCACTTTTTGACCCCATTTCCACGCTGCTGGCCCTGCCCCCAGAACCGGCTGCTGTTCGCTTGGCACAGCGTCTCTGAGTGTACTGAGGAGTGACCGTGCTGCAGGCATCTTGGGTGTCATTTGATTTTGTTGCCTGCTCATGACTTTTTTTGTTTCCATTTTCTGTTCTGAGTATCAAAACTGCCATGGTGGTATCACTTACGCTAAAGACGGGGAAGGGAGAACTGCTGAGAAAAGAAACTGAAAGAAGTCCGCTTTGCACTTTACATTGTATTGTAGAAATTAGCCTGGCTCATGTTGATACAAAGCAATACATTGTTATTATTAGTTGCTCTAAGAGTCTTCCCATCCTTGTGTGATGTAACTATGACATCCTGGGTTCCAGCTTCAGTGGGAATAAAGGCAGGAAACGACAGAAAATTATGTCATCATCTTGCTAAATGTAGGAAAGTATCCTCATCATGTAAGGCGTATGTAAACTTGTGTTTTCAGGCTGGTTTTTTTCATTGCCTGTAGGATGTAGCCTAATCCAGAACTGAAAGAATCTCTCTGCTGAGGTCAGTGAGGATTGATCATGTTGTAACTCAAAACAGAGCTTTGAAGAAAAGGAGATTAAGATTGTTCCTGAATTGCTGTAATTTTTCACTTCCTAGTTATCACTCAGTAACAACTTCAATGAGTATTTCTATTCATCCATAAAATTATTTAAGCTGTTGTATGGCTTCCAGCAGGGCATTTTTTAAAAGTTCTGCATAAAATTCAGGAAAAAACATCTACAGAACTGATCAGGAGTTTGTCCTTTATCATGTAGCCTGCATAGGAAGGAAAGTCAAAAGACCCAGAAATACAGTGCATCTACTGAGGCAAAAACATAACCTTGCCAGAACCGCTGTGCAAAGGATGCGCGTAGGCTCAAGTATCCAGTACTTGCATGCAAGACGTTGTGTTCCAAAAGCCCTGAGCTGGAACCCTTAGCACTGCTGTGAACAGGAGCTGTGCACACTAAGGGATTGTCCACACGCAAGGTTGTACTGTGTTCACACAAGCATTCAATTGTCATTGCAGCTCTAATAAAAAGTATTAAAATAATTGAATTACTCAGTGGCCAATGACAAATAAAGTATATGGGCATAGATGTGAATACTGGCTTTCACATCTAGAACTTGATGTATCCTTTTTTTTTACTTAAAAAACCAGCTACAACCATGGCTTTTTTAAGTTAAAAATCTATTGGTTTTAAAACACTTAGTGTTTAACACCTTCAAAATCAACTTTTGTCTGGATATGTAGAAACACGGCTCCTACAGACCGCATGCTGGTTAGAAATGTTTAGTAAATGTGTATTAGCTGATGCAGGACATCAGTTTCCCTTTGCTGCATGTAACTTTTACCTTTGCCTAGCTGGTGTGTATTCTTATCTTTTTTCCCTCCATTAAAACTCAGTATAGGAAGCAAAACTTTTTAAAAAAACAACTTCCGTTTTTTAAACATAAAGATATTCTTTACTTTACCATTTCCAAACTAGTCTAAATTGCAGTTCTTCACCCGGCAGTGGGTAAATTTTCACTGACTTTGTTTTGAAGTGTTTGCAGCAAAAAATGTAGCATTGTAATAGACAGCATATATCTACACATACATGAATTAATGAAAGTCATAGTTTGCAAGGATTTGCTTCGGAGTTATATTGAAAAGTGACAGTGCAGCCAGCACTGCTGGTGACAAAAGTCAAATTGCACATGCTATTGTTGTGATCAATATAAGGGCTCTGCAGCATTTTCTTCAGCAGAGAGGCTTACTGCAAGATAAACTACAAGAACCATCTTTTGAAATATCAGATCACTCCCAAGGTGCATCCTCATTCATTGCTCACGAAGGAACTCTTCAGATGGGACAAAAAGAGCTTGCCATGAAAATAATCCGGTAAAAACTGATCCAACCCAAGTATCCGGGTGCTGCAAGTGGCAACTTCAAAGCAGGCTCTCTCTGGTAGCCAGTGACTTCCCCAATGCTAAAGAATCCTTCCAGCAGACCCGTCGTCCAGGCACATTGCTGCCCTTTAAAGAAACCTCTGATATTTCTGTCAATGAATGAATAAAAGATTCAGCCTAACGCTAGGCAAGCTTGCTGGGGGCAGGGTGGAGATCGCTCCTCCCAGCTGTGGTCAGGCTGAGAACTGATACGGGTCTGAAATAACAGCAGGAGAAAGAAGGGGGTTGGGCGGGGGTGTCTTGGATGGTGGGTAATGGGCACGCTTCTGGTTTCGTACAAAGTTAGGCTCTTGTTCAAGTGTTGGTCTTGGCCCTTGGGGAAATGTTGAATAGGCTTTGTGATAACAGAGAAGCTCCACAGGGCAGAGGAGGTGGATTGATGTGCCTGTGTAATTTTAGAATTTGAAAGCAAAAGCTAATGAACTATCACTCTTTTTTTTGGTGCAGAAAAATGGGCACACAGTTCTAATTTTCTCTGAGTAAAGGAGCAAGTGGCTGTTTGTAAAATCTGTAGTTACATTATGAAAAAGAAATAAGCTGTTTAGCTATTTTTGCTGACTTTGGACTGCCTTAAAGAAAGGAAATGAAGCTGAACCATGGCACGTGAGAGTGCTGTGTGAGATAAGCGCACACAGTTGTGATCACAGCATCTAGGTGGAGCTGAGGCTGTCCAGCTTTTAGACCTGACCTGCATCAGGAGCTGAGGGAAGCTGGCAAAATGTTAGTGTTTGTAACACGTTCATAATACTTTCATTGAAAACGTGTGCTTTGCCTTAGATGGCAGCATTACTGATGGGATATTTTTTCCATGAAATGCAAACAAAATTGTTTTATGTCTTCCTTCTTAAAAAATCCACTTGTTTTCAGATTTACTGAACATCAGAAGAGAAAACATATCACTTTCTCTGCTGATACTCTAAGTTGTTGGATACTACACATGGATGAATTGAAGAAAAGACCCAAAAAAATACCACAGTTACTGTAAGTGAATAATTTTAGATTACACTAGCATTTTATTTGAGTATTTCTTCAGGATAAAAACTTTCCATCCATTTCTGGCAATCACTTCAGCACAAATGGTTTACATGTCACATCATGCAGGAACTTGGATTTCATTTTGTTGGTATAGTAGCAAGGGAGCATAAAATAATTTTCACTAACTGGGCTTACTTTGTAAAAATAAATATATAAATTAGTTACAGAAACAAAAACAACAACAAAAAAAGATAGAAAGCTCTCATCCAGAGGAACGAGTGCTTTCCTGTTCTCTGCCCACTGTTGCATTGTAATTTTCTAATAAATGCCACCTGTTAGTAAATAACGTGAATGTAAACTGAGCTAATATGATGGCTGAGAGCACAGTCAAAGAACTTTCTTTTGCTTTGCCTTAGGGTTTTTCCCTTTTTATTTTTGGCCACCTCTTCCTGACTCCGTGCTTCCCAAATTCCACATATTTATTGGTATGAAATGCACCCTGCAGAGCCCATTCCGTGTAGGGTGTGTTCCAGCAGACCCGGAGTCTGTGGCAGCCCAGGTTTAGCCTGAGGCGCAGTGGGTACCTCTGCCTGGGGTACAGCAATCTGTGGAGAGCTGGCAGTTAACATCAAACACGGGAGCAGACCAGTGGAAATTCATCAGGCACCTACCTCTAGTGAATCAAAGTCCAAATCTGGGCTGTGTTAAAGAGTGCCCTAATGGAACCAGTACAGTGACACTAGATTTTACCTCGTCCGTAATTCGGTAAGGGCATAAATCTTCCTCCCCCTGGCAGGTGGAAGCGACAGTGGTTTGGTATGCACCGAGCCTTCGCTGGTGTGAGGGAGCACATCCACCACCTTAGAGCCGAGCCCCCATCTCCAGTCCTTTCTTCAGGGTGCATTTCTCCAGTCCACCCACATGTCCCTGAAAAGGAAAATGAGTCACAGACAGACACCCAGAGGATCAAAATATGTGTTGTTGAGCTTGTCAGTGATGCTGCTGAAAGGTTGTGGCTATTTAGGAATGCAGTATGATTACACTGGTTGGCTTATTTAAGGAAAAGCTGTCTTCCCTACTAGCACAGAGCTCTGCATAAAAAGTCCATGTATCTGGCTTTGTGAAGGAACAAGTGAATTTCTCTGATATATTAACATCTGGACAGCTGAAGGAATCTTTATTGAATCCTCCCAAACACCCTATAGGAAAGTTATTTCCATCCCATAAAATGAGTCATTTATCTCCAGAGCCATCTTAAGAACAAAAATTATTATCGGCACATTGACAGTAAAGTCTGCAGCTGACTAAAACTATTTCAACATATATTTACATTGACTTCATTCGGATCAGGTGTTCACTACGAGGGCTCAGATTTATATGAAAGTAACAATGAAAAAACAGATTGCTCAATGTCAAAATATTATCAGGGCAATACAGAAATACATGTGGACAAAGTTAGGAAATTAGAATAGAAGTTTCTTTTATTCATTTGCATTATGATCATGTAAGGTCATTTTCAAAACTGACTGTTAATTCTTATTGCCCATCGTAAGAAGCTTTAAAGTTTTAAAGACTTGTCTGGAAGAGCAGTACTAGCTGCTCTCATGGAGAGACAGAGGATTTATGGCAATTTATTGTTATTTTTAGAAACACATCCCAGAGATAGTATTCTAGGGGAGCCATTTCACAGCATAAGTAGATGTAACATTTCTCCTGCTGCTGAAAGGATGGTCCTGGTTTTGACCACACACTCCCATCACTTCCCTTGCGTTGGCATTAGTGGTCGTGCCCTTGCAGTCCCCATAAGAAGTGGTTGTTCATTTTCAGGTGGATTAGCAGATGTAAATCACTGCACGGCCACACGAGTGGAAGCACTGACACACAGGAGAGGGTGAGCAGAAGGATGGGGTCATCCTCTCTGTAGACACCACAGTCTTAGATCTTTTGGAGTCAGTTATGAAACCACATCTGAAGTCTTCAGCTGAGGACTCCAATAACTAAACTAACTCAAAGGCGGAAATGTTTTTCAAAACCTCACAACTCATGCTGACTTACAGTGTTCTGACGCTGTTAGATGAACCAGTCACTGGTTCATTTAAGGCTCTGACTTTAACAAAACTTCTAAGGGTATCTGTAGCGATGTTTGAAGTGTTTTTTTCCCCCTCAGTGCCAAGGCCTGGGTTCAGGGCTCCGTGCTGTTCCTCCGCAGCTGATGCCACAGCTCACCCTCAAGACCTGTGAGGAATGCAGGAAATGCAGCCCTCTGCTCTGATTCAGACCCAGCTTTATCATAAACTGGAAAAAGCCTATCTTTTAATCTTTCAAAGAAAGTAAATTATTTCACAGTAAACAAGCAAATTGGCTCCACATGAGAATATTTTCTATGCCAGAAAACTCCTTTTCAGAGCTGCAAACATTATAATATATATCACGTGATGACAGAGTTTGTCCGCACTGAGCTGAGCATGGTTTGCAGCCCTGCAGCTGCACCAGTGCAACCTTGCAGAATAAATTTACCTGGTGCTGGTGGAAAAAGGGGAAAAAGGTACAACGTCAAGCACAGTTCATATCAGAAATAAGGAAGTTTCTGCTGGGCTGGGCCAAAGGTTGACTGTGCACACGTCAAAGGATAATGTCCAACAGAGGATGCTTAGGAAGGAGAGTCACAAGCAGCTTTCAGCAATCAGAAATTTAGCGATTTCCAGCTCTGGAGATTGTATCTGGATCACTGTCTATAATAATTACTGAAGCACCCATCCTCCAGAAATTAATCTACTTACTTTTTGAACCATTCATACTTTGGGCTGCAGTTAACTTCTACACTGTAAAAAAAAGCTCTTTATTTTGTCTTAAATCTGACACCTGATAATTTTACTTAGGTTCCTCTTAATTCTGCTGTTGTGAGGCATTCCCTTTTCACCTCCAAGTGAAATTTGGTGTTATTTTGCAGCAGTACAGTTCGTTGGTGCAAGAATGATTTACTTAGTGCAAATAGGCCTTCACGTGTTGATGTGCAGATAAAATGAAATCTGCCCTTTCTTTTTCCCTTTCTCTCTTCTCTCTTCTCTTTATTTTCCCTCTCACTTAAGATATAGTTGATATTGTTAATAATGGTACAGTACTGATTTATAGTTTTCGTACAAATATGTACATCTAGGATGTATAAGAACTGAATCTATGAGGAACAGACTCATAGGGTGTAAAAGGGGGAAAGAAAGGCAGAAAATTACTACTCTGTACTATAAAAGAGCATCCTGCTATTGTGTGACCATACTTCTGTCTTCTTTTTTCAGATATAAAAATATGTGGTGCATTTCCCTCACCCAGTGATTTACATCTTCTTTGTGCTATTTTTCTGTTGATTTAAGCGGGTCTGTTTTTACATCTACTCCCAGAGATAATTGAGTGGGTTGGATTGTAAAAACAATTTGATTGTTTGACAAGGTCTCTCCCTGAGTATTTACAAAACTGTTCCCACATAATTTCAAACCATCCTGAAACACTAAAATAGGGCCTCAGGTTATGCTCTTATCAGAGCACACAGGGTAAAGCAGGCACGGGCCTGTTTGGTACTTGAATGTGGGACAGGCAAAGGAAGAGGAGCAGAGAAAACAGCATACTCTCCTTGGAGCTCGTGCTGTTCCAGAGTGAAGGCAGGTGTCTGTACACTGCTGACGGAAATGCTCTTAGGGCTTAATGTATAATAAAAATGAGTTGCTGACATGTTTTTGCAGTGGCAGGGAAGTATCCATCAATTTTCTCTGTGCACTGGCCAAAGTTCTGCTCTAAAAGGTATTTCTAACCAAAAGTTCCTTTCTACAGGTACACCCAAGAAAATTTCTCTTAGCCTAACAGTATCTAGTGCTTGTTCAGTGTTGCTGGTATGGAATTCTAGAGCTCAAAAGCAGAAGAGACCTGAACTCATGCAGTCCTTTTATGAATCAGGCAGGATTGTTCTCTGTTATGTCATTTCTAATGTTTTACCCATGTTAATTTTAAATGTGCCAAGAAATAGGGATTCCATCGCTTCCCATGGGAGCCTGTTCCAAAACCTCTATATAATCGCTCTCAGAAAGTTTCCTTGTTTCCTTGATGTCCAGCCTTCAATTTCCCATTCTTAATTTAACTCCATTATATTCTTTGTTATTATATGCTGAAAGGCAGCAGATGGCCAAGGCCTTGTAGTTGGCTCCCTGCAATAGAGAAATCACTTACATATTGCTGTATGTATCCGTCCCTGCAAAGCATGAAAAGATCGTTCATTTGATAAACAGTGGAAGTGTAATAGTCCTAGATTATCCAGATTTCAGTAAATTATAGGGCACCAATGAATTAAACTAGATTTCTCTAGACTTCCCATCTTCTAGAATCAAGTGGATAAATCTGGAGGAAAATATGTTATGCTAAAAGAATCATTGAGTACAAGATGAATTCCTCAGTTTTGGGGATCTTACAGATAGCTTGGTACCAAGCTGCAGAGATCACAGACAGGCTACAAATCACTGGTTAGATGCATGAAAAGAGCAAATGGAAATTTAGACTGTTATGTGGAAGGTATTTTATTAGGAATAAGAAAATACTGATGTCACAACACAAATTAGTTGATGAGACCTCATCTAGAATACTGTGAGCTGTTCGGTTTCTCTGTGGCTGAGAGATGATTTTGGGCAGGAACAGGCACAGGGAAGGACAGATTTCTGTCTAACAATCAGGGAAGGGAGGGATGCTATTTTCTGTGAGGCAAGAAGAAAGTGAGTTAATTTAAGAAAATCAATCATGAGAGTAGATACAATTGATATCTAAAAACATCAAGAAGGAGCCAGAGAGGGAGAACATGAGTTAAAAAAACAATAGTGTCACAAGAACTAGTTAGTTTAAAGTGGGCTTAAATAACTTTAGACAGGAAGTTAGAAAACAAGTCGTGTTTTTCTGAAGCCAGCCTACAGTAGGACCAGTGCAGGGAAGAAATATAGCTGATTTTGAGAGTTTGATAAATGTCTGTGGTGCAGTTGGCAAATCTTGATGACTGAGGCAGTCCATTCCAGGTCCGTATCTCCAAATTTGGCCCTTCAAGATTTCATGTGCATTATGTAGTCAACTTTATCAAAGAGGTGCACTTCACAGGCTCCACCCTGAATGGAAACAGCTGTCAGCAGGTCAGATGGATTGGCATAAATGTCAGAGCAAAATCATTTTCCAAAGAAGTAAGTGGTGAGCGACTTGGCTTTATTAAAATGAGATGCAGCAAATAGTGGGGATGGTCTCATAAACCAAAGGAGACTACAGTTAAAATAAAGGCTAGCATGAGAGCACAAAGAATTAAAATGAGATATAAAACAGAGAGACACTCTGCTAAAGGAGTGAAAAGACACCCTGGAAGTTTCCCAAATAGGGATGAAAGATGATCTGAAGGCAAAAATGGAATCTTTGTTGGGACAGCAAGTTGAAAAAGTCCAGATGGAGTGGGAAGTCTGGTTGCAATGTTCCCCATCTGGAAATGGGATGAAGCTGGCAAGTCACACCAGTGAACGACAACCAACCTGACTGCTGCGAACCTGATCAGGCGGCTTCCATGAAACAGGGGATGCCAGAAAAGCTTGGATAAACTTGGAACTGGTGAACAGAATTAATCTGCAACAAGGACTTGGGCTGAAAAATCAGCACATGAGAGAAAGCAGAAACATAGGCTACTGTGGAAGTGAACACCTGGATGTAAAAATCAACCTGTCAGGAGACTATCTGTTTATCTTTTTTTTTTACTTAGTGAGCATCCTTCAGACTTATGTTTTCCCAGCTCAAATAATAGAAATGCCTACTGAAAATCCCAGGGAAGCTGACTTCAGAATTGTACTCTGTGTGAATGGTGAGGAAAAGGAGTAGACAGCAGCACTTGTGGTAGCCTTTTATAGATAGCCCAGCTCTGATGGTGCTTCAGAATTTATACTTGGCCTCAGCTGTTCCGATCTGCTACAAGGCCATGATATACATGTCAAGGACAGCCACCGGTCTGAGTGGGCTTGGATACTACTATGAGCTAGAGAGAAGAGAGGGACACCTGAGGACACCTGCATTCTTACAACAGACAGACACCTCCATGAAATGTGCAGAAAGGTCATAAATTAGTTACTGAATGAGACATGCTAAAAAACTTACGCAGGAAGTATGAAAATAAACTTTCAAATTGTTCTGAAATGCACACAGAAGTTGTCCATTGCAACTGGGAAAACTGAATTTGAAAACGGAGAATGTAGAATTCAAGTGCAAATCAGAACAGCTAAGGTAGCAGATAGATAAACTAATGATTGCTTTGGATTTACCCTGTAATGAGTGCAAGGCAAAGTTGTTCTACGGACAGCCTATGAAAATGCCCTTTAAACTTGTGATCAAAATGGAAGAACTGATTTGTGGGCAATCGGTTTGCAGTGGGCAAGTTGTTCTGCTCTCCAGGGCAACTGTCATAATGACACAGGAATCTTGTAGTAGCCTTCCAGTAAAGAAGAATTAAAAAGAATGACTGCATACTATTTGAAGACATTTTGGCTTTTAAAGTTCAGATTGATTTGAAACAGGATCAGAGTTTTGATCCTATCATTACAAAACATGAGCAATGAACCGAGTAAGCACAGATACAGCAGAAAAGTCAGATTCAAAAAAAAAGGAGGGAAGGCAACCACCTGCAAGTTCATGCTGATTGTGTTCTGAGGTCATGTTGTAGATTTAAGAGAGGAATAACAAGAGCAGGGACTTTCTGCTTAGAAAGCAGGAGATATTTTTTTGATTGAACAAAGATATAAGTTGTACCATGTGGGCCCCATGCAAGATTGTAACCATGGAAACCTGCCATGTAAACAGCTCGTTCATTGTTGTCCAGCAGGAAAGAAGAAATAACTTTTGAAGAAATATGTAGAGACAGAGATGTGCCTTCATCTAGTTCTTGGGCTTTCCCCTTAGCTATGATTCAGAAGAAAATGACAGCACCACATTTTGTATCGCTATTAACACCCAAAATCAATACCTTTAATTTAAAAGAATTATTGTTTATTACAATGAATAAATAGTACCCTTAGTGCTATAGTACTTGTTTTTCACCTTGACTGTTAGCAGTAGACAATGTAAGTGGGTCCGAAGGACAGGGGACAGTACACTCCAAAAAACTTTGAAGGCAATTGAGAGCAAGAGGTCTGTGGCTGGGACAAGTTGAGTAGCTAGAGCTGGTGTAGTTCTTTCTCCTGTTCTGCACAGATTCATCTGCTGTACTTAAGGTAAATGACCTGCTTTTAGAAGGAACACTTTTCACAGCCTTATTCCTAGTACAAACTATCTGAAAATATATATACTCTGTTCTGCAGAACAGGAGAAAGATCCCCGGTGGATGGTGAGTTGATTCCAAAAGAGGTCTTTTACCTTGTGCACAAAATCTATGAAGGGAGGAGTTTCCACTAAAGACGAGAAACTTGCAGCTGTACAGAACTGCCAGCTCTACGGCCACCCACCTGTACGGAGCACTGTGCTACTAGTACAGAAAGTTTATTTATGCATTGACCAACACTGCAGAATGGTTGTAGGTGAAAAGTGGTATAAGTGAGCAAAGGAGTAAGACTTTTTAATTTTCAGTGTTGGAAATGGTTCTTATGAGTTGTTCTCCCTTCAGCTATCCCCTTTTCAAAACCCTTTTTGGTTCATACTGGGCACACACTCTAGAGCTTAGAGTTCCATGGCAATATTGATGCAGAAACACCACAGATTTAGATGATGTTCTCAGTATATGGAAAGAACTTATGCCACTTAACAAAACCCAAGCTTTTAGAAGTGCTCAAATCTCAACAGTATCTTCACTGTCATTTGTATGGGAGAAAGTTTGCGGACAGGACAGACTGAGTGCCTTAGTGAAGTTCTGCTTGCAAGCGCAGCCCTAAGTGGAACCGTGAGGAATATGTTGGCAAATAAATATGCATCCTCTAAAGACTTTCATTTTCTCCTTTCATGTAGTTTATAGAAGGACAAATGTTTATGGCTTATTGACTAAGACGGTTGGAATGATCTCCTGTTCAGTTAAAAGCTTCCTAGATGAGAGCGTCATGGTACGTGAATTGAAAAGTTGTTTGGCAGGTGAAATTTGGTATCATCGTTGGGTGACGCAATGGTGGTAGCAGGTCTGGAAGTTAAAGATCAGATACAGAATCAACTAGCAAACAAGGAGTGCGGAGAAACAGCAAGTGATAACTACAGGTATCAGGATGAATTTCTCCTGACGTAGAAATGCTGCAAGTGGGATTTATCTGACCAAGTGCAGACATCTAACTCTAAGCTAGTCCACTGAGTAAGTAGCCTAGTAGTAATCAAAGGAGGTCTCCTAATCAGTGTAATCAGTAAAGTGAAGAGTGAGTTATCTCAGCTTAAAGAAGACAGGTCAGATGAATCAGACTCTAAAAGTATACCTGCTTCTTTCCACTGACTGTCAGGTTCAGATGTGACCATCTACAAGGTATTTAGACCTGAAGTCAGATGAGGTGAGTCCAGCCCAAGTCAGTGCCGTTGCCGTTTGGGCCCTGGTGAGTCATAAAAAACATCACTATCAATGATTCCATCAAGATACGAGGAGAGCTGGGACAGCTCCCAGTGAAATGAAGTCTGATTGAAGCATAAAAGCAATGGCATGTTTGGGATAAACCTGTAAAAGCAATTGAGCACTTTTCTGGAATACATAGTTGAAATAATAAGAACCACCACCCAAAATACATGACATGGAAGGCCAGTTAGGAATCTAAACTATGTGAGTGAGCAGGTTTGACTGACATCTGAATGGAAATGCAGAAGTGGCAGCGGTGGTTGAGAAGCTGTCTGTGAGTGTGAGAGAAGGCATGGGCAGCAGTGCACAAATACACACGTCACACAGACTTCAGAAGGAACACGTGCAGAAAAATGTTAAGAGAGCTGAGCTTCTGGGTGGAGTGTTTGGAATAAGTCCTAAAGGAAAACTATATCTTCCTGTTTGATTTGTTCAGGGAAACAGGATTTTCTGCACCTTTTTTATGAAGCAAAATAAAGAAATACATGACTTCCATCATCACTTCATGTCTTCTTGCCCCTCCTCACCCATCCTGTAAGAATTAATATGTGAGTCCCCTATTTTGATTAAATCTTCAGGCAGAAGACTCTATAAACTAACACAACCTGAGGATATTGTGTCTTTGAAAAACATGGAATGTTTTCCTTCTAGGTATACGTTGTTATATTCATAGCAGAAATATTTTGAGTGTAAGAAAATGTTAGGCCTAAGTCTGTGAAATTCTTACTACCCCTAAAAGTAAGGTATGGGCTTGAAAATGAACACTGTCAGGAACTGCTATCTTTGGGAGTACTGTAAATCAGTTGAGGCTTTCTAGAATGGTATGAACATCTCATAACACCACTTATGGCAGTAGTTTTCAGAGAATAATTAAGTAATATTTTTAATCCACTTGGAATATCAATTGTATTGAGATAGATGCGAAGTGCCAGTTGGTACTAGCACCGTTTCTACTGACTAGCTGTTTAGTTCACTTGGGCATAAAGCCTGGCACTTCTGAGGTGATGGTGAACAAAAATTTTAGCTTTTTTACAGGGTCCATTACAAAGTAAGGAAAACAAGTAGTTTTTTCACAAAATGTTAAGACCATACATGGAAACCCAGTTATTTCTGGGGTTTTTTAAGTGCTTTCTGTTGAAGAGTGTAACTGAGTTCTTCAAGTGCAAGAAAGGAGCATGGTGTGGATTTCACATTAGAGCATAGAGTCATAGACTCATATTGAAGGTTTTGAAATTCCAGTGAAAAAAACAGATAGGAGAACCTTTGAATATTTTTTAATTTGGGGGGGTACTTTTTCAGGTGTTCTGTTGGAATCAAAGTATAATCAAACTCTCTTTTCCTGACTAGTCTGTATTTTAAAACAGCTTCAGCATGAGTACTTGAGTAAATTTGTTCTAGTATTCACTACGAGTAGTATATATTTCTTACGTTCATATTTTGATCACTTCAAAGAATATGTTTTCATCACTGGTACTGTAACTTCAATGTCAGTACCTCTTAGAAAAAAAGATTTAGCCTCTGCTTTTTAACGCCGCTTTATTTGGATATACATTTTTCACATGATTCTTTCATGTTGTACTTCATGTTGCATTTGCAAGGACAGAACCAATCAAATCATTCTTAAAATGCAGAATATGATGGCTGGGGAATTTGAAGATGTTGATGTGCAGTTTAGTATGCTGGGCTGATCCGGACGCCCTGTTACATTAGGAAAAAACATCTCAAAACGTGCTCGGTATAACATCTAAACAGAGAGAATCAGAGGTAGATATGCATCTTCTTAATGTAATGGTATTTTCCTTAATTTTGTTTATATATTTATATTCTGGCTCCACACAATAAAAATCAGCTTGGAAACATAGCTTAAAAATAGGAAGGGCTTTATTGTTTTACATTTTCTTATGGCTATTGCAGTAGGTCATAATAGCCACATGCTTCAGCTGGTATAAATCAGCATGACTTCGTGAAACTAAGCCAATTTGTAAGGCAAATAAGAGGGTCTGTCTTTAAATCAACAGTGAATATTTTGCCTTTGTTTTATTTTTATTTTATATTTAAATTTGGTACTTAATTGTCTTTCTGTTTCTCTTTCGCTGTCTGATGCTGCTCAGACACTATTACTTTGAAATGAATGGGACTCTCTAAAGACACAGCTGGCACTGTGTGGAGTCAGTGCTCCTAAGCTATGGGTAGATTTAAGTGATTTGTGGCACTAAAGACATCCTGCACCTTATGTAATTTAAACACCAGAAGAATTAAATAAGGAGGGGCCTGTGCACAGTATCAGTTCTTGTGGGAAAATATGCTTCAGTGACTTACTGGCACTAGTTTTGGAATGTGGCATTTAAAAGTACCTTTTTACAGTGGGAAAGAATTTGGTCAAGAATAAACAGTCTGACCTTGTTAAATGGACCAAGGCCCGTGCATAACCTAGTTCCAGAAAACTAGCTTTCACCAGTCTGTACAAAAAAAAAAGGATAATCAGTTTATAAAAAATGCAACTATATTTTCTTGAGAAAAATTATGAATATGGAACAGAGTGAAAAAAAAAATGCTATTCAACTATGGACTTCTCTAGTTTGTGGGAAATTGGCTTTGAGCGTTAAACATGGTTTGAACCATAATTTCAGAGAACATCAAAACCAGACAGTGTCATACAGATGAACTCAAGACATATATGGGATAAGTGAACAATTTTCAACAGAAATCAAGGCCATTTGTATTACCATCAATATCTGAAAGAATTTGTAGTAAAACTGAATTTATAGTATGAGCTAAGTTTTGAGCACGAAGCTTGGTATCTCCAGACATAACCACTTGCCTGGAAAGGATACTGTGATACAAACAAAGAAGAAAAAACTGTGGAGCAAGAAAAATACTCCATTTTGATTTTAGCTTCAAATTTTGCTGGTGGTGAACTGGCACACCATTATTGAATCTCCGTGGTATGAAACCCTAGCTTCAGTGCAGTCAATGGAAAACATCCCTTTAACTTCACTGTGGCCAGGATCTCATTCCAGGCTTTCATATTCTGTTTGAAAAATAGAGACACTTTCTCTGAACAAATATTCCCACTGCTTTGGAGGAGTGGAGTTTACAGAGAGCAGTAGTGACCTTCGGCAGCGGTATTGATATAAATGCCTATCCAGTTCACAGGCTCTGGCCACAGAATTCCCACAGGTACTTCATCGAATGCAACCTCTTTTTTTTTTCCCCTAGTGTTAACACAACTGTGTCAGAACAACATACTAAAATTCACAAAGTCTTGCAGGTGATCCATTTTTTAATGCAAGAGTGAAAGAAAAATCTTACAATGCTTCAAGAACATGAAGTAGCATTGAACTACATTGTTTAATAATACTTTTGAGTACAACATTTAAAAACTGTAGGTTGCCAGTTGAGATACACTAACACGGCAATTATTGCTGCATAAAAATGAGAAGGTATCCATAACTGCAGTTATCAGCAAAACTGCTGAAATAGTAGCATTTCCATGTTATAAAATTACATTTGAGTTAGGCAGTAACACACGCGCAATTGCGTAAAAAGCAGCATTATATAAAACAACCGAAGCAAATCAAAAAAGCTGTGTTTGTATAAGGTAAGTTCAGCTTAAAAATTAGAAAGTGTGTACATTGGGTTTTGACAAGTTTGGATAAAGAATCTATATTAAGCCAGAAAAGAAGAAAGCCTCTCTCAATGTAAACACCGTTTTCAGATTTTCATAGTCAATGTAAACATCTTCTCAACTTAGCCTGGGTTTCCTGAATTCTGTCTCGCTCTACTTTGTGTTTACAACATCAGCTATATATTTACCCTGCCGAGATTTCTTGGGGCCCGGGCGGGGGAGGAGTCGCACCCCGCGGCGAGCAGCTCTGCGCGCAGCCTGGGCGCAGGCACAGCGACACGCTGGCTCTCCGCGGAGAGCGGCTCCTCAGTGCTAACGCGGAGCGGAGCACGGATTTAGCCCTTTCTATGCTCGCGGCCATTGCCACTGACTCACAGAAGGGCAAGAACAAAGACTACAGCTGTTCTTAGAATTTACAGGCGATGATACTTTTTTCCCCGAACTTTGATTTTTATTTTTTTTTACTTGGTGTGTGCGTGTTCTCACTTCCTTTCTGTTCTGAGTGGTGTTTGTCATCCAGATCTGCCTGATAACTCCAGCCCTCGCCTTTTTAAAGAAGTTTTATGATCAAGAATAGATTGACCAGGAAAGGATTAAGGAGCTACTATTTACTCTTCTCTGCCTCACAAGCGTGCAGGAGGGTGAACAAATGCCAGGTTGTCTGAGAGGGGAACTGCTGTGCTTATGCAGAACTGACTTCTCCTGCAGCTGATGCACTGCAAGGGTAATCTGACCCTCACACTAATAGCAAGTAAAGTGCATAAATTCTTCAAAAACTCTTGGATTCATACTGAACTGAGGGAGCCATTAGACTGACTAGAAATAAAAATGTTCATGATAAGTGGATGATAATTCTTCTTTATATTGAGTATTCAGTATCACCGCGTGTATTGTGTCACTCTTCCTCCTGGGTACTCTACTAGTAAGTTTTCCTTATTATTTTTCACGCCAAGGGATGAAAAAAAAGATTTTTTTTAAAATGAGAGAACTATGAACATCTTCCCATATCATAAGCATGTACAGTCAAAAATACGCCAAATACCTCAAGCTTTTTAAGGCATATTAAAAATCAAAGAGATTTTTTTTCCTCTATACCTTCAGTAACATCTCAAGCAGTGGTAGGCTACAGTACACAGCTAGTATGGAAAAATGGAAGGTGTTTTATACTTTATCCTGAAGAACAGCTGAAGGCGAAGGGAACCTGTATTTTGTATTTAATATGCATTAAAATAGGCTCTCTGTTCGTTTGCTGCTTTCTATGAAACTGAAGTAGGATTTTAATATAGTTGATATCCTGGTCTTAGTTTTCCTTTCCAGTGTCGCTAGTCAAATCATCGTGGCAGAGAAGCTTCCACCTTGTACCTTGAGAAGATGTTCATGTTAGATTTACATTAGATTAATAACATAAATAACTCAATAGACAGTAGCTGTAATTAAGCCCAGAAGTTTGAAAAGACAGCATCAGTATAGAACAGGCAGTCGTATCTGTTGGATCTAACATTTTCTTCTGAGGATTCCCTGCATGTCCTTTAGGCTCTGGGACTCATTGGGAGCTATGAGCACAAACCTCTCAATAATTCCTGGTGAGGTGCACGCTAAAATGGATTAGAGAAGCCCTTTAATCCTGATTGAACATTCATTTGAGGGCTGAAATGTCCTGCTCCGAGCACTGCTTTGGGTCGTTCCAAGAATTCACGTGTTTGTAAAAGCATCTTGTTCGACAGAGCTCTTCCTGCGCGCTTCTACCACAGTCCTCAAGAAATGGCCCATTGCATGGCATGTACGTGTATACGTGTGGCATTGGGACGGTATCTGCGCCGTAAGGATTCTGGACTTGGTCAGTGGAACTGAGGATGATGGGCTGTAAAATGAGGGAAGCTATAGGACCGTCCTGTCAGGCTAAGCTCATTCGCAGAAACTATGGGTTTATGTTCTGATGTTGGGACAGAGCTTTGCTGTCGTAAGGCCCTCAGTAGAAACGATTCCCTTTGAGAGTCCCTCATCAGGAACAGAACATCGTTTCGTTAAGAGCTGTACACATTTGAATCAAGATCTAGTTTTCTTTCATAGCCTTTTCTGAAGAGATTTTATCATATTATATATTTATGGCCAAGCATTAATTCTTTCCACTATGATAAATTTCTAGTTAATATATTAATTCTTCCTATTATTCAACATAATTGTTTTAATCGAGCATTTTAGCAATATCTCCTGTTCTTCAGAGGAAAAGGTTTCTTTATGTGAGTGTATTACTCTCCTTTGATATTTGTAAGCATCTGTGTGTAGTTATGCATATTGCTCTTCGTTCTCAGGGTTTTGTCCTCTCAGGACTGTAATTTAAATTTATTTTAATTAAATTACTGAGTTTTTACATTAGTAGTCAAGCTTATTTGGTCAGGAAGTAAAAACAGGGAAGAAGTTTGGAACTGTAGGAGGAGCTTGATTTCTGTTACATCTTTAATGACTTGTCATAAGTATACTGTAATATTTTTTAAAATTGCGGTGTTCTGGCTAGAATACAGCCCATCCTACCTCTTTCTTTGAGTTCTGCTTACCACAGTTCCTAACACCTTTGTTTCCTGCAAATATTGTATATTTGATGGCACATCCCCAGCAGTCTGTATATAGAAGGAGTTAGAAGAAAAGAGAGCAAAAAGAGAGGAGGCATAAAAGGACGGGGACAGTCATTGCATTGACAGGGAAAATGAGGCCGTACTAAATACAATGACAAGGGGGTTTTTGTTGGGTTTTGCTTGGTTGTTTTTTAATTTCTTGTTGCTTTATGCCAAGGAGTGTTTGAATTCACTTTTATTTCCAATTCCTGCTTTGCCTTCTGGACAGAAGATGCTACTTTTTTATATGCAAGCAGTTTAATTTGCCACATAGCTGAAATTCTTTCCTAGTGAATATGTGAAATATTATACCCTGAATGTGCAATTAATATGACAAATGACATAGTTTTTGTTCTATTCCCTGCTAAAGGTGCTTCACAGGGGGAATCATCCCAACTCAATTAAGTGCTATTTTAAAACTAAGTGAAAGACATTCCAGTAACTTCTTAAGTGTTGCCCTCATCTAAAACATCCTGACTTGTTACATTATCTTTGTGCCCACGTGGCCACCACAGAAAATCTCTTGTGCTACTTTCCATTCCCGTGGTGGGTTGGTGCATGAACTAATCAAAACCACTAACTTCTATGTTGATCACTTGCAGACTTAGTGGCAGTATACCTATTTAATAACAGAAAAAGGAGTGAAGTGCAGTAACATTTCCTCAGTTCCCATAGAAACCATCGCATCCTACATAGGCTACTTGGCTGCTTTTGGGTCCCCACCCTTTGATATGCCAAGTGGCTTTCTGTGAGTCCTTAATGTCCTCATCACCTATGAAACTGCAATCAAAATCAAGCAACAAGAACGTAAATGCTGCAACTTGAAGACAGGCAATTTCTATCTCAGTTTCATCTGCTCAAATCACAGCCTACTACAACTGGATTCCTCTGAACGGTCCACAGCAGCGAAGAGGTAAAATTCCCACGTGGAAATGGGGGCCCCAGTTCAGTCAGCTGGAACCAACTCGTATGGGGGACCCTACAGCATCACAAATGCACTTCTTGAGTTGTGGGGAGCACACTTTTGCATCACGTTAGCCAGTTCAGCATTGGTCTAACCTCAGCTGAAAAAAATGGCACCATTTTCCAGGAAAGCAGAACTGACAAAGCGCTGCCTGTGCACCTAAGCCTGCACAGCCAAATCCCAGCCGACATATTCTGAGTCATATGCTGACCTTAGTATGAAAGGGAACTTCAATTAGATGGCTATTGTGTTTTCAAATAGAGAAGAATGGCTTTGTGTTCAATGGATTACCCCACTGATTAAGACAAGGAAGCAGATGCTGCAAGGGCATATAGAAGGAAAGAATTTATTTTCTCCTGTTTTATTATAATTCAGAATCTATTCCACGTATAAAGTAAAAGCCCACAAACATATTAGGACCATGAGAATTTCCCAACAGACAGGGGTACTGGTACCTATGTATAAAGAAACTCCCAGCACCTTCCGTGTCCCAAAAAGCAAATAGAAAAGATGGGGGAGGGAGGAGAATCATGAAGGGAAGTCTTTTTATTTTCTTCTTTTCACGTGAAGGTTTATAATTAAAGGGGAAAGTAAATTAATTACATGAATATTAAAAGGTTACTCTTCTATTCTAACATTTGGTCACAAGTTGTCTAATGAAAAGGAATGCAGGCTGGAGGGCTGCCATGCCTTTGCTTCTTTCTGCAGAGGGCCACAGGCTGAAGCAGTGATTGTGCGTGACAGATTCTGGGAACAATGAGCCTGCGCACAGATCATCCAGATGGAGCATGCTTTTCTAAATTACACCAACAACAGGGTGGCCCACAGGCAAACAAAATAGTTAAACAATACATAATAAAGTTTTTATTTGGTATTTCCTGTGAGCCTCTGCCAGTTGCCAGGGAGTGTACTGTATTTTTCTTTTGCTATATTAATTGTTGACCACAACTGGCAAAGACCCAAACTAGCAGGGACAGATAAGGGGGGGAAAATGGCATCTGGACACTAAAGCCTCAAGTGTACTGGGAAAAAAAAAGCACAAAAAATTACAGCATATATCTGGAATTTTCCAACTAACGATGTGCGGATGTGGTAGCGCTAGGGAAAAAGAGCCAAACTGAGCCTGCTTTGTTCACTAAGAGAGGCCCCCCTGTAACATTCCTTTTAGCTGTGCATATTTTGGCTTCAGTTGTGCAGTTTTAACTATATACTGTGTATGGAGCAGTTCAGTTCTTGCTGCATGAATCTAATGATTTTGATACAAGAAATAAAATTATGTCAATGCACATGCATTTTTCTCGCTGTAAGATGTTTAAACAGAGGCTGTATTTTAAATGTTAAATTATAGGTGTTAAGTTTTCAGAGGAAAGAGGGAGAAAATGTCATTAAGCACAACCCATCCCAGCAACAGCTGCAAGGAGGAGACCCTCAGCAGCAGTGAATGCTGCCTTTTTAAACTCATCAATGAAATCAGTCCTTACAGTTATCTGGTTTAAGGAAAAGCCCTCAATACAGCATTAACACTTGGATAAAAACAGGAGGCTGCATAAACATGCTCGTTTGATACTGTTTTTCTATTTTCTTTGCCTTTATAAACAGTTAAAATATTGGCATCTTTTTAAGGAAGTTTTATACTCCTGAGGTACTATATGCAATGTAGTAAGTGATTTTGCTACTACTGGTACACAGCAAAGAAGAGAAGAAACAATAACAGGTTGCTGTTACTTTTTTCTGCAGGTAAAGTAGCCTTGCAGATATTAGGCAGCCTCTCCAAAGAAGAAGAAAGTTGGTATGAAGGTACCTATATGTGTAAAGAGAACCGAGTGCACTAGGCAGTGATAGGGTTTGCACCTATAGCAGGTCTGTAGTTCAATTGATGAGGAAGAATTTATTGTTATGAGCTTAAATTGTCATATATTTCTGTGGCATTTTTGGATGTACTTGGACCTTCTTCCAGTGACCAGTGGCCCTTGTTGCCACAGGCTTGTTTTCACTTCCCAACTCACATGCTCTTTCTGGCGTTAAGTAATTTGGGTTTCTCTCTGTGTGTGTTTTTGGTTTTAGGGCAGATTTTTTTTTGTGATCGGGTTTAGCTGCAAAATATGGAAGTCATCTATTCCATTATGTCTTTGTACATGTGCGGTTTTCTTCTGTAACAAAAGAGAAGTATATAAAAAAATGGAATTTCTTCACTTGGCATTATATTCATACACACACTGATAATCAGCAGGTCTGAACCTATGGGTCATTCACATAGATTTCTTCAGCCTAAACTAGCAGAATATCTGGCTGTAGTGGATGGCTGTCATAAGTAGCTGACTAAAGCAGGAGGCAGGATGCGTTACCAGTGGGTTTCCCCGATTCGCATTCCTCTTCCAACACATGGCTATTGCTATTCCTTCCTTACAAACCTGTATTCCCACCTCTCCTCCAGCCCAGTCTCCTCTCTCTACTAAATCTAGCTCCCACCCCAAATCCCCTGTGAAGTCTGCCCTCCCACCGGGCTCCAGACGTGCCTCTCACCAACTGTCTGATCCCAGTGTCACATGCCTTACTGGTCATTTTTCCTTCTTCCCTCCATAGGTCATAGTCTTCTTCCTCAGTTGGTATCAGTTACTTCAGCTCCCCATACACACTCCCTTCAGCCCAACGAGGGGATGTCTTAATCTGTTCTCTCAATCCAGTTTTCATATTCTCTTCCCCTAGTGTGTCCAGCTATTTTCATCTCTGTGGCCGAGTCTGACAGGTTCCTCTTCAAACGCAGGATAGACCTTTTTTAGAGTAACAGGCTTTCTGCATTCAGTCAAAAGCTTGAGATGCCATGATGTCCTGCTGAGTCCCCTGGAGCTGGCCTGAAGCATGCTTGTTGGAAACAAAACCTTCCGAAAGTACA
Organism: Xenus cinereus; assembly: GCA_025774025.1. Taxonomy (NCBI): domain Eukaryota; kingdom Metazoa; phylum Chordata; class Aves; order Charadriiformes; family Scolopacidae; genus Xenus; species Xenus cinereus. The sequence continues at coordinate 25,148,084 of JAOXJK010000012.1, read as the reverse complement.
GTAATTATACACTAGTATAAATCCTTACTAAGTGCTGTTTTTCAGATTTATGACATGGCCAAATTTGGAGCCAAGTTTTATAAGGACGGCAAGAGGCACCTCCTTGACATAGAGGTTAAGTTCTGCAGCCCTTGTCCCAAAACATGAAGGCACCAGAGCTTCTCCAAAAGAAGGTCACCAGAATCGAAGATGGGCAAACCGTGTGTTTTTGCCTAGCCTCACCCATGGAAACCCCTGAATGGCTTCAACTGAAATACTCCAACAAAGCTGAGTATATTCCAGAGAGATCCAGCATGGAAAATGTTATTGTAATCAGTGGGATTTTGGTGAAGTTAAAAACTGCTGAAAACAGAGTCTTATACAGGTAACTTCAGCAACAGGACATGCTAGAAGCTCGGATGTATTATATACATGCTGCTTCTGATGATTGTCCCTTACCAGAAGGTATCTGCAGACTTCTGAGAGAGTCTCAAAGGACTCTTTCTATTTCCCTCAGCAAAAGCCAAGGTGCAAAATAACTCAGCTTTTACTAATGTATGTACTGGTTCCTGTGTGTGGATCCCGTCTTCATACCCTTACAACCAACCATTGCCTATCCTACCACATGTGGAAACTGATTCTTATTCACGTTAAAGACCCTCTAAACATTTCCAGTCCCTAATGGCATCTATAGATGTAATTTATTCACAATTAGGGATGTCAGTTGGGAACAAGCTGTCAAAATGGTGTAAAAACATGAGATGAAGCAAAGGATCAGATCTATGGCAGAGACAAGAGCGGCTGGCTGCTCATCACCGACAGTCCCCTGGTAGTCAGCGAAGGTCAAGAGCAGGTCCTGCTTAGCAACATAAACCTACTGATGCCAAAATTCCTTTCCAAATTACAGATTTGTCTCTTTCTGTCATGAAAATGAAAAATCATATATTTGAAATATAATGAGCTACTATTCATCATAAAATATGTAAAACTTCACTGGAAGTCAGATTAATTAGAATAGGCTTCATTTCCCATAAGTGCACTTTGAAAAATAAGCTGATTTATAGATCATTTATTATGGGAGCGGTAAGTAATCTACTTTGTACTTGCCCGAGATGTAATTGATTAAAATTACATTTGTGCCTTGCGTGTGAGCTACAACACATGGCATTCTTTTGTACAGCATTTCCCGGTCAACTGTCGTTCATCCCAGGTGCTAGAGAGAGCAGCAGGATGGTTAAGAGAGGTCACCTGTGATAGTCTACCTTAGTTTTCAACCTGAAGATCACACCCCAGAATTGTTTTAAGAAATACCGTGAGTCTCCATGTAATTAATTTCAAGGCATGTTGCCAGACTAACACTTCAGTTATTCAGAAGAAGCACTAGAGGCCTCTTTTATTGTTGCTGATAACACCTTTACTGTAACGGAAAAGATTTTAAATCTATTCTGTTTTTTTCATGAGTTGTGCTGTTCACTTCTGTTTTCTTTCTGCTGGATAATCCTAATGGGTTATTTTAGTCTTGTTCCTACTTCATTTCAAACAAGTTTCATTTTCAGATTTTCTTGCAGTAGCCCAAAACAAAACAAAGTTTGCCTAGTATTTAAATATGCTTTGTAAATAAAAAAGCTTAAGAAGGAGTCATATAGACTCACGTTTTGTAAAAACTTCGTATTACAAAAACTAACTTGGTCTAAATTCAGCCTGAGAGTATCCTTCTCAAAACAATCATACTATTAGCTCTTGAAAATGCTTGGTTTCTGATCCCACAATCATTAATGATTTTAAACAGCAGTAACATAACCTCATGATATTAACAAAAAAGAAAAATATTCTAAACCAAATACGTTCTTTGTTTGCTATCATAAAAAATTCCTTTTCCTTGCAGACTGCCACTTTCCTAGAAAAAAAAAATAGTATTTATTAGATGGAATCATATACTCTCTAGAAAATATAGGTTATTTCTAATGTCTTGTTTCTAAAACTACTGTTTAAGTACTAACACTTAAAAAGAAGGATAGGTCTAAATATAAATGATTCCACTGTCTGAAGATGTCTGCCTTTAACCACCCAGAGCTTCCACTGAAATTAGTAGGAGTTACATGCATGTTTGGAGTTAGGTCAGAGCTTTTTATGGGGTGTCCAGTTGGCATTTTTAACACAGCCTGATAACATTAGCCTTTTCATGCATGACTTTTTTTGCCGCAGAAGAATAGATGAGGTCCTATAAGCTTGTTCTGTCCCTTCTCTACCTTTAGGTTTAGAGCCTTGGACCGTGCAGCAGCTTTGGGAAGTGTTGATCTGTGCCAGTCCCAGAGCTGGTGGCACTTGGGCTTTGTTTCTCTGCAGAAGCTCTAGCTTCTAGCACTGCTTCTCTCTTCTCTCCTCCTCAGCATTCAGGGAGCCACGCACTGAAGGATTTCCTGACCGCATGGGGATGTTATTTACAGGACTTCCTCTGAAAGTTCACGAAGGGGAAGTAGGATGTTGCTGTCCCTTGCGGGGAATATGTAGGGAGATTTTTGCATGGAATGATTGCTTGTGAGAACAGATCTTTGTGGGGAAAAGGCATGGACAAGCATGATGATGAGGAGGAGGAAACACGTATAGACTATCAAACTGATTATTCCAAGGTCAACTGGTAGTAAGGTTGATGTTATCACGAGTTCTTGGCTCCCCCTCTGAGACCATTAGAATATTTGCACTAGTTGTTGAGTGTTAGTTCCCATTTGATTGATTCTTCCTTTACAAGGATGGATTACATACTGCGATAAATATTTTAGAAGGCCTTTTTAGTATGTCCATTTTTATCATTTTTACAAGGACTCTTCCTGAACAGTTAGGAGCCAGGAGTGATTCATGGAGCAGCAAAAAGGATGTGACACAGGAGGAGACCTCCTGAATATTGTAGTTTTCATTCTCAGGCGGGAGAGAGGCAAAACCTTTTAAAGTAGTAGATCTCCATTCCACACCGGGCCCTCCCGTGCGATGTTAAGTCCATTGTGCCAGCAGCAGTTGAGCCTGTCTGCAACTTTAAGTACCATTCCTCTCGCAAAGAGAACCCAGGAGAAGATATTGCCATGACCAGCAAACGACATTGGCCAGAGAAGACTAAAACATATCTCTGTAAATTGAGTGTTTCCTTCTCTTCTGGAGACTCGCTATGCTCAGTGTTTCACAACCCATGTGCCTGTAAACTGATGTTCATTGCCTGAAGCTGAGAAGATTCACTTTGTAACATGCAGGACGCGGCTAAACCCAGTTCTGAACCATTAAAAATGCATCTCGGTGCCACAGCTCCAACAGCAGATGCAGAGTATACTAGTCCACGCTCCCTTAACCACACTGAAATCGGAGTGTCAAACAGATGCCTGGAAGTGGATTTGCACTCTCAGAGAAAGTGTTTCCTCTCTCGGGCCCCTGTGCACACAGTGTGCAAGGGGTTAACAAGGGAGCTACTTCGAAAACAGAGGCAGAAGGTCATTGGCGGCAACAGCAAAGACTCCTACAGCCTGCCATGGAGAGCCTTTCACCCGGCATTTCCCACCCGGGGGATTGTAAACATTGGCTCACAGCCACGGAGTCCCACAGAACCTCTCTTTGCTTTTAGCGTATACATTTCTGTGCCTTAATGGGAACCCAAGCACGGCAAGTTGTTCCTGCATGTCCAGAAGGAGTGAGGGAGCTTCTGTTCAAGTTTCAATCTTCAGAGAGGAGGGAAAGGGCCATTACTCATGCTGGAATTTGAAAACATAGAGATATGCTTGTTTAGTGGTACTTCACATGTAACATAGCTGCTGTTCTCAGGCAAACTTTCTCAACTCACAGGAATGTGTAGAATGTTGTCACTTAATCAGAATCCAGAAGAGCTCTTTTATCTGCCATTTGTTAGTAACTAGCAATATTGTTCTTATCTCATTGTCCTTTAGCCTGATGCAGTGCCCTCAGACATGAGAACTCCTAACATGAAAGCACTCATTACCTTGAACATTCCTGTTTGTATTGTCTTAAGCTATTATCTCTTTTGCTTAAATAAGATGCTTTGTATCAATTTAGAGAGAGAGGAATCTGTTCTTCTGTGTCATATTCACAAACAGAACATTTTATAGTTTTATAAGTCTATAATCACTCTGGACTAGAGTCTTCAATGATCTAGACTAATTCAGATTTTTGTCATCCAACTAATACAATGTTATCTGTAATTAATCTACGTTGGAATCTGGTTTCTTGAAAATAGCATAAATTAATCATGCAAGCTTTAAAGTGAAAATTGGGAAATAAAGCCTAGCAAGGCCTAGTATTGGACCATCTAACATTCTGGATTTCTGCTAAATCTTCAGATACTTAATATCAGTTTAGAAAATCCTGTAGCATTTATAAGGGGACGAAAATTTCTTTTGGGTTCTTTAAGAATTTTGGGCTTTGGTTTGTACTGTGAATCTTAAGTTTTGACTAGTGAGGAGTGTATCAAATAGCAAGGGAGGAGATGTTGCTGCCTTCTCCGCAGAATAAAATAGTGTCATCTTCTAGAGTTTTTATGAGTCCCATCCATTACAGTCAGAGAAGTGGAATACAATCTGCCTAGATCCAAAGTAGAATCCAGCCTGGTTAATGTAATTAATGCCTGCTTTTATTTTTATCCAGTGATGGTCTAATGTAAAATGCATACACATTCCAGAGAGCAGTGTCCAGAAACTCATCTCCTTGCCCCTTCCAGCTGATTGTTCTTAAGCACTCGGCTACTTTCAGACACAGTCTTGCCCCGTGACTCATATACTCCTGGCAGAATAGCAACTTGGCTTCAGCAAAGGCGAGGAAAGAGCTGTCACCCAAAAAATCCCTAGCCTAGTGGTCAAAGAATTTGCTTGGATGTAGGAGATGCCAGTTAAGTCTCCTTCAAGCTGAGTTTCCACTTTGAGATTAACATAATAACTTCCGTATAAGATGTTAATGTGGATGCAAATACATATTGCTTCTACCACCACTCTTAGTTCCAGGCTTCACCAGGTAGGAATCCATGCGGACTTCTGTTGAGAACACCTGGGTATCGTCTGCCTAAACATGCTTCAGTTCAGTAGAGCTTCAGTTGAAATGTGGATGTTTGTTTCTCCTTTCTCATGTGTGTGACCATCTACACTTAAGACCCACAGATACTTCCAGACTAAGACGAGGAATTTCATGAGTAGAGATACCTACAAAGCTCATAGTCCTGGAAAGTCAGTGGATTGTGCCTGGCATTTTATCGGTCTTAAGCTCACAAAGCTACTTAAATGTTAGATTCAGACAGCCTGAGGACTCCCCTTAGTCTTTTTTGTCCTTTCTCTCCAGTCTTTGGTTTTGCCATGAAATTACATGTCTACAGCAGGTCCTTGTCCTGCTGATATTTACTTCAAAACTCAGCTCATTTCTAATGATCTGTGGTATGTTTAAGTATAAACACATACAGCTATTCATATATTGCATCTGTATATGGGAAAGTTGATATTTTTCTTTTTTTCTGGAAACCTGTATATGCCCAACATTGGGCCCAAGTTCCATGGGAGAGAGATATGTGGTGGCTTTCATGGTTTTGCTTTATTTAACACAGCACCCCAGGAAGTGGGGAGACTTTTTTCTATTAACTAGACTCTGGTTTTCTAGTAGCAATGGAAAGCTGCTCTTCATTATAAAGCCAAACCGTAAGTGGTGAGGCTCATATTCTCTAGTCTGATGAACGCAGGAAGAGACCAGGCAGTAACAGGGGCAGCTTGTGGGGATCTGGGCATGGAGCCGACCACGGTTCGGTCCTTGACGCAAGTTAGAGCTGCGTGTTCTCCTTCTCCTGGGGACTGGGCATAAGCGATGTGAGTAGAGCCAGATACCACCCAGTGGGAATATACAGGGTGCTAGATGAGTTGGTTTTGTGGCAACATAAGGACATAGAGCACGGCAAAGCAACTGGAACAAGGCCCAAGATGTGGTACTAGAAATTATGACGGTTCCCTCTGCCAGCAGGTGACTGAGCACGTGGAAAAGTTCCAAATTGCTGCAGCCAGATCCAGAACAAGACCTGTATCCCACGGCACAGTCGCAGGCTGCCACCTTTGTAATGCTTTGTTTCTTTTGGTATTGTGGAAGGAATTCTCTTCATCCTTAGAGCAGCTGTTTGACTTGGTCAGCGTAAGAAGCCAATGGTGTTTATTTCTTTCTGCCTTTGTATTTTTTTCAGCTCTGAGATACAAAGTTGATTATTGTGTCTTGAAGCACGACTGAAGAATGACTATTTTTTTTAAAACTTGTCACTCTCAGTGTTGTCAAATGTAAATATATTGCAGTCTCAGCACAAGCCCCATGGCATGCCAGGCTGACCACTTCTGTAAAACACTGAGCTGTCCCATGTTCCATGGAAGGCTGCTCTGCAGCTCAGAGATTAGGGCATTCAGTTTAACGCGCAACAAGCCCTGGCGAGTCTTTCTTTGACTTTCTTGGGCTCTGGATCAGTTATGACAGTGGTGCTGATATTATTTTTGCTTCTTTCTTTTCATATAAAGATAAAACACTTTTCAAGTGAAGTTTCAGGTATTCTCTCAGAAATGTTCTCTGTAGGTGTTGGCCGAGAATTCTGTGAAATTCTGCTTAATGGAAATATATTTCCGTGTATTAGTTTTGAGGTAAGTTCTGAATTATCACTAATGGTTGAAAATATTACCTCATCTTAAGAGCCAGTTTTCCTTTGTAGTAGCTGTTGCACACAGCTGCTTAGTGCACAGAGACTTTTGAGGTAAAAACCACTGAACGTAGGTAAAGTATCTTCCGCCAGTGTTTATATACACACATGATTTGCAAACACACACACACGCACTCCTACTGACAACGGATGTACCAAGAAATATTCTTCAGCAGCGCCATCACACTGGGTTATGTGGTTCTTCCTAGAAGTAAAAAAACCAAAATTCTGATTAGTTTTGTGTGTATAAACCATCAAAGAAATTAATGGCTTTTTTATTTGCCATTATCTTACAGTAGATGCTAAGTCTTGCTTTCTTCAAAGCACAAATGTTTTAGCATAAAAAGAGGAGATCACATTCTAAAAAGACAACTTGATAGTGGGTGGTACATGTGATCAGGATTTGTGTCTTCCATAAACAGATAATATTTTGTTTGATGATTTAACTAATGAAATAATAACAACAATCCTTCCACTTTTCACAAAGCAGTTAATCAAGCTCGTGCCTAAAATGGAGACAAATATGAATAAAGAGATAAAATTGCTATTACCATGTGCACTTCATGAGACCCATAGCACTCAAAGGGATGTCATTTACATATATATATATTAAACATTTTGTCAAGAAATACAGTACTTTCTAAAAGCCACCAGGATAGTTTGGTACACTTTTACTTCAAAAGGGAAACTGTTTTAATGTTTCTATAACCAGACAAAATATAGTTATCTTTCTCTGAGAAAGAACCCTTCTCTCCAGCTGTACCTATCTCTGCGATGGAACGGAAAACAGCTACGTAATAGTGAGAGAGCCACTACTCAGAACAGAGATTAAACAAATATCATTATTTAGGCTGATATTATCCCTGGAAACTACAGCTCATTGTATAATGTAGTGATTATTACTTTCTTCATCACAGTTAGAAATAATAGTAGGTCTTCAGAGATAGATTAAAGAGAGTCCTAGGCTTGCTTTAGAAATGCATAATGCTTAGCAAATGGCTTAAGGAGGGTGGTGGGAAAATACAGTCAGACAGACCCAAGCACATAAAGCAGACACACTCCTCTTCCAAACCAGGGGTGAAAATCCTGTCGCAGTCACTGTCCAGAGGTTAAACAGCCCCTACTCCTCTCCTGGCCTCGTTACACCTTGGGACAGGCGGGATTTGGAAGCGCTCTCTTCCCGTGCTGATGGTTGCTATGTGAGTGCTGTGGGATGCAATGGGGCATTGTCCCTCTCTCCCCTCGGCTTCTCTTCTCTTCTCTTCTCTTCTCTTCTCTTCTCTTCTCTTCTCTTCTCTTCTCTTCTCTTCTCTTCTCTTCT
>JAOXJK010000012.1:25112305-25139894 GCA_025774025.1 Xenus cinereus | reverse complement strand
TCTCTTCTCTTCTCTTCTCTTCTCTTCTCTTCCCTTCCCTTCCCTTCCCTTCCCTTCCCTTCCCTTCCCTTCCCTTCCCTTCCCTTCTCTGACCAGTGAGCCACTTTTAAGCATATTCATTTAAGAAATTACATTTCTTCTTTTCAGCCTCTGTGGAGATTTGTGGCAGTGTTTCTAGCAAGCGAGAGGGAGGTGTGTTGGGGAGAGAGAGTCTCTCAGCAGTGAGACTGAAGCCAGGCTTCCATCAATAAGCAGCCCTGGATCCTTAGCCACCTGTAATTCTGTCCTCTCCAGCCAGTCTGGGGCGAATGTGTCAGGCATAGTCATACAGCCAGGGAGAAGTTGTCTACAAAGTTTGAAGAAAATTGTGCAAGTCATTTTAGAGTCCCAGAGCTGAAGAAGCAGCCATGCAGTAGCAGCTCCATAGTGAAGCTGGAAAGATTCCGCTTTAAATCCTCCTTTGAAGCAATAGATGTTTTGTAAATTTGAGAGACCATGAAGCAACCAAAGAGTTTTACTCTACATATGGCACTATATATTTTATAGCTATATTCCCTCATTTTTACTCAAAGAAAGGACCAAAAAAAAAGAAAAATTGTCAAAAATATTCCCCAAAGATAACATGAAATCCCCGTTAGTGAGAACTGAAGAAAATAACTTACTTTAAGAACCATGTTAGGGAACTTAAAAAAAATAAATTCACAAATAATCCTTCATGAGGCTGAAACGCTTTAAGCAATGAAATGAGCCAGTGTCTAGTGGCAAATATAATGAACAAAATCAGCACCAAAAAGAGTACAGTAGAAACCACAATTACAAAAGCAAAAGATTTGGAAGAAGAATTTTATTTGGATTCAAAGATACTTTGTATGAATTTAAGCATCCTGCTAATTGCTTTTGTGGCACGATTTCTATGAAAGCTAATATTTTAAAAGGTTTTATAGGCCTCTTCAAAGTCCCCTCAGAACTAACTAGAGTGGGATTAATCTCATCCAGCTTTCCATGTCTGAAAGGAAGATGTCTATATGTGGGCCAGTGGGTTAGATTCTCCTCATACACAGTTGCAGCGTGTGTTGGTGTGACCTGAGGATAAAGTAAGGCCAGCTGTGGGGTGGATGGGGAGTGGGCTGTACCCCCCGGCCCCACTGCCCTCCTGAGTCCCCTCAGAACCAGTGGAGGTGAAGGAAGCACAGCAAAACGCCTTCTCTCTGGAGGGAGAGGGAGAGCCGGGACCACAGCGTGACTCACTGGCTGGTGGGTTAAAGAATGCCAGGAAACATTCATGGGTACCGGAGCCCAATTGTCTCTGCTGTTAAATTATTAGAATGGTTCCTGGCACGGTTTTGAGATCTGCCAACCACCTCCTCCCCAGACGGTTCCTAGGCACGGTTGGGCATGGACCAAAGGCCATTCCCAAAGAGCAGTTTCCATGCGGTCACCTTGTTTGGGAGGCTGAGAAGTTGATGGTATGGACATAGCCCTCTCTGTGCTCTTGGTCTCGGTGCCAGAGGAACGTTTCCTGTCCCGTTTAATTTCCTCGCACAGACATAGCCGCTGTGTTACAGTCTGGTCCCCGCTTTGGTCCTGGAGCTGTGCGACTGAGCACTGGTCTGTACTTAAAGTCTGTGGCAAACCCACATGTAGTCTTTTGTGTCTCTGTTACTCAACCCCATCCCTAAACCTCTGTTTGTCCTTTTTGAGCTGTATGCTACTCAGACAGCAGCTATATTTGGAAAGGGCAGTGCAGATCCATTTAAATTAAGCAGTTATGCAAAAGTGAAAATCTGCTCTGTAAAGTAAATGAAATTAAATGAGATTGACACAGTGCTTAGATCTTGTGTTCGCATTGCTAGTGAGCAGGTACTTACCACTAATTTGATTTTTCATCAGAAACAGGTACCATGAAGTGCAGGATTGAAACTCCTGGGGCTCGATTGTCCCAGATGGCAACATCTGTCAGGTATAATAAGGCAGAAAGCTTTATTTCAAAAGAACGTTCTCTTTCTTCTTCTGACTCTAAATGCAGCTCTCCCCTTGCTTCTCACTGAGCACATTTCCTTCTTCAGAGAGTCAGACACAGCCTTGGTAGACTTGCAGATTTTCTTTTCCTTTCTGATGCCTCTCAGATACACATTTATTTTCTCCTGAAGTGCTGCCTAAATCTATCGACATTTGAACTGTCAGAAGCAGTGATCTGCAGCTACTGATACCATCCTTATCTGATATCATCCCATCTGATCTGGGCAGTGGAAACCTAAAATGAGCATAGTTGCTCCTTTAGGTGCGTACTCCTTCCAGTTTATGAATTATTCTAGATGGTTTTGTATGTAACTTAATCTATTAAATACGGATGTCATAGGGTGTCCTCAGGACAGGCAGAGTGGGCTCAGAAGCTAAAGGGAGAAAAGGAGCACCCTGGAACATTTGGAGGCAGTTGGAAGAGGAGGGGACAGGGTGTGAAACCCAGGAGAGTTAGGGGGTGCAAGGGAGCAGATGGGGGACGTGAGGGGAGGCAGAGCACACGGGATGCGGGGGGCAGCAGTCCGTGCAGCAGGGGGTCAGGCACGTTTGGTGATGGTGTTGGGCGGCTGTTGGCTTGTGGCAGAAAGGCAGGAGAAGGGGAGAGGAGCCAGGAGGTCGGGGCCAGCGGGCTGGTGTGAGAGAGGAGCTGAAGAGGCTGGGCAGGGTGAGGGGAAGCAAGGAGGAGGCAAAGGAGGGAAGTTTGTTAGACAGGAGGAGTCAAATGAAACATGGCCAGTAAAGCCTACAAGCTCCAAAGAATTTAGGAGTCTTATGCTGAATTTAGGATCTCCGTCAGCACATGAGTGCAAACCCCTTCTCCTGCAGCACGGTTACCATGTGCCACACTACATGTGTGGCAGATTTTTAGGACAGGCAACGTTTAAGTGAAATGTACCAGTGCAGGTGCTTGCTTTTTCCATCCTAAAGATGGGACTTTATCAAGCAGCTCTTGTTCAAGTGCTCTTTCTCTCAGGGAGAGCCTGTCTCACTGCTGTGTGGCTTACCTAAGCAGAGCATTTTTGCATTCTAAGTCAGAACCCCGCTAAAGAGGAAGCGATGATCTAGTTGTTCAGCCTCACCATATCCTGTGTTCAGAATAATTTTCATTTCTACTTATCTGCAAATGTGTATGGAATGTCCACAAATATTTTCTTGGTTTCTATGGTAAAAGAGTGTGAAACTCTGTGTCAAAACCACTGCATCATCTGCATCATCCTGTGCTTTTCAGGAGACAACCCTGACCACTAGAGGAGTCATCTGTGGCATTACTTGTGTACAAACTGACATTTAGTACATTTTGATCCCTTTCAGACTCACGTTTTGAAACACGAACTTGCATATTACAAAGCACAAAGTTACTTGGTCACTTTTGTAATTACAAAGTAATGACAGCGTATATCAAAAGAGCTCAACACAGATTACTTCCTCTCTGACTATAAAGCGATCCGGCATTTGCTGGAACTTAGCTGTAAGACTTTGGAAATAACTTGCTTTAAAGGTTTAAGTTTCCGGATTACTCAGAAGTAGAATCTCCCTGTCCCCGTGTACGGGTGTAGCAGGGTGCAGACGCCTGGGGAGCTGTGCCAGGATGTGGTGACATGGGACAGCAGCTGAGGTGCCACACGCTTCCACAGCCTTCGCTCGAGCACCCGGCTCCGGCCAGAGCTGCCACGCTCCCCTCGGGAAGGGGGCAGCTGTCCTGTGCCCCATGTCCCTGGAAAAGGGACGTCATTTTGGGGCATACATTGCCAGAAGCATTCAGGCTGCCTCCCAGCCGTGCGTCCCCCAGCCCGTGGCCTGTGGGAGTGCAGGGCCACGGTGTGGCAGGGCTGGGGGGACTGGGGACAATGAGGCACCGTTCCCCCTGTGGGAGAAGAGCCGTGTGGATTCCAGAGCAGGAGTTGTGAGGTTTGGGGGGATTCCCTCAGATCAGAGACCACCCAGCCACAACGTATTGGAATTGGTATATCTAATTTCTCAAAGCAATGTTTCTTCAATAAGCTCTTCCACAAATGTCCTGAGAGAATAAAAGTGCAGGTCAGTTTGAGAAGTATGTATGCATCAGGAAAAAAGTGGCTATGTTTTAGGAGATATTCCATCTGATTGAGACAGGGCAGCTCCAGTAAAAATCCCTGACCTTTGTCTTCTTTCCCTGGAGCCAATCTCTGAAGAAACTTCTCTGGTTTTTATAGAGAGAATATTTTGGAAATACCGCTGTAAGGTAGCAAATCAGGAACAAGACAGACGTAGTTAAATAATGCCCAGCTTCCACACAGAAATGTGTTTCTGGGGACAGGTATCTGGAAGTCTAGCTTGCCAGTGCAGTACTTTGCACTGTGTTATTGAACTGTTTCAAAGACAAATTTTATGAATAGAGATCAAAGTGTTTAAGAGGACTGTTAGCAAATATGACCACTTGTGCAAATATCCGTGAACTTCCTTTCAATAGCCATTCAGTAGTTCCAAAGGCTGTCAGGGCATGTAATGATTGTAATAAATGTTGTATTTGCTTTTGTTTCAGCTGGCTTTGACCAGCACATTTGGCTGATTACTTCCATTGTTGTTTTTGCTTATAAGACAATTATATTGTTATCATTAAATAAACCCACTCTTCTTACACATTTCTTTGTACAGGTCTTGAAATTCAGAACTCGCTACCCTAGTTAATATAATTTTAAAAGAAATATTTTCATTCTTATCTTTGCATTTGTTTCTTTTCAGTGTTTTGCTTTGTTTGATGCTCTCCTGAATGCTGCATCTCCCGCCTTTGTGTTTGTTGGAGAAACAAACCAATAATTGTTGAGACCCTCCCTGCCCCCAGATTAATAGTCAGAGGTTTAAATTATAGCACACACTGAGACAATATTGGTATGTAGCTGATGATGGTGTGTTGTTACGGCTGGATTATAACTGCATTCAGGAGTGGGACACTCCTGTGGCTCTGAGATTATATTCTAGCAATGTAATAGCTCACACGGGGCTCTGGAGAAGCTCCTTGCGTTCTTCTGTAAATATACTGAAGATACAGTCAGCCTCATCTGTATTTAGTCTACTTGTGGGAAACAAAAGGATAAATATAAACTGTCCCATCTCTGTTGTGGGTCTGATGTGCTGGACTCATCAAAGTACACCGATGGAACAGTGCCAGTAAAATTCCCACTGGGTCCCTACAACGTGTTGTGACATGACCACCAGGACAAGAACAGCCTAAAAGCAGATGCTTTATGGGACGCATGTCCCTGGGAAAGAGTGTATCATTTGGAAATAAATCGTGAGAGAAGTTAATTCTGGTCCAACCAGCAGCACATGAGCAGAGACGGTCACAGAGCTCTAAAGGCCAGGAGTCTGACGGGCATCCCTGTGCTGTGCTGCTTCATTGAAAATCAACAGTTGATGGTACCTCTGTGTGCAAGGAAACCACAGGGGACGGCCTTTGGGGAGGGACGGCTTTGAGAAGGGTTTGACTTAATCTGTATCCAACTAATAAAAAAATTAGTTATAAATTCTTCAGTTCAACACGAAGAGAGAACTTTTGAGACAGGTCAGATGTTCACCCAGGTTGGCCCATACACTTGAGCTAACCCCATTTCTTTCACAAAAAATAATACCTAAGCATTTAAGGGCTCAGGACAGACGGGCTGGTTTGTCCTATGGGTAAACCCACAGTATTCCCTTGCGTATTCCTTTCCAGTTTGGCTCTGGTGACTACACCTGAGGGTCCATACAAGCTGTTTAAGAAAAGCAGGCCTTGTTCAATAGAGTAACGTTTGCTCTATGGAGAGTTGCCATGTCCCCTGGGGAGGTTTGGGGTCTGGAATTGCAAAAGCAGTTGTTGTGGTGGTGTGCTGTGACACTGTGTTACCAAACGGATGCTCTACGCTGACACTGTGTTTCTGTTGTACCCTGGACTGCACTGTTCCTGACAAGCAGTGGTCCCACTTCCCTCCTCATCACCACTGCAGCTCTCCACACCAACACCTTCCACCAAGGACCCTCTTCTATGCACTGGCCAAACCAGTTTGCCCTAATCCATGAGATTTTACAGTTTGGATTATATTAAACGGAATAACGCTTAGGAGGTTGTAACTGTGTCGCTAATGGTGCTGTCTCTTATGTTCCCTTTTGTTTTACAGGTTGTTACTCTGTGGTATAGAGCTCCTGAAGTTCTGCTTCAGTCCAGCTATGCAACACCAGTCGATCTTTGGAGCGTGGGCTGCATATTTGCAGAAATGTTCCGCCGAAAGTAAGAAATACAGTTTTATTTTCTTCATGTTTTTCATTTGAAATTTGAAAAAAATGTGCAGTAATGACTGGTACGATACACTGGGTCACGTTTATATTGGAAAGGCCTGATAGGATGATTTATCTGCAGCATAAAATGTAAAAACCATTGCAAATTGGTACTTGTTGCCACCTCGCAGTATTTCTTTTCTGATGGGAGTGTGCCTCGGCTCCCGGTACGGTCTGTATGAGCGTCGTTGTATTGGTGCTACACCTGAGCCCGAGCATGGGTGGGAGTGGGCTGGAGAGCCTGCTGACCAGTTTGGGTGAGGCTGTGCTCCAGAGAGAGTTGTCCCTGGGATGCAGGGCACGGTGCTCAGGGGGTGACTCTGGAGAGGATTGTCCCTGGGATGCAGGGCACGGTGCTCAGCGGGTGACTCTGGAGAGGATTGTCCCTGGGATGCAGGGCACGGTGCTCAGCGGGTGAGTCTTGCCAGGAGGTTGTGTGTTGGAGCATCGGGTGTTTGTTGTAGCCCCTCTTGGCAGATTTGAGATCTCAGGAGTCACTGCAGAGTTGATTTCTAGAGGCAGGAAACAGAGGTAGGATTTTTTGTAAGAATAAGCTATTTAGCCTGAGTGTAGGGTAACAGAGATAATTAAATGTAGTCCAAAAAAACCCAGATACAGGGCTTTTTTTGACTGTTCAATTAAATTGGCTATCAGAACTGTCTTGCTACAAAATGTTACAGCTGGATGCAGGTGAGTTGTGGATTCAAGGGGAACATTATGTACTGGTCTTTCTCCATGGAAGGACACTAATATGGAGGTTGTACCATGTAGGGTGTGGAGAGGAACAAACACCCAAGAACCTTAAGAAGATAAATCTGTCTCAAAACCCAATCACATGCATTTTTGTTGAGTTTACTGCAAAAGGTGCATGTTCTCATCACCTGGGTGATCTCCCTGTAGAAACTGGATAGTGTTTTGTGACATTACTGTGAAATCTAAGAATATACATGAAGAAAATGTGAAAGAAAATGGTACACTGAGTGGCCAAAACCCCCCCAAATTACTATAATTTCCAAAGAGAAGCCATACTGCAGGCGCCTTGAGGAACAACTATTTCATTTATACAATGTGAAGTTCAAAATGCTAACTGAAGTCTTGCAAAATAACTCTGGGATTCTACTACTTATTAATGTTAGTATATGGAAAAATCATTTTTCTTGGGCTTCTTGCCTGGTCAAATGGCCTGGGTAGAATTATTATACTCCACCCTCTCTGCCTCTGACTCAGAAATGAGGTCAGAAAACGAGAGAAAAAAAAGGATGTGGATTTTAGGAGTATCAATTAAACCCTCCATTACAAACTTTTAAAGATTTAGTCTTATCCCATGTACTGCCAGGTTCGCAATAGCATTAAGCCATTGATATTTTTTCTGATTTAAATAGCAGAGTCAACAACATTTTAGCATTTGCAGTAAAAGTGACACAAGACAAACAACTGAACACACAACTTTATTACATGCTCAGAAGTCTCATTTTTTCTCATTTAATTTGCAGTATTCTGACAGATGAGAAATATTGCCATATACAAACACCACCAATTTAATTTTATTTTTCCTTTTATGATGTATGAGCCTCACCATCTCTCCAAATTCAATATAGTAAATTAAATTAGGGACAGTTAAATTCTCTACTTGTTTACAAATGCAAATACTACATTAATATTACAAAATCAGATTTTTTGTTTTTAAATTGAATTGAGATCTGACTAGAAGCAGAGTTTGATAAAACCAGGACTTCTATTATTCTTGCCAAACGCAGGGTCAGTCTGACATTCTCAGTCCTAAATTTGGGAGGCTGTCAAAAACTGCAGAGGTGAGGAATGTGCCAAGTCTGTATGTCCTGTGTCGTTCCACTGGAAGTGCTACGGCTTTCGCATCCTTCAGTCCATGGTTTGGAAGCTCAAGGTACAGCCCCATCGCCGTAACGGCACAGTGAGCAGCTCCGAGTGCTGGCTCCAGGGACCGCTCTATCGGGGCAGTGTTGCAATACTCGGTATGATAGATGTCGTCTTTCTGATTCTCCTCACAGATTGCAAAAGAAAACCCATGTTACCGTGACCTTGCTAGCAATAAACTGTAAAATTTTGCAAACTCCATGGATTATTTCCAAAAGATTGAATAAATGCAACAGCTATTTCTGCTGGAAAATGGTAGTGCCCTTGGGTAATCGCCCATCTGAGTTTCCGCTGGTGTCAATGGGATAAGCGTACAAGAGCGCAGCTAAAGCTTAGAAGTAGATGTTGGTTTGACATTAAGACAATCTTTTCCTTTTACTGTCTTAAGGGGTACTTGTTGCCTTCTTTCCCTACTCTCTTCTTCTTTCTATTTGAAAGATTTTAAAGTTCTGTTATTTTTAAGAAATGTACTGAGACTCCTCTGGGCTTTTTTGTATCTTGGAGACTTCACTGGAATGGGTTTGAAATAAAACACTACACAGCATCACAAAGCATCTCAGAATCCTGATTATGCCAAGAAGATGTTTGAGAGTTTGAGTTTGGTAGAATATTGTTTTGGAAACTGTTACGCAGTCAGAGTGCTGTAGGTTTGGACAAGTACAGGAGTGAGATTAGTGCTGTAGGGATGGTCAGTCCCTGTTACAGACTGCTGTGTCTCTAAGCGAAGGGCACCTCAATTAATTTACATTGCCCTTAATCCAAAACAGTTTAAGACAAATACGAACAAAGTATTTGTTTAAGAAATAGATCCAAAATACACAAAAGTGTATAAAGGAATTAATAAACACAAAAAATAAAATAAATATACCTCTGTCTAGATAGACCTAGACTAAATTTGAACCTTTTTGTCATCTTGGCTGATTCAGCTAAAGAAATGACACTTCTCAGCTGAGGACTATGGTCCTCCTGCAGTCTGAGGTTTGTATAAAGTCATGGCTATATTTAAAACATGCACATTTTAATTAGGTGCAGATTTGTAGCCTTCTTCATAGGTGAATGCACAAAGGTTGTATCCTGAAACCCCTGGCACAGGTTCCCAAGTATCCTACTCTACTCACAGATCAGCAATCAATTGCTGAGCAGTCAGGTGTATGTGTTACCTACACAGAAGCTGTTCTGATCTGTGCATCTTTTCCTGTCCATCTGCACTGCTGATGAGAGCACCTCCTGAAAAATTCCTCAGATGGTAGTTTCAGTTTTTAAATTTCCTGCCTAGTGAAGTAGGTTGCAGTGAGTTCTAGACATATTGGGATGGACTGGCTTTATCTAATGAAAGTGTAAATATGTTTGTCACAGTGACTGTTTTCTTTGCGATTAGAAGCTATGGTGCACTGAGAATAATAACCAGTAAGGAAAACTGTAAGGTATGCTGTGGCTTGCTGCTCTGTCGCAGAATCCTGCAGAGATACGGCTGGCAGGAGTGATGGGGGCCCAGTGGCCTGGGGGCATCCTGTAGCACAGCAAGGACGTTAGCACTTTTTTTTATGTTTAGGTAAAAATAAGGATTACTTATAAAAAGGGCTTCACTCTGAGGCTGAGCATTTTCCTGGCGAGAAGGAAAGGGCCTTGTGCCTCCTACTCAGTGAACAACTCATTAAAGAGACAGGCGTCCATGGGAGTAGCATCCACTTCTCTCTGGATACATGAAACTCTTCCAGCTGGCTCCAGGGCTGCGGGCGGCTCCAAAGCAGGAAGCCATGGCCAGTGTTTTAGGGGCAGAGAGGAATGTCTCTCTTCTTGCTCGGATTAGCTAATACTTAATCAAGGTGTATTAGTGTGAGGGGGAATGGCTAGAATCTGAATCTGGGTGAAATGATCTATAAAAGAAAGCAGGGATCACCGGTCTTGCACTCTCTTCTGAGTAGGCAGCCTTGAGAAAAATTGTGGAAATGCTTCAATGCTTAGTTCTTAGTGCATCTATACATGCCCTGGCTTCAAAATCACACTCCTATATGATTTCAGTCCTGCACAGAATAGGGTGTATGTGGGACTAACGAGTCAGTACCTACATAATAATTCCAGCTAGGCAAGTATAACTGTAATCTTGCACAAGCAACTGAGTTTGTCTTTCTTTATAGTACAGAGCTAAAAGTCATCAGAAGAGACCATCAGTTTTTGTAGCCTATGTTATATTCATAGCCCAATCAAGCTGACGAGGTTGTTACCTGTCTGCAAAAATATCACACACAAAAAGGTATACAAAAAAAAGGTAGTTTCAAAGGAAATCAGGCCATGAGTGTGTGAGCTACTGTTTGCATGTCCTTATCCAGAGAAGGAGGTACATCCTCCCATTTATTACCAGTGGGCAGCTATGTGATAACTTGTAACAGAGCCTGCAGGTTCTCCCATGCTTTGAATAGACGGTCAGCTTTTGCCTTGGGAGAGATCTGCAGTCCAGTTCATCCTTGAGTCTCTGCTTCTGACACATCAGCTTCATCACACGCTCATTTGGTCCGAATTAGCTGTTCTATAGGTGCTAATCTCTCACAGATGTAGTCTGTTAAGGTTGCACTTTGAAAAAATTAGATATACATCTGGCAACATATGTCCAACAGCAGAATCACAGGTTCTCAACTGCCTGAGCATGTTCTTCATCTGGAGAATGAAGCAGAGATGCCAGTGGGCTTTGGGGACAGTGATCCATAGAAATTCTGCTATTGCAGAGAATTGCTTGGAAATCTGCTCCAGACATACCCTGGGTTAGTCATTCCTCGTGATGAGTTGCTTTGCCGGTGAATGGTTTTGAGGAACAAACGATGAACCCATAACTTTGCAAGTGCGTACCGTGGGGGAGGATGTGTACGTATGGAGTGACCCTCACGTCAAATTAAGTAACAGTATGTCATCACTCAAACATGTTTTCCACTGATACTGTTCAATTATGCAAAGCACTGGGGGAAGCAGAAACATTTGTTTAAAGCCTGCAATCAACAGTAAAGAATCATCTACTAGAGCATTAGCAGCAAAATACATGCAACTTAATACCGAACTTGTTTTCCTAAGTCCAGTACATATTCCTGATGTAGCCTGGGTGCATCAGGGCAGGCACAGGTGTGATGGGAGGTACTTTGGTTTGGGCAGGACCGGGAGAGAGAGACCACATGCTCATATAACACACCATAAACAAAACCCTGGCTCAAACTGAAATCAATGGATAAGCTTAATGTGATTTCTGTAGGGTAGGAAATCATGGGAAAATCACCATGATTTCTGTATGGAAGGATTATATGCCTTGTCTTTTGAAAACTGCCACGTAAGGAGTTGTGAGGCATACTTCTATGACATGGCTTTGGCTCATTTCACAGACGTTTTATTTCTTTGTCAGTTATTTTCCTGTTCCCCAGTGTTGTAAGTGGGCACTGTAGCTATGCAGCTGTAGGAATATTTTGCTTTTCCTACTAGATCCTATATTTCTCTATATGGTAAAGTTTCTACCTTTTTTCAGCTCTTAGCTTAACCCTCCCTTTTTGTGCTTTGTTCTCTAATTTTCAACACATTTCTGAAATGTCTTTCAAAAGCGGAGAGAGAAGAGAGCTGTAATATATTTTCAAGGCTTCTTTATGTTGTAAAGACAACAAAAATAGAGGGAGCAGAAGGGGAATTCATGAAAGAAAAAATAGTGTGCAACTGGATATTGAGAGGGAAGGTATGATAAAACCAAGAGAGCAGAGACATCTAGGCAAAAAGCAACTGAGTAAATACGGCCATGAATGTTGCTTATAAGTTGAGTTTTCCCTATAAACTGGCAAACATCTTAAATGTGGTTTGAGAGCGAGCTGTTCTCTTTATCATGCAGCAATTTTAAACACAGACTTTGCAATCATATTATCTGGTGTTTTCCAGTGAACCTTAAACCAACATATCTAGTGGAGCAAGAGCTCGAAAGTGTAATCATTCACTTGTCTGCTTGCTCGCAGTTAGATTTTGGTAACAGGAAAATTAAAACAACAAGTTTGGTTTTTTTTCCTTTTCTGTTATGTCTTTGTTTTAACAAGCAAAGGTGGATGTTGCAGCTTAGGACTGTAAAAGCTACACAGCTTGATTTGCAACCTTTGAACCAAGGTACTGTACAGTTCTGGCCTGAGTTTGTTTTTGCCATTTTTGGAAATTATCTTGTTTTCTTACAAGAATGATTTAAGTTGCAAGTGCCATAAAAGTTCACCACAGTCCAGACCAACTGTACTGGGAGAAGGTTCGTTCCTTGGAAAGATCTTGTCAGCATTCAAAATTCTGTGCTTTGCACTTTTCCTCCTTTATTCTTCTGCCATTCATGTGCATATGGGTGTGTGGGAGGTTGATGATTTTTCCAAACCAGACCTAATAAAATAGGATTTTTTCTTCCTCCCCAGATAGGTGGCCAGCCTATTACAAAGACTTTTTTCAAGCATTTTTTAGGTTGAATGGACCCAAGCCACAATTTAGCTTAGTGACCTTAGTGATCTGATGAAACAACAATGACATTTTTCTTCAAACTTAACTAACAAAGGAAGGCAGAAGGCTGCACTTGTTCATGTTATTCCATTTTCGGATAAGCAGGATTGTTTCCTGTTTAATCTGACCTCAGAAGCAGGACTCACATTGGCTTGGGGCAGAGGATAAACACACACTAATGGAGAGAAGGGCCAACAGTCAGAATAACACCACTAATTATTTAGCATGAAATAGATGTCAGTTTCCAAGATAGCATCATCCCATTAAAAGTAAAATACAGTGTTGGTTTTCAGCTCACGTATTCCCTCAAGCCTTTTCTAGCTGATACCTTTCTAAGTGTCTACAGTTGGGCTGATTGATAGCCGTTAGTCAAATCCAGTAACTGTATGGGTCTGTGGTTGGAGATGAGTGTTAAGTGAGTGCCAGGCCATTCACTTGTGGTTTTCCTTCTAGTTTCCAGCTGCGCCAGAGTTTCAGTCAGAGGAATAGATCTGTTGGTAAGGGAAACCGTTGATAAACCATAGAAACCAAAAACTGTCACTACCTACGACAAAAAAACAGAAGGGAACCTTCAGGCGGGGTTGAGAAGACCCACAGAAGCGGTGTTAGCTGACCGAGCTTAATTTGACTGTTAAGTTCAGGTGTAGGGTCACGTCAGGGCGGGCAGTGGCCAGGGCCGGGGGCCGGGTGGCTCCAGGCTGGCAGCGGCGGCCGCACACAGGTCAAGCCCAGTGGGAGCTCAGGAGAGAGCTGCCCTCCCGGAAAGCTTCCTGTAGCTTCTTCATGCGCAGGTGGCACAGCACTGGTCTGAAATCCCCCTGCACATGTCATCCTAAAAAAATATATATTCCTTAGAGGGGATATTCCAGTCTGTGACAGCCTGAATTAGCCTCGCCAGAGGTCAGAGGAAAAGACCTTGTGGCCAGGAGAAAGACCACAACTTTCAGTCATGATGTAGATACTTGCAAGTCCTTGCTATTAACGCTGTAGCATTTGTAACGGGTATCTGTAAATGCGACCAGCAGAGAAGCGCCTGGCTTCCTGGTGCGGGGCTGTGCTGGGCACGGCTGCGCCCGTCCATGTGAAGGTGCACCACCTCCGTGTCTGCTGGAAGCTCTTAGAGTTCACTCCTGCCATAAGCCAGAGCAGCCTGAGGGCTGGTTTGATGGCTTCCCCGGCTGCAGGTGGCTCTCAGCGGTCACTCCACCGGCCGGAGAGCAGGGGACAGGCAGCGCAGTGTTACCCAGAGAGGCATGGCCAGCTGTACGCTGCCCAAAGGCTTTCCTTTTCAAAGGGTCTCCTGGCTCTTTCCCACAGCCTCTCTCCTCGGAACTTGGCTGAGAGAGGCTTTACTTTTTGCCTAGAGTTTGGCCGGGGGAAGCTCTGTGTACTTTTGTTTGACTCGTAATAGAACTAAATATTGTTTTATTTACTTTTCTCTTTCATAAGAAAATGGCTACAAAAAGGTATTTAAACTCCAAGTGGTTGTATGGGATCCTTTCCTGGATGCTGCTGCACTCCGGAGAAGGGGGAGAAAGACTGGATTTTAGCTGTGGGTCATGTCACTGAGCTCCCAAGAGTGGGGTTTTTTTTCCAAATTGAGTGTCTAGTCACAAATTTTGATCTGGGCAGCTTTAGTGAGTTTTCTGTATTTGATTGTCCAGAAAAGAAATCAAATAATTAGCTCACATTAAAAAAATTAGCTCCCATACTGGTCATAAAATCAGTATGTAGTAGTTCAGGAGTATATAGGACAAATCAGTCTCACATTTGTGTCTTTTCTTTTCAACAGCTTTGCACTAGCACTTCTCCATATGTAGGTGATCAGGAGCTGGGACTGTTTAGTTTGAGGAAGAGGAGGCTGAGGGGAGACCTCATCACTCTCTACAACTACATGAAAGAACACTGTAGAGAGGTTGGTGCTGGTCTCTTCTTGAAGGTAATGAGTGACAGAACGAGAGGGAGTGGCTTCAAGCTGCAACAGGGTAGGTTTAGACTGAAAATTAGGAAAGAATTCTTCACAGAAAAAGTGGTCAGAGACTGGAATAGGCTGCCCAGGGAGGTGGTTGAGTCCCCATCCCTGGATGTGTTTAAGAGCTGTTTAGATGTGGTGTTGGGGGATATGGTGTAGGGGAGAACTTTGTAGAGTAGGTTAGATGGTTGGACTCGATGATCCCAAGGGTCTCTTCCAACCTAGACGATTCTATGATAATAGAATTAATGGATGAATACAATATGCTTTCTAAGAGCAAGCATGGCTGTTGTGAAAGGAAATCTTGCCTATTGGATATACAAAGCTGCTTTGAGAGAATCAGTTTTAATGTGGATCCTGATAATTAATACATTTATTCTGGGACTTCTAAAAGGTGTTTACTCTGTTCCTTTACCAGAGGCTATAAAGGAAACTAAATAGTTTTTGTGTAAGTGGACAGGTTTGCAAGGATAAATACTCGATTAAAATGTGTGATGCTTTGGACATTGAAGGGTGGTTTGTAGTGAAGTTTGCAAGACCTTTATTCAACATAGGCTTTTCAATATATTCATAAATAATATGGGGAAAACAAAAGTTTGCAGTGATATGAGTCAATTTGCTGTTGACTTACTGGCTTATTCAGGGTGGTTAAGGTAGCACCAACATAGAAATTTGCCAGGGGGACTTTATTGAGTTGAGTGTCTGACAAATAAAATGGCAAGTGAAAATGTTTTTAGGTAAATGTAAGGTGGTGTACATGAGGAGGAAAAGAAGAATCTGAACTCTATATATAAAATTATGGGATTGACCATTGTCACATGGTAATGAAAACCTGGGATTATGATATGTAATTGTTTGAAAACTAGATGCTCAACAGCAGACAAAAAAGCAAAGCAAGTGCTATGAATTCTCAGCAAAAGAACAGAGGAAAAAAGCCCAGAGAATATAATTATACGGTAGTATAAATCCATGGTTTGCCTGCATCTTGATGACTGCCTACAGTTTTAGATACTTTATTTCAAAAGAATATAGTAAAACATGTAAAAATGCCCATGTTGGGTTAGACCAGTGGCCAAAAGCATATCAGCATGAATCAAGTTTCCCCTGTTCTTACAATTTTCCATAAGCATCTGGGGAAACTAGATGCTGGAGATATCTTTTTATGCTAGTCAAGCTGTGTGAAGTGAGTCAGACCTGCCAGGAAATCTTAGGCTTAGACTGTTAGCAAACTGTACCAATTAGGTAGTCTAAATGGAATGAAAGCTTATTGTAAATGCCTGCCACAGGCCTTCAGGAGAAATCTGTGGGAAGTTAAAGGAAAGGTTTGGGAGTAGGATGGTCTTTGTTGTCTACAAAAACTACAAAGACCACACGTTTTGCAAAGATTTTTACTTCTCTTGTGCCTAATACAGTTGTATGAAGACCCAAATTTACATGGAACTGTGAGTTAAATGAGATTTGACAGTACTGAGAAGACAGTTGTAAGTAAGGTAGTATGATTTACATCTCATGCCAAGGAGCTTCTTGGCCACGATTTACTGTAAACTTGGTTTCTGTCACATATCTAAATTATTCAGAACTTACTCAGAACAATCTTAGACTGTAAATCATATTGCTTCAAAACAAATTTTACTAACAGTTTATTCATTATAATTGCATCTTTTAAGAAAATGGTATTATGTGTGAATCTTTATTTGTTTAGCAGTTTGTACTAAAAGAGGGTCTGAAAAAACTAAACATTTTGAAAATGAAACATTCAGATTTTTGTGTTCAAACAACTAAGCTAAATTTACTTTAAATTATTGTAAAAACAAGTCCAAATTAAACCCATCAGCCAGTCTCCACTTTCCTGCACTCCTTAAATTACTCAGCCCTGCTAGATGCCAGACATAAGCATTCATGCTAATTTCTTTATTATGCTATTTACTATCCAAAGAAAAGAAATAATGGGTAGAAATCCTATTTCTAATTGTGAGTAGTCTGAGCTCAGCATTGCTGTAGATTTTTATCTGTTTTTATCTGTGAGACAATAAATTCATTCTAAAGTTTTCCATCTTGCCAGACAATTTCAAATTAGACCAGAATCTTGGTCTCTGATGGCTGTTTTCCTGGAATATTCAGTATGTCAAAAATACTTGGTTAGCAACACAAGCCTAAAATATTTTGCTATATCATATTTGATTCTGGGAGACAGGGGATGCATTCTGTCAGTGTGACTAATGACTAATTAGGCAGTCCTATAAGTGAGCAGAGTACAATTATAGTTACACACTGACAAGGACTTTTAGTACTACATATGTTAGTTTTTTGTGAAACTAAAATTTAAGTTGCTCATTAGGCACATTGCACTGTAGCCTAGAAATATTCGTGACGTTTTTTCCATCCTGTTGAATTTTCCATGGCATGCGAAGCAACTAAATTATGAAGGCGTGTAAAGGAACTGAACTTGAGAATAGAACATCACGTATTAACTCACAGAATCTAAATTAAGTAAAGAAGGTGAACCTGAAATGCGTGACCAAATTATAACCAGCCATCACAACAGGTCATGAGCTATTGTTAAGATCAGGAGGCAATAGTTAATGTAACATAAGACACTGCATAGTCTTTAGATTCTCTTGGAGCCCTTTTCAGTGTTAAATTAGAAGAGAGATTATTCTCCAGCAACAGCCTTTTTCATATTTTGCCATTGGACAGTTGCATTACATACATAAAAGTGAGCTTTTACTACTTTCTCAAAATACTGCCATCTCAGCAGTACTTGGACTGTATGTTTCCAGTTTGAAGATACTTAGCAGGATTGTATGGCCATGGGCACATCTTTGTTAATTGGAAAATAAAGAAACAGTATGATGCTCCTTGAATACTTTTGCATGAACTGTGAGTTTCTGAAAGATCTGTGGCAGTTCTGGAGACAAAATCACAGGTGACCTCCAGAAGCTTCTCAAGAAGGGATAGCAGCCTTTGAGGTGAGCACGGGAAGTACTGGATACACGCTTTTTTCCATGGCTGCCAATGGATAAGTGGGAAATTACGGTTTCCAGTGCCAGCTTTATTTTGATGCCTGTAACTTACCAAGGGTTTGGTGAATGGATGCAGTAGGGCCCAAATCCTCTTGTTGTGTCTCATCATTTCCATAGTCATCTATCTGTAAGCATGGTCAATTTTGGATGTACCTGTTTCACCTTGCTTTCCATCTAAATGCACGTATTGCCAACATCATTCCAGTAAAGTGAGTTTAAATTCACTAAAATTTGTGAATGTTTTCCAAACAGCTTTTCCACACAATTAAAATTAAAAAAAAGGAAAAAAAGGCTTTTCCTGGGTTACAAGGGAGACCAGTTTGAGACAGCTCTCAAACGTCACCTGGAATCCCAGCATACCTGGCATCCTCACTCATGGGCTTTAATTCTCTTGTTTCAAAACTGTGTGTGACAGAGGAACTGTCATTGTATCTTGTATCTAACCTCTGGCTGAAAGAACCACCAAAAGTTTTATGTGTAAATCGAAGGATTAGATGTGGGTAATGATGGGAGTTAAAGCTGCTGAAACTATATTGCCATTAATATGTCACCATAGTCATTCTATTAGGTTCTATTCTGCATGTAAGGATTATGTCCGTTCTGGGTCTGTAGCATTGGGTGTCCCTACAATGAAGCTGAGCTTTCTTTCCAAGGAATCTGAGGATTCTCTCCAGGAAACTTTATGATAGGAACTTACTCAGGAAGGTAATAGTATAGTCCCTTCCTTGTCACTTATTGCCCCTTTATACTCAAGAAAAGTCTAACACTAGAATTAATGTAGATAAAATTAATATAGGCTTGAAATACAATGGAATAATTGTAGAAAGAAACTAACAGATCATTTACTCTGCACAACGTGGCTGAAATCTATGCAGTTTGTTTATTGTATGTGTGTTGGTGTGCAGATAGTATAATTTTTAAATACTAAGTGTCTGATCCTCCAAAAGGGATTTCTCAAAGCAGGTAAGTGAAAAATATCAAGGTTACTGTCTTTGTTTGTGAGGTTCCTTACAAAGATTTCATATGCAATCGGCAATGTTTTTTGACCTTGCATAGTGAGTTTTGTTGCTAATAGTTTATTTAGAGAGATTTCTGTGATTCTTCTGAGAATTATTAGGATGCTAAACACCAAGCACATTTTCCCTAGTGTGATCAGATTGAAATAAACTGGAAGAATGCCAGGTTTATTTCTGATGCACCTCAAATTTAGAGTATCAGCACAAATGAAGAACAATTTTTTTCCCTTGGTTTTGTGTTTTTGGTGGATGAAACTAGATGTCAAGCAGACAAAGCTGCAAATGATAGAGTATAAGTGCTTTACATGTAGATGGAGAGAAGTTGGTGTCTAATGTCTGTGAAGCACAATACTTTAAACAATAATAGTTGTATGGTTTCTATTGGGAATCAAGCAAGAAAAGCTATTCTGTTTTTGTTTCTAGCCCTTGGAAGAAACATTTGTTTGCTTTAAAACTCGTTTTTGAGTCAGTGTTGTCAAAGATTTGTTAAGAATAAAAGAGCTGTGGTGTGCTTGAACATCCTCATCTCTGGTTCCTGGGATTTAGCTATATCAGTGATTTATTCCTGTTTGTTAATTGCAAAATAACAGCGATTTTAATTTGAAATGCTTGTTAGTAACAGTCTGAGAGTCCTTTGAGGGATAGTAGATAACCTTCTATGTCCTGCAAAAGGATTAGCAAATGCTGCTCTGGGAATTAAATGATTATTTTAGTGTAAATGAGTCCAAAAGCAGCCTGTCCAGAACCCAAAATAGGTTAGAAATTTGGAAAGAAATATAAAGTCGTTGCTTTTGTCTGTTAGCTCTGCTCATCAGCCCAATGTTTAAACATATAAAGTCATATATAGAGGTTTTTAATGTTTGTGGAGGAAACAAGATGTGAAGGACTGTTCCAAATAAAGGGCACCTATGTAAGAGAGAATGACCTCATCTAAACTATAAGGAAACCAAGTTGTTTACACTTAACATGGAAGAATGTTTCATGATAGTTTTTAAAATGAGGAGCTGTAAAAAAGCTGTGAGGTACAGAAGAAAATGTGATTCAGGAAAAGACCTTTAAGATCATTAAGTCCAACCATTAACCCAGCATTGCCAAGTCCACTGCTAAACCATGTCCCTAAGCACCACATTTACACCTCTTGTAAATACCTTCAGGGATGGTGACTCAACCACTTCCCTGGACAGCCTGTTCCAGTGCTTGACAACCCTTTCAGTGAATAAATTTTTCCTGATATCTAAACCTCTCCTGGTGCAACTTGAGGCTATTTCCTGTTTCTTTATCGCCTGTTACTTGGTAGAAGAGACCAACAGCCACCCCGCTACAGCCTCCTTTCAGGTAGTTGTAGAGAGTGATAAGGTCTCCCCTGAGCCTCCTTTTCTCCAGGCTAAACAACCCCAGTTCCCTCAGCTGTTCCTCATAAGGCTTGTTCTCCAAACCCTTCACCAACTTCCTTCAGTTGAAGATACTAAAATTATCCTAAGTGCAGTATAGCTCAGAGGATGGAACTAATTAAATGGGAAATAAAACCAAACAGGTTGCCCTTTAAAGAGGATGTCAAAAAAAGACACCAAATCAATAGTCCACCAACTTCCACACAAATTCTGGAAACTGAAAAATATAAGGAGGGGAAAGCGCTAGCCCTATGTCTGTCCAAATTTTGCTAAGAGTAAAGCTGTTTGATGCTGTAATATCAGAAACGAAAACATACAGACAAGACAAAGCATATGATGCCACTGTAGGAATAACAGCATATTTTACAGAGTTTAGAAGCAAATTACTGCAATGACCAGCTCAGCGAGTAGCACAGTGGAACTCTGTCAGGAAACCGGATTCTCTTATACAGGATTTTTTTTTTTAAAAAAGCCCATTGGGCATAAGAATTAGAGATTCTGTCTGGAGGGACTGGAAGCCTGAGATTCATCTGGCCAAATGGAAGTGTCTAAATCTAAGCTTATTGTTTAGTCTTCTCTTACAGTCAGTAGAGAGAAATAGGCACTCCCAGGTGAGTAAACCATCTCATTTTGAAACAGATATCTAAAATACTTACAACAAATTGGATCCTAAAAGTGACCATTTTCTCTCCATTTGCTATAGAGCATAAGGGGATTAGCTGAGATACAGACAGGACATGAATCCTGCCTGAAATGACAGTGAAAGTAGGCCATGCAGATAGCAAAGTTTTTAAATTGGCAGAAGAAACAACAAGGAAAAAAAGTCATGCAAATGGTCAGGAAACACAATTGTATTTGTTTTGCTTTGTATGTCTTGTTTTGAGTTTTGTGGGGTTTTTGTTAAGTTTATAAAGACCCCTATGAGCAGAGGAAGAATTTTTAATAAACTGAGTTTTTAGAGATCTAGTGGTTTTCTTTTTCAATTTTTCTACGGTAAAAATCTATCTAATCCTGCCTACAAAGTGGAGGGGGAAAACAACTGAGTAGTAGTTTCTGTTCCAGATTTCTAAAGGATGCTTTTGTTTAGCTTGTTTGGATTCGATGCAAATTACAGCTGAAGTGACCCATTTACCCATATTCTTTTAAAAATTTAAAGCATTTTTGAAGTGTTAGAAAAATGGAGGGAAAGTGACTTCATTATCAGGAAGATAATCTTAAAAATAAATGGGTATTCATTTTTTTTCTTACTGTACTCATTCAGTGTTTTATGGAAATATATAAACTTATATAAAAAAAGACATAATGAGGTTTTGTTTTAGTAAGAAGTAAATCAATGGGGTGAAAAAGAGATACAAAACTTGAAAAAAATTGCCTCAGAGTAACTTCAGAATTGCTTTAGTAAAATCACAGAAGAACAAGTTTTTGTTGGACAAAAGATTATGATTGTATTAAAATTGAATATTTCTGTGTAATTTGAAATCTGTGCTGCCTGAACTACTGTGTATCAAATTAGGTTGCTATGAACAATAACAAAATGTGTGACTGTTCCAATAGAGGAAAAATTTGCATTTTCATTTGTTGTGAGATGCTATGAAAGTGGCAATGTGTAATTTATATATGACCTAAATCATTCTGTTTTGTAGAATGACATGTCCTTTTTTTATTATTTTTCTACTTTTAAATAATTTAATAGCTATTATAGCAAAGAAATTCCTTTTACTTTGTTTCTGTTCAGTTAAAAAACCCTGCACATCTCAGTGGGTATTAGTTTGATTTGTTAGATCATGCTCATGTAATCATGAGCAGAGTTTTTAAACCTTTATTTAGTCTCTGGAAACCTTTCTAATAACTTCAGAATGAATAGGTTTAGGTTTCCACTAAGTTAACTTCTGCATCTATTACCTGAAAAAAAGTATAACCACTAAAAGCACAGAAGTTAGCACTAATGAAAGAATACCGAAAACATGGGTAGAAATGTGGGTGAATTACTCAGTTCATGATAAATTACTCAGTTCAAATGGATTAAGGAATGTTATTCTATGGACTTGCCAATCAAATAGAATTACTTTAGCATTAAAAACAAAGAGTGTAACCAATAATCAGCTTATCCAAAAGACTTTCGTGATCACTGTGCTGTCTATTCTGTAAAATTGAAGCTCTTTTTTGATGTGATCCTCCCTTTGATTTCGATTGTCATCTGTGCAGATTCAGTGATATGTTTGATACTTTCGACCATATTCTTGATGCATAGTACAACCTTCTAGTGTGTTCTGTCACTTTTTCCTTTTTGTTTAGGTCTTATTTTATTGAATACTTAAATCTTGTGACTGGCAGTTTACATTTTCTCAAGCCCTTCTGACCATGGATTTCCATTAGATCTTCTAACCACGAATCTCCATTAGAAACTACTTAGATTTCAGTACTTTACATTCACACATACATCTTGTGTTCTCATCCTTGGCTATATGTGAATTCTGTATCTCATTTATGGTGCTGGCCTTTCATTATATTCATAAGATGCTGAGTAGAAGAAAGTATTTTGAGTCAAAGCATTTCCCCTTGTATTTGGACTCAGAATTTCAAAATAAATGATGGAAATTCTTCGAGAAAGACAATATTTTATGTTTACATGCAGCATTATTCTTGAATGAACAGGAAATCAAATGTAGCCAAGATTTGGCCAAATGAAAACAGAGATTTTCTGTAAGCTCAAAGTGTAAGGTTTTATCATTTAAAGATGATTTTGTTTTCTCTTTGAAGATTTGCACTTTGAAATTCTTGGAGAAATAATTGCCAATCTTACAATATTTTTTCCACTTAAAGAAATCTAGATCAATGTGTTAGGCAATTTCTCTTTCTAAATCATTTCAGTCTTTGATTTTAATTTTGAGAGTTCGTAGGCTAATTGCAAACAAATTCCAAGAAAACAAAATCACTATATATATCAATAACTCATACTTCTTAATATTTAAAATCAACTTTGTCTTCCTGTTGTCTGTGCATTCTGCTCTGTAATTTTCATCCATACATACTTATTTTACCCTTTGGAATAGATTTTTTTATGTTTTACTACTAATTGACTATCTTAATGCCTTGTGAGAAAATAAAAAGAAAAAATATCTCTCACAGCTTTGCTGGAATGGTGAAACGTAGTCTTATTGTAAGCATTTGTTTCATTAATTACTATTTAAGTACCAAATGCTGATGATTCAGAGGATATAGAGGAAAGCTAAATCAAGAAGATTATGCATTTTTTCCCTCAAGGCTGTAAAAGCAACGACTAACTTATGCTTTTAGCTGGTAGCACAACATCATCTCAGAGACTTGTTGATAATGTGCTTGCCGAAGAGACTTCCTACAGTTGTTCAACAGCTGTCAGCCATACTCCTAACCAAAGGCTTGCTTAATGAAGAATGGGCTGTGTTTGCTTTGTGTCCTTATATTTGAGAGAACTTATATTTCCTACTGGGTTAAACAAACCGGGTTAACAGTATTCTGGTCAGAGCAGCAGCAGTACTATGTGTTGTCCTCGGCCAGGAGTGCTGGAAGGAATATATTTGAGGTCTTTCCCAAGTTTGTCAGAAAAGCCATAATCATAGCTATAGAGGTGTTTCAGTACTTGGACGACTCGGAGCTCTCCTCATTCATTGATGCCCGCTTTACAATGCAGGGCTACAGTTTTGGCCATAATGAAGCCATTTTCTTACATTAGAACTACTTTTGTCCATTCTTGTACACAGGAGGAGCTGTCTAGGGAAGAACTGTTTAGGGAAGAGGTAGTCTTAGGAAAGGCAGATATATTGAGTAATTTTAAACTTTCATATGTTTGTAGATAATTGGAGCATATTTCTTTTACAAAACTGTTGAAAAAATGCCTCAGATTATTTTTACTTTTCATTGAATGGAAAACGTGTCTTCTTATTTGAAGAATCCACAACCAATTTAGAACACACCAGATGAGATGAGAACTCTTCTTTGATAGAGAGCTAGCCAATTTCTAGATGAGCACAGTAAGTGATTTGCGTGGTTGCTACAAAATGTCAATATGTTAGACTCATCACTTATCTAATCAGTAAGTTATTGTGTATTCTGACAGTTCTCCATGAAGACAGATTTGTTTTACTTTGCATACAATAAGTTGTTTCTATAACTGTTACTTCAAAGAATTTTGTCATCTGTGAAATAGCTTTTTCATGTAGTTTTTGCTATATATTTCCTTACCCAAACTGCATCGAAGAAACGATTAGTAAGAGCGATTAAAGCTGAATATATATCAAGAAGAAAATCAAATTATTAAAAGTCTTTTAAAATGTGGTTTCTAAAAAGAATATTTTATATCCTGTAGTTGAATGTTGTGAGCCCTTTAAATGTGGTAACCTGGAGAGACATTAAAAGCAGTCTATCACAAAGTTAAGTGAAATAGTGGTTCAACAATATCCTGCTTAATGCTGTCCTGAACTACATTTCATCTGTACTTGCATTTGGTTCTGCAGTAATGAACACAAATATGAAGTAAAAAGAAAAAAAATTAGAATTAACCTTTAAAAAACTCCAGCCTTTGTTAGATATTGATTCAGGTTAAAAATATTTGTAATTGATCTGAAATAATAACCCTACAAGAAAAGATAGCTTTATAGTTAAAGATGGTTAGAGAGAGGCAGGAGATAAAAATCTGACAAACAAGTATATTTACTAGGTCATGTTATTTGGTGTAAATTATTCAAGATCTGTTAATTAACACTGTGCTTTGAATATGAAGAAAACCTTAAAAAAAAAGCATTTTGTGGGGGCTAATTGTGGGTTTTTTTGTTAAAGCTATGGTCTTCCATGTTTTTTTTTAAGTTAGGTCACTGAAAGATGCCATGCTGTAAAGTTTTCTTTAAAAGGTATTTTATCTGTGATATCCTTTACATTTGTCTGTCATATCATGTCAGCTGTTTGAGTGCTACCAAAACTAAAATGCATCTTGGAATTAGTAGTCCAGAGATTGACTGCAGTCTGCACAGTTTATGGCTTGAAATGAAGTCTCTTGGGAAATACCTCAGAACTGACATGTGAGGCACCAAGGAAAAAACAAGTGCAAAGGACAATGAATTAGGTGTGTCATAAAAGCAGCCAAAGAGCAGAGAATCCTGGTGAAGAATAAGTGACAAGTGGAGTGAAAGGCTGTTCTGAGTTAGATAAACATGGATCAAAAGCAGAAAAGAGTAACTGCAGAGGCAGGAAATAATTGGAAGAAATGTAGACTCTTAGGGAGGATGCAGTCAGAGCTCTGACAAAAGGGCATTTGGGAAGCCCTTTTACTCCTCTAATGTAGACTTCAGGCAAAAGGACAAGTTACTAGCAGGAGTCAAAATCCTCTTCATTAGGAATTCTCATTACTTGGTAGGTAAATTTGATTGGTGGTGGTGGTGGAAGCAAATAATATATAACTTCTTAACAACCAAAGGAAAATTTATGCTAAATCAGTCCTATTCTATAAGACTTTTCAAAACTAAGCACTAGGGAGCTCAGATCCTGCAAACTTTAAGAACCTACACACAGGTAAGACCGAATTCTTGAGAGGATCTTGGTGATAGTATGTGTTAAAATCAATGCGCGTAATAGGAAATTTCAGAATCAAATTTGTTCCTACGTGTTTCAAAATATAGATATTTTTTTTTTTTTTACATAGTGCCCTGATATGGATAAATCTGTAAACAGGGTTAGTAACAGCAAAACAAAATATAATTTTGCTATTCTTTGTTTTAATTTTTTTTATATGTTCAGAAATTCTGTGCATGTGCCTGTAAGCATGTATTAATAATGCAATACTATACAAATACTATACTATACAACATCCAGGATGTTAATTGTTAAATTCACTTTCTGTTATTGATATAGACACAATCCTATTTAGTTTTCCTTCATTAACAGGTTTCAGGTGTTTCAGGGAGTTGTAAAGCCAAAGTTGTTCCTGAAAAGGCATAACTACACTAGGAATATGTAGGGACACCACTACCAGTTCTTCAGACATCATTTTCCAACACTATAACAATATTAAAAAAATAAGCTCTATATAGACTAGAATGGAAGTTAAATTACTGTAGAAATCTCAGGTCATAACTGTATTTAAAGCTGGGTTGCAGTGGGCAGGTTTTGGAATTACTTGTAATTGCAATGGAGAAGTAATAGATTCCTTGTAGAATTACCACATTTTGAAGATACTTGCCACTGCAAACTTGAATTATGATGACTCTGAAATTTAACAGTGTGATGTTAACAGCATTAGGGAAAGAAAAATACAAAGCAACACTGCATATGTTTACCAGGTATTTCAGCTGAATTTCCTTAGAAGTATGTGATGTACTTTTCCAAAGATGCCAAATGTGCAGCTTCACAAAGAAGTCGTCAGCTAATTTTATTTTAAGTAGCCATTAGGTTTTTATTTATTTTGGCAAAAGTATCCCAGACTACATCCAATTTTTTTATTTTTTTTTTAACTCAGGAAAGGTAAGACATGAATAAGAAATTGCCATACTTTAGGCAATGACATTAAAACTGAAATAACTCTCACCAGAAGCACTATACTGCAAAGAGTTGCCTTTATCAGTTGAGCTGTACACTCAAAACAAAAAGTAGATGAGCCCTTTTTTGGTATAGAGTGGATAAACTGTATACCACCCAATCAAGTGAGTAAATTCATTGACTGTGTTGCTTCTTATCCTGTTTAGCCTTATTCTTTTCTAGTTTATTCCTCAAATGGCTGTCAAGATGCCTGCACTGCTCCCATACTTTCAAGTGTTATTACTAGGCAAACTTATGTTGTCTGATAAAAAATATAGGCGAGTTAGTGATGGAAGCATATTTATGTATCTTGTATTTTCCACAGTCTCATAAACAACTTAAACCATGATGCTTAGAACAAAAAATTAAATCCATCCTTAATTTGGAGGCAATGTAAGATGAAAAGAAGCCTTGGAAGAGGAAGGAAGAGGAAAAGGAGAATATAAGAGAATGTGCAGGAAGTCTGTTTGTAGCAGATCTTCAAAGACCTGGCATTTCTGATAGGAGCGTCTTAAGACAGAAGTTCTGATCCATTTGAAATACATGCACTAATGATGCAAAATATGTTTTAAAAAATTCAAGTGTGTAATGTTTTCTTAATGGAGTTAAAAGATTTGTATTTGGTTAGAGTATAGGTGGGGAAAGATAGCAGGACAAAACCAAAGTCAGGTAAAGTGATCACCTCGCATTATTGGAAGTATTAAATTACAAATTCTATCAAAGACCTTACTATTTTCTTCACATTATTAAGGCAATATTTCTTTTTTTTCTGATAATACAAATTATTTTCTTGGCTAAGAACATGCTTCTAAATTAATATATTGTTGCCTAGTGGAGATCATGACATTTGCTTGTGACTTTTTGTATCAGATAGTTTCAGATATTGTAGGATGACAACTAATGCCACAACTTAATCTTTCATAATTAAAAAAATATAAATTATCT
>JAOXJK010000012.1:25098447-25112205 GCA_025774025.1 Xenus cinereus | reverse complement strand
TATGGTGTAGGGGAGAACTTTGTAGAGTAGGGTAGATGGTTGGACTCAATGATCCCAAGGGTCTTTTCCAACCTGAAGGATTCTATGATTGTATGATTCTATGTTCTTTACATCTTAAAAAAAAAAGATAAATCTGAATGAGAGAAGTAGAAAGTGCGCCTAAAGGCACAAGACAACAGCAGGGGTTTAAAAACAGTGAAGGGCAGCAGAGCAAAACACAAGCTGTTGCTTTCTGAAACGTTGTACTACTTTCTACCCATTAATAACTGGCTGGAGAGGAGAGCTCAAAATGTCAGAGAAAGCAAGAGGAAGTTTGATATTTAGATTTCTGGGAAAGCATTTCTCCAAAAGAATGGCAGTGCCCAGAGGCAGCTCCCCACTGCCTTTGTGGAAACGCTCGGCCGTGCCGCAGGGCTCAGCCCTCTGGCTGGTCCGAGCTCTGTGCTTCAGACCTAGCTGCAGGTGGCAAAGACCTAGACAGAGTCCTAACTCGGGGAGGAAGGGAGATGGCCCCGGCCTCCCCTGCCTGTGCACGCTGACTGCCATGGGGCAGCACACCCGCTCCCCGCTCCGGCTTTGCCGTCAGTCCCCAGGGTCCTGGTGCTGGCCATGTAGTGAGAAGTCGAGGAGAGGCATGGCAGCATACAGCTCGCACGGGTTCCCGTCACTGCGTCCTTTGAAGCCACAGCTCGCCTTGTGATATGAGTACACGTGTTGTTGCCTTGCTTCTAATTTCTGTTTGCACAATGCTTGTGGGGCTGCCATCACGTTCTCTTGCGTGGTCCGCTTGACCTGCCAACGCGCTGGCCCTGCTGAGGTGAGCCGGTGTGGGACACAGCCACCATGGCACGCTGACTCTGCTGGAGACGGAGCCAGGAGCTGACGAGCGGGAGCTCTGGGTGTCAACACGTGCCATGCCTGGCTGCCTCAGGCTGGCCGCACGCTTCGTTCTGCAGGCTTTGAGGAAATGGTGGTTGAACCGTATGACTTCTTCCAGAGACTCGGGCGTGGGGTGCTCGGCTTCCCTGTCGTGGGGGCACTGAGCACATGCCATCCAGGAGCAGCTCTAAGGCAATCTCTGATGCAGGATTTCTTCTTTTACTTAAGTATCCTCCATACTCATAGCTTCTCTCCTAACATATCCACCTTTGTCGGTAATAAGTGCTTTTACACTGCAGACATTTGTCAAACAGGAAATTCATTCAAGGGATTACTTCATTTCCACTCATTTATTCTACTGAGCTGGAATAAATTGGCATGAAGATCCAGTTACTATTGATTTTGACTGAGTTTGAATCAGTTACCTAAAGATAAATGACTCAATCAGCTATATCATCCAGAATTTGACCAACTATAGTGTATTATCAGCTCATTTTTATTAGGTTATGTCCATGAAACAGGTTTCATTATTATGTCAGCACAGCATACACACTGTTCTATGCAACTGAGTAATTTTTTAAGTGCTCTTTCTATCCAAGTAATTGGAGTGCAAGCTTTCAGCATCTAAAGAAGTACATCCAGCAAGAGATTTCTCAGTGATGTTCCTGTCCGTAGCCGTTCAGTGAGGCCTGCTTGGCAACCAGGACTCATGCTCTGTGGCTCTAGGAATGAAGATACTGGGTTACAGCGAGATCTCACACCACCGTTAGCAGTGCAAGCACACACACAGTCAGACTGTGCCCTGTCTAGGTGTCCTGCCCTCTGAGGCACGGGAACAGGCTCTCTTCCTTCTCTCTGGCCTCGCAATCAGCTTTCCTTTGCTGTAAAGTAGTTACAATAGAGAGGTAAATGTTGCTCATCTCCTACATCTTTTAAGAGTTTGAGGTGAGGGCACTTTGGTGGAAAGTGAGAGCAGAGTTTAAAAAGGGCCCAGACTTTTTGGTAAACTTTCTAAACTGTACAAAAAGCAAGGCCTAAAATGGCTCACGGTGGAAGGAAACCCTTACTTGGTTGTTCACTTATCCAGAAGAGGACTATATTTTATTCACTGTGAGCAAATCAGATTTTTTCTCAGAAATGACTGCCAGCTCCATCTGGATCTTGGGAGACCCCATGTACTGGACATGAAGGTGGTGAACAACCTGGTGCTTTGGGGACTGAGAAGTTCCAGCTGTGGGGTGGCTGGAGGAGCTCGGGGTGCTCAGTGCTTCAGAGACTGAGGAAACACTCATGCTGTAGAGATAGGTGTATGCTATGCCCATTTAAATAGAGCTGTGCCACAGACAGCGCAGAAGCAGGGCTACGGCTCAGTAATGAAAAAGCAGAGAAAACAGCATAAAAGTTGTCCCAAAATTAATTTGGGAAGCTTTGAAACACAGGGATCTATGGCATAAAGCGTGTTAACGCTGCCGTTGCATAGGGGAGGGTGGCATCTGAGCCTGGAAGTTCCTTTTCGGTGGGTTGTTTTTTTGTCTTTAATATAAGAAATTAACTTACTCTTTCTTTTGGTCAGGTTTCAGGTGGGAATCCATGTGAAATCAGTAGTAGCTGTGCAGGATAAGTAACCAGAGAGCTCTCGAAGGGTGAACTCAGGTTACTGTGCACTCTCATGGGCCAGTAAATGGAAATCTTGCAGCTTCCCCAGCCCGAGTTACAGAGTGTATTGCATGGGACAAAGTATTGCTGAGGGAAAAGTTATATCTAGTTTAACTGGCCTTTGAAACCTGTATCAGTTTTCCTTGCATGGTTGTGATACATAATTTCTACCTTAAATGCTTATCTCAAGTTTTTCTGCAGGTGTTTACTAATTCACTGTAAGCCCGCACAGCTGCTGAAAGTTAAAGTATTTTCTTCACACCATCCTTCCGATCCACTTTCATGTCTTTTGACACTCGGACTCAGCAGCTGGAGAAAAAGTTTGAAGTTGAAATTTCATCTCTGCTCACATAAGAGTTTAGTGCTTAGTACCGAAATGTTTTCCCTGCCTTTCTTGTCTGGCTGTAATCCCCTTTCAGAGGGTTTTTTCTGACCAAGAGTGTTTTATTACAGCTGAAGGTGATGAGACATATTAGTTGCAGGGGGGGCGGCAGTTCTGATGTTTCAGGTTTCTCTGAAAATTTAGAGAGGCTTTGGTGCAACAGGTGCCGTTCTCACGTAGCAGGGACAGCAGAAGGGATCACTTGGTGCCAACAGGAGCAGCTCAGTCCCCATGCAGAGAAAACCCAAGGATTCTTTCTCTTCGCTTGCAATGTTTTCCCAGTGGAAAAAAATATAATCCCTTTTCTTGGATTTTATTCTGTATTGAGAATTTTATGTTCTAGATTGTGTAGAATATTTTGAATTCTATATTTCCCTTCAAATATGAAAATTTCCATCTGTTGGAACTCTCTTGTCGGGAGTCTCAGAGAGCACCCATGAGCAGCCTCCGTTACCTCATTGTCATTCTGTCACTGTGCTGCTGCAGATAACAGAAAAGAGCTTATCTTTTACATTTTTTTAAAATGTTTTTATGGTTGGATATTTGCTTTTCTGCCTTACTTTTTCCAGCTCTAGAATATTTTTTTTAAAAAGACTAGTAATTTAGTGAAATAGATGTACCATTTTATGTGTAACTCATGAAGATGGAACTAAAGCAGTGTACTTTCTCATGATTTTGTATTACATGTTTAGAATATAAGCTCTTTTATCTATAGGGTATACTTTAGTCTGTGAAGCTCCTTGCTTAGCATTATTGAGAGAAAAAACAAAAACTAGAAAACCTGGGAACACATGCTTGGATGTTAATTTGCTAAGTGTCTTTGGGCAGATTGAATGAAGTAGTATGTGTACTGTACGTGTTCCTTTCGCAGTAACTTGCTTCTCCTTTGATATAGGAGAATCGGGGGGAGGTAAGAGGTAGTTTTCCTTCAAGCAATAATTACGGGTGCATAGACTGACAGCTGATAGAAGACTGACAACACCGTTACACGTTTGGTTAAAAAGAGTTTATTCCAAAAGAAATCAACCTAATGGCACAAAATATTTTAGTTTAAAGCTTTACTGGGAAAGTAATCTGATTGGAAATCTATTCAGTTTGTGGAATATGAATTGGATGTTAATTAGTGCCTCAGACTTGAAAACCGATTATCCCCTTGGTTAAAACTAGCTCCAACATTAGAGGCCCTCTCAGAGCAAATTGCATTTTCAAAGGGTTTTCAGACCAGTCAATATGGTAAGTGTCAACTGATGAGCTTTCTCAGGGTCATCCCACATTGCAAGAAAAGTTGTGAAACTATAAAACATGTATTCTGTGTCCCTGGAAACTGTGATTTGAACAGCTTTTCACAATGGAATTTCATACAATGTAAAGGAGTAGATACTTCACATCGAAGATTGCTTTCATTTCATTTGCATAATTGATAAAGACTAGGAACAGACTTAAACTCCTATTACTAACCTTGAAGGTCGGTCCTTTGCTGTGAGACAGATGTTTTAAAACCACTTCTTTGAAATGCAGCATTAAAGAGCACCTTCACAGCCTGACTAGGATGTGGCATTTTGGAGCGCTGCTTGCTCAATTTTTAAGCGAGGAGTAAATGATGAGCTAAATGAAAGGAAAAATGGCAAAAAGCAGCTCTGGCGTGCTCTGGAAGGAGGATTTAGATCTTTTCAAGAAAAGTCTGGGCAGATTTGTTCACAGGCACAAAGACCTGGAGGTGAGGATTCTCCCGAGCTTGCACAGACACAGGTGCTGCCTGCGCGCAGAGTCCTCGTGCTGGTCTGCGCTGTCGTGTGTGCGAGTGAACTGGAGAGCAGGGAACCTGTCCGCCCACACAGGACAGCCTTCATCCAATCCATAGTGCAGTTACCGCCTTCACGCTGAGTTGCACAAGAAGAGCGAAGAAGCTTGGCAGTCTTGGAGAGGGCAAGTTTAGAAAGAAGTAGATTCATGAGAGAGAAGAAAATGCAGAAAACTAAAGGAGGGACCATGGGAAGAGCATGACCGTATTGTGTTTGTCATACCAGCAGTTCTTGCGGGATGCTATAAAAGTGCAGAAGCCTGCAGTTGAGTTATAGAATTAAACTTCAAACTTCTGACGGACAAGATAGATGTAATGCAGCTGTGTGCAGCGATGGGTGTTTCACACACAAAGGGTTCGATCCTGTTGCTGGTAGAACTGCGGGTACAAACAAGAAGAATGCTGCTTTTTCCACTCTGAGCAGAGACCATACGTTTTTTTCCTTTCCCTTTTTCCAAGGTCAGTTGTGTATGTATTTCCAGAACTTGCTTCAAATGTTGGGGCAGTTTTCAAAACGTCACTGCTGTATCATGCTCCCTGAGCTGAGATAATGACTCTAAAGCCCTGGTGAAATAAACCTACAAATCTTCTGCAGAAGCAAATGTCCACAGATAAGAGAACTGTGACGTGCGTGCTGAGGGAGTAAGTGAAGGACGTTCAACCTATCAAGGCTCTTCCATTTCAGAAAGCAGTGTTAAATGATGAAAGCTGAAGCAGTTCTGCCCAGGAACAGATGACATCTGCCCACGTTGCCGCATATTCTGGTCAAAGATAATATCTGCACTTACCTTTTGGGTTTTATATATCTGTGTGTGTATCCTTCTGTTGAAGCATCTTTTTTTTCCTTATAAGAGGTTGTGAAACCAGATCTCACTTGGCTTGATCCTGGGGGCATTAATATCTGTGGTGAAGCTCCCTTTTCTGTCGGGTGGGGGACGAGGCCCATCCTTCTGCTCCAAGGCCACCCGGGACCTTGAAACACTGCGTTTACCTGAAAGGTGTCAAGCAAATGTTAAACAGCCAGAAAAAGATCTTCCTTTGCCCAGTCCCTAAGGGAGCTTTGAAGATGCTTATATTCTTGCTTTTTGCTGTATTTTTAATTAACAATTGAATCTACACAGTAGGCAGGCCCTGCTTTGGTTGTAAAGCTGTACCCAGTGCCTCTGTACAAAGAAGTAAAAGTGAAAAAATTGGGCTGCTAAAAACTAAAATGAGAAACTCAAGACGGCCAATCTGTTTTCTGTCAGATTTTAGCTGAAGAGTATTTCTTCAGTTGTAATGTTTATCTGTGTCATCTTTCTTCTTATATGTAGGAGAAGTTTCTTAAAAGTTTTGAGCAATTTGTGATCAAGTATCATAAGCTCTACATGAAGTAAATTCTTCCTATGCTGTGTCTGGCACCCACCCACACAAAGATATTATTAAAGGGAAAGGAGAGGGAGAAGTACAAAAAATGTTATGTTGAAAATGAGAACTCTGAATTGCACAACAGCCGAGGCAGCCACTTGTGACTGGAAGTGGGTAACTGTCCGGAGCGTGCAATGGTGCCGGCTGTGGCCTGTGTTCAGGCAAAAGCTGTGCGCCATATTCATTTTACCTATCAGAAGGGCCAATGATCTTCATCTTTAAACAGGGATGTATACTTTTTCCTTTTTCTTGCCTTAGTTTCTCTTTTCATGCCTAAAGTACAGACTTGTCCGGGGGATCTGTCAAAGAGAAACAGAAGTGGGAACACGAGTGGGAAATCAGCTCAGAAATAATCCTTCTGAATAAAGGTTTCCACAGCACAATCCACGTTCTTTCTAGTCATCTCATAATTCTAGTTTTAAGTCTTACTTGTTTTTAGTTCTAAAAATGAAAATATTTTCTTCGTAACAAGTAAGAATCTGACAAAATTATTTGCCAGCTATTCACATTTTTTAACATGAAAAAAGAAAAAACCATAATTTAAATATATCTCTGAGTCACAGACTATGTAGCTTGGCAGGTTTCCCATGGCACGATGCAGGATTCCTTGGCAAATGTTTCTTGGCTTTAGCTTTTTTAGTTTCTTCACCATCACCTTGTTGCTCTTATACACAAAGACATACAAACTCCTAGACTTTACTACAACCTTACCAACTTCTAAAATTCCTTATACCGCTTCCATGAGCTGCTGCTGTATTCTCTCCCTTTACATTTTTCTCTCCACCGGGTCAAATTATCATGGACTGTCTCTTCCAACACCTCCCCCATCTTGTCTAATGCCTTCAGATCAGCAGCTGCCTGTTCCAAAATCGCTGCTTTTCCTCCCAACACGTCTCTTTGCCATCCCTTCAACCAGACTGCCTAAGCCCTGCGTGCCCAAACCCACGATGCTCTTTTCCTTTTAGGGAGTTATTGTATGACTTCCCTGAGTACACGTGGATTGCCAATATAGAGATGTTTTGCTGAGAATATTGTATATATTCAAGTTAGTAATCAAGAGATTGTCCTTATTGTTTTTCTGCAATAACAAGGAAGGGAAGGGGATTCCCAGCTACTGGTGTCACCACACTGAGCAAATGGACTAGCAGAACGAATCCACGTAGTTATTTTGGAAGTTATTTCTTACATATCTGAAAGGTACAGGGCAGTTGTATTGGCACCTCTAGAATTGTTGTGACAGCTCTCTAGTATGTTTTGGTTAAAAAGAGAATTTCTTTGCTTTTTTCTCCCTCTTCAATACTGTTTCTCTTCACATGACCTTTCTTCTATGTGTCCATTTTACCTGTCATTTAATAACTCAATGTCAGAAATTAAAAGATATTTTCCAATCCAAGAATTCCATTAATTGGTTCAAAAAGCCACTATCAGGAAACCTGCAGAAATCTTTTCCTGTGCCTCAATGCATGAGGTTTTATTAGACCATTATTTTTCTTGTGTCTGCGCTGCAGTATAGACTAGAGCAGTGCTTATCAATATCTTTAATTCCAATTTTTATGAAAATTCTAGCATTTCTTATGAAAAGTTACAGACCCTCTTTGGTTTGTAAAGCAAAGGCTGAAAGTAAAGGCTAGAAGTAATGTGGCCAGTTTACAGTTAAACCTCATTTATCTCCTGGGTGTCATTGCATTGTCATTGTATATGATACTTTTAGAATTGCTTTGGCACCTCCGTGGAGTTGCACCAGGGAAATTTTTTCATGGATACTAGCTTAGGAAATGTTTATGTCTCGGTTTTTACTGAGTAGCACAGACACGAAACACAGTGTCTATAAAATAAAGTACTCAGATGCTTTCAGACACCAATATCTCGTTCAGATATATAGAATATTCAGTGATGGTGAAACTCAGCATGAAACAACAACATGAGCTGAGTATATTCCCTTGGGAAGAGGAGAGCCTACAGTTGATGAATGGTGAAATCTAATTTGTTCAGCTACATATAAGCATGAGAGCCTTTTGTCCAGAAGATGAGTGGTGCAAGTCCTTCTAAACTATAAGCAGATGGTAACTTTTTCAGGATTTGTGACGTTCTACATTGCCACCTTATGTCGCGATCTTATCTAGGTTGGAAGGGACCTCTGGAGATCACCTGGTTCAATCCCCCCTGCTCAAGCACGTGCTTATTGACTCAGTAGGATTTCATTTTAGTGAGACAGAGTAGTAACGTGGTGCCTCCAACTCATCTTCATATCTGTAAGCTAAGGGCATTTTGGTCCTACATTAGACATGAAAAGGGGTTTCCTTCATTCAGTAGGCACCATTCCAGAGGCAGTGGATAACAATCCAAGGCCTGGAGAAGGAGCTGTCGAATAAGATGGACACCTGTAGATTCCCTGTAACATTTCCTTCCTCCCCTCACGCTAAAAATTCAAAGCACCAACAACCAACAAAGTAGGAAATTATGGGGACATAACAGCATCTGAGTTTTCTTGAGAAAATAGGGAAATTAAATGTCTTAGGTGCACTGTATTTCTTTTCGTTCCATCTTCTTCCCTACTCGGGTGTGTGTGTTTTCTCACAGAAATGGTGTTGGAGCACTCAGAGCATGGATTTTGTAGCAAGTGGAGTCAGGGAAGGTTGAGAGCATCAAGGAACCACACAAAAGGCAAGTGATGCCATGGATGGCCTCCATTGGAATATCCCTCTTTCC
Organism: Xenus cinereus; assembly: GCA_025774025.1. Taxonomy (NCBI): domain Eukaryota; kingdom Metazoa; phylum Chordata; class Aves; order Charadriiformes; family Scolopacidae; genus Xenus; species Xenus cinereus. The sequence continues at coordinate 25,103,371 of JAOXJK010000012.1, read as the reverse complement.
TGGGACATAGGTACACACAGGAGTTCTTTGAAGCAGAGGACAGACTCACATCTTCTGCCACAGGAGACAAATGCAGCTCCATGCCTTTCCCAAGGAAAAAAGAAGGAATTCTACAAAATCACACTCTCAGAGTTTAACCAGTCTTACAGAGATTATCAGCATATCAGAGAGGGGAACATATCCCCAAGTAAGGACTTCTGTATTCGGCTTGCATAAATAAACCTCAGGGAGTGAGTGGGTGAGTGAGTCAAGTGAAAGATACCAAGATCAAAGGTGAAATTCTACATTTCTGTGGCTGCCGAGTATGTTCCCAGTGCAATGGTACTGGGAGAGCTGATGGCTCCCTTTAAGAACAGAATTAAAAAAACAATCGGCTTGAGGTGAAAGTTTGCATGTGTACTGGACTTGCAGTGCTGGCGAGTCATTACTGAGGAGTAACTAGTGCCAAAATGTGAGACAAGATCTTCATACGGCTGCTGGTGAAGTGGATCTACTTCCCCAATCATCCGTCCAGTATTCCAATTGAACCTCCAGCCAAAATTCAGGAGGCAAATTTCATTCCATTAGTGGTACCTCGCCGGGAATTGGCATTCTGCTGCAGTCGTGATGGTGGGATAGAAAGGATAGAAGGATGAAAGATGAATTAATAACACCTCATTATGATGAAATATCAAAGTATGTTGGAAGGTCACCTTGTGTTGTATAATTATATATTCAAAAGAATTTAAATTCTTTCTTCAGCCCTTACTGAATCTGAGGCAGCAGCAACGATGAGAAAAACCTCCCTTAAAAATCCCAAGAATAGTACTTGTTTTGGCATGACACTGCCTAAGGTGATTTGCGAACAAGGCTGACTTTGCCAAGCTTTCACAGTAACGCAGGGTTCAGCATAAATATTAAATCAGCTTTCCATTTGCATGGGTAGGATTATTTGATCGTGTAGATTTTGTTAGTTTAAAGGGCCCAAATATTCTAATGTTGGAGCCAAAATGAAATACTCTAACAGTATGTTAATAATTTTAAACAGTCATTCAAAAAAAAAAATCTAAGGTTGTCATATTGTCTGAGTCTGTAAGACAGGGAGCGTGTCTGCTGCCACAAACACTACTGGTGTTGGAGCTACCCATCACTTTGAAAATCAGGCTGGAAGGGTACAGCAGAAGTAGATGCTCCACTTCGAGTGAAGTTAAGCTTTGTTTTGTTGTCGAAGCCAGTATTGCTGGAAAGTTTAAAAAAATACAGAAACCTCTAAGTATGGGTTGAAACAGTCTTGTTAAAGAGGCTGCATTTAGTAAATACCGCGTATGTCTGGAAAGCAGGACAGACCATTATTTATGATTTATTCAGAGTCAAAATAAATAAAGCCCTTTATGGACAAGTAACAGGCTACCATATTTTGCCCCATTGGTTTCAGTCTGATGTCCTACGGTTTCAAATCGGACTTGATGTCCCTGCACAAAGCAGTTTGCAGTGTGCGGTGACACAGCATGACCTGAATGAGACAAAATGCGTGTTTAGTTCATCGAAGACAGTCGGCATGTCTTCCGGGTGTTGCTCTGCTCTTGTCTTGGTGGCACAGATTTCTGCAGAGATTCTTATGTCTAACTGAGAAAGTCACAGAGCTCTGGGTCTCTGTATCTGGTGTGGACACGTCACAGGCAGTGACATGGAGATCAGTGTCCATGTGAGAGTGTCAAGACGTAAAGTGCCATTTTGCAGAACTACCTCATGTTTAGCAAAAGGACACCCACATCCTACCCCTGCCTCTGCGTGTGGGCAATGAGAGGGGAAGGACTGTCGCTGAGCACTCCTTGTTCTCCCAGTACAGACGGGAGACGTCTTCTCCTGTGAAGAGCAACAGTGAAATGATGCCTTTGGCTGTCATTGCTGTTGAGGACCTGCATCGGACAGAAGAAAAGGAGTGTGCAGAGAGGGGCCAGAGAACTGGCATTTCTCCATAACCAGAGGCTGCCAGTGAAAACATGGGTATGTGCATCATCTGTCAGGTCACCAGGGCTCGGTTGAGCAGTTCTGGAAATGGTAACGTGTAACTGCACTCCGAGAGCTGTGCTGCAGAAGAGAGGGGCAGCCTGGCTGCTGGCTGACCCCAGTTAGTGTCAGGGTTCGCAGTGCTGATGAATTGCTGTTCTTGGAGTAATCCACCATTTGTTGAACCAAAATGGTACACAACATCTGGGCCCTGGTCTTCACAGATGCCCTCATTCTTGGCCGGATCCTTAATCATCCCTCAGTAACCCGTTGGAGTGTCCTGGGAGTTTAGACCTAAAATTGTGCTGTTGATCGCACGCTATGAATTCAGCACAGAGATGGCAATGCAGCCACACAAAGCTGAATTCCAGGTTTTACTTGGGCACGATGGGGTGGTAGTATTTTATAAATGATGAGTGAAAATATTTTAAGTTGCACTTTGAAAAGTACCACTCTCTGAAAGTTGCTGTTTTTTCTGAAAGCCTTTGGACATTCAGCCTATTAATTTGTTTCTTTCCTAAACATATCTTTATGCAGCAGAAGTATTCCTCTCCTTCAAGGTAAATTATGTATCGTCTCACACCCCATTCTTTACAGACCTTCATAAATCCATTGTCATTTATTTGACCCCTTAAGCTTAGGAGGACATTTCTGATATACTATATACAAGAAATTTAATTTTGAATGTATATCCATAATAATTAATTTCTAATTTTATTATGTTTTAATGAACTGCATGACATTCACTCCGGTTTTGTCTCTCTAAATAGCTATTTAAGTATGTTCTTTGTAGTGAAAACTATTTTGTTAATATGATTAATAGGATAGTATTAGTTGAGAAAGTTATTTCATTCCTGTTAAAGGATGCAATTAAATTTTCAGAAGTACCATATCAAAAATATGTCTTATATATCCCCTTTTTTACCACATTTAGTAGAAACTTGAAAGCTTCTCTCACAGACTGGAGAAAACATGGAGGCAGAAGAAGTGAGGTCTCAAAAAAAAAACATTTTCACCCTGTGTTGGCAGCTGTCAATGACAAATATAAATTTGCATTGATTAAAGCAGATCATAGTCTGAAAATATTTCTTTATTCTTTCAGACCGCTCTTCCGTGGAAATTCAGATGTTGACCAGCTAGGAAAAATCTTTGAGTAAGTAATAACTGGTTGCATTATGTCAATATGTGTTTAACGTTGAAACACCGTGCAGTTGCTTTGCCATGTTTTTATGCAATAATGTGACTAAAACAAAGTACTCCTAGAACATATTTCCTATTGCTACTGTATGCAACATGATATTTCCATGTATTCTGTGTCAGAGTGGGAAGAGGGAGCAACATGGAATATAGTTCTGCAGAACTAACTGCCATTGTCGAGAAGTTACGGGACACTTCTGGTTGGGGCTTTATAAACCTCTTAAACATATTGTGCACATACCATTTGTGTTTATTCCTAAACAGTTACATCCAAGGGATTCTCTTCGCATAAACAAACACAGAGGTTTTGTTTATCAGTAATTTCTTTGCGTATTTCAGAAAACATTAGAATACTTTAAAATTGTTATCAAACAGAAATCTCCAAGATGATTACCAACAGCTTCTTTGCAGAAAAGACTTCTGTACATACGAAAATATTTTAGCTTTCAAAATCTAGCACAGCCTGTTAAAATTATTAACAGTCCATGTTTTGGCCAGGAAGGTAACTGTGAGAACAGAAGGAATATCACCATTTTAACATGTGCTTTTTCAGAGATGAACTAATTGGGTTAATTTTAAAATCATTTTGCAGTTCTAGGAGTTTGTGTTTTTCTCCTTCAGATATATCGAATTTGTTGAGGAGGTGGGAGGTTCTAAATTCTCTGAGGTAGAATAATTCTCTTCCAAAATACGTTCTTAGTTAAAAACCAAAAATTTAAGTTATTGGCATTACTGATATGATAATTAAGTAGGATTATATCACTTTTTCTTGTAAAAGCTCTTCAGAGCAAGGAATGTTTCTGCATTTATAAGCAGCATGTAAATTTAAGATCTGCTGTATGTAGTTAGGAAATGAGAGCCACACGTGGAGATCGAATGCCCTTTCGCCTCTGCATCTCTGTCTTCCCTTTTCCTATGGAGAGGCTGCAGGGTTCTGGGGATCTGGATGAAATAAGAAAGAGACAGGCCAACAGAGAGAGAGGAGGCTGAAAGATTATTCTCTTGAAGATATTCCAAAGAGAAGATAGTAAAAATTTCTAGGGAGAAGAGATGAAACGGAGCAAATAATGAATTTCTCTGTTTAACCATTTTTCCAGTTCCCAAATCACAACAGATAGGTTTCTAAGCATTTTCATTATTTAATATGAGGTTCCTAAATTGCAGGTCTTGATTTCACACAGTTGACTTCCCTTTCCTGCATGCCATACCAGTGTATGTGACTCACTGGCGTGGTTAATTTGTCATGCGCTGAGCAGCTCTTCCTGCCCAATCCAGAAAAATCAGTCCTTGCAGTTTACTTTTTCTTCTTCTGCCCAAGCTACTCCTTTAGTCCTACAATATTCTGCTTTATTAAATGAAGACAGCTTTGATACATACAACATATTTTGTAATTAAAAAAAAAAAACAAGCATAGCTGGGACTATTTTTAATAAGGATTTTATCACATTTAAGGGGAAAAATCAAAATTAACTGGGCTGGGATTAAATGCATGGCTGCAAGCAGCAGCCTGCAACAGGGATCTTCCATCCCTAGGGGACGAGATTACCTGTGCAGAAAAGAATTCATCAAGAAGAGAAAATGCTGTGCTAATTTTAGAAGAAATTCCTTATTACACATCAACTTAAAGAGAAAGTTTGGATTTTCTTCTTTTGTGAAATTCTCCTTAAATGGTTCAAAAGTTTATTTCTTGGATTCGGGGCCGCTATTAAGGGTTCGTTTGTTCAACGATTAACAGTCC
>JAOXJK010000012.1:25081070-25098347 GCA_025774025.1 Xenus cinereus | reverse complement strand
GGGGGGTTGTTATGCTAAATAGTATTTATTTTATGTTTTCACAGCTGGGGAACCCCCTACAGTTAGGCATAGCTCTTCTGGTAGGAGGGTTGTTTCTTTCGACAGTAGTGACTCATTCTCCAGACTAATTTGGACAGAAAGTAGTTTCAGGATTTTCAGGCAATCTGCACCAGTATATTCTCTCAGTTCATGGGGCTGTGGTCTGCCCTTGCTGTACGTGTGAGTTCTGACCGGCCTCAGGTAAAATTCCACCGCATTTCAGGGTAAATCCCTCGGAGGTAGCCCAAAACAACTTCCTGCTTTTCCAGGACACCATCAGCATGTGGGACATCCTCCTAGATTTCAGGCTAAACTCTGGGGAGGTTTGAGCAGACTTGTCTCCCATTGATCGGTGGGAGTGGAACGTACTTGGCGTTTCTCAAGACCAGGCCTGAACCTTTGGTAGGAGGTGAAACTCATCCAAGATACTCCCAAACTTAGTCACTGAAATGGTAATGTTACCAGACCAGAATGAGGGCATCTACTCCGACATTCGTTATTAAGAGTTTTGAGTACTACGTGAGTGTATAACTAAAAGCATCTCTCCTTTCTACTCTGGTCTGGTCCACCCTCCCTGTCTGACCAGCTGCCTCCTCCTTCCTCTACGTTTGCTTTGCCCATGCCTCTGCTTATCCTGTTCATGCTCTCTCATGCAAATGTTAAAAAACACTGGGACTAACCAAACACATGTGAATGGCAGCTTAAACATCATTATTATTTAAAATATTTAACTCTCCCATCTTTCTACGGTGCTATTTGTATTATATTTAATAAGGGTCCAGACTCTCAAGCAGTCAATCACATGGCTTTAACCATCATGGCTGAGGGAGTTGCCCCAAACACCCACAGGACCCGTGCAGATAAAAGTCAAATTCATTTTTTCATACAGATTTGACTTATCATTTCCCAAGAGCTGCGATATCTTCAGATGTAGTAAAATTAAATTCTCCTGAGATTTTAATTGCTTTGCTCTTCTATCCGTGTTGTTGTTTTAAGGACTTTTGGTGGCGTTTTAGGTGGGCCAAATTACGATCTGAAATTGTAATTTCACGTAGATGTAGTGTAATGCAGGTAGATGTGGAGTAATTCCACCAAGTTCTCAGAGGTAGCTTCTGATTTCTATGGCAGTTTGGCCTCACCCAGCCACGCTGCCAGGCTCTGCGAGAGGAAGGTCAATGCTGCTCCCTGGTGGCACTGAGCTTCCTGCAGACCCAAGCGTTCAGTGGAGTTTTTTCATGTTCCTTCTTGTCTTACTCTGTCAGTATTTCCAGTAAAAATCTCGATTTTACAGGCTGTAAAAATTTATTTTCCCTGAAACCTGACAAGCAATGTATGGTTTTTTCCAGAACTTCCATCAGAAACTGGTGTTTCAACCCCACAAATATTAGCATCAGACTAAAACACAAACTGTATGAGACGTGGCCCAACATTGGAGGTTTACCTATTATTTCACTTATTTGGGCTTTAAACTTTAGCATGATTATTTAATAGGTATACATTTCTTCTGTAATTTAAAGAATAGAGAAATAAATTCTAAAAATAAATCAAAATATTCTATTAAAGGGTAAAGAAAAACCAAAATACAATTGCAAGTAGAAACATAAAGGCACTAAAGTCCTATGCCACTGCTGAATTGAGACTTTAAAACCTGTATTGTGAAGCAAGTAAATTGTTTAAATTTGGGCAACAATCACTGCACATAGCTTTGAAGCATTATGAAACATCCCTTTTATTGCTTTACCCTCATCTTGACCCACACTCTTCTCCCAGTCCCTATTCTTGTGAATACAGATCCTTGCATGCAATTCCCCTTTGAAACTTACTGCTTTTAATCATCCTGGAGTGACATATGTTGCACCATCCAGTCAAGAGCCGAGCAACCTTCTTCCAAAGCACTCGGCCCTTTTTCAACAAAAGGATTCAGAAAATGGAGACCTGGGCCAGAGAACTGTGCTGGCCACAGAATGATTTCTGCCAAACACACCAAGGACCTAGAGTCGTCAACCTCTATTCACAGAGATCAGGGCACTATTAGACAATTAATCTCATTTAAACTAAAAGACTTAGTCATAAAGTAAAGTGCCACTCACTATAATCAATGTAAAGGGGAGACTGCATAAATTTTAGACCTAACATTATGTTTTTCCTTTCACAGTGTAATTGGACTCCCAGAAGAAGAGGACTGGCCTAATGATGTTGCCCTTCCAAGAAATGCTTTCACTTCCAGACCTGCGCAACCTATTGAAAAATTTGTACCAGATATTGATGAACTGGGCAAGGACTTGCTTCTTGTGAGTTTCTATTTGTTGTTCTCCAAGCCGCGCGACTGCGAGTTCCCACTGAGCATGCAACCTGCCCAGACACGTTTGTGTTTCCATGTAATGGGGTTGTTAAAGTAGGTAGACAAATCCATTTAAATCCATGAAGCATCAGCACAAAGACACCTCCTTTGGCTCAAGAGGTATCAGAGCTGAGAACAGGCAGAGACTAAGAAACTGCCAGGCAAATACCTGTTTTACCTGTCTCAGACCTTATGCTTAGATCCTCATTGCTGACCACTGCTGTGCCACTGGGTCAGCTGGTTTCATAGCACAAGCCTGACGTGAGTACAAATACTGATCTACCATTTTTCATGGAATAGTGGACTCCGAATAAAACAGAAAATAGGCTGCAGAGGCAGATTACATCTGCATGCCTTCTACTGAACGCTGAAAACCTGAGGTTTGGAATTCGCCAATTGTTGCCTCTTACAACTGGTAACACTGAATTCAACTAAACTATTTCCGTCATTTTTATAGATATGTTATAAGCCCCAGCCCTGAAGTTCAGTCTTGGAATGTAATGTAGGGAATGGCTTACCTCAGTTTGCCTTTTGCTGTGCTTGTTGAAATCCAGCTAAATTTGTTCTCTGGAAGCCTTTCAAAGGTCTTGCTTCACATGAGCTCAATAGAGGGGGCTTAGTGGAGCTCTCGAAAGATTTGCTACGTCCCTCCAGGAGCTGCTGTCTCTGGCCAGAGTTATTTCTAGAGAAGAGCAGATGGTCCTCCATTGTCCTTGCGATTGCAGCTCCCAGCTGTGGTAAGCTGGGCTACATCTGGTCACCTGAAATGACAGCAGGAAAGGCATCTGTTGTGCTTGACAATGGAACCTAGAGAAGGGACAAGAATTAGATTCTGGGAACAACATGGAATAAGGTATGGCAGAGAGCTCAGTGAGTGAGAGGCACGATGGGAGGGAAGAAGACAAATATCTATGCTGAGAAGGTGAGGTGGGAAGGGAGACTGTTCCTGTTAGGCAAAAAGATGAGAACTGGGAGCCACGGGTGAAAGGGGAGAGTAGTACTGGAAGTCACTGAGTTAATTTCAGAAGTTAAAAGGCAGAAATTCTGATACAAGAAAAAAAAGTAGGAATAGGAAGTGGTTAGACAATGACAATAGGAAGAATACTATTTGGAGGAGAAAGAAGGAGAAGAAGGTGTAAAACACAAAGCTATGGGAGAGATTTCAGTGCTGGCTGGACAACAGCTGGGAAAAGCATCTGGAAAGAAGGCAAGCAAAGTACAACTAGGAAGAAGAGGGAGGAATGGAACACAAAACTAGCATATGAAGGCTATGAAGTGAAAGACCCAACACCTATAGAAATGCTGAGAAATGTTCATTTGTAAGGAATGAACACATACCTTGTGTTGCCGACCATGCTGGTATAACCACAAAAGACCAGTGCATTGGACACTGAGGGGATTCAAAAGCTGTTCATGAGTAGTTGCTCCCGGCAGTCCATGAGACAGATGTCCTGTGCTCCTGAATTTAAGAAAACCTGAATTGGGATTTCCTAAATTATGAATACTTGAATTCTCTGACTTGTTATTTTCCATTAGCTTTGGGGATGCCACATTCGTGTCCTATGACCCCACTGCTTGTTTATCCGATCATGCAACACCTGCTGAAACCCTGTTGTGTCTCATACTGGTCATAAATTGAAGGAGACATGAATTAATGTATATATGCAGCGTTAGCACTGTTAACTGTACATTTTAGTTAAAAACAACTTCTTTTCGTACTTTCAGAAATGCTTAGCATTCAATCCAGCCAAGAGAATATCTGCCTATGTTGCGCTCTCTCACCCGTATTTCCATGATCTGGAGAAGTGCAAGGAGAACCTGGACTCTCACATGTCCTCCAGCCAAAACCCCAGTGAGGTGAACGCATCGTAATGCTGACTGAAGGTGAACCGCGAATGAACACGACGTGTAGCTGACAAGGCCACTGTCCCATACGAGTCCCATAGCTGTTCTAGCGAAGATCGTTATTTGGAGGTTTTACGCACTTATCTTTTATTTTGGGATTGTGATGTGCTTATCCAAGGAAATCAATCTAGTTTACTTTCATCAGAGCAATGCAAGGGCCAGGGCTCTGACCTGCTCCCATTGCAGCTTTATGTTTGTTTTGGGTTTGTTTTGTTTATCTACCTGGGAAAACGCCAGATGAAGAGAAGCTGCTGACCGGTTTTGCTGCCATTTTATCCTTTTAATATTGAATGCTGCCAGTGTGGACTAGGACAGCCGAGTCACTGCCAAAACATGACGCAATCTCTCTAGCTGCTGAAGCATGATTTGGTACTTTTTTATTATTATTATGTGATCTCTTACAGTGATATTTAAAGAATGGCATTGAAATATCAGATCTCTGCGACGTGCAGTTAACTGATATGTGCATTAATACATCCAGCTACTGTTCATTCATAGCGTATGTGCAGGTGCTTCCCCACTTGAAAACTTGGATGGATTATTTTATCATTTCATTGCTCTATAAAAATAACAGTGATGATGGTGATCATAATAAATCTCTCAACTTTTAGGGTTTTTTCATGCACAAACAAATTACTATCTAGTAGTTTGTGTGCATGTTGCAAAACGCAAGTGTTTTAAAAAACTTGTAGAGTACTGTTCTTAAAGACTCTTTCGATTTCCAAATGGTCAGTTTGTATTGAAATCCAGGCACATTGTAGCCCATCATCTAACCCATCTTTTCCCCTGAAAACAGCTGCACGCATGTTTTCTTTATCTCATTCCAGATTTTCTGATATGCAGCTCAAAGACATGAGCACAGCCAATGCAAATCAATACAGATTTTTGCCTTCAACCTGTTCTTATTAGCAGCCAAAAAGGAAAACAGAAAAACTATTTCCAGTTTAGAAGCAGAAACTCCTGTACCTGTAATAAGCACAGATAGGTATTTGTGCTGAATTGTACGCTGCATACTGTGCTGCCTTACCTGCAACACCCCCAAGCATCACCAGAGCATGAACATCACTGTCACAGAACCCCTCGGATGTCATTTATTGAGCAGACTTGTTTTCTATGCAGAAATGCATGAGCTTCTCTCCTAAACCACCATGTGGGTATCTCGGCACATGCTTCTCCACTAGGATTAATGTGCCATTATTGAATGTCAAAATAACTAAGCAATTTACAATGCCTTTTATAGCACAGTTATTTTAAATATTACATTAAAATTTTATATTTAGTATTTTTACCTTAACTAAAATATATTTTCAGTGTTTTTAAAAGAAGCTTTTATTTTTTTAATACTGTACCGGGAAAAAAGAAATATTTTAAATCCATAAAAGCTGTTCCCTAGCATGACTTTAGTGCATTTACCTGGATATAACTTGGGGGAAAATATTGGCCCAATGAGTTAGCCCTTACGACAAACCCCTAAATGGACACTATTGCGGTGTGACTGGTGTTGAGGGAAGCAGCTGGCTTTGCTCACTCCGGCCACAGTCCCTCAGGCTCCTCTCTTCACCTCTCTTCTCCCATCTAGCTGGTGAGCCAGCATTGTACCCTCACTCACAGCACGCCTGGCAGAGCAGGTCCTTACCATAATGTGAGCAATAGGATTTTTCCAGCTGTGGCCTGGGAGCCACAGCCGCCTCCCCAGCAGGTCTCCTGGCCCTGACACAGGCTGGCTGCTGTGGCGAGCGTCACCGTTACCTGCCTGTCGCACACCCGCGCTGGCTGGGACACGGCCCGTAGCTGGGACAGCCGGTGGGTCTTACCTGTCTCTTGGGTAAGGCTTTTGTTACTGTTAGACACTTGACTGTGCTGCCTATGGTTAAATTCGGTCTGTTGTAAGCCAGCCAGACTGTAAAAGGCCCGCCCGCAGGCAGGGGCTGCGCAGGGCGATGCTGTGCAGAGCCTGACCCCTGAGCAGCACGCTGCCCGAGGTGTCCCCACACAGCCACACCGCACACCCGGAGCACGGGAGAGCAGCACGCTGCCCGAGGTGTCCCCACACAGCCACACCGCACACCCGGAGCACGGGAGCTGGGGAGGCTCTACCAGCCGGGGGCTGAGGGCCAGGGAGCGGTCATGGCAGCTTAACCCTCTTCTCCTGGCCTTGCCTCGGCCAGATCTGCTCCTGCATCCACGGGAGCTGCAAACTCAGCGCCCCGGTGCCGTCCCAGCCTTGCTCCTCCCTGCTCCATGGACCTGAGCGTGAGGAGGTTTGAACATTCAGAGAAAAGGATGGGCCCGAGTGCAATTTTTGCTAGCCATTTTTAAACACTACAACAAACGGACCCAAAATTCAGGACAATCTCACGACAGCAACAAATAGAAAAGTTTTCTACACAGTTTTTTTTTTAAAACCATTAGAAACATTTTTAAAAACATTTTACCCAGTGCCACAGTACTGCACATGCTTTATCGGGGCGTTCGGCCGGTGTGGCTTTCCAGCAGCTGTCAGGGAGCTCTTCCAGGGCTCTCCAACAAACATCATGAAGTGGAAGTGTAGGGGAGGAGAGGGTATTTTCAAATTAGGCTCAAAACTCTCTGACAGAGATATGCATCTGTTCTGTGTTAGAAGAGCTTGTTGTACTAAGCTTAGCGAAGCGAAGGCTAGAAGAGAATATGGTTGCTGAATGTAGGCTCATTATTAGGGTAGAACAAAAGAGAGAGAACACTTAAAGCCACGGGTTGGTGTTGGCCCAAAAGCTGATGAGAATATGGAAATGACAACTAACTACTAAGCTAAATACTGTAGCAGGATTTCCCAACCTGCAGTAGCAGAAGAGCTCAGAGAGCCACAGAGAAAAGCAGGGACTGGCTTGTGTAGTCAGAGCTTCTGCCACACGGTGCTGGACCTTGTCTAATATAGGATCAGGGGAGAAATGGGGGTATTCAGGAGAACAGCTTGAGAAGGGCTGCATTAACGGTCATCTTCTGGAACAGCCTTCCAGAAGGAATGGCAGGAACAAAAAAGAAATCTAAGTTCTGTCTTGGGGAAAAGATTAATCTAATGGGGTCCTTGTGGTAGCCAGGGCCTAGGTTCAAAGGACCAATGACTTTTCAAATGACTTGCTTCTCAAAATTTCTTTAGGAAGAAATTCCATTTTAGGTGCCATAGGCTTACTCTTACTCCAGTCTTCCCTGCCCAACTGTGGGGCTTCCCTTACCCTGGCAAACTGAGGAAGCCTGTTCTCTGGCAGGGAAAGCACTGGTGCTGCCTAAAATTGTGCCAGTAATGATGCTTGTAATTAGACAGTACAGACAACGGTGGGACTGTGCTCGAGCCCGTGCCTTTGCTCTTTTTATTTTACTGCCATAGCTCTAGTAATTGAGGACCTTCACTCATTACTGCCGTATGTGTAGGATGTAGGAATTCTATATGTGACAAAGAAAGTGTCCTTGACACACGTGTGTGTGGTGAAACTCTTCATACACCCTTTAAATAGGACTTCAGAGTGCAATTCTTCTTAGGAATCCCTATGCCTCTATGTGTTCTATAGGAGCGATTCAACAGCAGCTAAAAACCACTAAAAAACAGAAACTATATTCAAAATAAGTATAGATGTTTAGCTCCTGGAGCACCCACAACTAGAGACTGTGCTCTTCTCAGCAGAGAACAGGCTGTTCTATGCAATGGAAGGAGCAATTGCTATCTCCCACCAGCCTTTTTTTTATTATCCTTCATAATTCTGCGGGAAAAACAGACCCAAAATAGCCAAGGAAAGAAATAACCAAGGCCAGCTAATAAAGTGCTACGTGCTGACCCACAACAATGCCTCTGCAGCGGCCCTTTTCTCCCTTTACTCTGTCTCCACGCTCACCCCAACTCTCCAGTTCTTCTCCTTCAGCTCCCTTTTGGAAACAGGTTTCAGTGATACTCACAGGTGCTATTTCCAACAAGAGTCTTCCAAATTTTCCATAGGTACAGTGTCAGTTCCCCCTGCATCCCTATTGCTCTGTGTTGCTTCTTTTAGTCTGGCAGCCCATAACCAATGATTAAAAAAGAACCTCTTTGTGCACCTCCTTGCTCACCCTTAGTTTTGCATACACCTCTCTTGCCGTCTGTGTGCCGAGTAAAACTCTGGAGACAGGGTTTGTGCATGTTTCTGTGTAGGCTGTGCCCACACTCCAGGTTCCTTTCAGCCTATTAGTCCACATGGTAGATGTTAGAGTACCTTTCTCTGTTGTTTCTGTCCTAAAACACACCAAAAAATGAGGACATAGTGTTTGCAAAGTACTGAAATTTGGTGCTATGTGTACAGAGCCTTTACTTTATGCAGAGCCTTTTAGGTGAAAGGAAGGAGTAAGCGGTAGCCTTTGAGCATCTTCTGCTTGGGGGCCGGTATCCAGCGTCGTAACTCTCACGTGGCTTTTACACGCGATGGTTGTTTTGGTGAATAAGAAGAAAATACTGTGCTGTGCTACTTTTCACATACTCACTATTCACTCACTGTCTTGGGGAAGCATGTTTTATTAGAGATGTAATTGTCTCTGCCGTTAGCTATCAGGCCAACTTTAATATGGAAAACAGAGAGAAAAGGTGCTGATTTGGTCTTTTAGCCAACAAACTTGGAGCACTTATCTGACTCACAACTGAAAACACATCAGTTGTCAAATATCTATATGAATCATAAACCACACAGTTTGGTTTAAAAGGCCACGTAAATTAATTATGTTCAGTATATAAAGTACAGCTGAATAATAAGGAAGTTTATTCCAAGAACTCTGTTTTATAGAACCCCTTTGCCAGTATTTTTCCTTTATGTTAGTTTCAGGAATAGATGGATTTTTATATACAATGTGAATTAGAAGATAGTGGGCTGTTAGAGAGATTTTGTTGTGTTGTGCTTGAAGCTTGAGTTGATCACCCCCTTAGGAACCTAACGTATTTATTGCTACAAAACTGCTTCTTAACATCAGGATCTTTTTTGATGATAACGGGATTTCACTCAATGTGTAAATTACTTTCTTGAGATTAGTGTATTAGAAAAAACATTTTTCCAAACTGCAGTTGTGCAGGAAAACTTAAGAAACAGATTTTTACTTTCACAGAGAATAATATTATATACTGAAATCTTTAGTAACTGACTGCTAATAAGCTATCACTTTTCCTTCCTTTTGGTTACTAAGTATTGGACTATATGGATTACTTTCCATGAAGAAAAAAATCAGAAACAATCTCTAGAAAAGTAAATTAAATTTTATATGTTTAACCTTCTGAGTTTCACTTTCACATGTGCAAGTACAGTTCAGGTGTGCAAAAATACAACTACAATTTCAACAGTCTAACAGGCTGTACAACTCAAATAGGAGTTTTATTTGTGAGCTATTTATTTTATTATGTCTCTTTTTTTTGCTAATTGTAAGATAATGGTTATAATATAATTCTAGTTTCTGGATGAGACTCTGTAACCATCAAATCCCAGTAATTTATGTAAAACAGTAAGAACCTTTATCATCAATTTAAGTTAACTAGGCCATTAAGAAAGATGCGGACATGTGAACTGACAAGGATACTTTTGCCAAGTGTTATTTCTTCTCTTTAGTCTGAAGCTCAGCAAGTGTCACATACTTGCTGCATTGTGCAATATATGCACAATATAAGAACCATGAAAAACACTTAGGAGTAGTGTGCACAGATATGAAAAATGGCTCATTAAGTTCTTGCAGAAACCAGATAAAAATCATTCTTTTAGCTGTAACAGTCATAATTTTGAAACTGATATATTTTTCCATTAAAAAATATTCCTGAAAAAATTACACATATGTTTTTAATACAGACGGTGATAGGCACCCCAGCAGTTCTGAGTCAAATAGGAACTTGTTCCCAACATGGATTCTGCAAGGCCAACAGGAACCACCGGTTCCTTCTGTGTTCAGCGGAAGCTGGAATCAGCCAGCACCTTGCTCTGTGGAGCCTCCTGCTCTCTGGGCAGAAAAGCCCAAGGCCGCTGTGAGTAAAGCTGATGGAAAACTTGCTTTGACTTAAATGAAGTCCTTTGAGAGCTTCTGCAATATCCCGATTTCCAGCCGTCATTGAAAGACTGCGCAGCCCAGCAAAGACAAACCAAAACTCCCCAACCGTAGGGCATTGTTTCCTTCAGATTGAATGTTTTGTCTGTGTTAGAATATACTGCTGGGCTTCATCCAGCCCAGCGCCAGGGAGACTTCTACGTGGCTGGAGAAAGTTAGAAGAGATTCTGCTGTGGGTACTTTGATACTGGGTGATTGTGGTAGAGTTTTTTGTTTCCAAAAAGAAAGGTCAGACAAAAGATATTGTCTTCTTTTTAAAAAAGCAAACAACTGACACTTAGTAAAGATTAAAAAGGAGATTTTAAGGAACTATTGGGAAAATGTCGTTGGGATAAGGAGTGTATTTATAATATGAAAAACGTAAATACAAACAATGTGTATTAAATACGCATTGAAACTGATACTTCCTCACTGACCTCGCAGAGTTGATAGGTTTCTATGGGACAAAAGAATCCAAGTCTGAACTTGTTCTAACTACCATTTTAATGGTCTTTTGCACTAAAGCAACCTGTATGATTTGACTGAAAGGAGGAAAAACAGGTAATGTTTAACTTGTTACTTTGGCAATGGATATGCTGTAAAGCTCTCAAGCTTGCTCTCCATATCTGAGCGAGCTAATCCACACTATTTAGCTGGCTGCACCTTAAACCCGTCTCTGTGCCAGAAAAAAACACCTTTTCTAGTGTTTACATGGACATTTGCTCCCATTGACGTGCTGATGTTAAACCCAGCCAGAGCACTGTGTGATGGAAAATGAATTTTTACAGACTGCCAGCTTCCTTCATGCAATTACCCCTAAAGAGTTTGTAATTAACATTCTACTTTATGCAGCCTTTCCTCTTATTCCACATTTCATACCTGTCTCATGTTATGCAAATGCTTAGCCTTTTTTTAAAAAGAAAAAAGCAGTTCTTGAATGTTAGGATCAGTTTGCAGTAAGCCAGATGAGGGAGGAAAATTGTGAAGTGCTGCAAAGATAGGAAGAATGGGCAGAGATTGGGAGAGTTAAGGACAATTTTGGCAAGTGCATTTGACTAGTGGAAAAGTTACGTACGAGTGTAGGGGGAAGACTTCTTTTTCCACATGCTTTGTTTTCTCCTGTCATTTACTTTCATAAGCCTAAGATGATAACGCAAGACTCTAGCACGGGATGTTAGTTCCAGATACTTATTACGCCAACTCAAGCCGTGAGTTCTAGTGCAGTTTTTCAGCATAGCAACAGCTCTATTTTTTAAATCAGATGGTGCAGAAGCGAGACTTTTTTTCTGTGCAGATATAAACAATCTGGGCGCCCGGGCACTGCCTGTAGTGCGGCTGGGACATGGGGAACGCACAGCTCTGCGGCAGCAGAGTCACCGACAGTGCCCACCAGTGTGCGACGGCGCGCACTGGGAGCTGAGCCCTGCCGCTAATGGAGAGCCCTTCACCAATCCAGCGCGGGGTGGGTTTGAGCACTTGCATTTTGGTAAGATTATCCACATGCAAGTTTTGTTGGAAGAGTCCAGGTGGTTCACCATCTTATGGGAGCAGGTCTTAGAGTCTAGAGTCTGTCTGACACCCCGTGTAAAACTGCAGAACCAGCCTCACGGGAAAAGTGCTTTTTGGTAGGTTGTACAGCAGGAACGGCGCTTTCTGAGCTGCGGCGCCAACCTGAGGCCTACCATTCACTGTTACTATGCCACCTCCAAAAATACCGAATATGAGGCCTGTGTAGCATTTTGGTGTCTCCGGTCCATGTGTGAGGGCAGCTGGGTGAACGCTGGCCCGGAGCGGCTAATTTAATCCTTCCCTTAGGCGTGAGGCAGTGGGCACTGCGCTGTCAGGAGAGTGCAGTGCTTTTTGGTGAGGAACAAGGGCCGGTTCCAACAGAGACAGGGCCTGAAAGAGTCTGGAGGACTCAGCCAGGCACCTTTCACAGGCAGGGTGGTCACTTCTGCTGAAGAGAGAAACAGTTTAAAAGACTTAAGATAGAGGGAATGTAAAGATGACATTTATTTTTCTCATAGAATCTGTGTTATACA
Organism: Xenus cinereus; assembly: GCA_025774025.1. NCBI lineage: Eukaryota > Metazoa > Chordata > Aves > Charadriiformes > Scolopacidae > Xenus > Xenus cinereus. Next base: position 25,085,963 of record JAOXJK010000012.1, on the reverse strand, counting down.
GAAAGGTCTATGATTTTGGCACTGAAACCAAGCCCAGAGGAACCCATTTATTCTTCCCTTTCAGTTTTTAATTTCTTTATAATTTCTTTTCAAGCATTCAGATTAATGTATTTATGGTCCATTTTATTCCAATTCTTTTAAGTGGTCTCTATCTGACATCGAATCTCGTATGGGTTTTATTTTTAATGTAATATTTAGCTGCATTACTTCGAACAGCCTTAAAAGTATAATGTCTTTGAATGCTCTAGTTAAAGAGAAACTATACTCTCAAAATGATGTCTTAGAAGTTGGGAAATGATGTTATAACCCCGAAAGCATCACAGGGTGCTTTCGCCTGATGTCTGTCTCTGTGCGGCAGAGCGTATTTGTGTCCCCTCACTGTCCTGATGCCCCGGGCTCTGCAGAGGGGTGGGCGCTGCATCCCCCCGGCAGCCCTACCACGCCGAGGGGGCCGCCCCACGGAGGCCTCTGCAGAGAGAGGCTTTCCCGTGCCACCGCCCGCAGCGGTGAGGACACGGGGTTAATGCCAGCACCAGGACACCAGCAAACCGGGTCAGTGTTTACTGAAGATGTGGGCGCATTTATCTGTAGGTTATTTGACATTCACCTAAATTATTGCTATTATAAATCAGTATATTATTTCTTATGAAAACACACTAGGCTTGTGAAATGGTAGTTGCCAAAAAACATGTCGAGTCGCTGCTTTATTGTTTGTTTGCATGTAGTATACGTTTGGGTTGTTGAAGTGAAGGTAGTTCCATAGAGAGGCAGAGAGCAAGATCAGTACAAACCAATTACAAATAAGCTTCGTACTGTACCTTGAGTTGTGCAACTAGAGTAGGTGTGTTCAGATGTAGGATTTTTTATGCTTTAGGGTATTTTTATTTGTTTTAATATGTAAAGAAATAAGCAGATTACTTTGAAATGCTATTGTAGAGCTGATTTTACACGTGGCGGGGGAATGTTGTCTGAAGAACTAAGACTAGGACACCTTACCCAGGCTGCCTCCAGCCTCGCTGAGTTTGTAGCCGGCCCAGCAGGTTCCTCTGCGCTTCGCCTTGTGCGGCCTCTTGTGACCGAAGAAGGTTGTTTGCAGTGATAAAGTTACCCGTCCGGGCTCTAACTGAGACTGTTGGCTAAACAGAAGCATAAAGGCAGCAAATTTAGGTATTTTTTTGGTGCATGGACAATTGCACTAAATAGGATCGGGGTTTCAAAGTATTTGAAATCATTCGGCATCATTTACTCCCATTGTAACTCCACTGAGTACAGTTAAATTGAACCAAGGATTTGACCTTGTGAGTCTACAAATTTCAGTGTCGGGCAGCTCAGGTCTATAGATAGTTAAGCTTAGTAAATCAGCAAGAATACTATATAAATGGTAACGTCTGATAAAAATCTTAACTCTAGGAACATTGTTTCTCTCGAAATTTCTATTCATTGCTTTTTTTATACAAAAGTTCAGAAGTGCACTTCTTGGTGGCGTTGGGATAGGTGGGGAAAAGCGGCTGCTGGTGCAGAAAGGTGTCGGGAGCGACTCGGTTCCCGCTGCTCCTGCCGCACGCTCGCACCCACGGAGCCCGGCGGGAGACAGGCCTGGGGGCGAGCTTCTTCCCGCCTCTCGCGGGAAACTGCTTTCAGAGCCTGCACCGTGAGTCACGTTCTCAAAAGGCATTAATTAAAACTTGGGCTTTCAGGTCTGTAGAATACTATGAACAGTGAGGACAGCTTCTGAGACACATCCAGAGTAACTTCATTAATCCATATTACGTCCAACCGATATCCATTAGCAAATCAAAATCTGTCTGGGAATCTGTATTTCTCAGTATGATTTTACAAAAAATAACATGAAAAACATTCAGAAAGCTAAAACAGCCTCTAATGCTGTTTGGCTTTCTTTTGCCCTTTCCCCTCTTTTGCCCCCCTCTTTTGTAACAAAATATCATTTGCTCTGGAGGTGTCTGGGATTCGATAATTCCAGGAAAACGGGCAAAGCAGTTTCAAGTGTATTTTTTTTCATTCACCTTAGGGCATACGCTCAGCTGGTGGCAGTCAGCCTAGTCCTGTCGGCTGCTCCAGCCTCGTGCGGGTGCGTGCCCGCGGCGGGGGTCTGGCACCCCGAGGGGCTGCGGGGTCTGTCCCACCGCCCGGCGCCCCCCCTGCCTGCGCACAGGGCGCCATTCACTGTATCACTTCATACTTGAAATTCACCATGTTCTTCTAATCAGGGTACAAAGATGAAAAGGTGCATGTGTTACTGTTTCTTTTAAAGGTGCGTCGTTTGTTTTTATTCCGTGTGCTTCACAGTTACTGCTCAGTGTTCCTTACCTTCTGTGCCTCAGCATTAACGCCGCCCCTGTGCGAGACGCAGCATCACCTGCAGAGGCACAGGAAAACCTAACAGGGGTTTCTTCGGTTGTTGCTCAAAGATACTGGTTTGCCTTACAGTTGTCAGTGTGACACCAACGTGCCAGCCGTGGCAAGTAAAGGCATGACACCCTGGCTGTTGGCAGCCTCTCTCCTTTCCCGGCCCGGCTGCCGACTGCCACGCACGCCTTGCAAAGAAACCCCTTTCTGCTGTAGAGAACGGAGCGGCTGGGAGATAACGCAGACCCTCTGGGAGCTCCGCAGCCCCCGTGGCGAGCTCCGGGTCCCACCGTCCCCCCACGGGGCTCTGGCTGCCACAGCCCCCGGGACAGGGCACCGAGCCCACCACTCGCCGTGTCACGTACCCGGGGGCTTGTGCAGGTCCGTAAGGGCGGCTGACTGCAAAAATAACCGCGTGCCAATGCAGCCACGTTAAACCCAGGCGCACGGGAGGTTGTCAATAGTGTATTGTATCAGAACTACAGTCCTTCGGAACTGAACGTTTTGCTGCTGGCAGTGCAAGAAAAGCAAAGTTCTGTATTTATTGTTGGGTGCTGAGGGTTCAGTATGAAAATCAATGTAATAAAAATTTTCACGGTGTCAAGTTCTTTTTAATTGTTCCCAAATTATTGGAAAGTAAAAAGGCAAAAAATTAGTTTCGTATTTAAAACTGCTTTCCTGAGGTTTACTTCACCTTTCTAGCTATATTTTTCTTTTATCTAAAAATGTAAAACGAATACAAATGCAGTAAGTATTGTATATTAAATACAGAAAAATAGCAACATTGTTTTCTAGTTTTTATGTTTGCAAGTGTTTTCCTCAACACGCTGGGTATTCCAGAAGATCCCCATAGGGACACACAGCCAGGCACAGGGCCATCAGCACGGGCACACCCTTCCAGGCACCTTACCGCACACCTTCAGTTTCATAAAAATCTAACCTCATTGGTCCTGATTTCTCTTCTCTTCTCTGATCTACTTTATTCCTTACCTAGGATGAATTCCATTTAAAAAAAAAAAAGTGAGTGATCACTTGTCTTTCAAAGGCATGGCGCTGTTGCAATCGCTGTGAGCGCTGTAGGTTCAGCACGAGCCTGTCTTTACTGAAATCTTCCTTGTTTGTGTTTAGGGAAATTGTGCTTTGATTCAACTATAACAGTGTGGTCACGCATGAAATGCAGTGATTTTCCCAAATGTTACTTGATCCCACTGCTGCGCTAACATGCGTGGAATCTGTGTATTCCTAAAGATCCTGCTGCCTTCATCCTCCCTCTGTTAAGGAGCCGAGCACACTTTATCGATTGGCTGGTTTTTCTTCGTTGGCCATAAATCAGTAACATTTCTGGGTATGTATGTAGAAATGGCAAAAGGGCGTGTTTTAAGTCAAACACAAAATGACACAACATCAGGCTCTAAAACCAGATGCTTATTTTCTGTCTTTGCGCCGAACCAAACACAAAATCCTCATCAAAACAACTCAAATAAAGCTTTAGCTTATTGAGAAGATCATGAAGTGCCCTCCAGAGCAGGAGACAAGTAGTTTCTACTCCCGAGGCCTCCAATGAGCCACAGACACAGGGATCTAAAAACCATTAGCTCAAACAGGCTTCAGACAGAAACGCCGGCAGAGCTTAAGCAGAGCCCAAAGCTGGAGGGGATTTCATACTGAGACCCCGCACCTTGTGCTGCCCCCAGGAGCCGCAGGGAACCAGGGAAGCCCTTCACAGAACCCAGCTACATCCACTGCAGGTGTGAGAGCGCTGAACGTGAACCGTGGCCACCGTTACCGGGTGTGACGCTGCAGGTCAGTCTTTAAGCACATCCCAAGATGGGGAGCGCGGTCCGGCCAGGGACAGGCACAACATCCACGGCAGCAAGGCCCGAGGCAGAACGGTCGGCGTCACCGCTCCCCATGTCAGCCACCGCGAACCCATCAGGGGAAAGGGACAGTCATGGGAATATTGAACAGATTAAACACGAGCTGCCGCCCAGATCGGGACACTGTCCCGTGCTGTGTCTGTGCTCAGGACGCGAGGCCACAGAAGAAAACCCAACAGTCTGTAGACAACTATGGAACAAAGTCTTCACATGGGAGTTTCCTTCCCAGCCCTCATGTGTGAGAAGGTGACTCACCCCTTGCATGAAGTTCGTAAAACACAATGATGGAAGAGAAAATTATAGTTAAAAAAAAAGGAAATAAAAATCCGTTAAACAAAATATTAAGGATCTTGCAGAAATAAGCACAAATGTTACTTGCATTAGTCACATAGATGTTCTCATCCTCTTCGCCTCAAAATTATCCAGTGACACTAATGTCACATGCTTATTAGCACCATAGAAACAAATGTTCATTTTAAAAGATTTAAATGCGGTGTCTTTGTCTATCGTTTGCCTGCCATTTGGTGACACACGGCACCCAAGATTCACAGAATCACAGAATGGCAGGGGTTGCAGGGACCTCTGGAGATCATCCAGTCCAACCCCCTGCCAGAGCAGGGTCACCCAGAGCAGGTCCCACAGGAACGTG
>JAOXJK010000012.1:25005128-25072257 GCA_025774025.1 Xenus cinereus | reverse complement strand
CTGGAGATATTCAAGGTGAGGCTCGATGAGGCCCTGGGCAACCTGGTCTAGTTGGGGGTGTCCCTGCTGACTGCGGGAGGTCGGACTAGATGACCTTTGGAGGTCCCTTCCAGCCTGGACAATGCTATGATTCTATGATTATAAATCCAAACAACTTGAACATTAAGGTGTGAACTAATACAGTATTTTGCTTAATATTATCTTCTGTAAAATCAGATGCTTCGTAGCCTTGTTTAGCATTATATGTTAGTATCTGTGGGTTTTGTGAAAACTATATAATGTCAGGTAGAGGACAAGATTTTGAAAAGGGTCTCTTAAGACAAGCTGTTTGGAAATGATGCTCATGTCACAGTTTCTGTTTGGTTGTGTTTTCAGAATTGGAGGAAAGAACTGGAAAAACACAGGGAGAAATTACTGGGTGGAAGCGAGAGTTCCTCCAAAAAGAAGGAGGTAAGATATTTTCAATTTGGTAAAATCTGTGTTAGGAACTGGATTTATCGTCGATGCTGCCAATACAGATGTCATAAATACATTTTAAAAGCCAGTATCTCAAAGTGCATGAAACTAAATGCACAGCAAAAGAACATTATGCCAAGTAACATTTGTTTTTATTCTGTTTTTAAGAAAAAGAAAAAGGAAAAGAAGAAATCTAATAGGGTGAGCAAAATTTTTGGTTTTCTGAGTTTTTTGCTTTGAGGTTGTTCCTATTGGTCATTTAAGCTCTTGGAAAGAGAGAGTATAGCTGTAATTTTGAATTTAGCTGTTAAATTGACTGATTTTTATTTGAGAGAGGTGGCTTAAATTCTATACAAGGAGAATTTTATTTCTGCTTACGGGGGGGAAAAGAGCATGAAATACGTATTATTACATGAAAAATGTTAGAAGTCACTTTTTACAGTTTAATTTAAGAAAACCTTTGTAAGACCAGCTTTTTGGAAGTAAAATTTCATTGATAATACTTTGCAAATGAAGAAATTTTAAAGGAAGTGTTTGGATGGACTTTTGACTATTTGCCAGACAAAATGCTGCATCTCACAAGCTTCACTTTTTGTTGTGTTTGGTCAAGTTGTCTTCATCTTCCTCTTCTTCATCAAGCTCTGATTCTTCCAGCAGTTCATCTGATTCAGAAGATGAGGTAAGAACTAACTTACTATAATCTAATGTGTTTTGTTCATGAGGCTTATTTAACAAATATTTTGGTAATATATTTTAGAATACTGTTTGAGAGCTTGGCTTGCATAAAACTATTTAATTTTCATGCATTTGGAACATACAATAAAGCTGTGAATTTTAGATATCTATCTGTGCAAGAATGTCTTTATGAACACTAAATTTTGAGTGGCTGGCTTGTAAACTGGGTCCAGTTCTGGTTTAACATCGCTTTTTCATTAGAATCCCCCATCTAATCATAAAAATGCAAACATACCATTTTTACTTTATAGCAAAAATCTTTACTACAGATAATCAGATTCTATAGCATATGTCTAAATAATAAACAGAATGTAGAGAACCTGGATTTTTTACCAGTTCACATTTTTTCAATGCAGAAGAGTTATGAAGGCCCTCCACTAAAAGAATCAATTGTAATATCCTTTATTCCTCAAGAGAACATGATCACATGTAGGAATTTGGTGTTTCCTTTCCTTTGCATTTAATGTAAGTCTTTAATTCTAGTGAGAATGAATTCAAAGTTGTGTTTTTCCTTTATCCTACAATATTTGTGGATAGGATAAAAAGCAAGGGAAGAAAAAAAGGAAAAAGAAATATCGCTCCTCACGGAAATCTTCAACAAGCTCCACTTCCGAATCGGAGTCAGACAGCAAGGTAAGTAGGCAAATGTGTTACCCTTTGCAAGTTTTCTTGATCTGTGTTATAAATACACAAACACTTCTGACTTTTGCATATTGGTTTGTTTGGGTTTTTTTTTTTAAATCTTCCAAATCTAAAGCCGTGCATTCTTACTGTAGCTGAGCTGCACTCAGACGCAATCTGGAATCTGCCTTCACTGGCCACAGTGCCTGGTAGAAATAATTTCATCTTTAGAAAATGAACATGCTTTATTCTAGCAATTTTTAGCTATTTATCTGAATTCAGACATATGCCGCTTTTGTGCTGCTCAAATGTTTGGTTTTAATGTTACGTTAACACTTAAAAAAATAAAATGTTCTGTGAAGTTCTTGTAAATATGCTATTAATTGAACACCATCTGTGAAAATACAGATATTGCTGGGTATCAGTTGCCAGAATATTGCCTTTCTAAATACCTGTGGAGTGAGTAGTTTCCCATTGGAGAACTGAGCCTTTCCCAAATGCATATTAAATCAAGGGTGTCCTTTTTTTTTTTTTTCTTCTTCTCTGAAAGCAGAGCAATGTACATACCCAGTCTTACTGAATGAACAAAGAAGTGGAGAGGACACGTGAAGCAGTTTGTCCTGTTGTGTTAGCATTTTTCTGTCCCACAGTAACTGTACCTCTTGCCTAAAAACTAATAATGCAGCGAGTTGGTAAGATTCTGTGTGTAGACTTTATCACAGGCTTTCACCAGAATACCTCATTCAGTGTTGTACAAATCCTGATGGATCACTGTTTGCATACTACACCTATGAATTTGTGATAAGAGGAGTTTGAAGATGTTTGCTACATGAAGAGATTCTCTTACTGCTGAGGCTGGAAGGCAGAAAGCTCCATGGAAATATCCATTTAACCTCTGCCCACTCAGCAGAGATGGGTGTGGGTAGAGAATACGGACTGTTAGATGTACAGTGTACATGGTTCCAGTAGTGGTAGCTGATGTCCTTTCCAAAGGCTCTCTACACCTAACAGCAAATACTCTGTTACTATGACCTTTTCATGGTCCTGGTTCAGGAAATTAGCAGCTGCATCAAAATTACGGGTTTTTCGTATTTTTCCTGTTAACTGCATGGTAGGAAGAACAATGTGTTGAAGAACAACCTTCAATAGACAGAACAAGACAATGGGTCAGACTGCTTTTGGGATATCTACCTTTTCCCTGAAATAATTTTGTCATGGTTTATTTTTTGTCTTCCTATTTAGGACAGCACAAAAAAGAAAAGGTCAAAGGAAGATTATGAAAAAGAGAAGGTATTTTTACTCTTGAAATACTTAAATCAGAACTGCATTTTACATACATATACTTTCACACATTTTCTGAAAGCAAAGGGCATCTGGGAGCTAGGGGTCTATCTGAAAAGCCCCTGTCTCTCAAATGGGCTGCATCATGTGCTTTTCATGAGTACTTTTGAGAAAGGATTGAGGTACCTGTAATAGACTAAATAACACAACTGAGATGTGTGATCCCACCTTGCAAAAAGATGATTAGCAAAAATTTTTTCAGTTTCTGGCCTTAGAAATTGAATGGAAGAAAGTACCCTCAGCCTTAGGAACACCTTATCTGGTCCAGAGCAGGGGCGTGGGGGGAAGCAGCTCATCAGAGCCATCTCATGCAGCATTAAAAACTTAAAAATAAATAATAATTTTTAAAAGGCTGTTCTTTAAATATACTGAGGTTATATATGAAGTGTTGAAGTGCAGCTGGCAGGGACAGCTTGTCCTGGTTGGACACAAATACAGAGGGAGCTTTTTTCTTTTAATTTCATCAACAAAGCAAGACTGAAGCTGCAGTGTTTGTATGTGTATGTTGAGACATCTCCATTTACTCAGTAGTAGTTAAAAATGGTGAAACATTTTATTTTCAAATGCCTACTCCTTCATGCGTTATTCTTTAATATTGTAGTATGACTCCTGTGGCTTTGAGAAGGCTGCTGTGTCTTTGTAACAAGAGAAAGGAATATACAGAAAAAAATTATTTCCACTAACAGCATTTTAACAGTTGGAAGGGTAACTTGTTGATGACAAGTTTAATGTCAACAATATTTTAAAATATTTCACAACTTAAAACTTCTGCTTAGAAATAATATTTCAACCTTAAGTTTTATAAAGTTCGAAAGGCCTGACTTTACACACTAAATATATTATTTTGTGTAGGAAGGCAAAAATCACCACAGGAAGAGGAAGAAAGCCAGTCGTGGCGATGGACCTTTATCATCAGAATCCTTATCGGAATCAGATCAGACAGAGGAGGTCAGTGTGATACCTCAATTTCGGATGTTATAATGCTTTTAGCTTACTGATTTGCAGGACTGAATGAATGAACTAATTTAGATTTAATATACTGTTGAAACCGTTCTGCTCTGTACAGTTGAGTGCAGCACATTCAAACTTGTTTGTATTTTTCTTGTATTTTATTTCTCACATTCTTTATTTTATTTTTTTAATAAACACTTTAAGAGTTGTTCAGTACAGCCCCTGTCACCTACAAGTCATTTTGAATTCATTTTCTTGAAAACTTTCAACTCTTCGTGGATACTTTAGAGCTCAGTGAAATGATACTGACTGATGTGGTGGCCTTCACGAAATTTCTCCCTGATGCTTGTGAACAGATTGGCAGATTTCAAGATGGCTGAAATATTTTTGCTCCCTTTTCCAGCAAATTATAAAATTTTGTATGTAATAATCTTATTCTCATCCTATGTATATCTGCTTTGAGGATTTGTAAATTTTGTAGATTACAAAATTTGGGAATGTTCCAATGTGTTGCAGTTTTTCATTAATAATTTTCACCATATTACTAGCTTAGTAATTTTACCTTTATATCTCTGCTGTTTCTTGTTCTGCTGTGTATTTAAAGTGTGTTACCAAATCAGTTACTCATAAGATAATACTCTATAATATAATACAGATAAACCAGTGTTTCTTCATGGGTTATTGTTCAGTATATTCTACCACTGTTGTGCTGTCATTCGTTTCTCTGCAACAAATGCTCAAACTTTTATATAAAACAGCATTTCCAAAGCTGTTCTCCCATTACATTCAATTTAAATTGCCCTTTTTTTTAGGTGCAAGCAAAAAAGAAGAGAAACAACGAGGAAAAAGAGAAAACAGCAAGTATCCTTCTTTACTCATAGTGTAGTTTTAGGATATAAATGCTCTGTACTTGGTTAATTTCCAATTTCATGTTTTTTAGTAATACAAATGTTTGATAGCAGAAGTCTACCCTCACCTATATCTAAATTAACAATTTCTCTATTTAGCTGCTGAAGTCACTTTTTCAATTGTTGAACTAAAAGAAGAGCTTGTCACTATTTTACCTCTATACATGTGTATGATTTGAGATGATAAAAGTTTGCTGCTGACTGTAGCATGTTTTACTCTGTACCAGAGGGGAACTGATCTAGAATCACTACTAGAACTGCCGAGGCCTGTGTCTCGGGCAGGGCAGCAGTTTGCCACAGGGGCGGGAGTGCTGTTCCTGTGTGAGTGTTCCTTGCTCAGCCTCCCTCTACCAGACCGTGAAAGGGTCCTGAGGGCATAATCACTGCAACATCTAGCCCAATATTATTATTTTTTTTCCCCAACCAAACAAAAAGCTTTCGGCAACCTGATAGTTTTCTCCATTTTGTTGATTTGTTTCTGTTGGCAAAAGTGAGAGGAAGGTTCAGCAGTGATTTATGCAGAACCCAGCTTCATCACGTGTTCCTGGGGCTCCTCAGTTGGGAGTATAGGGATTTTGAGACCCGAAACACTCACTCGAGGTGTCTATGTATCTTTATCTCCCCTGTTAGTGGTAGCATTTCTAATTAAACATCGCCATTGTCTAGAGGAGTTGGGGCGAAGGGAAGGCTTAGATCTGTCACCTAAAAACACAAGCACAGGAGTATCAGTGATACTCCATACATGTTTTCCATGGAACTTGTTTGGTTTTTTCATAATCACATAATCTCTTTGCCATAAAATTTCTAGTCACTGGTTGTGGGTTTTTTCATAGGGGAATTGTGTGTGTAAGTAATATGTGTAAAACAAAGCTTTTATGCCAAGATTGGTTTGTTTAGATGTTGCATCTATTCAGGAACTCCAGTTTAAATTCTGCTTGCATAAAGATAAGATTGTGTATCTCAGCTGCTTTATTGCAGATCAGGATAATTAATACACTAGTGTTAATTGAGTGTGTTTGTATTCACAATTGCGATCCTAATTATTTTATTTTAAACAAGGTACAAGTGCTGGAGATCCTAGCCAAGTGTAGTTGAGCTATTTAATTTTGCACAGTAAATATAAGCTCTGACTTTAAAATCTGTAAACATCCTAGTTATTCCTGTGTATATAAGATGTCACTGCTTGTCAAAGCACTTCCTTATTACTTTCTTAGAAACCTATAAAGTACTGAAAATCATTTAAAAACTTAGAAAATGTAATAGTGACAGTGATGAGAGGTGTGAAATAGCCAGACCATGATGGAAATAAATTGAAGACTGCTCATAATATTGCAAATTATTGGGTAAAATATTTTCTTTTTGTGACTTCTCAATAGGCTTTTATAGAAACCTCTTTTGAAATGCCTTTGTAAAGATATCCTTCCCGTGCTCTCATTTTTGCATTAGCAGAATTTAATAGATGTCAATTTTCTCATACAATAACTTTCATTTAATTTTATTATTTTTTTAGGATAAAGCAAAAAAGAGAAAGAAGCACAAGAAACACGGTAAAAAGAAGAAAAAGAAGATCGCTGGTTCAAATTCAGATTCGGAATAATATTTTTAAAAACAAGACTATCAACAGAAGTGCAATGACTAAAGGAAATTTAAACTGTGAAATGACAGCAAACTTTACCAAACTGCATGAGTTTTCCTGTGTTCTAGAAATATTCCCAATCTTTCAGTAGCCAGCCAGGCGCAGCTGTGCTGGGGAAGACCATTGTTATTGCCTGCTGCTTAATACATGAGGTACAACTTTTATAAAATTCCAGTAAGCCGTGTTAGATGTTTGAAACAATATGAGATGGTAGTCCAGCTGAGGTGTAAAATATTGAAAAATGAGAGTTAAACCTTTCAGACAGTAAAAATAGTCTTTTAAAGCATTAGTAATAGTCTTTATTTGTAAATCAGGACAAATAAAATCCCAAGTTCATCCTGCAGGTTAATATTATACACCAGCTTGTAATAATTTGTCTGCTAATGGCATTTACAGAATGGGAAATTAATGATAACATTTAAAATGCTGCCTTTGTAGAAATGTTTATCATCTGCCCCATTACTGTCTTCATGCTTACGAGAAAGGGAATGCTAGCGTTCTGGCTGAGCGGGGTGCCTTTGCCTTTCAGTCTTGCAAATCTCTGCTGTTTTTAATCCGCGCAGCATCTCTGATCTGGGGAAGCCGGAACCACTGTCAGCAGGCTTTTTCCGAGTAAGCAGTTCTGGGCTTCTGAGCATGTGCTTCTGCATTAAGCGAGAGCAATGACATTTTGCAGTAAAACTGACATTCAAAACCTGAAGATTTTACCTCTGAAATAGCGATAGATCTTTGCTAGTAAATAGGCGTATTTCATTTAATTCATTTTGGTTTAGTTGAACACTTCTTGCAAACACTGGTAGCTTTCTTTGCGTTATCTTTAGAATTGTTTTGCATGATTTGTACTATTTTTAAATTAACGAAATGCAGGTAATCATTTGTTGTAACCAGTTCTATGAATTACGTTCCACATGCAGAGTTTCATGTATGTATTTAGTTATTCTTATAGTTAAGTTCATTGCTGTGTTTAAGTGCACACTTGCTGAAGATATTTAGCATGTAAAAAGCAGGGTTTTGATACCTTAACAGCTTCATATTGAAGCTGATTTTACTCTAAGCAAGTTCAGTGGCAGACCTGTTATGTGATGTGTCTTGTTAGATAAAAAAACTACTGCCAGAATCTCATTAAAGACACTGTTTAAACAATTTGTATTTATATTTTTGTACTTGAGGGCTACAGAATAGTTGACCTAAATCATTAGGCTGTTTTACTTTAAATTAGTTGCTACAGAAATTGAAAAAAGCTTTTATAAATTAAATGTGCACGCAAGAAAACACAAGCAACCATTTGATTTTAGTTTTTACATGAAATTCTCCTTATATCTTCCACTGAAGTACCTGTTGCTGTGAGCCTTCAGCAGCTGCCTGTCCATCCCTGTGGCCGACAGCTGGGGGTGAGCTCAGAGTCCCTCCTTTGCTCCTTCCGTGGGATCGAACCCAGAGCTTACCTCTGTCTACTACAGGTGTTCCAAGTATTGTATTGACAAGAATTTCAAGCCCTTTGAGACCTTGGTTATTAGTCTGCAAACCATAACTAAAAACTAGGGTAGAAAGCTGATGTGTTGCCATTCTACAGAGAAATTGTTTTTCCAAGTCAGGTTCTTGGTAGGGAAAACAACCCCTGAGCTGCAGCAGTGTCCCTCTAAACCATAGTAAGGGTATTTTGATCAACTATTTTATATTGTTGGGCTTGATGTTGCTGATTCTAGACACTGTTTTGTCAGTGAGGTTAAAATAAAGGCAAGATGCAGTGAACAGCAGGGATTTGATTGGGGGTTGGGTTTGGTTCTGTAGGGATTGGGGTTTTTTTTAAGTTGTAGTGATGCAGTTTTGGTAAAAGAACTTGTAATGAACCATAGCATAAATGCCCTGTCCTGTGTGATACCTTATTTGACTTCTACACAACTGCCTGCAACAGAAAGAAATAAAAATGGAAATGAGAGCCCCAGTCTTCCAAATCCATGAGCCGGTATGTCGTTAATTGTTGGAACGTAGCTGTTTGCTTGGGTCCCCACCGCCCTCCTCGGCGGAGCTGTAGTCAGGTCACAGCAAAACTGCTCTTAACCCGGGGTGGGCTCTATCCACGTTCAGGACATTAACAAATACTCTTCGTTAATCCCGCTCCTCTCGCACCCGGCTTTTTCCTGAGGGAAGAGGAAAGGCCGGTCCCAGGCCCTGTTTTTGCCTGCTCGGCGCAGGCCCGGGCCCTGAGGAGGTGGGGGGGCGGTGGGACAGCGCGGGGCAGGAGCGAGGCGGGAGTGGCGGTGCGGTAATGGATGTCTGTCTGCAGACAAGCAAACAGTGTCGTGTGTAGTAGTTCATTTTTAGCTCTTCCTTCCAGAAACATTTTTAGAAGTTTGACATTCAGTTATTTTCTTTCCTCCAACTGCTTTTTTTTCTTTTAGCGTTCGATAGCACTCCCCGTTGTTAGCCTGTGTTTGTCTGCGGCCCAGCGGCAGGGCCGGGCCCGGGGCGCCCCGCCCGCGTTGCCAGGGTAGCGGCGGCCGCCATGAGCCGTCGGAAGCTGCAGCAGCTGGTGGAGTCGCTGGGCCGATCCGCCAAGCACTGTGAGTTTGCCCCGGCCCGGCCTGGGTGCTGCCGGCCGCCCCGGTGGCCCGGGCTGGGCCCGGCCCGTGGCCACGGGCAGCCTCAGCGCCCGGGGGCCCTGACCGGGGCCCCTCAGGAACGGGCCGGGGTGGGAGCATCAGGGGGTTAACGGGCTGGGGGGGAGGTCCGCGCCCTCTCGGTTCCCTGTGCCTGCTCTGTATGCTCGCCAAGTTAAGTTAAAAAGTATGTGTGCTTGTGTTTCGACTGGGCAGTCAATAAAAGCGAGGTGGAATGTCTGATCAAGCTTTTCAACACGCTGGTGAAGAGGCCGGGCCAGTCCAACAGCCGCTTCACCGGGGTGGGCTTCGACCGCAACATGTTCAGGGACACACTGCACAGCGCCTTCGGCATGACGGATGTCATGCTCATGGACAGAGGTGAGACCACGGCGATCAAAAATGCAAGGTTTTAATTATATGTTATTGACCTGAGGCCTGTGCCCAGACAAAGTACCACCATCTCACCCCTGTAAGAAGAGTTATGCTCGGGAGGTGCTGAGTAAAGGATATCTTTGTTTTCTTTATTCGGAGCACTTCTCCCTTAGTTCAGGATAGCTTACGCTGTGGTATCAGGGAGACCAGCCGGAGTGCTGTCCTGTGGCCTTCTGTCCCTGTCGTGTCGCGACAGTAGAGGGCAGTACAGCGTCACGTCTCCCTCTTCTCCGGGGGCTCCCTCTGGGGCTTGGAGGTCCTAGGAGGGCATTCTGATAGAGTGGCTGGCTTCTGCATTAGAGGTGCTGTGAAGAGCACTGAAGGGACTAGGCAGGAGGTGAGAGTAATGAGCCAAATAACCCTTCAAAATACAGCCATTTCACGGGTTCATGACAGGAGGGCCACGTTGGCAGGTGCTGTGGAAAAGGCGTGAATGGTCTCTAACGCAGGGGTGTCCAGAGGAGGGTGTGGGGCAGGCGCGACTCTGCCCTTCTCTGCGGTCTCAGGCTGCCAAGAGCCACGCTGTCATTCAGCTTTCTCCTCTTCTCTGGCAGGAGGGGTATTTAAATGCCATGAAGTAAGAACTTGCCGTTTTATGCACCAAGTCAAGTGTGGCTTGGAAAATACCTTACGTGGACACATAATTATTTTAATGCTTACATACAAGGGGCCTGATTTCAGTTTGCAAAAGCAAGCCTGTTGCTTTCCAGTTCCAGACTGCTTGGCTCTGCATGTAAAGGTGTTCCTGTAGCAAATTTACTAATTAACATTCTAAAATATGAATTATTATAGATGTTTGTTGATGCTTTGAATTACGTCTTGGATTTGAAGTACTGTATTACAGGCTGTATGAATAGTGAAACTGCAAAATCAAAAGCTTCTTCAGGGAAGGGAGAAGAAAAAAAAGATTTTGGTACATAAAAGACAGAAGGTTATTTTTCTTTGTATGTATTATTTCTAGGATTGCTTTCTTCAAGATTTTCTGAGACAAAGGCTAGTATTAAAATCTTCTTTTACATGCAAATATGCCTTAGTGTAAGGGATACTGGTTTATTTGGCTTATGTCTGCATGGAAGCATATTTCCTGTAGTTGTTTAAGTCAGAAGGCAACAAATCATACAAAATGTCTTATTCCAGCAGGATTCTGGAGTAGAAGATCAGTAAACTGAGGGGAAGAATCCCCTTCATTGTTATGGCTTAGAAAGATTCAAGAAGGGTAATCATACCTTGATGAAAGCAGAGAAATATTTTTAGAAAAAAGTATGTGTTTCTACTTCCATTGAACTTAGGAAAATACTATTTTGTTAGTGTTCCCCTAGTATATACATTTTAAATGTATCTAATCCACTTCCCAGTGTTCCGCACTTTTGATAGAGACAACGACAGCTGCATCAGTGTGGTGGAATGGGTGGAAGGCTTGTCAGTGTTTCTGCGGGGGACGCTGGAGGAAAGGATTAAATGTAAGGTTCATCTGTATGATAGTATTTAGTAGTAATCATTGAATTCATGGCTATTAAAGTGCATGTTGCTTTTGATGTAATTTACTAGTTACTCTTATAAAGTATTTGGTAGTTGAAGAGTTTTCTTCTGTATAGTTTAGTGCAACGAAACTGAGTTCTGAAATGGCTTCTCTGAGACAGAGGTTTTTCTGCGTAAACTTCTGTTACCATAGCTGTCAGCTTATTTTGCTGCTGACAAAAACTAGCGTTTGAACTGAAGCTTGTTCTGCAGTATACAGTTTTGACAGAACATATGTTTTTGTATTCAGACACAAAATTAGAAGGAAGCAGATGTAGCTCAAGGGTGCTTTTGGCTGAATAACACAGTCTCAAGCCACCCAGGACCTGTGCCAGCTTTCATTTACTGGCACAATGGGGACCCAGCAGCAGTTGTGTTAATTCAAGCAGTTCTTCAGCCTAGAAGCATAGATGGAAAAACTGAGTTTGTCTTTAAGATGGTCATGAGAACCCCTCCAGTAATGATGGAGAAAGATAGGGGAGAAAAAATAACAAGATGTCTAGAATTTTAAGAAGCAGGAAAAAAAGAAAAAGGGATGTAGGGAAAAATGTACTAGAAAAAGAATGACGGCACGTTGTTTCCATAGTTTGCAGCTTGCAGCATCAGCCATCCTTAATGCGCTATGTCAATTCCTCTGGAAGGTGGCCTGTGATGTCACAGCTCTGGTTGTGTGCCCAGGATGTCATTCAGCTTGTCAGTACAGCTACAAGCAATAAAATGCACAGCCCTGCTGTAAGCCCAAGAGGATACGCTAGTGCATAGTGATGCACAGCGTTGTGTGTCATAACTGTATCCCAGTACAGTTTGCACTGTAGGCTTAGTCTTTGTCAGGAGAAAAAAACCTGTTGTGTTCCAAAACTGAAGAGTTGTGGGTTTTTTTCGTTTGTTTAAATGAGCTTTGTGAAGGATAGTAAAGTTTACGGTTGTCTATCTCTGATTCCAGGGGGGTAGAAGCAAGTAGGAGATAAATCAGGCAGATACTCGGAATAATGTGTTAGAGAGATTTCCTCTTTGCATTAGGGGATACTTCAGTTCTTTTCTCTGTACTAAGACAGTTTATTCTTCTTTTCCCTTTATTTTTCTAACCCGGCTTCTGAAATATCTAGGATGTGGTTTGTAGGTGCAAAGCCCTTCTGATAGAGGCAGCTGGTCCCCACCATGGGAAATTGGGCTTTTAAACCAGAACCTCATTTATATTCTAAATTGACAATTTTAGACAAGTTAAGATCTGTAAATTACTATGCTTTCTGTGAACTGAAGCTAATTTATTTGAGCAGAAGTAGACTTTAACTATGAAGGGTAAATAGCCAATAATTGACTGGTATATATATCAAAATGTGACACGTGTTTTGTGTATAAATATTGTACGTGGTAAATGTAGCTCAATAATTATGCTGTACAACATACAATTCACATTTTCTGTCTATAGGTGACAGCTTTAATAGTGTGTCATCTACTTTGTATGAACTTTAAATTTATTTATCTTTTGAAAAAAGACTGTTTTGAGGTTTACGACCTGAATGGTGATGGATACATTTCAAGAGAGGAAATGTTTCAAATGCTGAAAAACAGCCTTCTCAAACAACCATCAGAAGAAGATCCTGATGAGGGAATTAAGGACTTGGTAGACATAGCACTGAAGAAAATGGCAAGTACTTACTCACTGTGATACTTGAGTGTCTTTCAGATAGTTGTTAACTCAGAATGTTGCTGTGAGGTAATTAAATTCTGTGACTGCTTTACAGCAGGACTCTGAGCCACAGAGTTAGTTACCTGCTTGAGGAGGTCTCCAAAGGAAAGCCAGAAATACAGTCCAGATCTAACGTCCCAGTCCAGTGTCCTCACATGAAACTGTTAATTTATTATGTAAATGCATTATAAACTTTGTCTATAAACTAGTGTGTGTGTGTGTGTGTGCATACACACCTGTGCGTGCCCAGTCAGAGCAAAAGCCCGGTCAAAAGCAGAAAATTCAGAAGTGTAATCTGCACTTATTTCAGCATTAGGCATCTGCAGTAGCTTTATCATTAAGTACACTTGTGTTTTATCAATTGATCATGAAATGTCTTTATCCAATTTAATATTCTGTTAGAATAGTGACCTCAGGGTTATTAATGTAAAACTTGTCTTACCGTGATTAATTTAGGATTTCCAGATCAGGCAGGCGCTATCTTTCAACATTTTCATTGAATCAAGAAGTATAACCTGCCCTCCTGTTGTGGTGGTCAAAAATCTCACTGAAAACCAGGTCTGGAATGCCAAGTCCTTTGATGTAACCCCATGTTTTCTATTTCTCAAACCACACTATGTGGTGTAAAGAAGCACTTATGCTCACTGTAGTGTTTGGTGGTGGTTTAAGCTGCCGTGTCAGTAGAAACAGGTTTTCACATTGCAGAAATACTAAAAACACAGGGATGCTTTTCCCACCCCAGAGGACTGTTCTGCCATGCTGAGACCCTGCGGTGTGAAAGAAGTGGGCTGACACCAGCGCACGCTGCGTGCTTCTGGGTGCTGCCTGTGAAAGAGGCCAGGCAGGAGTATGGCTACTGTAGAAACCACTGGGGAGAGCGTCTCTGGGCTGATGAGTAGGCTGTAGGTACACTCATGATGTAAATACACACACAGAACATAGCCTAACATTAAATGAATTACTTTTAATTTACCTCCGTGCAACTGTGCCTGAGATTCGTCCATGCAATTCTCAGCTCAGCCTCTTCCCATGTTAAAGGTTCGCCTTCTCTGGAATTCTGTTAAGGAAGCCACATGAGACAGTTGAGCTTGCACCACCTTTCCTGCCGTAAGCAGGAGCAAATGATGCAGATCTTGTCCAAGTAGAGACTTTGATGGCCCAAAGAAAATGATTTTTGTATACACTCAAACTAAAAATGTAACATTGTCTTTAAATTGTTGTCTGTTACTAAAAATGTAAATGTGTTGTCTGTTAAACAAAAAGACAGTTGCTACAAGCGATCATCCTTTGCTGAAGAGTTCCCTTCCTTCTGTAGGACTATGACCACGACGGCAAGCTTTCTTTTATGGACTTTGAAAAAGCGGTCAGAGATGAGAATCTTCTCTTAGAAGCCTTTGGACCATGTTTGCCAGACCTAAAGGTACAGCAGCCTTGAGTTTTAAAAAAAACCAAACCAACATGCAAATACTTGCTCTGCTATTGGTGAGGAGATGTACACGTTATGGTGGTGTCTCACCACCACAGCAGCTTTCACTCTTTACATCCTCATCCCAGTCTCTGGCCTTCCTGCTCCCAGCCAGTTTAACTCTTTCCTGCCCTCCAGGGCAGAGCCAGCTTTGGTCACACATTACCGCTGTTCAGCAGTTATAATTTGAATTTCCCCTTCAGTTATAATTTTGAATGTTTCAGCCTTTTATAGATATATAACAAACATTGTACATATATAATGTTATCACCTCTTGGTGATGACATCATTAATGCTATGGAATTTACCTTTTCTAAGTTAAAAAGCAAGAGGAAGCCTAAGTGTAAGGACTGTCTGCTTACACATTTCAGTTTAGCGTCTTTCTGAATTAAATTTAAATCCTTTTGTTTCTTGAAAATGAACTTTTTTTTTTTTCCCCAAAAAAAACAGAGCAGCATGGCCTTTGAAGAGAAAACCTTCCGGGGAAACTCGTAAACTGTAACTCCAAGAGGAATATTGTTGTAAGAGGTTTTTTCTTCACCATTCTTCATAGTATAGTAAAAATAGGAGCAACTTGAAAATATTACTAAGCTTCAGTATTCCTTTACTGTAAAAGCTACTGAATAAATAGAATTTGCTTCTGTCACTCTACCTAAATACAGGTATGTATTATGCATTATGAAATATGTTACATTACACGGTACACAGGAGGGGACTGCTACAATATCATCTTATACTGTTTGTTCATTCCAAGAAACAAATTGATACAATTTTTAACAAGGAATTGCTTGGAAATACAGTATAAAATAGTTTTATTTTTAACATAAAAAAATAAATATTTTAAACTACATCCTTTAAAAAAGGACTGTTGGAAGATACTGCCAGCAGTATCTATATTCTTCTTCTCTGCTTTACAATTGGTTTGGCTGCGCTACTCTCTGGCTTTTCCACAGATGTTCTTGAAACAGAATCTGCTACCTAAAGTGGGGAAAAAAAGAAAAAAAAAATCTTAGTAAACTGTAGCCACTTCTTTTTTATACTAGTTTTAGAGTAAGGCCATATCTCCAACATTTGAGTATTAGGAGGGGTGTATTACTATAATCACACTTGAATTAAATTTTCCTGCAGAGAAAGGGAAAAAAATAACACAAAGGCAGCACTAAACACAGGAGCTGAAACTTAAAAAAGAGAAGTGTTAGCAGTCCCATTTGTGTTTTAACCGCACAAACTGATTTCAGATACTCAGCGATAGCATTACATATCTTATCACCGCTCTCCCTACCAGAGGTGTTTTCAAAGTTTAGCGTGCTTTTTAGACTCAGGTATTCCAAGAAGAAAATGGACGGGAAAGGCAAAACATGTGCTTTGACAAATAAGTTAGAAATGTATTTAATGTAAGGTGTGCCTATTTATCAATTTGACTGGAGATAAGCTCTTTCCGATAGGTCTAGTTAGTCAAGGGAGCTTTTCATACCTTAATTTAAATGGAAAGTTATATCAGGAGTGAACTGATGAATATCCTCCAGAAAAGGGTATATAGCTTAAAACATGCTTCTTGGCATAGAACGTGTGGTTCTGTACATCTTTTAATGCCATAAGTGTTGGAGCAAGACTACATTCAACTCCGACTTTATTACTTTTCACTTCCCCAATCAGAAAGCAGGTGCACGCACCGCATTGGAGTCAGCAGGACTAACTCCTAAGTTATGGCTCTCCCACGTGGAAAAAAGCATAGTTTACTAAAAATCATTTTCTGACCATGCACTGCCATTTATACTTTCTGAAGTGTAGCGTAAGATGTATGGAGAATGACCTGCAATATTCTGCATTGTGAAAGAGTTAAGCAGAAGAATGGTAGCTTAAAGTGGCAAATAAACTGGTAATACTGAAAAAACGTTGAATTAAGTTACCTTAGGGTCTTACCTATTTTTATGGATAAGAAACATATAATATACGTGTTCGAAAAGGAAAATATCACAGCTTCCAGAATCCATACCTCTTTCAGTTTATTTCGAATTAATGTAGCTGAAGTATTCAAAGAATCATCATCCATATCCACTTTAGGTATTTCTGGTAGCTGGGGACCAATAATAACTTCAGTTTTGTCCCCACTTGTTCCAATGAGGGAAAACTTGTTACCTTCTTCTCTCTTCCTCTTACGTTCTTGCAGGTGAGTTGTACGAGGCATAAACCTCTCAAGCCCGTTATCAATTGGAGCAGTTCTTTGCTGCGCTGAAGGAGCTGGAGGGGTACCTCCTCCCAGCTGGACACTTGGAGTTGGGGATGTGCTTTGACCAAAGTACCCAGAAGTTTCAGCGTAATTGTTATCACGGGGATATATCAGCGGGCTCTGATGATGGTTCCCAGATGGATGCCCTATGTTACAGGATACCCCCTGAGAACCTGTAAAGCAGGATGCGTCCCAGTTACTGGCTGCACGTTGTCCTGATGTATTCCATGGACAATCACATCCAGAGATGTTGGAGATGGCCTTCTTAGGGCCCTCTTTCTTTAACACAAAGCAATCTGTAAAAGAACGAAAAGCAGCTTCACCATTTTACGTCATTATTCTAACACACAAAAAACCCCGCCATTTAATACAATTACAGAAGCAATACCAGTGATACTTCCTTCTCGGCCACCTTCCTGGGATTCTTTTTTCCTAAGTGGCAAACTGGTTTTCCAGCCTGCTCCCTCTGCTGGTTTGTGAGCAACGGCTGAGCAGAAGCATTTCAGCAGTTTTGAGAACATGAGGAAAACACGTTGCAAACGAATGATTCTTTCTTCCAGTTATGATTTCAAGGATAGGCTGTCTTGCAGCATTGAAAAAACAGGTATTTTGATGTTAAAAATCAGCAGTTTTACTCCCTTTAAATAGCCTCATGCAATGAGTAACGATATCAAAGTAGATAAGCACAAGAAGGAAGTCTGCGCTGGACCATTTGCTTGTTTCTCTGCTTGCCCAGCCTTCAGTGCTGCCTGGGAAGTCGGCAGCCCAGCAGCCTTTGTTAAACCAGCCTGTTCTAGCATTCCTCCAGCACTGCAGAAATACTGTGTTGGAGGTTCTGGTATAGTCACCTTCCTTACAAAACTGTCCCTTTGGGCACGCCTGAGTAAGTTGGGACAGGGTGAAAAGATCATCCCAAACTTCCTTCCAGTGCCTGAAAATTCTGGTAACGTTTTGAAAAGAATACAAAAAAAAAAAAAAGGAAATACTTCATTATTAAAGCTTAAACATTTATTTTAGTCTTATGCAAAAGTGAAAACTTGCTTTGAAAAAGATGCAGCCCTATAAATACTGAAAGACATCTCCATTCTGCTGCAAACATACTTAAAATGCATCTTTAAAACAGCGACATACCAGGCATTTTCTTTAACCAAAACCCCACCGACCACTGTAGCGAGATGTCAAGATTCTATAGGAAATTTCATGACAAACCTCTTTGATTTGTTGCTTTTGCTATATACTTCCTCCTGTCCTGCAGCTTCTCCCTGGTTTCTTGGATGGTTTCAAATTCCGGAGCATAGCACACGTGCAGCAAACTGCCAAAGAAACTCCGCTCATCCATTTTCTTCTTGGCCACCCTGACGGGAAATAAATTCTATTGGCAAAACTGAGGACTTTACTTCAGCTCTTTAGAATCTTAACAGATTGTAAATAAAGAAGGTGTGAAAGATTAACACAGGAAGAGGTAGGTACTGCCCTGTACAATACCTTGCACATTGCAGGTTTTGGAATTTTATAAGATAAACTTCAGTAAATTGCTCTGCTGGATATTCATCTAGAGCATGATACTCCTCAATGGCACCATATAATGCAAATTGTTCAACTAATTCCTTCATAACACCTAATGCAGGAACTCCTTGTATTAGTAAATAACGAGATTCCAAGTTGACAGTATAAACCTGGAAAAAAAAAAGTATATTAAAACACTCACATTCTTGCTTTACTGCAAAAGCAAGGAATTTTCTGTGTTTTCTGGTGTTCCTCAAGCCCTCTCAGGATGCTGAAAATCCCTCTCAGCTCTGTTTTGACTTTGGACTCTCGCAGGAGCTGTAAGCGCGCAGTTACCCCAGACCTGCTCATCACCAAGCAGGAGCCAAACGCCAGCACCTTGCTCAAAGTAGGACACCAATTAGAGTCGCCTCTTCTCCACCGGGTCAGAGTTCTCTGCCCTTTGCTGAGAAAACCTGCGCGTCTCTGGCCAGTTTCCTCACCGGACAGACTAACGCCCAGCTAGCATGAGACACTGCCAGAATAAAGAAAAACCAGCATAAAACCCGTGTGTTCTCCGGTAGAGGGTCCTCACAGAGAAACACGGGGGCAAAAAAAAAATTGTAAATGTGCCACGACGCCTTGGGGCAGATCCTGTGTGTGCAAAGCTCTGTCCCTGCTGCGGTGACCAAACAGCTTGTGTTTTTCAGACGGACAAACAGACCGACAGATACAAGTGAGATGCGGAGAGAAGCAGGGGCTTCGCCCAGCAGGTAAAAAACCCCAGGGTGCTCTCTTCTGCTTCGTGTAACGAGTGAGGGGCGACAGGGACTGCAGAGGAAGCTCTGACAGCTCACAACATACAACAGGAGCGACCCCGTAACATTCCGATTCTGTGAACAACAGCAACAAATCCAGGCAACCCGCCCTCAGCCTGACTTCTGTCACAGAGACAGGCGGATGTGACCGTTCCGCACAGCGAGCGCGCTCGGCTCGCCGGAGCCCGCGCCCCGCAGCAAGGACAAGCGCTGATCACGGGACGCGGCTGGAGGAGCGCGGGGAGGCCGAGAAGCCGCCGCCGCCGACCCCGCCCGCCCCGCTCGGGGGCCGCTTCACCGGCGACAGAGCCGCGGCCCCGCACGCGGCCACCGGAACCCGGCCCCACCTTGACAGCGCGTGGCCTCCGCCCCTCCCGGTACTTGGCGCGCGACTCGCAGACGCCCAGCTGCGCGTGATGCCTGCAGGCATCGCCCGGCCCGCCGGGACCGCTGTTGCCGCCGGCCGCCATCTTCCCATTAGCCACCGCGCCCCGCACAGGCAGCTCTAGCTGCTCGCCGAGAGAACAGCCAATCAGGCAAGGGGCAGAGCGCTCATTGGCTCCCACCGAGGCGGAAATGGACGGCGTCACTAAGCCAGGCAGAAAGAGCTGAACCCCTCGATAGAGAAACCAATCAAAGGCGGGAAACGAGTATAGGCCGCGCCCGCATTGGCCGGCACCGTTGTCTGGGGGTCGGGGGGGAGTTCCGGCGAGGCCCGCCCCGCCCGCAGTGGCAGCCGCTGTGAGGGCGGAGCGGGCGGCGGGGCCCGGCCCGTCCGGCGGCATGTGGGGCAGCGGCAACCCCGGCGGAGGGGCAGCCGGAGCCGCCGCGGTGACGGTCGTGCTGAGCGGGACCCGGGACTGCTTCCTGCGCTTGCCCGCCGTGCTGGCCTCTCACCTCCGCCTGCAGCAGGTACCGGGCGGGGCCTCGGGCAGGGGAGAGTGCAGCGTCTCCCCCGCACCCCGTTGCTATGGCGACACGAATATCCCCCTCACACGCAGCAACCCGGCGGCGCTAAGCGGACGGTGTGTCCGTCGGCCCGTGGGGCAGGAGGTGGGGCGGTGTCCCCCGGCAGAACCGTCCCTCTCGGTGCACGTAAAGCTTTCGCCGTATCTTCCTGCACGGGAGGGGACCCCTGTCCCGTACAGCCCTGCTGAGCCCGTGGGCCGGTTGCGGGAAGCGCACCTCGGGTTTTAAATAACATTTCACCCAGGAAAAGCAGAGCAGAGGCCGTGTGTGCCCTTGTGCGGGCAGCAGGAGAGCCGGGGGGCTGCCGAGGGGACAGCCGGGGCGGGCGGTGGCCGCAACGAGGGGTGAGGGGGCGGCGGGGCGAGGCCCGGGGCGGAGGAGGAGGCCGCAGCCCCGGCAGAGCCCCTCTGGGCCCGGCTGCCTCACCCGGCCTGGGGAA
This sequence comes from Xenus cinereus, assembly GCA_025774025.1. Lineage (NCBI taxonomy): Eukaryota > Metazoa > Chordata > Aves > Charadriiformes > Scolopacidae > Xenus > Xenus cinereus. Next base: position 25,051,960 of record JAOXJK010000012.1, on the reverse strand, counting down.
CCCACAGCTCCCCGCCGACAAAACGCACATTTCACAAAATCAAAGTCTTGCAGCCTTGTAAAAACCTGCTCTTTTTCCTTTGGGGTAGTAGAAGGAGGCTGGCGGGATTGCAGGAAATCCAGTACGGCTGGATAGGGGAGCGGGCCGGGGAGGTGTCCCCGCTCCGGCCTGGAGCGAGATGGGCTTTAAGGTCCCTTCCAACCCCAACCGTTCCATGATAAACGTTTGCTTCGTTTCTGCTGCAGTTACTGGATGTCTCACAAATTTACTGGCAAGAAAGAGGAAAAAGGAGTGTAATTGCATTGGGGTCTTGCGGGGTTGCTCTGCACAGGGTTGGTTATGGTGGGCTCCTGCTTTTACTGAGCATCATCTGGAAAGTGAAAATATATCATCTCCAAAATCTTGTCAGCAATAACATATTAGATGCAAAATCTCTAATAAAAATGTTAAAAAGGGGATAATTATGTTAACAGATTACACTGAGTAGATAATATAAAAACTTAAATGGAATCAGAAGCTAAATCTAATTGCTGAAGATATTAGGTAAGTGGCTGATAAAATAGTCTGTGAAACTCAGCGCCGTGTGAAGATTAAGATACGTGCTGCAAATTATTGTTAGGGAATATTAATTATAATAGGGAATAGAAAATCCAGAAAATATTTTTAATTCCTTTGATCTCTCTAATCAAATCCAGTTTAGGTTGACTAATAGTCATCTAATTTAGCTTGTTTGATGTTAATTCGTTTCTTTGAAACTCATAGGGCCAAGCTGTGAAAGTATCCTGCGGTCATCAGCCTGTATTTTTAAGCTGGATGGAAATCAGGCATCGAGGTCACCAGGGTGAAAATATTGCAGAGATTAACAGACAGTTGGCAGAGAAACTTGGCATTACAGACGGACAACAGGTTTGCAATGCAATCGTTTTTTCTTATTTAAATAAAGAGTATATTGCAAGATACCTGAAAGGATAAAAATGTACAAGTTAGCTATGACCTTCTTATTTCATATATTTAGACAGTTACTTCATTTATATCTGCTCATAAGAAAAGTTAACCGTCGTGAAATATCTCAAACATGAAAATATTTGCGTATTAAATCATTAACAATTGCCTAAATAATATTAGGATAGGCCTGTGGGTAGGTCTCCACAGGGTTGGAGTCACGACCTGCAGTGCCATTAATGTTAGGAAAATACACTTTTAAGCAATTAAACAATTTGGGAATTATCTCATGAGAATATTTTGCCTGGAGTTCCTGTTATTTTAAAGTAATTATTGACTTACTTCTTATTTGTTCTTGTTTGACTTATTTGGGGCTTAAATTTTCATCCCTCCCCCCCTTTCCCCACATGTCCCCATGTGTCCTCTCTCTTTGAATGTGTATTTAAATTGGCCTCTTATTCTTGGACACTCTGCTAAACTTCTTGTAAACGATTCTTTCATCGGACACAAGTTGAAGAGGTGCCCAAGAGGCAGCCGGAGCTTTCTGATATGGGACTGTTAAAATCTCAACATGCAGGGGATTTGTCACGTTAATAGGTAGAGATTTAAATGAACCTAAAGAATAGAAAAATATTGCTCTACTCACAGTTATTGTGTAGTATACTCCCGTGTGCCTGTTCTCTCCTGGAAAATCTCATTCAGCATAATAGAAGACATCAAAGGATGTGGCTCAAAGCAGTGTATTATCTTACCTTGTTTACTCTTTTAGCCTTAGTTCAGGGGCAAGGTGACTACTAGTTTTGTTCTAGCAATTACTAGCCTTTCAGAGAAAAACAATTGACAAAGGAAACCTAAGAAAACCTCATCCAACTGCTGCCTGGAAATAGTAATCTGTACAACTTAAGGAATAATTAGGTAGTTATGCCATTGTTTTCAATTCAGGAATTGCAAGTTTGCTGTGTGTCATAATAACATGCTCTTCTATTTACTGTGTTGGGGAAAAGTTACTCCTCTCAACTCTTGCTTGAGACTGAGGACCTAGATGAATTTAAAATCAATTGTTACTTTTATAAAAGCTGACTTGCAATAAATCTCTCTCAGAGGACAGGTAACTAGTTTTATATCAAGAAAAACTGAATGAACTTTATTTTAAAATGTGTGACATGATGGTGTTTGAAAATTGTTACTTTCTGCCAAGTGGAACCTTTGGTAAAAACTTCTGAATTATATGTTTAATGCTTTCTGAAAAGCTTTTACCATTCCTCCTGATACACAGGACCTTAAAGCTGTTCTGTGGAAGTGGGGCTGTTTCCTGTGACATCATTCATAAAGGAGCTGGGTTTCCTTTTGTATTGTACTTTTGCCTCGTTTCTTCAGGCATTTCTGCCTTATATAAAGTTGTGCATAACTCAGCCAATTTTTCAGCATTCTAAAGTCCAGGACATTTAAAAATAAAATGCATAAAATGCAAAGATGATTATGTGATCAATACGTATTAAGGATTTTTAGCTGCTGAAGCTCTTGGTGCTTTCCACGCTCCCTTCCGTTGGCAGTGTGTTGCAGTCCCCAGGCGTGCCCCAAGCAAACCATTTCTAACGCACTGAACATCTGTCTTCTGCTTGTGAATTACCTCGTGTCAGTGAGAAGATGTACGTTCAAAGTAGTGAAAGTGTGTAATGAAGGAGATGCCAGTTTTCTAGTTGAATTAAAGATGGGGCTGTTCTGTGTTTGAAAATAAGAAGTTTAATACTTTGAAATGGTGTTACTTTTGCCAGGTATTTCTTGAACCCTGTTCCCACGTCTCCTCCTGTCGGCAAGTAGAAGTGGAACCACTCTCGACAGATGATTGGGAAATTCTGGTAATAAAACCTTTTCCCCTGTTCCCATCCTTTTCTTAGAGATGACAGAGCTTTTGACACAAGTTGGTTTTTACCCAATGCCCCATTATTTTCAGCCCCTAAGGGAATACTAAATGTGGTGGGGTTTAATTGTATTTTCTATGTCAAACGGTGTCTTAGAGATGTACAGTTTCTATCTTCAAACAAGTGTTGAAAACGTGTGCGATATTTAATTTATGATGATATTATGTTTTCCCAGGAACTGCACGCTTCCTCTCTTGAAAAACATCTTCTTGACCAGATTCGAATAGTATTTCCAAAAGCCATCTTTCCTGTCTGGGTTGAACAGCACACACACGTTTACATCAAAATCGGTAAGCAGCAGGGCAGGTTCTTGTGGCAGCTTGAGAAAGCTGTGCAGCCAGGGTGGAAGCGCTTATTGACCTGCTTTGTTCATACTCAGGTACACTTATGCCAGCAGCACCCTATGGGAGATTAGAACCCTGCACGGAGCTTCTGATATGTCCCAAAACACGTGAACCTGAGGGAAACGTCACCAGCACCCCTTCCACAGATAATGACATCTTGCTCAAAAGTTTTGTGAAAAATAACATGGAGCAAGAAGAAACAGTAAAAGATCCTTTTGCCAAAGAAGCTTACTTAAAGCCAGGAGTACTTGAACCGAGTAAGGCTGATGCAAGCATGACGTTTGGCTCCAATGTTCTCCCAAATATATGGAATTTCATAGGGAGCATTTTCTCTCATACATCTGAGCAGAAACAGAAGACTTTGTGTGATAAAGATGAAATGAGCACCTTCAAAGACAAGCTGCTGAACTTAATTCATATGGATTCCATTTTTAGAGTGTGTCAGTCCCAGCCTCCCAGCGTACAGAATGCATCCGCCGCTCATGCGTTTCTGAAATGCAATGCTATTCATGTTTTCCCGTGGAATTTAGAATTTATTGATTTGGATCCAAACCCCATAGTATCTTATGGGACGATTAATCAGCTGCTTTCCCCAAGACAGCGTCATCAAGAAGCAAAGCAAAATCTGCCATTGGAAAAGCAAAAGCATTTGACTAGTACGCAAGACAAAAATCATTCTGATGCTAATAGCAGTCAAGAATCCGGTGAGGGATCTGTTGTTCAAATCGTGTGGAATGGATTTGAAGACCTAAAGAGTGTCATAGAGTATGGCCACAGTGGGGAAGCCCTACATGTTGGAAGAGTTTGGGTCAGTTGGAGCACACTATCTTTTAGGCTTTTTAGTGGATAATATTTTCTATTGGATAATTGTGGAACTGGCTAATTTGTATGCAGTTTGGGGTTATAGACTGTGTGTTATGCTCTCAAGTAGAGTATTCTGGAATCAAATAGTATTTTCTGGAGCTGTGCTTTGCTAAGCTGTCTCGTTCTGGACTATGTTACTTACCATCATCCTCCAAGACGTATGGTGTACTCTGGGTTTCTGCACCCTTAGCATTTTTGCACCAAATTGTGAAAATTCTTCAGTGTTTCTGGAGGGAATGCATGCTTTCTTCAAAATCTCTTGGTATCCACTGTATTCATGAGAGCGTGAATGTATCTACTTACATTCAGTACTGCGTACTGAGATTCTTTTAATCAGTTATCACTTTAAAATGTGCTTTGGACTCTAGGTGTCATCAAACTGGAAAGGGATGGGATCGCATATCCTAATGCTACATGATATTTGCAAGTGCTTTTATGTACTTTTTAAAACACATCTTAAAAAAATTATATCAAATAACTGGCTTTTATGCAATTAAAACTATTTTGGTTTTTATGTACTATTTTGAAGGTACCACGAGTCCTGGCCTGCAGGCACAGGCATTTCAGCTTGTTCTGACGGAACCCACAGCCTGCCTATGTTCTTTCTTTCTTGGAAGTACATTTGAGATCAACAAAAATAGATAAAATGCACTCCAAGTCACCAGCTGACTATTTTGACATAATGTACTTCTCACCATTTGCTTATTTTTTTTTATTGAGGATGAGAGCAGGAGCCCACAGTGGTCTTTACCACTAAATCTTTTGAGAGACCTAACATTTTCCAAATGCCAGCAACCCTAAATTCCTTCAGACTTAATAAACATTTATGAGATGTTTTCAATTTGGATAAATAAAGTAGTTTCCTTTTTAAAAGGACAAACTGACTGGTACAATTTAAGGGGAGAGGGTTTTCTGTCTCTGTGCTGCAGATGTGCTTAGTTCTGGCCTGTGGAATGGCCTGTCTGGATTAACCTGCCCGTGTAAAATGCCTTTTAATCAGCAAATGAAAGTAGACTTGGTGTTTTTCTATTATACTAGAAGCATTCGTACAACATTTTAAGAATTCCTCCTAATTTTTCTTTTCAACCTTCTGGTTTTTAGTTACAGGAGCTAGTAGCTGTGCAGCTATAGTGGGCATTTTCATACATAGGGTAAGAGGCAATTAGACGTGAGCGAGAGAGAACAAGATTTGGATACCACTGTCGATTTTATGGTTTACTTAATTCTCCTGCATATTGCAACCAATGAACAGAACAACGATCAAATGTAGAGATTCTATTAGTGATGAAGAACCTGATGTAGTATTATATATGCAATGTTATACCTGTTTTATTTTCTAATATTTCCTTTTCTTTTGCTTTTATTTTAAATATTCCAGATTCCAGATGGTCTGAGAAAAAAACTGCATATTGAAATACATTCAACAGTCCGAATTAAGTCAGTCGACTCTCTTCCTAAAATTCCCTTGTCTCTCACACTGCAACCCAAACAGAACTTAGTGAGTTCATATTTTTGGTCACATACTTGTTTGTGTGTTGGAAAACTGATCGTTCTGGTCAAGTTGGTGAGGTTTCGTGTTTATTTCTTTTCATATGTTACATGATAGTTTGGAAGTTGTCTATTATGTATGACATAATTCCAAAGGGATTTCTTTTTTGAATAATTCCTCACTTTTTCTTTTTACTGTGTAAGATTAAATTAAGAAGATGCTATGTTCTACTTAAACAAGGCTTGTCTAGTAATACCGGTTTGTATTTTGATCAATGATACTGTAAGCATCAAGCCATTAAAATTCATTTTGTACTAGGTAAATATTTGCACTTGGTAAATATAAATGCACTTGGTAAATAAAGAAGAACCATAAAGTTAAAGAGGAAATACTCATTTTAAGACTTGTGTGAGAAGACATGCTTACACTCCTCAAACACTGCAGCGCCCAGTGGATTTCCCAAGACAATTGCAGTAAAATTGTAGATTTTTTGTGCTGTTTAGTTTTTTTACTTCCTTTTAATGTTTTGGCTTTTGTTATTGTTGTGTTGGTTTTTTTTCCCCCACATGCTAAAGATTTAATTTTTTATGTCATTGAATCCCTGTGTTTTCCTGTCAGTGAGACATAGCCAGACTTAGGGGTGAGCTGTGACGGTGAGAGTATACTCGGTGCCGGTTCTCACGCTCTGTCACATGGAGCTCTGGAATGAAGTTTTTCTTCATAACGTACTGCGTGCAGGTTTCCGTGTGACACTGGCCTGAGTATTTCCCACGTTAGCTGTCCCTCAAAACTTTAACATGCAGCGCTTCCTCTCATAGCAGGGCTTATGCAGGTTTGTTCTTTATGCCCCATATTCCTATTTGGTTTCTCACCCACGGAGGAATGGTTGAACCGTGTGATTTTTTTTATGTTGGAGTTAAAAGAAGTATTCTGCAGTAACCTGCTAAAATCAGAAAAAGCAGCTTTTTTTGTTTTAAATACAGATGTCTCCTTTTCTTTCCTTTCTAATTCATTTGAAGTTTTTTTTAGTTCTTGGATGAAAATGAGACAAATGCAGAAATATGAGAGTAGCTTTCATTTTCCTTTCTGAACACTGCTTCTGTGATCCTGGTTGATTCCCCCTTTTTTAGACAGGAATTACGCTTCTCTGATTAGGAACTCTGCCAGGAGAGATCTGATCTAGGCTCAGTTCCTTTTCCTGTACCGTTTATCCGGGTGCTCTGGGGTCAGTCGCTGGGGCCCTTTGCCTGCCGTTGGGGTTTGTTGGTGATGCCCCTGACCCTGCTGAGCCCAGGGTTTGATGTGTAGGAGGCAGCGTACGCAGGGAAGAGAGGCCTGTAGCGAGCACTCAAATAAGGGGAAGGCGCATACCTTGGGTGCTCTTCCAAAGCCAGGAGCTGAGCAGTGCTCTTGGATCTGGCAATACAGATAAGTAAAACGTAAATAAAAGCTTTTCCTTGCCCTCACATTGGTGTTCCAGAGAGAAAACCTTTAGAGGTGGTGGAAGATTCACCTGTTGCTGTAGCAAGGGCTAAACAGGTCCTTTCTATAGAGCAGTTGATAGAAATGGTGTTTGGTGGCAAAATGTAATTTTCTAAATAAATAAAACTCTTACATCTTCCTCCATCTCTCTGCTACCATAAGAGAAACAAATGTCTCATGCATAGGAAACAGTTTTACTTATTAACACCTTGGTTTGTTTTACTTCCCTGTTTCCCTATTTAGAACAAAGATATACATGAAGATGAGGTTAAATCTGCTTTCAGTTCTTGGCTGCAGGATTCCACTACTGATGATCACCCATGGATGATGAGAGGCACAGACTGTATACATCTCTCTGTTAGAGAAGGTAAGGATAAACTGTCCTGTGCTGTAGCTGTCTTAACCGTTTGTTATGGAATTTGCTTAGGCAATAATCTCTATATGCACCATTTAACAGATCTCTCTGCACTGAAACTGTAAGCATCAGTTATGCTTTAATAATGATTAACTTTTTTTATTCTTTCATTTTGGATTATGTCATAGTAATTCAAAATATACTAATCTGTTTCATTTTATGAGGAATAAAAAGTGCATTTATTTCAAATTTTAATAGTTGTTCTTGGTTTTTTATAGGAATGGAGGAGTTTGTCGTTACTGTGGTGCATCCTGCGCGCATTGAAGAAAATAAGTCTGAGAATATTTTTATACTGAGTCCCAGTTTGCTGCAAAAGACTAATATACAAGTAAATATCACATAGTATCAGGTATCAAGTAATTTAAATTGTTCTATTTGGTTAAAAATATATTACATTCTCTATATAATGTGTTTTGGTTTCCCTTCTGACATAAGTAATGTCAGTCTGTTCATTAAATTATATCTTCATTCTTTATATGTTATTTTATAGCCTCAGCATTGGTGAGGTTCCAGGCACAGCACACTGGTTACTGAATTTCATAGCCTATATTAACCTCTCAGAAAAATAAGTTAGAGCAGACAGAGCAGAGGAAAGCCAGTACTGTCCAAGTCTGAACATACTATCCTTACGCTTAATTGTTCTTTCCTGCAATACCTGACCCACGTGAGATCCCTTCACAGCTCACCTGGCAGGAGCAGTAGCTTGTTCTGACAATTTTTAAATTGATAGAGTTAAATTTTAGCAGAGAATTAGCGTGTCCTGCTTTGGCTGTTTAGAACTGAGTTTTTCTGCAAAATCTGGGATTCCTGTTACTAATGCGTCTTTCTTTCAAGCTCAATAAGCTTCAGCAAAGCATACACGCAACATTTTCTGTACACAGTTCCAAAAAGGCTCGTTACTTCTATACCCTTTGTCTGCAGGTATATTTAATGTAAAGTAGTAACTCTTTCCTTTGTTGCAGGTTCTTTTGCATCCTCTAAGTAGAAAAGCTGATGGTGAGAGCCAGCCACCTATGTGTGATACAGACAGGAACCTTCCTTACCACAAACTAAGTGATTTAGGGTGAGACATTTTTCATAGTAGAAAACATGGGAAGGAATGGAAATTAAAGGAAAAAGAATATTGGTGGGAATACAGATTTTTTGAAAACTAAGTCAGATCTAAAAAACCCTCGTGTCAGGCTCAGACCTTATCCTAGCATATGTAGAGGGTTAATTTTGTCCTCTGAATACTCTTAACTGAAGTGAATAGAAATAGAAAACTCACGTACCGACAAGTTCAGCCGGTCTGACAATAGAGTGGGCAGAATGAGAACTGTGTGATGAAACTCACACAGTTCTCCTGAAAGGTAGAAATACTGATGTTTCAGTGACTCCTGCAGCACTTCTCTGGGAGGGAGCAGACCTCTGTGTAGCAACAGGGCGTACTGGGGGAGCTGGAGGGTGGGTTTAGCTGGGGTTTCCAAAGCAAGGAAACTTATGATACAGTGCAGTCTGTCAGCCCCCTTCCCACAATAACTTACACCTGTTTGCTTATTTAACTAAATGTTAATAGTACGGGTCTCAAAGCAACTTAGTTCCTGTGAGTTTTATCAGAATTGTCAGCTGAGGAGAGAAATTCAGAGTTGTGTCTCCACTGGTAAAAAGTGCAGCGTAAGCTCAGCAGCTCTGTGGTAAGCTGCTAGGCGGCTAGTGGCAGGGGTGCAGTCTGGAACTAGCCACAGGGCTCTTTCTCACAAATAAGTAAGTAATATATGAAGCTGGGGTCATTAGTATAAGGGGAAGCAGTGGGTACTGCGTAGCAAACTGAAGCGAGGGTGGGACAGATGGGATACTGAGTATTGTGGTAGTATGTTACCGGCGTTGTGGAAGGTAACTGAGGATATTACTGAGGTCTTGTGACAGGCAACTGAGTGTGTTGTTAGTGAAAAGGGATGGGAACTGATCGGGGGTAGTGTGGTAGAGACGTTAGAAACCAGGATTTACTCCATTTCTCACAGGACAACGCTTTTTGTTGAAAGCTGAAATACAAACCCTATAGCCTTGCTGTTCGTGGACCTGAAAAGAGGACTATTGTGTCGAAAGTCACAGAGATTTGGGACAGGTGAAGCATAAGGATGTCCTCAAATGCACTATAGGCTGCGTTGTTTCTGAAAAGGCTGAGAAGTTTTCTGAGCATGCTTGGTGTTTTACCAATTTGTTATATTCCTTAGTAGGTTGTCACTCAGACACTCCAACAGATGAAGCCCCAAAACCTGGTTTCTCTCATCATCTGAGCCCTGCTTGGCGCTGGGGTGGTGTGGAATGACTGGATAACCCTTTGTTACGGGCTGTTCTGCAGTGTCTGTCTGTCCCCTGTGTAACCACTGTAAAGGTGCTGCCTCTTCAAATTGAATTACCTTTAGCTTTTTCTTGAAAAGGTGAAGTATACATTAAAATGCGTCTGCATCAAAACTTCACCATACTGCAAGCTATTAGTATTTACATCCTGTGTGCTGATGCTACCTGTAGGCTGTTTAATGTTTTATTTGCTCTGCAGGGGAGTGGACAAATTAGGAACATCTTCCTTTGAGCACATAAGCCACAGTCTTCTGGGCCGTCCTTTGTCTCAAAAGCTGGCTGCTATTGCCGTGGGACTGCGAAGCGGAGGGCTGCTTCTCGCGGGAGGAAAGGTACACACTGCACTGCTCCCCACTTGCAAGCCCTCCCACACTGTTTGCTGTAGTTGCAAAACTTCCTGAGTTTTCTTTGATACCACGCAAATTCCAAAGAACTAAAGAGCAAGATGAAAAAAGAGCAGTTAACTAAACAGAGTTAATTCAATAAAATGTTGTATTTTATATATATATGCACACTTCATCAATATATATACATATTTCATTTATATATATTATATATATACAATGTAAGTTTTTAAGATAGGTACCCATGCGACTTCAATTTGTTCCCTCGGGGGATTAATCTATTTCATGTTTATAGTATGATAAACACTTCTTATCTCTGAAATATTTGAATGAAAATAAGAATATAGTATTTTCTCCTGCCATGTTATGTTAAAACATAGTGGAGTTGATACTCTTATTTTCCCGTTGCCTCTTACGGTGATCATTTAATACCATATTCCACTGGAACTAACAGATGTCTTAACACTGAATCGGTGGAATCAGAACATTATCTCTAGTGGGTCTGTCCACTCTGTTTACAAACAAGTTTGAATACTTGTTTCGCTCTAGGACTTTGGTCTCTACCAACCGATATAGAGGCAGAGTACATATATACTTTTGGTGAAGAATAAAACCCATGCATGTACAGCTTTCCCAGCTTGTTAACTGGTGTATACTGTGATAGCTCCACAGAAACAAAAGGAAATACTTCCATCAATTTACATTGGCTCACATTTATTTTTGTAGGGAAGTGGAAAGTCAACATTAGCAAAGGCGATCTGCAAGGAAGCATTTGATAGACTGGATGCTCACGTAGAAGTAATTGATTGTAAAGCTTTAAGAGGTATGATAATTTTTTTTAAATCTCAAATATTGGCTGTATGATGAAGCATCACAATTATGAAGTTAATTATATTTAGCCTGGATAATTTTTCTAGTATTATTACTGCTTTTGCAAGGATATTTGATGCCCTGCAATGAGCATCTTTATCAGTCTGATGAAAATAGAGCTGCCATAAGCTTATTTCACACGTTTATCAGTTTCTGTCTCACGTACCACCACCAAATTCAAGCCATGCTTGCCATGCTTATTTCTGATTGTTACAAAATAGGAAGAAGTTGACCTGTGTGTTTTTTCAGCTTTGCTAAGTGGAATAAATATCACATGAACAAATCCTAAGTGTTAAAGGATACCTGTATTACTCAGTGAAGGGATGGCCCAAGCAGCCAAGAGGGATCAAACAACCACCTGAGACCTGATTTATGGTGGCATATTTACTAACCCAGTGTATGTCGGCAGTGGTCATCTAACACTCATGATGCTGAGAAGAATCCTTAGGTTTTGTGAGGTCAAATAAGCATTTTGCACCAAAAATGAAAAAGAACAAAAAAGGCTTTTTTTTACTCTTTCATTTACTGGCTTTCCCAAATAGTCTTGGTGTTACAGAGGCAGAGAATACTCAACTGTTTTCTTACAGAGCCCTTATATTGCATGGCTACATTATTTTTGCTTAAGTCCCTAATGAGCTCTGTGCTCCAGAGGAAAAGGGAGAGATTGTTAAAGAGCTCAGTCCTTTGCTCTGAAAAATGTTTCCAATTGTGGGACTCTTTAGTAGCTAGTTTAGAGTGCTGCTGATACTGCCCTGGTTTTAACTGTCTAGAAATTAGACCTGTAGGCTTCTGTGTTGGTTGATGAAAGAGGATTAATCTCATTTTAGGACAGGTGAATCCTTTTAGTGCTTTTCTGATCAAAGATGTGGGCTCTTTTCTTTATTGACTGTTGACTCGGGTTTAATCTTGGTGCCTGGATTTATAGAAGTAATGTTAAGCTACGCAAATCAAAAATCATGTGAGCAAGACGTAGTCAGTCTGATGATTTTTTTCCTGATATGTTTCGTCATTAAAATTGTATTTCTGTTTTAGGAAAAAGATTAGTAAACATAAGGAAAACTGTGGAAGAAGCTTTTTTAGAGGCAGCATGGAGACAACCATCCGTTCTTTTGATGGACGATCTCGATCAGGTTGTTGGGGTACCTTCTACACCAGAGCATGAGAACAGCCCTGAAAGCGTTCAAAGCAATAGGCTCGCTTATGGTAATACTGTACTACCTGTGTCTGGGTAAAAATATAACCTAACTTAGAACTTCTTGCTCCTGAGCTGCATTGTCCTACCTGGACAATTCTGTCTGTATCATTAGTGCCTCAGGACCGTGTGCTATTCCATGGCAGGGATTCACAAGTTATGGTATTTAGACCATTTGATTATTCCCTGCATCCGTAATTTCTTTGACTTTCATAACACTATATTGCTTATTTTCTATGCTTAGCATCTGTTTTTATTCTTATAACTTTCCCTTTTTTGTTAACATTGAGGGAATAATATTTCTAGAACAGTGATCATAGCGCACAAAAAAAAATCCATGTTTAATATCCTGTGGTAGACATCATCAGTGATGTTTCAAATTAGCTTTTAAAGAGCACTTCTGATGGCATTTTACTAGTGGAACACACTATCCTAGAAAAAATAACTATACATCTTTTTTTTTTAAATTTTAAAAAACCTTGTAAACATGGAAATAAATATATAATAAGACGTTACATTTTGTTTGCCCTAATGCTGTCCTGCAGTACAGTAGGAATGTCTGTGATGAAATGCAGAATCTTCTATTTTGCAATTCATTGAGCAATGTCTTCTGTGTTTAGTTTTGAAAGATCTGATAAAAGAAGTTATTTCCATGGGGAGTTTGATTGCATTAATTGCCACAAGTCAGTCTGAACATTCCCTACATCCTTCCCTGGTTTCAGCTCAAGGAACTCACATATTTCAGTGCTTCAAATATATCCGACCTCCAGATCAGGTAAATTCAGGTAAAATGGTTAAAATGATGTTTGCCTTCCCTGCAGCCTCAAATACAGTATTGAAGCAACTGCAAAAATAGTAGGTTTCACCTGAAGAAGAGAAAAAATTCTGGAAATCTTAGAAGTTCTTTAATGATACTTAAATACTTCATGACTTACATCTGTCATTATAAAGTTTAATAAAAATAAACTTAACCCAGTGAAAACTCCCCATTGGCCCCATTCTCCTTCTCTTCGGTGGTGAGGGAAGGATGTATTTGGAGGACATTTCAGTCCAGCGTAAAACCTGTCCAGTCATGTGTCATAGGTGAGATAGACATGTCTCCTCTCTCCTCCGTACCTGCAAGGGGATTCTAGAGGAGCAGCTTTGAAAAAACATGTAAGTCACTACAATTAGATAAATGAGATTAAACCTAAGTGTGTTTTTTCACTGCGCAGAGGGATAGGTCCCTAGAATGTGTATTTTTAAAACATTATTAAAACTAAATGTTAATTTTATGGGAAGGTTTTGGATTGTTTTCTATATGAATTATATCCCTCTACTTTTGAATCTAGTCCATTTTGAAAAGTGAGAAGGACAGAGGTAAGAATAAAGAACATAACTTCCTTGCAGGAGAAACAGGCGCTTTGTGCCTGTGCGTGCCCTCACGAGGTGGCACAGACGTGGCAGCTCGCTGTGTTTAGCACCGGTTGTTGCTGCTGCTTGACTTCTCTCACAGGTTAGCAATGAAAGCCACTGAGCAGAGCATTCCGCCTCAGATAGTGCCCCTTTCTCCCACTTCCTGCAAGTCTGCTTTTGTCATTTTTAATACCAGTGCATGAATAAGGATGAGACATCACTGGAAAAAAGTCAGGATCTCAAAAGATACCAAATTCTGATGTATTTTTATCTAATGCAATATATTTAATCTCAAATATATTCTACTCATATTGTCAAAATGAAGATGTTCCTTTGCCTGTGAAACAGAAAAAATAGGTGTAAAACACTAGAATCTGGGTGGTGGAGGGTTGTATTATTATTTCTGGATTTAAGATAGCTGTGGCAAGGTAGACATTTAAAGTTATAAAACTGGTGAATTCACCTGAAGAACTAACTTTTGCTTATATTCATGGCTGCTTGGATTTTGTTATTTGAAGGGTTGGTGACGTAAATATTTAAGGAAATTTTAGTAACTTGTATGAATTTATTTTTTGAATTTCTGAAATCCATATAAATAGTAAACTCAATGTACACTTGCTGCACAATTCTGTTTTTCAGAAGCAAAGATGTGAAATGCTGCATTCCATAATAAAAAAGAAACTGAATTCTGATGCAAAGAAGTTCTCTGATCTCGACCTACAACATATCGCAAAGGAAACACAAGGTTTTGTTGCTAGAGATTTTACGGTGCTGGTTGATCGTGCCATTCATGCCTGTGTTTCCAACCAGAATACATACCAGAATTGCGGTATGTTGACAAGAAAATTTCTTATTTCATAGTCTTGCTTCTGTTATCTAGAACCTGTGGAGTTCTAGAAATAAAAAGGCAGTTTTAATGTTTTATGTTTAAAATGTATTTAATTGTTATATATTGTGAGGAATTTGTGTAGGCTGTGTGTTCTTTTTTGGTTCAAGATTTTTTTTTTCTTCTCTTTTTTTAAAGCAGAATTGAAGCTGTCAACTATGGATTTTCAGAAAGCTCTGAAAGATTTTACTCCACTAGCTCTGAGAAATGTCAACCTTCATAAACCTAAGGACATTGGCTGGGACAGGATTGGTGGCTTAAAAGATGTGAAGCAAATACTCATGGATACCATCATGTTACCTGCAAAGGTACCCAGTTCTTTTAAATTAGTTACCTGAATTTTGTACATAATGTTAGTAGGGGAAGAGTGATTTTTAAGGTGTGACATAGGATTTGACAGAAAGATGACAGATGTGATTTTAAGCTACTTTTGTAGCTTCACAATCTTCAGCTGTGTTCAACTACTGGAAAACTCTTTCTCCTTCCGCTTCCCTCTTCCAAATACAGAAGACAATCGTTCCCGCTTTTCTGTAGATCAGGTGTTGCTCTGGAATATTGCAGTATTGCTGACATCATCTTTGCGATGCTCTCTGTTGCAGTGTTTGTGATTAGACTCTGGGAAGATAACATTTCCAGCTGCCTTCTGCAGTGTTTTGCTAGAGGAGTGCTCTCTTTCGGATGAATGCCAATCCATCAATTCCCCTTTATGTTATTTTGGCTTTTCTGCCTTGATTAAAACTTCCAGCACTGAGATGAGCCACCCATTTCAGTCCTCAGAGAAACGGTTCTGCATAATGGACAGAATCTTGTACTGTATACTTACATAATGTAATCCTATCAGTTGGTGATTAAAATAGGAATTTAGAAGTACCAATATGTCCTTTATAAAGCTCTAGTGCATCCCTATTCTGTCCTGTTTCCTCTTGGTAGAAAATGCCACGTGTTTGTATTTTAAGCACCTGTGAAGCCTGGGAACCCACTTCAGCCCCAGGTAAACTAACAACAGTCCAGATGAGCTCTTGTGATAATAATGTAGATAAAAGAAGTTAGATACCTGCTGTTTAGATGAAAGTCAACACTAGTCCGTGATGTCACAGTACACTGCAGAATAATCACACGTTTTAGAATATGTCTCGTTGAAACTTTTTCCCAGTATCCAGAGTTATTTGCAAACCTGCCCATACGACAGAGATCAGGAGTCTTGCTGTATGGAGCACCTGGAACAGGAAAAACACTGCTGGCAGGAGCGGTTGCCCGAGAGAGTGGAATGAATTTCATCAGCATCAAGGTAGCGAGATTTTGAAGGTTATTTGATTCATTTTATTAACTGAATGAGATAGCTCAATGTGGTAGTTGTGAATATGTGCTTGTGAGGGAAAAATACCAAAGTAAGAAACTCACATTTAAATTTGGTATGTCTCTGGATATCCCACCATCAACTTCTGGAGCTTCGCAGTTCTATAACTGAGATTTTTTTCTAATAATTATTCATTAGGCAGAATTATAAAATTTAATTAGAAGTTTTTAGTTTCCAGTTTTTTATAGAAAGATCCTGGATTTTGGTTCCCTTGGACAATGCAGGAAGTAGAGCAATGCATTTTAAACATATTTTCAAAGTACAGTATAAGTCACTGCCTTGTGATACTGTAACTCATGTTCTACTGTAGTAGAAAAATAGAAATTATTATTTCAAAATAAGAAAATAAGTTGGAATGCTTAAAAGATTCTTTTGGTTTATCTAGACCCCTCGGCTCTTCTGTACTGAGATGCCCCTCTCTTGGTTAGAGGAAAATTCACTCTAGTATATGAAATCTATGCTGACGTTGAATTACACATTAAAACTAAGAAACATATCATGAATGTTCTTTTCTGATTTTTTTTTTAGGGACCAGAGCTGCTTAGCAAATACATTGGAGCAAGTGAGCAAGCAGTTCGAGATATCTTTAACAGGTTGGCTTTGTAAAGATTTGCGATGTTATTAATGAAGTGTATTGGTTCAAGCTCCAAGAAATAGTTTTTTTTTGTCCTAGGAGAGACATGGTGTCAGATCACAGAAGCATCTGAAATAATTAGTTGTGCCGAACCAGGTGTTCAGAACTTGGCAAGTTCAACTTGACTGTCACTATTTAAGAAGGGAGCATTTTGGCTCAGATCAGGAGAGCATACCAGTTCTCTCAATTTACAGTGCACTGGTTCTCATGGCAGAACTGGGGTGGAAAACACATCCTGAGTTCCTCTCAGATGGTTCCAGGAGACAGCCGAGTGTGCTCCAGCTAGTAATCTTTAATATTTCTAAACAGTTTTACTTGTGACCCAAACTTAAGCAGAATATACGTATTGCTTTTTTTTCCCTTTTAGAGCTCAAGCGGCTAAGCCTTGTATTGTTTTTTTTGATGAGTTTGATTCTATTGCTCCTCGCCGAGGTCACGACAGCACAGGAGTTACAGACCGAGTGGTTAACCAGCTGTTGACTCAGTTAGATGGTGTGGAAGGCTTACAAGGTAATACTTCATCTGTGTACTCCTTTCTGTGAAAAAGTCGAGCAGACGCTAATGGTATTTTCTGCCCTTTCCTAAGGGGTGTACGTGCTCGCTGCTACCAGTCGCCCAGATTTGATTGACCCTGCTTTGTTAAGGCCAGGCCGGCTGGACAAGTGCCTGTACTGCCCACCTCCTGATCAGGTGAGGAAGCAAAACATGTTACGTGGGAGGCAAAGCAAAAAAAAAAAATCAAACTACTGAGCTTTATTCTCCTTTTCTTTATAGTTAGTGGCATTGCAAGCACGAGCAAAGTGGACTTGATTGCCCAACTGCAGTTATACAAGAGCATAAAATCGTTGATTTTAATGCCAATGTGTTTGCATAGAACTGGGAAAAGACAAGGCTGTTTCCCACAGTCTTCAAGATCAAATCATGTTCCTGTGGATATAGCTCATTTAAAAAAAAATAAAATAAAAAAGGAAACTAGTCTGCAGAGAGAAATTGGGTGCAGGGTAGTGTTCATCGTGTTCTCTGTCTTTCTGAGAATTATGAGACCACTGGATCCCCTGTTTGCTTGAAGTGATGAACCAGAGTCGTTCCCAACCCAACTCTTGAACTATCTGAAGTTTTCAGAGCAGTTTTATTCTGAATCCAGTTGATCCCATTCTTCTTTGCCCACGTTTGCACTTTTTAAGTCAGATCTGTCACTAGTTAAGAAAGGAACAATTCCCCGTCATTTTAGTGGGGTTTGGAGCCCCTTTGAGGATGTACAAGGTGTGTCTGTGATTCCCCGTTTTATGAGAAAAAAATTAGTGCTGTTCATTTTCAGACTAGTTGTCATAATTAACAAATACCACATCATTTAATTCTGAAACTCACATGAAGAAGATGATCCCCTGCCGTAAGCGCACAGTTATACTCTTTTCCCTTTTTTTTTTTTTTGAAACTTCTGATTTAGAATATGATCATTCAGGTAAACAGAAGTTTTTCGCTTTTGTCACACTTCTCTTTGAAAAGGACATGTGAGTAGTGAGTTCACCTTCATATTTTTATGTATTTCATATATAACAATCCCAGATATTAACTGGATATTTAGAGAAATATACCTCTCTGTATACTGCGTTTGGTGCAGTTTCCCTTAGACTCTTCAAGAAAATGTAACAAAATGTATGCCCGTATTTTAAAGATTAATTACTGCCCAGTATGTCCTATATGTAGTATTACTAGGGTAGTATCTTCTTTAAAATTTAAAGGTCCTTTCTCCCTGAGGTAGTCAGTTGCTTGTGACAAGGGCCAAAGCACTAGCAATTAGGACAAGAAAAATAACAGGTCACTTTACTGACATTTTTTTTCCCTCCCTTTTTACAGAATTCACGCTATGAAATCTTAAAAGCTCTCAGTCATTCCCTGTCCTTGGCAAACGATGTGGACTTTGAGGATCTGTCAGCAAAAACAGAACGGTTCACAGGGGCTGACCTAAAAGCTTTATTGTACAATGCCCAATTAGAGGCAGTCCATACTCATTTATGTTCGGGTTTAACACAGGTAAATAAACTGGTACAAAAGAAGTTTCTTCTCTTTTTATTTTGATGTCAATATGTTTGAAAGGGTTAATTTTATCCATGTGTTTTTAGCAAAATTATTTTTTATAAGATTTCAGTTTCCTATATTTGTATACAGAGGATTAAAACCTTAATATGTTAGCAGAAAAATGCAAGAATAGTGTAACAAATTAGTTTAAATACTTCTTAAACCCAAGGTTTTTTCATTTTATGGTAAGTGTTTAATGCTAAGTAGATTTATGTAAGCCAAATCTGAGGAATGACTGACAGATCAGTATGAGGGATCCCACTCAGAAGTTCTCAGGAGCAGCTAGCAAATGCAGTTTTGAGGTAGCACATTTTGGATGGTAGAGGAAGCAAGAAATTGGTGGGCTTTGTGGAGTTGTTCCAACAGAGTGAGCCTGACCTAAGGTCAGGAGAGAAGTGGCGAAAGGGTGGTGGTATCTGAAGTGGCCTGCACTGACTCATCTTCCAGGCACCAGCTGATGCTTGTGCTTCTGAGGTTCAGGATCCCACCCTTGATTTATACTCTTTATGCGACTGACAGGTCCTTTCCTCTCTTAGCCTCCATTCAGGCACCTCTCCTCACGTTTTTAATGCCTGTCTTCTGGTTCTAGCTGGAAAGGGGCCGGCATGGCTTCCACTGCGGGGGGGTCAAAGGGGAGGGTTGGGTCAGGGGTGCAAAAGCCAGGAGACCTCTTAGGTTCCTTTTGCCCCGGCTGTTACCAAGGCATGGGCTCTGAGGATGCAACTCATAGTAGAGGGAGGGATCTCCAGCATATCTTCCCTAGCGACCTTTTCACTTGTAGCCTCAGGAAGTTGGTAGTTGATTATTATCCATCATTAGAGGAGGCCATTGTCTAAAGCAGTGGTCTCTGGCGTGGTGTGCACCCACAGCGGGGGTGCACAGGACAATCCATTCAGGTGCAGGAACTATATATTAGGGCTTCAATAGTACGTGTACATAAATTACAAATAAATAAATACACATATATTTGGTGGAGTGTGCTCAGACATTTTTTACTGGGGGGATGTACAATCAAAAAGGTTTGCAGACACCAGTCTAGGGCAACAACTGTGATTTCCACACTAACACCTAAGATGTGTTGACTGTGACTGAAGATGAGTACAGCGATTCGGCGCTGTAAAAGTGGGCTCACCACAGCCTCCTGCAGCACTTTGCACAAGATACTGAATTGCCTGGAGGGAGTGGTGGAAGCAGAAGTGACAGAGTTCTGCAACTGAAAATGTACATGGAGTTTCACAACGCTTGTTACTGAGTGAGGCAGTTCCCAGCAAACAAACAAAACCTTAAGATTATCTCCTCAATTATTTTTCTAGCATGAAGAGAGAAAGTTTTGTTTAAAGGCATTGGATTTTCTTAGCAGAATTATTTGTAAATATACTCCCAGAGAAAGACAGATTACTAGAATCAAATCAATGCTTTCATTTGCACTGTGTATGAAATTTGTAAATGTATTTTAGATTGTAATTACGAGTTAACACTTTTAATGTTCTGTTCTTTGCCACAGGATTTTGGTTCTAGTTCTGATAGTGACTTCAGTCTCTCTTCCATGGTTTTTCTAAACCACAGCAGTGGCTCGGATGATTCAGCAATAGATGGAGAAGCAGGGCTAGAGCAATCTCTTATTTCTTTAGACATGTCTGACTTGCTTCCTGAAGATCCAAGGTCCAACATGTATCGTCTTTATTTTGGAAGCTCTTATGAATCAGAGCTGGGAAACGGAACTCCTTCGGAATTGGTAAATTACTCAATATTTTGAATTTTGTAAATATTATCAGTTGTGAAGCAGAAAAACTGAAGTAGACAAATGGTACGGTTTTATAAATACAATTATGTCTGGTTTGTCCTTCAAACTGTCTTCAGCCTATGCCTTGTGGTCCACAGTGGTGAAGAAGATGGAAGGATGTGATCTGAAAAATACAATATAGACTTTTCTGCAACTTTGCAGGCCTTTAAAATCAACATCCCAAAGTACTTCTTAATACCTTAGAATCAGGCGAACTGGATTCGTACTAGATCTTACTGCCTTGTCTAATGGCTTGCTGCCTTCCAAAGCTTAATACTAAAACAGTTTTTTACTTTTTGGTGTTTTTTTTAACTTAGTTTTATTATTAAATGACCATCCAGCTTTCAAGAATTAAGTCATAATCTTAAGAACCAACAAGTACTTTTCAGCTTCCAGTAGGGTGTGCATTAATGGAATAATCTGACCATGGGATTGCGCAGACGACAAAAGTAAACCTTAGCTTCTGTCAGCGCTCTCAAGGAGCAGGATTGCTGCTGTTGCAGAATCCATTGAGGAAAGCAGCCCCTTCTCCCTCCCGCTTGCCCGGAGGGATGTGCTGTTGGCAGCCCATCTCCTGCACAGGGACCAGCTTGGCTCCAGCTCGGCACAACAGAACGTGCTGCCCCTGGGCTCCCAGAGTCAGCGGCTCACCATGGACGTTCGTTGTCAAGACCTATTGTACAACTGCTATTACTAGTAATTACCAAAGTTGTTAGACTCTTGTTTCCAGAACTGTCTTGCATCAATTGTTAAAGCCACAAGTAACTCATCTTGACACCAGATAACAAATTAATGACTACTAGGGTACTTTTGTATGTTTTATCTTGCATTATAGTGATAGTGCTCAATTAATGTACATTTGGAGACTTCAGTTTTCCTCTGACTGTTGAAGTTCTTCAGCAAGGCAGCTAAGAGATCAAAGTCTTTAAGTTGTTGAACTTCAAAGTTGCATATTTTAACAAGTGCACAGAAAATTTGAAGGTGCTAAGCATTTAAATTATAAGTCGTTCCAAAGCTAACTACATAGAACCACTTTCAGAACCGCTGATTTTCATACATAAATAAGACAATGGACTTAGCAGACTTTTATTCTCAGATAGGCCATTGCAAAAATATTCAGGTTTTTTTCTAAACATGAAACACTTAATTTTCAAATATGTACTTTTCTCTAAACGCTTTGGCAAATTAGCCTACATATTTCTGTTCAAAAAGTTATACATAATGTGATATATTTTTAAGAGGAAGGAAGTGCTCTTTTTGCCAGGGGGGACAAGCTTATACTGAATTGTGGGCTAAATCTTAATGGTGGCGTTGCTCTTCTGGATCCATAATGAGTTAATGTATTTCTCCTTGTGGTCAATTTAGAGCTCTTTGTGTTTGTCTGGACCAAACTCCATAACTCACGATTTCACCAGCGTGACTCAGAGAGACGTAGCGTCATCACAGCCTTCAGTGCTTAGAGCAGCTTCTCAAGAAGACTCCCTGGAAAATAACCAGGAGCAGCAAATAGAGCACCTGAGGACAGAAATCAGTGCTGTCAAAGCCAACTACAGAACCAAGAGTGGAGTATGGCAGTTCTTTCAATTATTTAGTCTTAACACTTTTCTGTTGTTTTCCCACAGTTCTTCAAATTTCAATAAATAATTTCTGCAATAATATTAAATATATGAAAAATAGCAAAGATAAATGATACCTCGTTTGAGGAGAAATAAGCCAGATGTTAGAGTTCATATAATTAAGTAGTTATTCTGTGTTATTAATACTGGAGGAGGTGGGGGACTTATGATTGTATTTGTAATACATTTGTTTGTACATCTAATGATGAAGTTCCAGAGTTACTGATATTCATGGTGCTATGTCTTTGTTTCTGTGGTAATTTTTCATTGTTCATGGCTCTGTTTTCAAGGACAGCACCCTTAATCAGTCAGTGCTTGCCAAGAACACTTTAATTATTACCCAGTCCCATCTGATGACTGCACTTGAGGGTATAAGACCATCCATTAGCCAAGATGACTGGAAGCATTTTACTGAACTGTAAGTATTACTTTTTAATTTTTGTAATTGTGTATTCAGTGGAGATTTTGTCTTTTCACATTTCTTATTCATCAGAAATACGATAGTTATTTAATGTGGAAAATGGCAGAGTTGAATGGCTTCTGACAGCAATTTTTTTCAGAAATATTAAATCACATACAAAATATTTTACCAATGCATTTTCAATTGTTTTTATTAACGTAGGACTTAGAAATTCTAATCACAGACCAGAAAACTCTTGTATTATGTTCAGAGCTGTACCAGTACAAAGAGGCACAGATTCTGAGACGTAGAGTGAGGTCCTTCCTGCTCCCACTGAGCAGTAGCTCCTTGTGTTCTCAAACTGCTGGGTTTGACTCTCCGTAGGGGTCTTTGTAGCTGTAGCTTTGTTTTGGGGAAAAGGCAATAATCTGCAGAAAAGGAGACTGTGTCTCCTTAGACTTGGAAAAGACTGGAGTGAAAAAGCTGGAAACTGGCACCAGGATGTTCTTTGATCTCACCAGCAGGTTTTTCTGACATTAAGATTGTTAGGAGTTCTCTTCCTCAGCTGATACACGGATAAACAGGTCTTACCCAGCACGGGGAAGAGAGAAGGAAGGGACAGGAAAGGAGGAGAATGAGAGATGCTTCCCAGGAGCCTGTACTGTCCTGTCCACTTCTGTTCCTTGCCCCATCTGCCCTCCCCCCAGCCCCAAAAAGGGAAAACGAAAAATAAAAAAAAAAAAAGAAGCAGCAGGGCAGAGAGCTCTCTCAGGTTTGTGGGCGAAAACTCCTTCAGGTCTGAGGAGACACGCACTCTCCCTTCGCATAAAAATATACGTATACGAACACCTGTAGTTCTGTGTTGCATTCCTGTGTCTCTGAAGAGGCATATGCAAACAAAGGCATTTCATAAGAATTTGCTAATATCTTTCTCTGTTTCCAGGTATGATAATTTTCAGAATCCCAAGAAGAGGAAAGGACAAGTTGGCTCCACATTCAGACCAGGACAAAAAATTACTCTAGCTTAGTAACTTGTGTATTGGCTTGTAATTGCTAAACTGTGACTGGAAATTACAAATGTGATTAAATCAGATTATTTATATTCATATGGATTTATTAATGCAGCAGTTGAAGATAAGTTTCTTTTAAACTTACATGCTGTAAAATTGTCACATTTTATTTTGAAGAAAATTGTCTTCCTTCAGATTGATATTAAATTTTTGAGAGAATATTGGTTACATTCTGTCCAGTTGTTTAGCACATAAAATTCTGAATTTTGTTTTTTATCAATATAGTTGCCAAAACCTCACATTTATTTCCTATCCCTCTTTATTTCCTCACAACAAATAGATTCCATTTGAATAAACTGTAGTATCTAATGGTGGAAATGTTTTTAAAACTGCTATATCGGCATTCTCTAGTGGCCTTCGGAGAGGTGTTGGAGAAGGGTGGCACTCCCTGTGTTTGTTGGTAGGCAATTAACGTAATACTTACAGAACAATTAGCAACTCGTCTAATACTTCCAGAACAGCTAGCAAAAAAAATATATTGAGACAAATTGCATCTTGGTTTCTGCCACTGTTTATTATTTAGAAGAATCTCAAGTTGCATTTCACAACAACTGTATCTTCTTATTCCCCTCTGTTCAAAAACATCTCTGATGTTTGGGAGCTTTCTAATGTTGCATCCTGAAATTATTCACAACCGCTCTCTCACTGAAGACTGTTAAAGAGTTGCCTTCCCTAGCTGGTGGATAGATGAGTAGGTCTTAACAGCAGGGGAAAGAAGGAAGTGATGGGAAAAGAGGAAAGCTAGAGGTGTTTCCCATGAGTCTGTCCCCGCCTTTCACAATGTTTTGCCAGTACCGGGGGGTTTTGCTTGGCTGGTTTTTCATTAATCCTCCATTCCTAATATTCGTCTTCCTGAGGTAATTAGAAAACATTGATTTTTTTTTTTTTTTTGTGGTCTTCCATAGCCATGATGTGCCTTTTCACACCCGCATTGCTTTGGGCCATTGGGCATTGTTACCTCTCTGTGATCAGAGGGGATGCCAAGGCCTCTGTGATCTCTTCTTCAGGCACATTAGTAGCAGGAGCCTTCCTCAGGCTGATCCTAAATGTTTGATTATATTGGTCCCACTACACATTCCAATTTGTTATTTCATTCATTGACATGTAGCATGGCATGTACATTATAGTGATTAGAAGAACTCATTATAGTGACTGTATGATTATAGCGTTTACTGCTGTCTGTTTATCTGTAGTTCCTATTCCCAGGGCCAGGAAATAACCCAAGTATGATCTGTCTGTCTGTTCTTCCAGCCTGGCGCGGGGGAAGCCTGTGTGCCCTACAAGCCATGATACGCTACGAGCCTTAGCTGTTAATACCCATGATTTTCTCATTTATGCTGAGCTGTTGCTTTTTACTTATGCTTAACTCTTGCTTCAGTAGGTTTTGAAGCTGAAAATCCTTACTGCATTACTGCAAAGCTCTACTGTTGTCAGTACCGCTATGGCATTAACATCATATTTATTTTTAAAAGTGGATATGTTTGTTCAGTTAGCGTTAGAGCCATATCCTACTTGCCTCTAACCTCCAGTTCATCTTTCTGCATAATAGTGTCATTTATTTCCATGTCCTCCTTGCTCTACCTGGCTCTAGAGGTGCATATGAACGGGGCTTGAACAGGAGCCAGCCCTTCCCTGTCGGATGCTCCCCGGTAATTCACATTTACACTGCTAAACGTAAGGTCCTCGAAATTTGTCTTTTAACAGAAGAGGGGCAAAACCCCATGGATATTGTTAATGAAGCGCAGCAGCTAGCAAACCGTAACTAGTTACTCTGCTTTGGTTATGTGGTAAAACTCAAAAACTTTTTTTTTTCTATGTCCTTTTGCAGGTGCAGTAATGCACTCTGGGCCGTTTGTGGCCTTCAGGATGTAGTTTATTTATCAGTTTCTTGTCATGTTTTTTTCTGATGATTATTCATCCAGTGACATTTTGAGCTCATTTAAAATACTTTTTTCTCTTACTCGAGCTTCAAATTCCAAATAGTTTTCATCTCTAACCTAAGGAAATGTGGTATCATCTTCTATACAAATACTTGCATTTGAAACTTCAGCCCAGTTGCTTTTGTTGATTAGTTGCTGCAGAGTCTCAGACAGCTCTAGGAGCTTTTCACTTATTCTTCCACCTACTGACTTAAGGACTTTTCAGTCAAAGGTTCTTTTTTCCTATGAGCACATCTGTAAGAAGGTCGTCTACCTCTCTCCTTGCCAAAATTGTTTAAATGAAATCGCGGTTTATTACATCTTTTCTATTTCTGTAATAATTGAAGATTTCTTTACCAAAGCATCCAGATTAGCCCAAATTAGTAGTAGCATCTCTTCTTTAATTTATGTTTAGATAATGGATATACCAGCTCCATTAAAAATGGAAATTATTTAACCCTCCTAGTAATGATAATCTTGTAATGCATTGACACCTAAATCTGAAAGGACCAGTCAGGGGCCAATCGTAATTAAAACAAAGACATTATAATAATCTGTGGAATTATCTTCACACTTCTACTCATTTAATTAGAATACTGTGTGTCAGTGCCAAGTTTTATATTGTGAAGTGAAAAAGGACAGCAGGCTTGCATTGGGCTGTTTGTTGAGGTCCTATCAGTCCTCAACCAAAATTAGAGACTGCACTGTCCAGGGAAATGCTCTTAAAAACCAGGAAGCCAAAGTTCCATCCCTGCTTTCCCCGTCTGTGCTTTTCCTTCCTTTGTGCAAGGAATTCCATCGGCTCGCTGAACCAACTCGGGGGGTGTGTATATACACCCCAGAGAGACCCCTGACTGGTGCCATGGGGAACATCATTTGATCCCAGGAGGCAGGTCACTGTTAATAACCGGGTGCTGCTGGGTCATCTCTGGTTCCCTCCTGAGTTACGTTAACATCTCACCATGAAGGACAGCGGGGCATCCCACGAGGGCTGGCCAAGGTCCGTTCCGCAGGCGCGGAGCTCGGGTGGGCAGGGACAAAGCCTGTCGCTGACGGGAGGGTCCCCCTCCGCGGGGGCTCTCCCGGGGGCACCAGTAACAGGGGCTGTTTCACGTTCTGCAGGGCAGCGGGGGTTCGGCTGCGACGGCTCCTGAAGGCACCAGCCAAACGGCGGACGTCACGCTTGAGCCTTTGGACTGCTGTTTTCCAGCCTTCTCCATCAAGAACCAAGTCACCTCTCTGTGAACCAGCACCCTAAAACCGGACAAATTCCGTGCCTCCCTGCCGGCTCCTCTGCCATTCCCACCTCCCGTAAGTGACACTGATGTCAGTTTTCTGGGCTTGTGTTACACCGGACAGGATGATCACCTGGGGCGGGATTCTCCTTTCGCTCCTGCTGTCACCAACATTGTCAGCTGTCCCTGACCTTTCTGCATTGCCAACCGCTCTTTACCTGTCGTTGAGGGACTTCTGAAGAAGCGAGTCTTAAAAATAGATGTAAATATTTACCTTGTTTCTAACGCAGAAGGGATTATTTCACTTTGCTAATAGGAACTCCATTTCCTCTACTATCCTGTCATTTTTCTTAAAAATAACGTGTAGGCAGCTTTTTCTCTGAAAGCGATTTATATTGGATTTGTATAGCTGATGTATTTTTCAGACACTGCCTTTGAAAAATGAACCTGTTTTGAAGTGATCCACATTTCCAGATTGAGCCTGTTGGTGACTGGAAAAAGTTTCTGGACAAAAAGATGACACAAGTCATTAATCAGTGCAATTAACCCTACTGAAAGGCTCAGGTGTCTGAATGCTGAGGGAATTTGTTAATTCCTAATAATCAAAATCTGCCAGACTTGCTTTCCCAAGAACTGGGGACACTGAATGCCACCCACTGTGTCAGCTCCTGCTGTTGGTAGCACTGCTCTGCCATAAATCACATTTGTTGTCTGTTTGGAAAACAGAATTTCTGTTGTACAGTGAAAATTCCACAAGGTACTTATCGTATAACTTTCAGTTCTTAAGGATTTGAACTTTGTTCCATTTCCAAAGGGAAGAATAGAAAAGATTTCCTA
Organism: Xenus cinereus; assembly: GCA_025774025.1. Lineage (NCBI taxonomy): Eukaryota > Metazoa > Chordata > Aves > Charadriiformes > Scolopacidae > Xenus > Xenus cinereus. The sequence goes on along the minus strand of JAOXJK010000012.1, from coordinate 25,024,545 downwards.
ACACATTTGAAATTAAATTAAAAGGTAAGTAATCTGCTGAGGCTTAGAGTGTATTAGCCTTGTGTGTCCTATTAGGCCTCACCAGCTAGAACTCTGCTTTACAGTTAACAATCTGGTTAAAATACACAAATTTTAATTACATTAGATTTGAAAAGTACTTCGGATTTTAGTTCAACCAAACAAGTCTGAATTTTTTGTGCACCAATCTACATTTAATGTCAAACAGGGAGTTTCTCCCTCCCCCTGTTCTGGCATCAGGGAAACAAAGTAAATTCCTCCAGCCCAAAAGCAAACAAATCTTTTAAAATATAATTTCAAAACAAAAGCGTTGTATGAGTTTAAATTTTTCAGAGGCTGTTTTACTCGAATTAACTTCTTTGTGTGTCTCGGTATGTGTGCATATGCATCTATATAATATGAAACTATATAGTTGACTATTAATATTATTAATCTAATTTATCATTTTACTTGTTGCCTAATTTATTTCATAACTCCTTGTTATTACGAAAATAGCAAAATACACACATGCTGCATTATTGCATGAGGATCTGACTGTTATTAATAATCTGACTGATTATTCGGTACCTCCTAAACTGATGTATCCAGGCGGGAGCAAAGCCAGCTCTCCGGGAGAGCAGACAGCGATTCCTCAAGCAGGGAGCGATGCAGGGGCCTGGGAGAGACCAGGAGAAAGGCAGCGTTCCTTCCAGGAGTTCGGCAGCGTCAGCCCATGGAGTGCAGCGGGGATTACAGTTTGTCAGCGTCAGCTGCCTGGTAGGAATTCACTTTGCTCTCAGGGGCATCCTTTGGGAATTACCTGCTCCTGAGGGGCTGGGGGGGTTTGGCAGAGCCTTCCTCCCGCAGGGCTCATCCCAGGGGCTGGAGAGTCTCCCTCGCCCTGGCCCGTCTGCTAGCAGGGTGCTGGCATCAAGTGTAGCTGTGGGTGAAGTAAAATATTTTGCACTGGAAGCACAAGGAAGAAGGCAACTTGGTCCCGATGATGGCATGTTTGACCTCAGTGCAAGCTCCTGTATTACACAAACAGTTTAGCATTTATTAACTAATACCTAATTTGGGCTCAGATACAAATTTTGACACATTAGTTCTATAATCCGTTTTAGGTTTTTAGCGAGTCCTATACCAGATTACTTCTCCTATTTCATTAGTGTATGCGCAACAGGATTGGACTGGTACAAAATCGTGTTCTAAGGCACAATTGCTTCAGCTTTGCCACTTCTAAAGTAGGGTAACAATCTGTTACAGGTACACTGAAATAAAAATCTATTGACTAAGGCTTGATGTGCTGTTCTAGAGATGCAGCAGGAAGACCCAGGATAAAATAATTTCAGATGCTCAGCTGGTGGCTGGAAAAGAAATGCTAAATCATTTAACTGGTAATCAGGTCACAAGTCTAAGTCAGATTAATAGAAATTAAGCATGAAAAATTCTTCTTCTGTATCCTTTAGCAGCTGGTGGGGCTTTTGTAGGACTCCCAGGTATGTGGCCTTCCTCTGGCGTCCAGCAGCAGTGTCCTATCGGCCACTGTGAGATAAAGCAGGTAGATGCTATATCTGTTAGCCGTGCTGCCCATGTGAGTCTCCAAAAATCATTAATAGCTCAAATTAGTTGAAATGATTTCATGAAGAACAATATCTCAGGGAGAAGATCATATATGGGGCTCCTGGGTGCAAAAAGACAACCTCCTCTTTCTTCATTGTTCACACAAAACAGCGCTTAAGGGTCTGCAGTAAAGATTATTACCCGATTTGGGCATAGCTGTAACACGGTAGGTGTCTTGTGGAGACCCAGTGGGTAAGTGGACACTGGCACTAGATTTTGGTAGAGAAAAATTACTAAGGTCACACAGCTGTTGGGTGATCTCCCTTACTTCCAGAGAGCAGCACCTTTGTAGAATATAAAAGCAAAATATTTGAAACAACCCACAAAATGTTGTCAATGCCATATTATGTAGTTCCAGCATAAGCACTGTTAGGATTAAAGGCACACTCACAGTTTTGTGTCATTTTTTCTACTAGGAATATATTTGGATCCTTCAGATTCAATGCTAATCTCTATTTCCCCAATTTTTGCCAAGTTTCAGGAAAAAAAAATTAAATTATTTCTTAATAATACTGTTACTCTAATACAATGCTTGTATATTGCCAAAGCACTGCTCCAATAACAGTATAACTAGAACATCATGACCTTGTTTAGATGCTGGAAAGCTACAGCAGGAGCTCTCTGGTGTGTACCAGTGTTTGCCAACAGTGAACGTGGAGCCCATTTTCTAATGCCCAGTTTTCCAGGAGTTAAAAACTTACCGATTTTCTGAATGCCTGAAAAGATGGCTTTTATTTTTAAAATTTATACTGAAAACTTGCCTCTGGTTGAAACCCAGAATAAGTTTGGTTTTGCTTGAATCGAGCGTGTGCTCCCAACAGAACCCATACAAGAGGCTGCTCCTGTTCCCGCAGAAAATACTGCTTTGGAATGGTAGCTTTCAGGAGGAAGTGTATTTTCAGAGGGGAACATGATGGCCTGATGAGGTGCTCACTTGTGTGATGGCAAAGCCAAAACTCTGACTGAAAATGCTCCATGCAGGAAATCCAGAGTTTGAGCAAAATTAAAGCGGCATCCTACACGTGATGCTGCTGCAGTGAGAGCCAGTCTCTGAAAGGCAGCTGGGGGGAAATGGCACATTCTTGAAAGGTGCTGCCTTCCCCAGAGTGAATTCTAGTTCATCTGCTGGGAGCGTTGGTGTTCTGCCCTGTGTGTTAGCAAAGCGAGGAGCTGGCGGCCGGGCCGGCTCCTGCAGCTTCCCAACTCCCTCTGGCTTCCCCTTCCTGCTCCCACAGGGTAGGAATTTTGCACTAGTGCATTTGCAGTGCTTGTGGCAGAGGGTCAAGCATAAAGTCAACGTACAGGTAGATTAGCTGATGAGTTGGTGGTTGAAGAGAATTTTTTTCCTTAGGAATAAATCAAAATCAATGCCATAATGAGTGTAGTTTTCCGCAGGGGCACCTGCTTTGAGAGCAAGAAAGCCCCTGCTGATAATTCATCTGGTTTTCGTCTCTAACAGATAGAGTTGCTGTCACTTTTACTCTCTTGGTTGAGAAGTTAATCAAAGCTGAAGTGAATTAAAAGCTGATATCATAAATATTGCAGGCGTTGTTTGAGCTTTGATATATCTCAGAAGTGACTGTGTCATCTCTTAGGTTCAGCTGGGATGCTTTTCTTCTGTCTTATTCAGGATTTGTTTTCATATGTGACAGGATAATCCAGTAAATAATTCTTTCATTATTTTCTTCCTTCATTTTGATGATGTTTTAATGTTGTTTTCTAATATCTTAAAACAAAAAAAGAGAAGTGCAAAGTATAAACATGATTGTAACTCATAAATGTTTATAGTCTCCGTTCCCTTTGTGTTACTGAATAGCGTTTGGGTTTTTTTAAGTAATCAAGTTTTACCCTGCCACAGCAGAACAGGAACCCCCAAGCAGGCTGTGTGCTACAGCGTCTCTCTTTCATGTCGCTAGCTCACAAGACCTGGGATGCATTACCCGCAGCCCGGTCTGTTCCAGTGTTCAGATGCACGGGGTGCTGGGAGGTAAGAGGTTCATTTTCCCGTCGATCCCACCACACGCTGTCGGTGCTGGTCCTGCCCCCGCGCAGCTGGGCACGGTTTCGGGTTTTGGGTAAGCCCAAGGGATAGGTGCGTTCCTGGCACCCGCTGGCGGGCTCTGGGGGTCCTGCGCAGCACCCACTTCTCTGGATTTTTGTTCTGCCTTTGTTCTCCCCACCTTCAATGTGCCACAAAGGCCCGGAATTCCAGAGGGAAAGTTTGGGGCTTGTTGGCAGGCAAGGTGCAGCCTGGTGGGGAATCGTGTGGATGTGGTGAGTCTCTCCCAGAGCGAGTCGCTCCAGTCGCGGCGAGGGATAAACTGAGACTCTGGGGGCTGTAGGAGCAGAGGTGACATACTGCTCCCTGAAGGTCCATGGGCACTCCTCCACCGCCTTCTCTCGGGCTGAAAGCCTGTCTCCATCTAAAGAATTGTCATTGACTCAGGTGTCACTGTTTCTGGTACCCAAATTCTTGTCCCTTCTCCAAAACCAGATCCCACTCAGGCTCAAAGATGCTTTATTTCTCATGTTTCTAGTGTACAGCAGTAATAGTTGAGTCACAGTCACTGTTATTCAAGGTAACAGGTGGCTTCTGTCTCACAAAACGTAGCACACCTGAGTATCTGAGGAAATTATATTATTTAATCAAATTCTTCAAGGCTTTCATAACAGAATGAATTATGTGTTCTATTTTTGGTAAGCTTCATTCTTCTGTGTGTATTATTTTGTGCTCTTTTTTTCTGAGAAATACGTGGCTGCATATTTGACTTCAATTCTGTATTTTACCTTCAGAGAAGAAATTGCCGAATTTCTAACTGACTATGCCAGAGCTGCAAAAGCACGGAATCCAGAACATGTAAGACACGTGCTTTATCTTTGCATCTTATTTTTCTTAAACTGATAAGCATGAATAAATCTGCGCACAAATATCAGCAGGGTACTACGGGAGAGGGATATATGTAAGGTGTGCAGAAATCTTAGCTGTGTTAATTTTCCATTTGAAAGAATGGGCAATGTGTTACATTCAAGGACGTGGTGTTAAAGGTTTAGTAGTGTGGCTTTTTCACTCTTTTTTTGAATTTAAACTTAACAAGTGCTAATATTTCTGCTAAATATTTCATTGCTAAATGAAAGCTTGTACTGTTTCTTTCAGATAGATAACTGTTATGAATGGCTGTTGTGCTGTTTTTGCTACTCTGTCAATGGCATTGTGTGACCCTGGTGGTGAGTAAAAACTTGATTATTTTACTTAAAAATGTTTATTAGCAGTGACTATAATTGTATTGTGACTTCTGACAGCCTGCTGTCACTCTAACTGCCTGAGTGAAGTAAAGCATGGCATTTCTCTGCCACTGGCAGAGGGTCTTGCAAATAATGCCTCTGTTTCTAGGACGGTGGAAAATGTCTGAGGTATCAGCAGGCCCACTCACTTTCTGGAATGCAGTCTATGGAATTTTTAGGAGCGTTGTAGGGAGATGGAAAGGGTATTAAGAGAATGCAGTGTATTTTGAGAAGTTATGAGAAAAAGGGGCCAGAGCCATGGTGGAGGCTGGAGGGAGCAGGCGCCCAGGGAGGGGGGTGTGCTGTACTGGGACCCAGAGAAAATTAGGGTAACTGGGTATGGAAAAGACATGGAAGGAGTTTGGGACAGCGGAAAGGAGATGCAGCAAAAGAGGAATTCCCGGTCAAACAAGGGTGGTGGTGAGGAGGAAGCAGAGGTGGGAACGCACAGCAGAAGGAGGGGAGTCCCGGGAAACACTCTGCTCACAGCAGGAGGAGACGGCAGGAGGAAGAAGAGAGCTCTGCCAGGGAGAACGGCTTCCCGGCAGGTTTGGCATGAGGAGAGCAGCTCCCCACGGGACGGGGAAACCCGGGAAGGAGGGTGTCCTCCAGGGCAGGAGGCTGTGCCGCCCTGTCCCACCCCGTCACCGGCACCAGGAGCCCTTGGGAGGAGGGTGATGTGGAGTAACGAGGCGCAATGACGTCAACCATGCCAGCATATTGGTGGCAAAGGAACTCTGACGCCCATGAGTTTTGTTTAGCTTTAAATGATAATGGTTGCTGAAGGCTACTTATATCTGTGTTTATTTTCATACATTCAAATTTAACTAGATTTGCACAGTTTTAACAGGAACTATTCCACTTGAGCACCAACAGGCTCCTTTTGCCCCTTCGTTAACGTAGGAAGCCAGCTCCATCCCCTCTGAAACCCTGTCCCACGGGGCTTTGCAGTGTCCCCAGGAGAACACCAACCTGGGGCTACTTCACAGCAAAAAAAGCAACGAGGAGTTGCACGGGGCTGTAGGCTCCCTGGCTGCAAGATAGTGCTTGGGCAGCCAGAATGAAGGAGTTGAGGTTTGCAGCAATTCCAGATGAAAAAGTGATAGTAACAGAGCATTAGCAAAATACTGAGTGTGAGATCACCATTTGTCATTATGATTAAAATAAATTAATTAATTAAAAAAACAACTAGTCGATCAGGTCCATTCCCTTTCACTGAGAATTTATATGCCTATTGAATCTGGTATTGCAAATGTTAAGGAAGAAAACTGGGAAAGAATTCAGGTAGGTTGATGTGTGCTAAATTTTCAGTTTTGTTCAAATATTGTTTTAGGCCACGGTGAAGGTTTTGAGATTAAATCAGATGTCAAATTCTGAGCTTGTCGGCTTGGTCTATTAGACTGGAATGAAATAACTGCTCATGAGAAATATTCCTTTCATTTTTTGTGATGTTTCTAAATGGATATCTTATTCCAGCTCCATACTATGGTGATATAAAGGCGAAAACATAGCTTTATGGCAGAATAAGGCCAGTTCACGCCCCCTTGTTCGGTGAGGTAAAGCCTCAGCTATCCACATACTTTAAGACATTTCACCGGGAACAAACAAAAAACCCATTAAATGCAAACCGGGATGGAGCGAGGAGCCGGGACGGCTGATCCTCATTTCAGCTTCTGGGGTGATGATAGTATTGCTGTCGAACTGCTGGGAGCCTCCTTGAACTAGTGCCACAAGAAACTTCTTTTGTTTAACTGTTTTATTTTATAAAAGCCAATAGCAATTCACCTCTTCTGTTTTTTAATATATATTTTTAGAATTTTTTTATTCTTGTTGATTTTTTTGTTGTTGTTCTGTAGGTGACTGACAAAGCCACCCTTTCCAGTTAACAGTTGAAAAATTAGAAGCTGCATTACAGAGAGCTAAAAAGCAAGTATGAATAACAGATTTCCATGTTTTCCTAGTTATTTTGTAAGCAGCATATGTTCTCAGCATCAAACCATTTATACAGTTTCATCTGTGTAGATTTTCAGTCTTGTGACTGAGGTGGGTCCAGCTCTAGCAACAGGAGCTGATTTTATAATCTGGGCGCTGTAAAAAAATGCAGAGAAACTCCCTGACTCATGTTTCCTGAGGAACGCATCTTAACTTGTGTTTCAAGACCAAGTTTCTTTCTTTGTAGATTTTACTTGAACTGTTATAAACAAGCTATTGTTCTGACCCTTGGAAGAGATAATATGCTACTGTAACAACCCGCTTGGTTAATTAAAGAAACATGTCTAATTTGGTTTGGAGGAGGATTCTTCTGAGTGCCAGCTAACAAGGAATTGCTAGCAAATAAAAAAATACAAATGTAATTTTTCCAGAGTTTAAGAAACCTCATTAGTTCAAAATGGTCAGTGGTTTTATTCTGATCAGAATTGTGTAAATGAGGATATTAATTATCGTATTGCTTGTCACATACATGGTTTTTTTTACATTCCTCTGTATTTGGAACTGCTTTTCTTCCCCCTGAAAATGTTTGGGTTTGTGAGTGTCTGCAGAGTAGTGCTCACCAGAATTTCAGACTAAAATGTTTCCTGTTCTTAATGTCTTGATATGCATAATCTACTCACTTCGTGGAATAATATAAATGTGCCTAAACTTAAGTGTGTGCTCATCCTTGAGAAGATCCAGCGGGAGAAGCACAGGCTGAACAGTAAAATATTTTACCCGAGATGAAGTGGTGGTGGTGGTAGTGATGTTTCAAAACAATAAGTGAGATGATAGACTTTCAGGATAGAAAATACCGTTTAACAATTGATAAAAGCATATAGTTACAAGGAATGTCACTTACAGATGCCATAAGTTAGAAGTAAGATCAGGTATAAAAAGCAGCTATTTTGGATACAGGCAAATGAGTGCGTAACGCCTTTCTTATAGCTGTGTTGAAGCTGTCCTAGGTAGCTAATTGCTCCCTCAGCATGGTGGCCATGGTTAGACGCCATCTGTATGTCGTGTCATCTGTGTGCCTCTGCCAGCCTCCTGAGCCCAGCCCCGGGGAGTTCTCCCGTGGTCCTGGCAGAGGCAGGCGGGAGCTCCCTGCGCTGTGCCCCGGAGATGGATCACGGGCCGGAGTAACGCTCTAGAGACTGTGATTGTCAGCCTTCTAGAGCTGCAACTGTCCTCACAAATAATACTGTAAACGTCCCATTTGGGAACATGTAATGTCCTAAATAGCTGGAAGAACTAGACTAGATCAGCAGCTGAGTGACTGCCATCCCAGAGTGGCTTCTCCTGTGGGCGGTGGTGCCTCCTCACTCGGCATCTCCTGCCCGTGCACAGCAGATGTCAAACACACCACGTTCCCTGTGAGCCCGGCGTGCCTGTGGAGCAACTGGTTGGGCTCAGTAATTGCATCTTAGCCTGCTTTCAGGCAACTGCCTCCTGTGGCTGCATTCAAAGGCAATAAACTGAAAGGCCATTTCTTGGTAGGTTCTCGCCCACAGCACTCATCAACGCTCAAACAAACAGCACGTGGCAGAGAAAGCAAATGTCAGGGCTTCCTCATGAGGGGACTCGATTTTCTGGAGTCTACAGGGAGTTGGTCTTTGCAAATAATCTCCTTGGGAGGAGGCTTGGGTGGAGTGAGAATTTGCGGTGGGTGAGGCTTTCTAAAAATTAAAAATGCGGAAACAAAAAATACTTCTTTAATTTCAAGTTTATCCCAAACATGAAGTAAGAAGGCAACTTCTCATGCTGATATGTTTAAAGTCTTGAAATTTACTGCTGTAGTCATTGCACTGTTTGGTGTACAATAAAAATGTATTTGCTGCTTATAGTTCATGTACATTAAGGATTTTTTTAACAAATAGAAAATAGATTATTTTCTGAAAAATAACTGTGGAGTTAGACTGGTTATGTTTGTGCTTGTAATCTAATTTTTGATCCTGTGGGACTCTTCTTATTACACAGTAGAATATGTACAATCTCTTAGAATAGTTGAATAAAAAACCGTAACTTCTGTGGAGAATTTCTGTAACAGAAATTCTGCACAGCTTATAAATATAATTTTAAAAGTAATTACTTGCTTAAGACCTCTGCATATCTCATAGAACATCAAATAATTAAATTTTCAGTCTTCTGCAGATTCTACTACTTTTTTTAAAGAAATCAGCAATACTGAAAAATCAATTACTCATCAGGTTATTCGATGTCAAAGTCCAATTTCTGTTCAGCTTTCCCATGTTCATCCATAGTAACTTGGCTCAGTCCTGGGAAATTATTTGGAAGTACGACTGTGGAACCTGTAATGATCTCCACACCACCATAATCTTGCCTGTTGCTATCAATGAGTGTTTCAAATGGATTTTCATTTACTGATAAACTATTTAGTATGGTTTTTGGGGTGGTATAGGATAAATGATGAAACCAGGTTGGTAGCTGGAACTTTGGTCTATATAGTAATTATATTATGCAATTAAATAATTTTCAAAAGCTGTTTTTGACTGAAGGGTTAACAGACTTCCTTGCTGCATCCTTCCTAGACGTGTGTTTGAGGTTGTTGGTGTCTCCAACTATCAGTTTTTCTTTTTCCAGGGCATCCATTATTCCTTATCAACCCCCTCAACCTGTTAGGGGACGTTTACCCCGCACAGCTACGGAGAGAACGTACAAGTCCTTTTTTATAATCCAACATCTGCATTTAACTTCAAGTCTCACTGAAGAAATCTTTCAGGGTAAAGAAGTTTATAATACATGGCTGTGCTCATTTTAAATTTTAAATAAGAGTTGAGTGGGACCATACATAGTCCAGAGAACCACTGGATTGAGCATGCATTTGGATTTTGTTTCAGATATATGGAATATTACTGCTTCTGCAAAACACAGGATATGTCTAAATAGAAGTTGGTGGTGCACAAGTGCTCACCTTGTGACCTCTTTGTGTAAAATTTGTAGGAAGAGTATAATAGCAATAGGTGTGTTTACAGATACTTTGCTACGGCAGTAGTTGAGATTATACATGGATACATATGCAAAGCAGTTTCTTTAAAATATATTGATATGCCTGTATTACTCTATTTGTAGATATGAACTGCATATAATAATGGATGAGATCTACACGCTGTCTGTTTATGACAATACCACCTTCACCAGTGTTCTTAGCTTAGATTGGTAAGTGTGATTTCTCAGCAGGGATTAGAAGATATTTAATTCTAAATAGAACCCATGCCATTTTTTTCCAAACTTCTGATTCTCTAGTGTAACGGGTATAGTTCAAACTCATTCCAAGTCTTTGCAACTATGAGACTCATTAATACAAGAGATCTTCTTCATAGAGGGCTTTAAATGGCAGATCTCTTGCTTCCAGCTTATGTGTGTATGATACAGTAATAGCTATAAAAATTGACAGAGCCCTTAGTCATTTTCCCACTTTGCCTTCCCCTGTGGTTCCCCGTTGCACAGCCTGAGCATGAGGGTCTCACCGTAACGCTGCTGAAGTTGCCCAAGGTTGTGCAAGTTACCTTCTGCCATGAGTCTCCCTCCTGTCGAGTATGCTGTTGGGCTGATAGAAAGACTAAATGTTCCAAGAATATTTAAATCTGTCGGTATGTGACTAATAAAATGTCTGTCCCCAAAAGTACGTGATTGTCTTTGTATAACTCTATAAATTTCATGCCAGTGGGAAATTTCCAAGTCCAACCAAACTCAGTGAGTGACTGGGTATTGCCTCACCCATATGAGATGATTAACCATAAGTGAAGCCTAAAAAAATATTTTTCTTATTGTGAAAGTTCAGTGAGCTCCATTAGGCCGAAGAAGGAAATTTCCAGCCTTGGCCCTACTTACACAAAGGAGAATAAACCGACATCTGCAGCAGCACACCAAGGTGTATGCTGTTCCGTTGCACCTCGCTGCGTAGATGCACATGCTAAAATATTCACGTCTCCCTTCCCAGCCTAAAGCGCAGCATAGGTGAGCAAAAAGTCCTGCTCCATCAACTACAAGAGCAGTTGATCATCACTGATGGAAATACTGCTTTTGTTGTAATGCGGGTGTGAGCACTAACTGTGCACTGGGAATCTGAGATTTTAACTGGGCCGTGACATCTTTGGGCTGACCCTTTCTGGGGTTTGTTTTGTGTGACTTGGTGCCCCAGCACACACCCGGGAGTTCTTGTTAAAACTTCTCTGGAAAAAATGTCATGTCACTTTAAAGATTATATAACACTTTTACTAAAAATTACTACAATTTTACCAATTTAAACATTTTTATAACATGCATAACTCGTTCTTCTGTAGCAACTGTTCTTGTCTTCCTCTTTTCTCGTTCAGTTTACTGGATCCAGAACAGACACATTTTATGTGGGGTTCTAGCAAGGTAGGTCAAAATACCGTTTCTGTTTTATTTTAAGATATTTCTCCACAAAAATTCATTGAGCTATTCTGATGTAATTTGTGTAAGAGGTGCCAAACTCAGTTTCTCTTTCTTTCTTAATTTATTTTCTTCTTTGATAGTGTAAAATGTAAATGCCACAGGGTTGTTTAGAAGTTACCGGTTGTTTTTTATCACTCTTGGGACTCCATTTGGCAACTTGGAGAATTTAGTCCAGGAGGTTTTTTCATCCTCTACATCACAGTGACTAGAAGTGGTGGCTTTTTTTTTTTTTTTTTTTGGGGTGGGTTTTTTTTGTGTGGGTGTGGGTTGTTTGTTTTGGGGGGTTTTTTTTTTTTTTGGTTGGACTCGATGATCTCAGAGGTCCCTTCCAACCACGGAGATTCTGTGATTCTGTGAATTCCTGGGTTATCTAGCACAGCCTCCAGCTGAAGGCAGGGTCAGTTTCCAAGTCAGACCGCAGGTTGCTGAGTCAAGTTTTGAGATTGTCTAAAGGTGAAGGTTACAGAACCTCCCCGAGGAACCTGTTTCAGTGGTTAATTACTCCCATGGTGAATTTTTTTCCGTATGCCCAGTCAGTATTTTCCTCTATATTTCCTTTCTACAGGTATTCAGAGACTTGAGCAAATGTTGCGCAGCTATGCTGCTGAACCAGCCACAGACTACACATCTTCTACTGCCCCAGTGCTCCAGATGTGTCGCACTTGTGGTGCCGTGATCTTTGATGTGCTCACCTGATCTCGGCAGGGAGTGAAGAGTGAAACAGCACCACCAACAAAAAAAAACCTAATAAGTAAGCTTTTCAGGTCTGTAAAAACAAAGGTTGGTAATAAAACGCTACAGAAGACCTTCAGAAAACTTGCTGACTGCACTTGGCAGATGCAATTTACTGTTGGTCAAAGGAAAAGAAAATCAATATGGTAGGGTCTAATAATCATTACTCTTCAGTAATGATCCCCCATGAAACACCAGCTTGTTGTTAAGAGGAATTTGAGTGTTAGAAATTATTAGAGAAGAAATAGAAAAGACTGCTGGAAGTATTCTGTCATTATAAAAAAATTGAGTGTTCCTGCCTGTGGGCTGTTGAAGGTTACGTGCAGTTTAGGTCCCCTTGTATCAGAAAGGATACAGCAGTACTGGGAGGGCTGGTCCGGTCTGCTGGGGAGTCCTCAACATGCACCTCTGAACCACAGGGGTGTTTCGGGAGGGAATATGGTGGTTGCCTGAGGCATTAGACGCTGGAATTTGGCCATTATTGGAGGTGTTGAGGTTTGCCCCAATACATCTGTTCTGATGTTAATCTGACACTGCTTCTGAGCATTGGGGAAAGAGAGACTGTAGAGGTTTGTAAGGGAGAAGTGGGTGTGGGGGCGGCGTGAGTGCCAGCGCCAGCGGGACGGGGTGACAGTCACGCTCTGCACTGGCCACGACTGGCAGAGCCCCCGCTCGGGCAGACACGGGTGGCCGGGGCGCCGACCAGACCACGGGGGCCCAGAGCAACAAAGCAGCGTCTCACACCTGCCATTCCTTTGTGGCGGTGACCCCAGGGTGTGAAACCAATTGCTTACGAGATTTGTTAAAAAGATTTTCCCCAGATCTTGCACCAAGTTTTGTTGCACTCATTTTCTACAAGAGACGTTGTTACTTGGTTCCACCTAAAAGTACTGCAATGAGTTGGTCAAAATCATTGTTGGTCACTAAAAGCTGAGGTGAACCTGTCGATTCCTTTTCTGAGAGTCTCACTTTATTCAGGGTGAGCTGCAGGTCATTGCAAACAGGTTAAGCTTGACTTGAAAGTCCACAGAGGAAGTACATCGCCATATGTGTTCCTGTCATTGGCCCACAGTGTTTGTTTCTATTTATAGCCTTATATGGACATGTTAAGTTTCAACATACCATTTCTGCTTATCTCACCAAGCGAGCAATTAGGCCACAATCAGGATCTGCAAACTCTGCAGGTGTGAAGCAGTTGCTTTTGGTTTTGTTTTGGCCAACAATAAATACAGCATCTACTTCCAGTTCCTCCACAGTTCGTCATCGGCTTCTCATGAAGAAGAAAAGGGGACAAATCTTCTACCTTACCCAGCAGTGCCCTGTAACTAAGCAGTTTAGAAACAAAGGTCTAAGAAAGCAGAGAGAGTGAAATAGAGTTGTTGGGGTCAGCACCACAAAAAGCTATTGATCCTCCTGACACAAAAGGCTTGCGTTCTCATGCGCCCAACGGCCAACCTACTTCTGGTTGCATGCAGAAGATGAACATGGGTAAGTTTTTCAATAAGCTTTACTACCTGATATTTGCTTAAAACCATTGCTGATGTTCTGTTGAATATGTACTTAATTTTTAGACATTTACACCGTAACTGCTCTGTCTGATCAGAGCTCACAGTTGGCCTGGGCATCCAGCACTCAACTGATGGGAGTGCAGGAATCACCAAGATCTCACTGATAAAGGCCTTGTTTCTTGGGAAATATTGACAAAGCTTTCCCTTGGCCATTCTTCATGCTGTCTTCAGTCAACTCTCGTTTTCAAATTAATAGTTACTAGTTGTTTTGTGGCATTTTGGAAGGTGAGAAATATGCAGAAGAAACAATCCGGCGCACGACAAGAATCACCCCAATGGAAGAACATGAACCAGCAAGATGCTGCTGCTGTCAGAAGAAGCATCCCACCAAAAGACCAAAGAGGGAGGATCTCCTGTCATTCTACCTTCGCATGCAGGATGCAAAAAAATCCCATTCCTGTGGAAACAAGAAAGATGAGATTTTCACTCTGCCATGTCCTGACTCCTTGAGGAGAGGTAACTGGAAAATTCCACGCGCAGATTCCTGTAATTTGGGAAATAGGCACTCTGGAGAAAGGCATGTTGATTAACAGGTAGGACAGGGGATCTTTGCTTTATTTCTTAATGGCCGACTGAAATCTGGGCTTGGGAGAGAAGAGGTTTGCAGGTTCCGCTCACGTATTTCAGGCCCGTTGGTGCAGGCAGCCCCAGAGTGTGCGTGGGACCCAGGTCGGTCCCAGCCCGTGCACAGCAAGATGTCACACTGACAGAGGCAGAGAGGTGGTGATCTTCAGGAAAGAAGTGGACACCAGGACCACCAACACAGATTGTGTAGGAGGGCAGCAGGAACTTCTGGGAGTAGGTTTTCCCCTAAAGAAAACCCAAGCTGCTTCCTGAAAAAAGAGGGTTCTTGTGCTGTACTCCCTAAATGGGAGAGCTCAGAAGACTTTCAAGGAGCCCAAATTGCCATCTGTAACAAACAGATGCCTGGGTTTACTGTTCTGAGTCAGAGAGGGGCAATGCCTAGCACAGTGTAACCTTGATGTTTTCCAGTAAAAACCTATCCACAGCTTGATTCCAGTCATTCCTCTGTTTCATTACACAGACATTGAAGTACTTCAGCGTTTCATCAAGACGCATGAACCACCTGGAGATGTTGTCCGTGAAGAAGTTGTTATTGTTACTGAAGAGAATAAAGATCCCAAAAAGAAAAATAACCTCACTGAAGTTCCAGACCACGTGCAAGTAGGACACAGTCAGTCAGAAAGCATCTGCTCCCCAAGACCTGGCATTAGAGTCACCAGCTAGAAGGGCTGAACCAAGAGATTCATGTAACCTTCCTGAAGGTAAGCAAGCCAGATACAAGATACAAAGCCACCAAATACGAAATTCTGTTGTCAATGATTGCAAGATTCTTTGTCGGGGAGCATACAAAAATAACTATTAACTATTGTAAAAGTATTTCTGCTCAGTCCATCACATTTGTCTTTCGTAATTTTGGAGAGACGTGCTCTGTTAGCTAAGAAATGTACCAATTCTGTCTGTGTGGTAATAGATTCAAACTATAATTTATTTGTCTGATCTTTCTTATTCAATAACTATAAAGAGCAGTTGAAACTACAGTACTATGTCTATTAATATTTTTGTTCTCAGTTCTGTAAGGCCACTAAGGCCTTCATTAATCATAATATACATCACCAACCACAATAAATGTGCTTTTTGTGCAATATTCATTGTAAAGTTGAAGGCTGTGTTACCGCAAAGCTGGGACTGGAGACCTACGGCTGAGCCCAAAGGGCTCCTGGTTTTTCTGTGCATCCAGACTTTGCCAGGATGGAGGAGGTGGGTGTCGTGCGGCGTGGCACAGCAGTAACAGGGGACCCCGGCCTCATTTTAAAGGCGCCCAAGGAGCCACACGCTTATCCATCAGCTGTGTTTGCCTCACAGGCGTGCTTCCCCGGAGGAGGGTAGCTTTCCCCTCCCACCAAAGCCACTGCCCAAATGAAAACCATTCCCCAGCACGTACTGGTTTGGTACAGGAACCTTCGGGGGGTCATAAGGGCTTCTCCCCCATGGATTTCCCACCCTTACCCAGATTACTCAAACCTGATTCTGTGGGATTTTCGTTATGAATTGTGATCCTTTTGGAGTGTAGATTTCTCCGTGTGTTACCCAACCCTGTATGCATGAACCCCCAGCCCCATTTGTAAAAATTGTCCATGTCCTGTTCCCCTCCCTTTGCCAGCAAACCCCTTGTGTCCATCCTTCACTCTGTGTGTCCCTGAACACCTGTCAGGATTTTATGGCGCACGGTGAATTGTGACCCCATATTCCTGGTGGCCACAGACACAGAGATGTCTCGTGTAGCATGTGAAAGGTGTTCACTGAGGGCTAATTGTACTGGCACACGTGCAGCATCTCACGTTATGGAATCTTGGGTCATACAGCCTGAATTAACTCTTTTGGGACTTTAATGGGTTCAGCTCCCAGAGTTGCCACAAACCAGTACTTGTCCGGCAGCCGATCCTCCCTTGTTAACAGCCCCACTGCCCTTGGAGGGGATTTGCAGATGCATCTGCTTTTTTTTTCACGTTCCCCACCCTCAAAAGCTGTATTCCCAGCAATGTATGAAGAGCCCAAAATGTCCCATTTTGTCATTTAACCTGTTTGGTGTCACTAATTCCCTTTGTGGTGAATAATTCTGACCACGTCCACCATGCTGGACACTGAAACGGCAGCCACTTGCATACCCCGAGGCTATTTCTTATGTCATGTAGAGGCCAATGATGGTGTTTCCCAATTCTTCTGACTCTTATAGATGTAATAATTTTATTCCAAGTGTTAGCTTCTTCCTCTCCCCACAGCCACTTTCCTGTTCTTTGCAGCAAATTGTGCAGATTTGCTATAACACTGTAATCTGGCAAAAATTCCTTACTAAAACCTGTAAACCCTAAAAAATCTCTGCAGAGGTTTCCCATGGTGAGCAGGGGTTAAATGCATGAATAATTTCCTTGGTGAAGGTAATTCCCCACCCAGTAGGATATAGCCTGGTCCCTAGAAATTCCACCTCTCTGTAAAAGGTTGTGCTTCGGCGCCATTTACTTTAAGCCCCATTTTCTCTACAACTTCCAAGAACTTCCTTGGTACATTCAAAACACTCTTGTTTCTGCCATAAATAAATGGCGTCTGGGTTCACCACTTGTCCTTGGTGTTCAGTCCTTTTAGCTCTTCCTTTAATTGATGACAGAAAATGAACAAGGAGTTACAAAAGCCTTAG
This sequence comes from Xenus cinereus, assembly GCA_025774025.1. Taxonomy (NCBI): domain Eukaryota; kingdom Metazoa; phylum Chordata; class Aves; order Charadriiformes; family Scolopacidae; genus Xenus; species Xenus cinereus. The sequence continues at coordinate 25,007,712 of JAOXJK010000012.1, read as the reverse complement.
GGCGATCATGTCCAAAAATACCGTGCTCCTTTCCAAGTGAACGCAGTTTTCCTTTGGGTGTCCCCCTCCTTCGAGGGAATAGAGCAAGCCCCCGGGAAGAGCCCAGTACCGAGAGCCCCCTCCTCACACCCGTGTGGCACCTCTGCAGTAACTTCTGGGAGGAAGGAACCGGGGGGCCTGTGGCAGACACGACCCCATTCACCGCAGGGCTGTAAGGCACCACGGCCCCTTTGCTGGCGCGTCATTGGTGAAGCGTTCCCTTTGATGGCACCCGAACCATGTAATATCCAGACGATGGTCTGTACGTTTTTCCCCACTTCTTTTGGGATCGGGAATTGTTTTGGGGGAAGGGGCCCTGATGCTTCAGTTTCGTTGTTTCGGTGTTTAACCCCTACCCTCCCACCCCGTCCAAGGACCCAGCAGCCCAACACAGACAATGTACAAACCCGGGAGGACTAACCCCGGGCTGGATCCCTCCCACAGCAGCTCCTGCCCCTCCTGCGCCCCACACCACAACGGGGGTGTTCATTTCACCTTGAATCCATCATTTCCTGTTGCACCTATCTACACAACACCCAGTTAAAGACAGGCGCCCTTATATGTTATCAGGGACTCCTTTTAGAGGCAAAAAAATAATCATTTAATATACACCCAAAGTGTGTTTTTGGTGTACTTACATATATATGACAAATACCTGAGAAAAAACAGTGTTTATTTACATGACTTAAAAGTATATCTCCAAAATGAGTCATTTCTTCATTTCAACCAAATGGCTTTGTGTAACTAGGACTCCATTTCAATAACGTAAAAATATATTGAATAAATCATTGAATATTTAGTGAACAGTCTTTACCTATATGAAATCTGAAAGTTTTGCTTTCAGCACTTAAAGCTGTTACTTATTATTTGTTATATTTATTTGAGCTATCAGTCATAAAAATGTTTTGCCTTTTTTTCTTATTTTTTTTCATTGGGATGAGTGTTGCCATTATCATCCTGTGTACAATTGCCAACCACATTATTTCAATGAGTGCCTTTTACACCTTAACAGACCTAAGTACATTGCTGACGTCCATGATTTTTCCTTTTCAAGCTCTTTTATTTCTCCTTTATAGATACAGAACTGAAAAATCTCATAAAGTTTTAAAAAAAAAGTCTGCATTATTTCTGTCATGGAACCTCTATCCTGTTCTGCAAGGCAAACATTCCTGGATAACATCCATTTCCTACACCTACAAAAAGGGTATTTTCTTCCTGCAAGCACACAGAACTGCAATGTATGCATCGGCTCACTCTGCATGTTCCGTGCATTACTGAGTATATTATAGAGGCTCTGTGTATTTTAGCTCTTGGCTGCAGGTTCTGTCTTTAGAACTAAAATCGCGTAATAAAAACCTCTGTTAATTGCTGCCAAAGCTCTGAAGCTCAACACAAAGCCATAAATTCGGTAGCAGTGTATCCACTCACCATCCAGTGACGCAGGAATGAAACCTTCCTGAGCTCTGGCACGGAGGATACCAAACAAGAAAAGGAAGAATAATGGGTGAGCTCGGCTCCTTCCGCTGCAGGGCACCAACACCTGTCCCCGTGGAATCCTGTGACACCCCTTCTGCTCAAGTCCATTTTGCGGGTCTTCCTTTTGCCCTTCATTTTCCTAAAATGAGAAATTTTCAGACACGTTGCTCGTGGAGGTCTCATTCCTTCAGCGATGTCCACAAAAAGCTGTCTGGAGGTCAGTCATTCTTCCCATGTTACTGGCTGATGTTCTGGACATGAGAAAAACAGGACAGGGCAATTGTTCAAATGCATCTAAACAAAGTTATAATGCTTTAGTAAAGGCATTGCCTGCACATCCACTCTCTTTGGGGACCTCACCATCAGAATACTTGCCCATTTGGATTATTTTTTAGCACTTCCCAGTATAATAAAAAATTGAAATAAAAATACTGTTTACTAAGGGGGGTTGTTCCATAGTTCAAAAAAAAAAAAATTTTTTTTTCTTAATAGACTGTAGTTTGAAGTATAATACTCGGAAATATTTTAGATTAAACCTTTTAAGCATTTTTCTTTCGCTGTCTTACATTCTGCTTGAGCATTCTAAGCTAACGGGCTGCCAGTGATGCCTTCGTTCCCACGATACAATGACTGGATGCAAGTTAGAGGAGTAACTGTGTTTGCAACCCTGTTGCTGCCTTTGAAGACAAAAGTACTATAAACAGCTCATGTAACTACAAATAATCTAAGCTGTCACAATTTTAATGGCAGTTTTATATCTGTTTTATCCAGTCACTCAATTTCTACTAGTCCTGTTTGCATCCTCCAAACCAGCAATGCCCACAGTAAAAAAATAAAATAGAGCAGTCTGTGCTGGAAACTGTTAAACTCCAAGGACTGATCCTGCTCTCCCACAAATCTGTCCTGGCTTCACTCTTCTGTCCACAGGTTTGCTACAGTAAGGGCAAGAGAAGTCAAACCATATAAATCACAGAATCACAGAATCATTTAGATTGGAAGAGACCCTTGGGATCATCGAGTCCAACCATCCACCCTACTCTACAAAGTTCTCCCCTACACCATATCCCCC
>JAOXJK010000012.1:24960282-24996422 GCA_025774025.1 Xenus cinereus | reverse complement strand
CCCTCCTCCTATGGCTCCCCTCCCTGATCCAGAGTCCCTCCCCATCTCTCCTGGAGCCCCTTGAGGGACTGGAAGGGACTCCAAGGTCTCCCCAGAGCCTTCTCTTCTCCAGGCTGAACACCCCCATCACTCTTATCTTCTTTAATAACATTTTTTACATAGGGGAAGAATATCCTGCTAAAATCAAATTATTATTTTATGTAAAATAGAGGCTATGTCATTCAATGGTATTATGGTAACAATTGCATAATTAATAGCCATAATTTGCAGGGATCTGTTCACAGAGGCTCCACTCACGCAGCGTGCAGTGCCCAGAGGCCTTGCCTGGGTTGGTACTGACTCATGGGCAGCTACACTTAACGTCTTGCACTCTTCCCTTTCACACCAGCTTTGACTTTCTTGTCTCAGGTGCCAAATCTATTTACTCATTTTGATTTAAAAGTCCTATTTTACCTTCACCTCCTTTCAAACTTCACAGTTGTTGGGTTGTTCTTTTTTCCCCCTCCGCTTATTTAATCCTTTCCTCTGTAGTTTTTGTGATTATCTTGCAGATCAGTGATCTCACAGAGACCCTTAAACTCTTCCCAGTGTTCTTGCAGCTTCTGCCTGCTTTCCTTTCCACTCGCCCTCAGGAGTCCTCCAGTGCTGGGGCCCTCTCAGCGCTGCTGCGTTGGCACATCACTGGTCCACACAGAAATGCATTAGAAGTGAGTGGTGATGTCCATTTCTGCCCAGGTAAGAAGTACCTAACACTTTGTGAAAGTTTTTATTATATTATTTTTATAAGATACACTGTTAATGGATAACAAGTGTGTTTGGAAATAGCTGGGGTTTTTCAACTCTAGTTTTACTGTACCCTTTTTACCATCTTCCCCATTCCCAGCTTCCTCCCTTTTGGTCCTTCCAAAACAACGCTGCAGAGTCTTTTCCTCTTCTGCCACAAATGTACGATGCATCTGTTTTACAAATACCTGTACATTCTAATTAAATATGCTACTGTGTATTGTTCTGGTAACTTATCCACTATGATTTTTTCTTCTGCTTTTAAATGATAACTTGAATTAAAAAAAAAAAGCTCAAGCTTTAGGAAACCTAATCCGAGGTGATAATTGAAGCTAATTCTATTTACGTAATGTTGGCAGACAAGAGTTTTAATTCAGTATTTCTTGTCAAGTCAAAGTGCTGCTTTATTAACGACTGTCATTCCAATGGAACCTTGGTAAACGACACCTTGAGATTACAGTGCACTTAGTGTGATTATTCTGTTGGCCTTCTGAGAGGCCATTAGAGTCACCATGATGGAGAGGCAGGGACTGCTGTCAGTGCTGTTTGATCACTCCCTACCTAGCCTGAAAGGAAACAGAAAGAGCAGCGGTTAGGGTATTTTGTCAATAACAGACAACAGCATGTCTTCTATTTTAGTTACACCCAATGAAACTAGCATGGGTTAACTTTTGTTGTTACTTGATACTTAACTCTTTATGTAGGCAACAGCTGAAATACTCTGATTTGAGAGTTGCTGAATATCCAGTAGTTATGGGTAGCAGGGGATGGTGCAGGACTTCTTTAAAGTACCCCTCTCTAGAGGATCCCAAGTTTGACAATGTTGATCCTAGATTTTGAGCATCCTCTACAGTTTCCTGATTCTCCTTAACAGACCTAGATCCTTTGAAGCTGAAGTGGGTTGAAAGGCAGCTGTTAGACTGTGGCCTGACTGGAACTGGAAATGCCCAATTTAGCTGAGGGATTTTGCACAGTGCAAGCTCAGCTAAAGCCGGGGAGTAAATCTATTTTCTTTCAATTAATGCATATTTCCACTTAATTGTATTTTTGCCTCAATAAAAGAAAGGGGTGCTCTTAGCTAAGCTCTTTGGAACCATAAGAACACATCCCTGCTCTGAGTGACTTCAGATGTAAGTACAGAGGACAGAGAAGTGGAGAAAACAGAATGTTGGCTCCACCTGGGAAGCAGGAGTGAGAACGTTGGTGACACCCTGGCTGTCAGTGCAGAATTGCTGCTTCTTGGGAGCTTTTGGGGAGGGTGTTGGTTATTTATTGGCAGTGATGCACATCCACACACACGCTGTGCACCTCCTGATTAAGTAGCTGAATTGTTCTGCAGTGGATTTAACCGCATTGCTTCCTCTTCGCTTCCTACTGCTGTCCTACAGCCTGCTGGCTCACATGTGAAGAATCTTAGTAAAACTCAGTACTTGCTAATTGCAGCATACACAGTGACACCGCAGAAGCAGGTGATGGAAAGTGCTTTGCAGTGACTAATCCAACTTTGTACATTAGATCTTAGAAGCTCTCCAGCATCTTGGCTTGCTTGTTTGAGGAAGCTAAATAAATTACTGTAACAACGAAGAGAACAGTTTAGTGCCTGTTAACGTAACAGAGGCAGCCTGGAATTTCCTGGTAACAATGGGAACTGGATATTCAGTGACACTGAAGTAACAGTAATTAACAGGCTCTTTCTCAAAAATTAGTCCTCCCACACTCTTTAGCACCACTATTTGTAACGACAAGGCATTACTCTTTACAAAAAACAAGTGTACAATATGGCTGTAGCTATTAAGACAAAATTACCTATTTTAGATTTTTTTTTTTCAAAGCTTAATGAGCATAGGTACCCTATATTTAGAAATCAAAACTTTCAACTTACTCTATGGTCCCCAGCTAATCTGGCATAGGGCTGAACATATCCTAAAAAAGTCTGTCACCAGTCTTAAGAATCTGCTACAATAAGTCTAAGATGTAATGAGACAGAACGGAATGAGTTTAAGTAATAAATGTTTAATCAAAGAATTTTACATATTATTAACAGCATTCATTTGGCCAAACATCTACATGGTTGTAGTATCCTACTTGTATATAAAGTGGGAATGTATCAAGTATAGACTATGAAAGTGCAAATAACAATTCAAGGTTAGAGTAATTTTTTTACATTATAAAATTAACAGGTTTACAAAATAGTCTTGCCAAACTTTATTTTTGAATTGTAAAGTCAATGACTATGGTGTTAAAATAAGTACCAAGAAAATACAAATTTAATAGGCTAATTTCATGCTCATAAGAGTAACACGGAAACAATGGATATACTGCACAACCTAACCAAATTACAAAAACCCAGAACCCACAAACTTCACTACCTTCACAGAGAGCACTCTTACATATCTTACTGTAACTCTGCAAGACATCTCAATGCAATACACCATCTTTTTGTAAGAATCTTCAGAAATTACAATTCAAGGAAGCTATGCGAGTTAAACAACTTTCAGACCAATTCATGATGAAAGTTCATGAAAAACTGGTTTCGTTGAAGGATTTTATACCATGGAACAATTTAAAATAGGTATTTTTCAAAGATGTCCAAAGGTTCATGATTATGTCAAGAGTAGGGTGGCTAGAGGAAAAGCTGGAAAATGATTTGAGACTATTCTATTCCATTCTCTCTAAAGATGCTTGCAAAATGAATGAGGTTTTTATGGGGTAAAGGTAAAATATTCTTATTTCATTTTTTACTAAGATGAACCTTGTGACTGCAAGGTTCAAAAGCTGGATTTGCATGAATTAGTTACCAAAACACTCACTTGAACTCACAGTAATCAATACATAAACTTTGCTATCATGACACTTGCCTATACACACTCAGTAGTAATAAACTTTTATATCATATCAACAGATCTCTGGTAACAGTTAAGCAAAACTTAAAATGGAGTGTATGTAGTTTGCTCATGTTATAACAAGTTTTGATTATATGCAATTAAAACAGCCATTTCAACAACTTACTCTAGTTGTAATTACATACTGTACCATTGTATCTCACTAACTGTAGATTGATGCTTTTAAGCAAATCTATAACCAGTATTTTTTTTTCACGGTACAACAACTAGGAAAAGGGGTTTTTGTAGGGTGGGTTTTTTTTTTTTTTTACACTAAACAGTAATCACACAGCAAATGAATATTGTGCAATTGAACAAATACCTAGCAGTGTTTTGTTTATGCAAAAACACTGACTGAACATTTAGTTATTTACTGTAAAGGCAAGGCCATGGGTGGTTTTATGGAGGTCTTTGCAATTAATAGCATAGTTACTCCAGAACAGACACGGAATTTGAATTACTTGTTTAACTGTGGCAACTATCCAGTTGGGTTAGGCAAAGGCACCGTAACATTGAGCAGAATGTGTTATTTGAACTTTAATTGTGGGACTGGCTAATATATGAAAATTCTGTATTCCTGTATTTTTATAAAATGTTATCATTAAAAGTAATTGCACTATTAGTGCATAGAATGCTTTGTAGAATTATGAAAACAAAGAACTATGATTGCACTTCCATTAAAGTGTCTCTTAAAATACAGCATAGCTGTTGCTAACTCACTGTATTTTAATATTTAAAATAACTGTTTAACAGCAGCATTAGGTTTTATTAACTTAAGATACAGGCTACATTTAATTAAATGCAGTCACCATGGCAACACATGCCAGTTAAATTTAGAGAAGCAATGCTACCCAGTGGTTTCTTTCATTGCTAAGAACTGTGGGATTAGCCTGGTAGAGTAACACTGCACTGTTTTGTTAGGATCCCGCCAGCTAACTATTCACAGTTTGGCACATTTTGACTGTAAATAGACATGAAAAAGTCTTTGATTTTAATGGGAAATAATATCCCCTAAAAGTTGTTCCTGGAGCAGTATTAAAGAGAAGCATTAAATACCTCTGCTCACACTGCTAAGAAAAAATGAAAAATGAGTAAGGAAAAGTTATGGAAAACAAAACTAAAATGCAAATGAATTGCTAAATGTTATTTTGGTGAAAGAATGCGTTCTAAAAAATTGAATAAACTATTTCTTAGGAAAACCAACCAAAATAATCAGTGTAAGCCTTTAATCCGTACTTTCAAGTTAAAGATCATCAACCTAAGGCTAAACAGATGCTGCATTGTATTAGGAATGTGGAATACAACCTACTTATTCCTTTTTCTTGAGAGCAAAAAGGCAATTACTACCTAATTAAATGCAAAGGATATTTCTTGAAAGGTTCACATTATTATAAAGAACTACAATTCAAGAGAACTCCTAAATATCCATTGTTATGTCAGTGGTTACAACTGCGCCGTAATTCTGTGGATCAAAGCCTCCTTAATGCTTACTCCACATACTGTATCATCTGTCACTGCCATTCTCTTACTCCAAATCTAGTTTTTATTCATACCAGATGCACGTGCTCAATCCACTCACTTGAGGTTTGAGGAGTCTGACTCGCAGTATCTCCTGAAGCATCCAGGGTGCTCGTTACCTCCCTGTTGTTATCACCACTCTGTGATACCGTTTCACCTGGAATAACGTTTTCTTCAGAAGTGCTTTCCTCTGTTTGGGTGCCTCTGCCTTCATTCTTGAGTGCATCCTCGAACAGCGCGTGCTCTTCCTGAGGCTCCGGCCCGGTGTCTCTCAGGTTTGGTTGCCCTGCTGACCTGTCTTCGGTACTGAGTTGCCGTGAATCCTCATCCGTCTCTGTACTTGTTGAGGGGATCAGAGCAATACTCTGTGGGTTCATGTCATGAAACCAGGCCATAATATTTCCAAGTAGATTTTCACTGGTATTGGGATCCTGACTGCTGGAATCAGCATCGCTAGACGTTGAGTATAATCCGCTTCTTGTGTCGCTGCAGGGGTGCGAGTGGAGACGATCAGCTGAAAAGGGATCATTGCCTGCACCGAGTCTTATCAGACTGTCCCCAAGTTCTAGCAGCTCAGAGCTGCTCAGAGCGCCCCGTGGATTATCTATGCTTATAGGAACAGAGTCCAGTCTTGTAGGCAAAGAGGTACCTATTGCTCCTAAAGATGCCTCGTTATTTAGAAAGTCTCTAGTTTCTTCATCTATGGCCAGGCCAGATTCTTGTAATGATAACTGAATGGCTAGCAGGATGTTTGGGTCATCTTCATCCAAGGAACTCAGAGCCTGTGGAAATACGTAAGGATGCTTTCAGAATAAAATCTTCATCTTGTTACATATTGTGAATGAAAAGTAATTTGGGCTCAAATCTGAAATTCATTCATTATTCCTACACGTCATTTATCAGGATCAATTTTTACTGACACAGTTGACAACAGAATTTTAAAAGTGACTATTGTTACATTAGTAATTGTTTAGCGATTCTTACCAGTGTGAAAGTATAATTTCTTGTCCTAGATTCTCCCTTTCTCGTTGAAGAATTAAGAAAGTTTGCAGAGAGACAAAATGACACAGAAAAGCAGAGCAGAGGAAGGCAAGTGAAGCAGAGAGAATGGAAAAGAGATTAGGGGAGATACCTGAAGAGAATCCTGGTTTTCAGAGCGACTGACAGGGGTATAGTCATGAAGCGAAGAGCTGTGCAGAATACCCATAGAAGCTGAACTCACCATGGAGGTGCCATGTCTTCTACTACTGCCACCTTCCTGAGTGTCTGTTTGGGCAATTGAAACAAAAACGGTTGAAGAAAAGAGCGAGGAAGCCTTCTCCACTGTTATTTACTGACAGAATCTCTTCCTTCCTTTTGGATTCCAGCAGTGTAAGTTTGCTCCTTTACTCACTCTGAATGAAATACTCCAAAACACCCCTAACACCAACGCTTGCACAGTGGCAAAACACCAGTCCCACTGTGTCAGGAGTGACTGCCTGGCTCCTCTGTGCCTTCCTGCTCTCAATACCCCTTTTCTTCTCGGAAAGGATGGGATATGCCATCAGAAGCATGAGCCCGTCAGCACGATTTATGGAAAGTCGTGAAAACTGCTGCACATGCACACAATACAGGATGCATTTACAGGTGGATTACAACCGACATTTGCCCATTTCTCCACTCTCCTAAAGACAACAACTTAGCTGTAATGTTAACATTACATTAATTTTTACCAAAAAAATGCAGCACAATTAGGAGTAGAGTCATCAGTGTATACCTCAGCAATTACTGACATTGCTGTTTTATTAAAAGAGCCAGCAAAAAAATAGAAGTAAAACGCTGTTTCCAGAAAAACTGCTCTGTAATAAAAATAAATGTAACTCTTTTGACTTTGGAAAATGGAATTTTCCACTTCAAAATTCCAAATGAAATAAGGAGAGACAAACTAATGCTCTCTCGCATGCTTTCACAGTATGCACTGGTCATCACTACAATATCCAAGTGTTCAGTCAAATTCTAGTCCTTAAACTAACATGGTTTTGCATTTTACTTGCAATAGGGAAGGATCAAAGCTCATGAAAATTCTTTTTACTGTTTCTAATATAAAGAATGTGCTTGTTTACTTCTCCTCAGTACAGGACTTCTCCTTTTGTTTTCAAAGGACAAGCTATGTACAGGACTCAAGTTCACGAGACACGGCGATGAGGGTTTGTGCAGCACGGCTTGGAGACCCAGCACACGACAGGCAGCTCCAAAGAAGCAGCGTCACGGTATGATTTGGATTCGAGCTATTTTTGTACCTTTTCAAATGCCGCTGTCAGGATGTAGACAGCTCAGCCAAGTTCCAGTGACCAGCCCTAGCACTGCCCAGGGGAGCGCCCTGCTGGAAGGCACAGCTGACTTGTTCCCTGGCTGTCTTTGCCAATACAGGAGTTTCTGAGCAGGGCTTTGGAATACGGCCTCGTGGCTGCCTTCCAGCAGGCCTGTAGCAGGGGAACCCTCTTCTACACTCTTTATGCACAACCGGTCCTTTGACTTGGCATAAAAGAGCCGGTATACAGAGAAGACTGTCATATGAGGTATGTGCCAGTCAAAATTTCAGAAAAACAAACCTGGTCTAAATAGGTGAGGAGTTGTTAGTGGAAAGATCAATGCGTGTCTCTTTGAAAAGAGGAGCAGCCACAATGGTCAGCAACACTTCTAAGATCACATACAGAAACGCAAAAATAAGCCTTTATGTTGTACCCTGGGAAATACAGCAGCGTGTTTGAAACTTGTTTAAAGTGTGTCCACAGAAGAACAAACACTGTGGTCAATACCAGCAATTTCTGAAGCAGCAACAGAAAAGCAGCCGGCCCTGGGCAGGACCATACCTAATGTGCTCTCACTGGGGTCGTCAGGGTCCGGGGTGTTACTCAGCAGACTGTGCATGTCTCCACGCCGACGCTGCCTGTGCCTCCTCCGATACTGAAATTCAGCATATTCCTGCATAAACCAAAGGTTACAAAATACAGGGCAGCATGCAGTAATATTTTTCTGATATAACAAGCACCACATTTTTATCAAAAATGTGTGATTTTATATGTTTTTTATAAAATCACCTTTTTGCAAGTTATATCATGCAATGCTTAACATAAATAATAAAAAAAAATAATCCCAAGGTAATTCTAAATCTATAAAAGTAATTACTTAGCAAAGAAAAATACTTGTCATAATACCGACATTTTAATACTTGCAATCTCCCTTTTTAAAGAATTCCAAGTACACAATTTTTGTTTAAAAGCTTTGATGCCAAACTTTATATACACACACTGTCACACTTTTTAATAAATATATACCTAGTGATTTTAAGACATAAAACCAATCTGAATTAGACAAATAGATTATCTCAGAGTCCCTGCTGGCAGCGACGGCCATTGGAAAATAACCTTTGGAAGACTGCAGAAAGCTGGCAGGCATACACCGGGACTTGTTAACACTTTTCCAGCCTCCAGGAACTTCTTAAGCCACAGCTGATACTCTTTCATTGAACAGTCTGTGATGGATTTTAATTCCGTGAATTTCAGATCTCCTCTATTTTTGCCTAACTTGGGCTGCTGACGAGTCGTGCCATATGGACTTGAACTCCTGCAGCCTGTAATTTCTCACGTTGTGTGTATTTACCAAAGAGAGTTCATATAACACTTATGGAAAAGACTCATGTTTGACCACACCATGCTAACATCCCAAAGGTTAATTATCTTAATACTTGGAAAGAAATGTTTTCATTTCCATACCTTTCCTAATATTAAGAGACTAATTTTATGCTTGAAGGCAAATCTCCAGGTATGCTTTTTGTTAGTACAGCTGACATTGAACCCGACTGTATAGGTTAAGATCTTTTGTTTAGTTCAGTTCTTCATTTATACAAGGTAATAAAAATATACATATAGGCTCTAGCTTGTCTCTTCAGAAAAGAATTCTGCTATTTATTTCCCTGAGCTCCAGGCTGGGAAATCTGTAATCCAAGGCTTCGTTTGGCCAAATGAACTGGGAAAGACAACATTACTGTTTCCTTTCCTTTCTTACATTAGATCTTTGTCCTAGAATGTCTCAACATCTGAAGTATCAAAGCTTAAATCCAGAAGTGTCATTTCTCTTACAAAATGACCTTATTCATCTTGTTAGTATTATTTGAATGGTACGTTGTCTTTCCATGTTTCAAACATGGAAAAAAACCCATTTCAGACCAAGTTCTTATTATAATGACATATGCAAGCCAAAAAGAATAGTCACAAAATCATTAGTGTGGGCAGATTTTTATCTATGTAAGAAGATCCGTGAAAACTGTAAGAACATAAAAATAGCTGTACAGAGAAAAGGTCCATTTAGCCCAATATTCTATCTTCAGCTGTGGTTAGCAGTGTGTGCTTATGGAAGAGCATAAAAAAACAGGGCAAGCATGAAGGGATTCTTCTCTAAAATATTCTTCCAGCTCCTTGGGAGCTCGGGGATTTCCTAAGTTGAAGGCAGTGCCCCAAACAGCAGAAACGCAAAACTTGATATGGAACAATATAACTGAATTAATTAAAAATATATATAATAATATCACTATGAATCAGACAAGGAATAATGGGAAGTGATCACTAAACACTAAGATTAATTAATCCTATCAAATCTTACCTCTCATCTGTTTGCAATAAAATCATAGATTTTATCAACAGCCATTTAACTTTTGGTTGCTTTTTAACCTTTAGAAAGATATCTTAATAACTATTGATAAAAATTTATTTCTGATTACTTGGAACAATTTTATACATGTAGCAAAATAAGTTTAAATTTTGTTGGGTAGGAACATGACTGTTTCACACAAAGCTCTACAACAAGCAGTGTTCATTACTAAAATCAGTGAGATTTTGTTTTCTGTAATAATCCACTATACACATTCTACTAATTATGAGTAAAAGCACAGCTCTGTGTAAAAAAATTTTAAGTGAAATTCACTAAAATAAACAAAGATGACTATTATTAATTCTAGAAAATTCCTTTAGCAGAGATGGTTGCAAGTATCCTTGACAGCTATGTAGCAAAGAAACCAACTTGCATCGTACAGTACCACATTTAGGCAAATCATAACATCTCATAAGCCATCACCTACGCACGACTGCAACGGTACCTACTGCTGGACAGCTTAACCACGTATCTCTTATCAGCTCTTTCTCATAACCAGTTCCACTGACGATACAGTAACATCACAACGAGTTTGATATTATCAAATCGGGAATTATTTTAAAAGAAAGGACTATAGGAACTAGACAGGAGAATCAAGCTGATGTTTTGGAGAGAAGCAAGCTATTTTCTCAACAGCGTGATGCTCACTGAAAACAATAGCAAAGGAAATATATAGAAAAAGTACGTGGAGTTTTCCAGAATGCTTTTAATTGACTAGCTAGAAGGAAAACAGCACCCAGGAAATGCTGAAATGAAGTTGCCTTTCTGACTGAATGCTTTAATCTAATGTTCTCAAAATATTAAATAAAAATTAAGATGATAAAAGAAAGCTTTATAGGAAGCTTCTCATATTTTAGTGGAGTCGTGAAAATTATTTACTCTTTCCCATATATAGGTAGTGGAATATTCATTTTTAAAATGATAATTTTCATTCTGGGTTAAGTAGCAGAAGTTCAATTCATCTGAGTATGCAATTTCCATCCTGCTTCAATACGTAAAACCAAAAAGAAACATTTCAAATAGCTAACAATATTTAGCTGTGTGCCTGTATATTTTTGACGGATTGTGAAAGAAGGATGGAAATTTCTTAGACTTTTTGTCAAATTCTGCTGAACTGATGTTGCATTCAAAATTAATCTACGCGATTTGATATATTTATTACTTCAAGGTTCCCCAGCACATAGATGGCAGTTCATATACAATTTTAAAACTGGTTATGTACTTGGAAAATGACAACTTCAACATAGCTTGTCTACTGCCACCTTAAATAACTATATCCACGTTAGAGACATTATTTAGAGTCACTGCACAATTAGCTATGAATATATTTCCTTCTATTGTGAAATAAATAAAATGGTAAGCTTAAACCAACTTGAAATGCTTTGAATCAAAATAAGGAAGCTCTTCATGCAGATTGCAATCATACCTGTTTTTCTAGAATATGCAGGAGTTAAGAAAATGAAAATAAATATTTTACCTCGGGCGATGCAAATCCTAAATATTCCCAATCCCACGTTCCACCAGCAAAGCTATGAAATTAAGAGATATACCATAAAGTTTAGAAATAGAACGAAGTATGAACATCCTCCAGAGCTTCAAAACCCATCAACATTTAAAAAGTAGTGCAATTGTAACTCTCTAAAACTTAAGAAGTCCTCTGCTTTAATTCTTGCCTCAAAATTCATTTAGAAAACACGTGACTATTCCAGAACTGCTCAATATTTTTAGCAAATACTTATAGATTTTTGGAGCGTACCAGGTATTTAGTGACAATCTTGAAGGTGAAAGGGAAGCCACAACACCTAATCATTAATATATCGCAAATGGGGAAGCAATTCGGGGTGCAACATACAGAGCAGTGATTCTCAAACACATCTTTCCTCAGTGAAAAGTTGCAATTCCACAAGGATCAAGTGTCCAAGCCAGTGTCACTATCTGGTGATTTACAACCATCACGTTTACCAGCTCACTTCCCTCACTGCCAAAGAACGACGGGGGGTTCGCCCGCTTTGGCAGCTTCTCTGACATGGGCAGGGTTTTGGCTGGGTTACCTGCGCCTGGGCGCTTCCGGGGAGTCGGCGGGAGCCACGCCGCGGGCCACGGAGGCCAGGAACTCCTGCCGCTTCTGCTGCACCAGACACGCCGCGCGGATGATTTTATGGCGAGGAGTCCGAAGGTAAGGCCTGTTCACTTTCTGTGCAAGGTCTTCGGTGACCATTTCTAGGTCTGTCTGAAATAGTTAATAAATACAGGATAATATCATTTTACAAGGAAATTAAAATCGGGCAGAGCACTGAGCAGAATGATACCCATTTTCCTGAAAACACCATCTGAAATACCAAAACACCCTAGAACGTCTGCCCTTCTACCCTACCCTTTCACTGCCCTAAGTGCTGTCCTCCAGCTTGCAGCAGGGCTTCCCTGCGCTCGCGCGGATGGAGCATCTTCAGGGGCCCCATGGGAAAGGAAAGGAGGCAGCAGCCCCTGCCCCCACCCGGGGACTCCCCAGTTTTGCCCCCACCCCTTCTTCAGACACATCAGAAAAGAGGCGCTCGACAGAGGAGATGAGATCTGAAGCTAAAATGCTATCCTCAGTACAGTGATTAACAGTAAATAATTTCCTTTCTTTCGCCTTC
The DNA here is from genome assembly GCA_025774025.1 of Xenus cinereus. Classification (NCBI taxonomy): domain Eukaryota; kingdom Metazoa; phylum Chordata; class Aves; order Charadriiformes; family Scolopacidae; genus Xenus; species Xenus cinereus. Next base: position 24,983,914 of record JAOXJK010000012.1, on the reverse strand, counting down.
CACCTGTCTTTATCCCTTTCCTTTTTCAGCAGTGTTGTTTTTCATTCGTTCTAAAATTAAAATCTAAAACTAAAAGCTATTGTGCCACAGAGGAATAAGAATGCACTCATTTTCCAAACTTAGTTATAAATACAAAATGGGTATATCAGTTTTACACTACAAAAATGGCAAAAAGACACTGATAACTAATATTACCCAAAAAAGTAACATTAGAAAAGGAAAATATATGCATGTATTACCTGCATAAGTTCAAATATTTCTTTCTTTGTGCTTTTAGGCTCCAAAAAGAATCCATATGGATAAGAACACTTAAGAATGCGGCGAGTTTTTAGAAGCTCTTGCACTGCATCTTCAATGAATGTAGTATCAGGACAGCCTCCCTCAGCTGCAATATAAAACAAGCATTGTGAAAATATTTTCCAGCTGATGTCAGCATTTCTTTAAGCGTAAGGGTTTTCCTCCAAAATAAAATTTATGTGCATGGCAGTTAAATATTTTGCAAGTACACAGCAGCAAGTTCTCAAAGACTACACAGTGTTCTCACTAAAGGAAGTCAGCACAGAATATTAGCTTCTCCCCCTTCCTAAGGCTACTTTTTCCTCAAGTCTCTGGAACAGGAAGCATTTAGCTTTCACCCACTGCGTATGAATTCATGTAATGGAGAGATCACACCACACAGCAGGCTGAGGTGAGCTCTATCCCAAAGCCCCCAAGGGTTTAGCCCTAACAGAGTTGACATGATTTCAAATCAAATTCATGAATCACAGCAAATACTTACTTCCACTGAGAGCTCTACTCAACTGCTCCATCTTTTCTTTGGCCGTTTTTAGAAGGCGCTGTTCTAACTAGAAAAAGAAAATAAATAAAATACTGTAAGATAATTATTTTTGGATTAATAAAATAGAAACCCAAATCAGTAAAAATGGCTTGACCCACACCTGGTAGCTAAGTTCATGGTTCTTAAATCTTGTGTAATAGTGCATAAACCTATCAAGCTCTTGAAATCTTCTATGCTTCTTTTCAGCCTGGAAAATAATGGGGAAACAAAAGAAACCAAAATAAAACTTACGATTTAATTTAGCAATCACCATTAGATATAATTACATAACCAACTGTTTCTATTCCCACTACACACACAGCATCGCACACAGTGCTGATGAGTGCCAGGTAAATAAAGAGAAAAATGTCACGTTTGAGATTCAGGAGTCTGCCAATGCTGTAGCCAAAGAGCTGGTGCGCTGTGTGTGCATGCTATTTAAGCAGATTTTCCAAATGCCAGCGTCAAGGCACGTAGCGCACAGCAGCTAATTACAGCACCAGCACGCCCACTTCACAAAAGGAAAGCATGGCACAGAGAAGTCAAATAACTTGAGTAAAGGCACTGGCGGTTGTCACCAAAGCCAAAAGCAGAACCAAATCTTATGTTTCTATCCACAAATAGGCAGTCTTTTCTTTCTGTCTCTTTGATATATTTAAGATTGTATTTTTCCATTTAGGTCTCGGGTTTGGAAGAGTTTTGATGAAACTTATCCTACATAGAAAATGGCAGCCTTAACGCTGCTTTTCAAACGCACACATTCATTTCTTACCTCTACTGTCATCTCCTTGGATTGTTCCTCTACGTGTTGGATAACCTCATAGCGAGTGCATCTGTAGTAGCCCCCAGTGGAAGAGCTGTGCTTCTTCCATTCTTCTAAGCAGATCCAGCAAAAGTCATATTTGCACTTCAGAAAAAAAAAAGGAACAAGGGGAAAAAAAAAAACCCAGAAGTTGATATGTTGTATATTTGAAGTTACGCATTATTTTTCCTCCATGAACAACTGAATTAACATCATTCTGAGTGTGCTTATGGTCAAAAAAAATTGTGGGGAGCCTCCTTCCTATTTTACCTACTACAGAAGATCCGGCTTATCAAACCATGTCACTCATAATTTTTGTTCCTTGGATCACAAGGTTGCATTGGATCTACAAGTTAAGTTTTAAGTCAATGAAATAAATCAAATGATAAATAGAGCTGATCAAGCCTGGGTTTTTGTTATTGTTTTAAAACAAGGCAGTGCCTTTTTTTAAAGCAACACAGAAACTGTTCATGAGAAAGAGTGAATTTTTTCCTAATATCATTTAAAAAAACGTGATTACTGGTATTATTGTCATGTGGTGTTCCTTACGCAAAATATTAATAACAATTACTCAGCAAGAGAGAAGAAACCAGAACATAAACTTTGCAGAGTGATTACTTCAAGGTGAGCCTTTTCTGCATCGACTGAGCAGAGAGCTTTCAAAATAGGTAACTAACTCCTTACAAGGAGATCTGACTTCTCCAGGCCTCTTTGCACCAGAGAAGATCAAACTGTATTAAATGTTCTCAACTCAGCGCTGAGCACTATGGAATTTATGAGCTCTTTTCAAAATCATTTAAGAAGAAAAAACAGAAAAACCCAGCAAGCTTGGCATAAATCAAAGCGGAGGAGAATCTGTTCTCTGCCACCACAGACAAAACCAAAGAAACAGCCCCAAAAAAAAGCCCCAACCTTCAATTCTTACCACAGAACGAGAGGGGTTATGTGATGACAATATAAAGAAAATGGGATACGCATAGCAATGGAGAGAGACTAACACATTTCCAGAAAAACTACTTTCTAAATCTCTCAGCTTTTCATTGGAGCTCAACTGTGTGAAGCGTGTGCTACTTTCTTATCTTTAATGATGCGCCTCAAGGAGCTGTAGTTATATAAGATATTTCTGACATAAAGAAACAGTATTCTAAATATGCAGCTTTTAACTAATTTGAGAGAAAAAGCATTCTCAAGTGATACTGAACTCATGGCAAAAAATATTTTGTCTATTTCGGTTTGCATCATAGTGCAAACTCATGACTAATTTTTTGGCTGCTGTTACCGATAAGTTTCTTTTGGAATTACTCTTTGCTGTCTTTTCATCCCTACTGATTAATTCCTGTTTACAGTTTTCCGTTAAATCGTCTCTGGTTTATTGCTATGTTAGAGAAACAAAGCCAAAGAAAAAAGTAGCAAGGCAAAGCCTTCGTTAGAGCTTACCATTCCTTAAAGTGTTTAATCTTCTGCCAACTAAAAATGTTCTTTCTCTTCTACATTATTAATGATGATTAAACTATCAACTATTTCTCTTTCCTTAAGTTTCATAGCATATTGCCGGTAATTCTGAGGTGTTTATGAAATGTAGATCATTACAGTGTTCACCTGCCAGCCCAAGAGATTACATGATGTATGAATACCTGTAACCTGCCATTGGCAAACTATCTAACTCCTACAACGGGCTCTGCTAAACCTCCGGCACGACTCCTCAGAGGTTTGGGATGTCTGTGCTCCCGAAAGGCACGCGCGGCCCCGGTTAGTGTTTCACAACAGGTTTTATGAGGGGTCTTTCTCACCTTTGCACATTGCATGTGGTTGCAGCCCTCGTTCTTCTGAATCGGGGATTTGCAGTTGGCGCAGGGTTTGGAGTTCGTTAGTAACCACAGGCAATTGGCAGCATCTTCGTAGGCCTCACTCACCCCCACAACTTCGTCAGGGCGACAGGAGGATACGAGCGTGCGAAAACAGAGAAGTTAAAATGGTACTTCGGTGATCTTTTGTGAAAATCAGATTACGAAAGACGTATGTTTACCTGTTTCTTCACCGAATATTGTAATTCTTCACTGCATATATTTCTCACAAATATAAACGTACACATTTTCTAATTTATACATATTATATATAATATTATTACACTTCTTATTTCCACACATATTTCTACATAAATCTATATATATTATATATGACATTTATAATAAATAAATGAGAAAACACATATATGAGAAAGATTGGCATAGTTTGACGAGGTATGGTGTATTTTGCCTCTTGATAAAATTTTCTATGCTTTCTGGAGTATTTATATTATGGGAAGGCTCTGAACTGTGGTAACCATGTTAAGTTAGTTTTTATTCAAATTACTGTCAATCTTCAATTTTTTTTGTTAATGTTGACCAAGAAAATGTCTGTCCTGTGTAAACCCAACCCTTATTAGTTTTTTCAGTAAAAGTTATTTATCATCAAGCCATTCCCCACAACCCCCTTGCAATTCACCCTCAGCCTTACTATTATTATCACCTGTCGGCTTGAATTAGCTTTAAAGTACACAAACAACTGCATGGTACACGACTCAAACAGAAGTGCAGGCTGGGCTAAAAGATTTAAAACTGCCCAGGGCAAATCAAGTTATATTAAGGAATAAATCAATTAATTAATGAAACAAAGCTGAAGCGGAAGGGAAGAGAATTTTGTATGTTCTATCTGAACCAAATGTGGATTTATGGGGAGGAATGCCTAATATCAGCTGAAATGTGAAGCAGCCCCTCATTGAGGGGTTTAATTTTCTTCCCTTTTTACCTGGCTTTTCAACCAATGTAGAGTTTTTATATAATGCAACTAAAAAATCCCTCTAAAATGAAAAAATAACAACAACGGCAAAAAAAATTAACTTTCCCCTCCTTCCCCTTTCCCAGAACGACTCTTACGTTCTTCTGGTTTCATTTCAGATACTTTCTGTAGCCAGTCCTTCCAGGTCTGGCAGTCACAAGGTTCATGTGCTTCACCAAGACATTCCCTGAAAATGAAGGTGTACACACAATTACTTATCATTTAGAGACTTAGATTTGAAGTTAAACTTGGTTCAAGTTAAAAAATATGGAAACTTATCAAGACATGACGAAACTTTAATTAAGTCGGGAAGATAAAAAGCCATCCAATTAACATCATTTCAAAATACTCTTAGACTACTTGCTCACAAACATAGATGATCAGTATTAAGATTAATAAAGGATTTAAATGAGACAGGAAAGGAAAAGAGCTTTTAAAAATTACAATCTGAAATAAATCAGCTGGTTTGCAGTTTGCTTGAGTTATGCCCGGGTACAATTTTAGCGCCACAGAAAGTGCTAGTATAGTTTCTGTAATAAAGGTAAACCAAAATAAAGAGATTATCCAAAACTAGGTCGTTTGCTATACCCGAGATGCATTTTATGCAGAATTACTTGCATCTATTCAGTTGTAATAATTAATCTTTAACTAGAATCAAGCTTTCAATCTGGAAGAAGATCCAAGCCCTGCAACACAGCATTAAGTATTTATAGTTGTTTACTGTTTCCACCGGTCTCTTAAACGGGGGCTTTAACTTGGTTACACAGGCACAGTGGAGAAATGAGTCCCTTGAGCTTCTCTTGAAGCTGCTCCTAGCTTTGAGGATGGCATTCACTACTACACCCTGCCATACCGCTTCCAGATGGTGCTTCGGTGTGGACGTATCAATATAAACTCTGCATTTGTAACAACTCCCTTTTTTACTGAAATAACAGCAAATAGTCTCAGACATCTGCCACATCAAACGAAACAATTCAGAGGGAGTATATTCCGGAGGGGCACAGCATACACAAGTTTTCTGCAGACCCATTGGTGACCGGCTCTCTGCAGCGCAGATTCAGAGGGTACACCAATACCCTCCTGGTCACTGCTGTCCACTCTTAAGCAAGGACAAAGAAAATGTTACAACAGTTTTCAACTTTTTTCCCCACTGTCTAGTCTGCTACCAAACTTTATTTCTGGATTTCTTCCAGCAAATTCACTACACAAGCATCTCTGGTTCGAAGATGCTTCGGATCTGTAGCTGGGACAGACTGCACTGGAACGAGTAACCAGTCTGAGACAATGCAATCTCAGCCCTGGCTGAGAACGGACGCCCTTCGGCTCCGTACAGCACCGCAGTGCATGTAAACCATGCTTCTTGCACAGCGTTTGTTCCCAGAAAGGACTGCAACTAGCAAACATTAACAAACTCAGTTCTAAGTTAAAAGCTGATTAATCAATCTTTCACTGGGCGTGGGGAAGGTTGTGTCTCTGATGTTTTCAGATCTGTAGATAAGCAGTTTTTTAACAAAGTGCAATCATATATAAATCCTGTATCTATATCTGGATCTATGCGACAGTCACAGCAGAGCGTTAAAGAACAACTTCTCATGGAGGAAGTTCTTTCCTCAGCCCACTCCAAAACAAGGATTTTTATATTGGGATGTCATTCTACTAGAGTAAGAGCATGGAGCCTACCGCTCGTAAAACTTTGTATGAAACACGTTTTGGATGGAGTCCCTGACAGCACTGAGTGAAGGGAACAAAGGTCAAGGGGCTGCGACCATTAACAGCGCCTGCTGCCCCGCGCGGCGGATGCTTCATGGGAAGGGGCCCTACGTACTCAATAAAACTGCAGCAAGTTTCAACAAGTTAAAATTCATGGAAAGCATCATCCAAGAAGAACACAGTTCTGGATTTTCTTTCCCCTCATGATAATATTTCTATCATATGATGAATTTTGAATTGAAACAGCAGAGTACTGCTGCAACGTGTAATTGGCTTCCCCAGTGCACCTGAAGAGAGGTCTCTCCCACAGAACGAGACTCTGCCCCTTGTCTCCATCGGGATGAAAGCAGTGAGGACAAACGGTGCAGAACTCCGTGTGCACTGTCTGCTGTGACTATTTTCCAGAAATCACTAAAAGTCCTTGTGCTTCTGAAGCAGCATGAAGAGGCTCTAATACGTTGAAAGTATCTGATAATACACAGACGTAGGATTTGGGCACAGTTTTCAATTGTACTACATTTAAACATGTCACAATGCTTTTTCTGACAGGGAATAGAATTTTGCGTTTGTCACAACAGATTACGTTTTGCTGAAGGCACTGTTAGTGGTGGATAATGAAAAATGAGTAAATTCTAAGGAACTCTGTATGTAAGAGGAACATCCCTACTTCCACATTAAAAAAAAAAAAAGAAAAAGAAATTGCTCAATAGACTCAGAACTTTCTTTATAAGCAGGAAGGCTACAGATCCAAAAAAAAAGCAAGTGATTATCTAGTAGTTGCCTGGAGTTTTCTAATACAAAAATTCCGAAGAATCTCTTACTAAGTGAGGTATGAATTGCTATTACAATGTCTAAACTGTAGATTATCTGGGTAAAATTGCAGAACTGACATAAGTATGGAACTGTGGGATGTGTTGATTGAACTTTAAGGATATAAAGCAAGCTCCCTTTAAGCACGGAGTAATGATGAAAACCCTCTGAACTGAGAACACTCTTCCTTTTTCTTCAGAGGAACTCATTCAGGCCCAGGGTTTTTGCTCTGTAAGACTGACACGGCTCTCCTTGGCAAATGGCTTTGATTTGCAGTACTGCAGGACGCTGTGGCTGACAGCAGAACTTCCTTGCCATTGCTGGAACTCTTTGTTCACGCTTGTGGGGAAGGAAAAAATGCCTTGGAAAGGCTGTCTTGGACATTTTGCTGCTAAAACGAGGTCTTTTTCAAGACCTCAACGGTATTTGCTTGTGCAGTATCTCAAAGCATTAACATAAAAAGAACATTCAGAAATATTATCAGAAAATATAAAAAAGACATTTCTCATAAAAATGAGGCACTCGGAGAATATTTTCACAGTCAGAGGACATTCTGGGGAGCTAGTACATCCAGCTCATGTAAAGGAAGCAGAAGCTGCTAATGTCTGAAGGACCGCGTCAATATTACACAAAAGTGGTCTCAAGCTCTGTCCTTTGAGTTAACGGAAAAATATTATTCTCTGTCTGTAATCAGAAGCAAGGATGAGAGGGTGGTACCTTCTTGTGGAATAGCACTAAGGTTTGTTATACGTTCATTGGTAAAAAATGTTTTCTGGTTTGTTTCTACAGGATTTGTTTCTTTCCAAGTTCTCCATCCACTGTGAACAACCTCTTTCAGAAAAGTTCTGTTTTCTGGCTTTTGTGGTTGTTTCATTATGTCTGCTTTCCTCTTGTTCCTTCTTCCTTTCCATTCATATGGGTAAAGAACTAAAATCAGAAGCACCTTTCATTAAAAGTCTTATGATATTTGGAATCAAGCAGATTATTCGGGATCTCTTTTTGCATCATGGTTTCAATTGAAAAATGAAGAATTACTCAGCTTGTCTAAATGTCTATACTTTGGTTGACTGTTTTTGATTTTCCAACAGCAAAAAGGACATCCCACTACAATAGTCCTAAACTGTCAGACAACATAAAGAAAAAGTGCTGATCCTGAAGTGAAACAATGACTGGAGTGACCCTGCAAACAGAACAGCTGTCTATGAATGAAAAGATCCTCCACAGTCCTGCTTAAACTCCAGGTTCTTTGAGGTGATTTTACCAAAATTCAGAAAGAGCTAAAGCCAGCCAATTTTCTGTGCTACAATTCAGAATGTGCCATGTTTCAGTTATACTACAACTATCCAGACAGACACAAAAATCCCACTTCTCCTGTGCCCCGTCGGAACAGAACATCACAACACTCCTCGCCGCTGTTTTGCCACAGGAGGTCATTTTGTGCATGGGTACAGGACAGTACCTCACACAGCATCCCACACAAATGTTTCTTGCACACTTGGTTCTAAGTGGGACTTTTTAATTAATCCCTGGAACAGCAGTGACTGTGAGTTTATGTAGATAAGGTTGCAGTACTAACCAGCAGAAAAGATGTCCTTTTCCACAGTCTACAGCAGGGGCTTTTAGCATGGGGAAACTAAGCGTGTCTGATCCTGATGAATTCGACCCTTGTCTTGTGAGCCTTACTGCTCTTTCACAGCCCGGTATAGGACACCATTTAATAGCAGGATTATTTTCAACAAAGGCCTGGGGGAAAAAAAAGGAAAATATTTTACCACATAAGGTCAGAGTTCACCATTGATATAAAACGTTTTGTGTTCATAATCTTCCTTTGAAGGAACAAAGCCAAAAAGCATAAGGACAACCTTGTAGCTACTTTGATAGACTTTTAAAAAGTTATAAAACAGGAATAACTTAATCTCCACCTTATTTTTTTTTTAATAACAACACTGCTCCAGACTTACACTAAGATGCAAATGACTTACATCCCAGACAAAATGTTCAACGCATGCAAGACGATTCCTTTGTCATATGGCTTACTGCAAACTTCCAGTATATAGGCACTGGCAATACACTCAGAGCCAACTCTTGTAGATGAAAAGAATTAAAACCTTATTGATTAAAACAAAAATCCCACAATGTATCTCACCCACAATAAACTTGAAATCAGAACTAGATAACTCAGGAATTTACCTCCCATCTTTTTTGGTTAATGTAGCAGGTCTTCTTTTGAAAAACTTACATCTAACAAATGAGGAGGAAAAAGAACTTTCACTGCTTTGCTTCAAGCCTATGCTGATCACCAGCCACTTGAAATATGAGGATGGAAAAGATTAATCCGACCTGGTCATTTAATGTGCATCTTACTGTGCACGAGTCTGTTACTGTGTATTACAGAGACTTGTCACACTTTTGCCCTGGCACCGCAGATAAAGCAGTACGTTATCTCAAAGACCAGTTCATTACTACACTAGTATAAAAGAAAAGGGGTGAATTAAAAGATTGGTTTTAAAAACAAGTTGCAATGATGGAAATAAACATTTTAAAAAATCAGGAGAACCAAATCAAGGTTTTCCTACTTCCCTTCCTATATATAGGATTCATAACAAGCATTGAATGGGAAAAAAAAGTAATTCACTTGTACTAATAAATTTTTTAAATGGAAACAGGTACTATTTCTGAATGTAAACAGTCTCTTGGTAATAAAAATAATCCAGAAACTCTTAAAATTTTAGATTGCCAACACAAACAAGTCTGGCTGATTAAAAGCTTTGCATCACCTGTTACGAACATTAATACAATAAAATTTTATTAATACTGCATTAGGTTACACGTTATAGAAGTACTGAATTTGTGCTTAAGGAATAAATATAACGCTCTTTCTTTTTTCTCAGTGGTATATCAAACATTGATATTATGACATATAAGACATCCAGTAATTCAGTGTACATATTAATGTATTAATGTCTACTGGGAAAGTTACAGATATATTGCAGCATTTCACATAGAAGTTGTAAGTTAATTTTTATAAAATTAAATATGGTTCAAGAGCACAAGAACAGTTTGATAATTTACCTTAATGTCAAATTGAAGGTATCTTTTGTCCATCTCCTTGGAAACCACACTTTCTATGATGTCTACAGGCACAAGCTGGAAACAATCATATGCTGGGCAAAAAATGTTGTGAGCTTCACCCTCCTGAATTTTCAGATTCAAAAATCTGCCAGAATTTTGTCAGTCAGTATTTGTGAATAAAAAGTAAAAATTAAAAGGCTGCTGAATACTTTATACTAGGTTCACATATATTCACATTAGTCAATTTTTAAACAAAGAATAGGAAGTGTCCCTTTCTGCTCAGAAGGGCTACAGATTTGATGAACAGCATCATTATAAAAAAAAATGAGGGAAGACTGCCATGGTTCAAAAGTGAGCGCCATCAGCTATGCTGAGCCCTATCTGTTTGTGGTTTCCATCCTTGCCATTTAACAGACAGCTGTGCAATATTTAATTAAACTGAGCATTACTTCTAACTTAAATCAGAAATGGAACATGTAAGTGTAATTAATCTAAGAAATAATTAATTTGATATGCAATTAATTTTTACAACTGTGCTAGTCAAAATAGGTCTGCTCTTGAAAACAGATTTCTAAATGGAGACCTTTATAGTCCCAAAGCACCAGAATGCAAGACAGAAGGAGCGGACTTGAACTAGCAGCACACAAGTTTAAAAGCTGTAACTTACTAATCTGACATCATGGATGACACTCATCTCATCTAACTTTAATCATCTAAAGGACAGGCTAGTCTAAGTTAGTCACCTGGGATCTTTTAATAGTTAAGGTAGAGAGAGTTGCCAACTCATCCCGTCTTAGAGTCATATCTTAGAAGGGGCTAACAGTCCTGGCTGTGATCCGAGTGACTTGGGGATGACTGGCTCAGAAAGATGAATCCCACCCTGGATGTGCCACCCCAAGCACTTGACATCGAGCCGTAGCTCTGAGCGCAGGCACGAGTCACAGCACACACAGTCCAGCGCCCAAATTAGAAGCATCGTGTCAAGCCAGTGATCTCCTGGTGACTTCTACATCGCTGCGTAACCATTTGCAAGACAAGAGAACTATTAATTTCCTTGCTGCTGAAAAGAACTGCCTTCTAAAAGCTCATACAGAAGAGAAAGTGCTCTTCCCTAACACAGGATGACTGGGTTGGTACAAATTGGGCTGATCTGCAGCAGGACCAGCTGCGCTGGCACGACACCATCACCAGACGCTACAGAGGTACAGTTCCAGTAGCACAATCTCCTGAGCGGGGACAAGGAATATACAAAGGCACTGCATACACATATACTTATTCCTGGGAACTATGATTAATATTTATACCAGCATAATTATCCATGTCTAAGGTTTTTATTAGCATGACTATTCTGACTTAAAAAAAAAAAAAAGTCGTAACAAGAGCATTACACTAACAGAACTTTTAAGCTAAATCTACTCCTCAGTTATTAGCCCTCAACGTAAGAAAGCATTTTAATTGGTTTTCTGACTGGAAATGGATTTATGATGCCTGAGTTCAGTGTGCTAAACTAAGAGATGGAATTGAGCACGTGCTCAGTTTAGAATACGTGAACCCCTGCGCCGGCAGCAGCAGATACACCGAGCAAGCGAAGCACAGGGTCATCTATTCTCACACAGGCTTTAAACATTGGCTTAAGAGTTTTGCTGAATCAGGACCAAAACAAGCATTATGTGAGCCTAAAACAGTTGATGGCCACTTAAATATTCAACAGGGTCAAACCAGAAACTTTGAAATCCACACTGTGGTTTAACATTAGCTGCTTATGGTCTCTGTCCTTTCCTCTTCAAAATGGGAAGTGAGAAAGTTTCTCAAAAGATAGAAAAGAGCATATACTCACGCCTCCCAGCACGCTCTGCAGAAGTCGTGCCCACAAGGCATATCCACCGGGTCTTCAAATACAGAAATATTACACATACAAATGCCACACTGTAGATGAAAAAAGTACTTCTGATTAAGAAATACTCTAAAACTTTTCGTATTGTTAGCGGGACAAGTTACGTTGGAAAATCTCATCAAAAATTTAAAGAAGCGCTCAGTAGGGGGAAAAATATCTAACTGTAACCAGAAAAAAAAAAGCTATTTAAGCTATAGAAATAGAAATGGGAAAGATTAGGTATCCCAGTTTCTCTACCTCCCCATGCAAACAGCACATTTTGAGTTGCCTTCCAACGTGTCCTCCAGCTCAGTAAGTCCTTCACCCTGCGGAGTGCTGGGACCTCAATGTTAGAGGTCGAGGGACAAAAGGGACCTGAATTTTTCATCAGCTTCACAGGCAGCCAAGAAATGGAGTTTGGAGATGACAGAGTCTACAGGAAACATTTAGCATCTCACACCATCAGGTCCCAATCAGGGCAGAGCAATTCGGTTGTGCAACAGCAGCACCTATTTTAAGTAATAATATACATGAATACTATTTTTTTAGTATTTGAGGCTTTTGATTAAAATAAAGAATAAGTTAAGCTCCAAATATTCCAGCAGAAGATACCACTGCTGAATTTTATACAACTCGGTACTACAGAAAAAATAACATTGAATATTAAGACCTTTACTCTGAAAACACATGGATGAAAAACCAAAAAAGTCGGCATTTAAAGTGTAAAAACTGATGAGGGCACTTATTGTTGATTCAGTCATTTCAGCTTACTGTCTTGCCAAAATTAAGTATTTTAGAAGTTGACAATGCATGAGAAACGTGCACTATAAAATTTACATGAGTTTTCAATTTTGTTTAAAATGTAACTTTAAAATAAGTAATTTCATGAAGCCATGAGTTCAAAATATCAAGTACAGAACATTTAATGGCAGGGCTTTAATTATAACAGGATGTAAATGCAAAATCTGAAAAGGAGCTTTATAGCTTGTGGTTTTATTTTACCTATTCCTTTTAGTTTTCAGTTCCTGCCAAAATGAGAGACTTCAGAAAAATATGTATTATTTCATAAACAAGATTTTGAAAATATTATTTTGGTATCTCTTTATAAGATTTTTAATCGAACAGGAATACTAACTGTATAACCTTGGATTTGGATTTAGACACCTTAGATCTAGAATGGCAATCGTTATCCAAAGCTGTTCCCCCGGCTTATGGACCACCAATGACAAACAAAACAAACAACGTAAAACTGAAAACAAGTAATCCTTCATTGCACACTTTAATTAGGAAACATTGCCGGACAGTATTTAACTGCTCATGTAAATAAATGTACGATAACATCATTCCTTCTATATAGCTTCTTTTTCAGCATTTTAGAAATTAAGAAATAAAAGATTTCTATGCAGGAATGCAAAAATCTTAACATGAGATCTAGGGATGATCCATTTGCAAGACTGCGTATAATAATTCTAGAAAAATGCTTAGGTCACAGAGCAAAAGTTTTCCAATGCTACAGCTGCGGATTATTAAAAAGAGAACTCTGTCTTCCCAAAGAACCACACTGATTTTAATGAAAGGCACTTTCATATTTCAAATTTGCAATAGCCTTGTAAACTGCCTGCAGCAGCCCACACATAGTAATTATAAGCTTACAGTACGCTAGTAGGCTGACATTTCAGAATGCAGACAAAGAGAATTTTGTTTTCTAAAGAGAAAAATTTCAAAAGGCAGGGTTCCCAGCACTGAGCACATGCGGGGAAATGCAGACAGTGAGGGGAACACCTTGGTGAGCAGGAGAGGAGAAGAGCAGCCGACAAGAGCCGGTGCGCCTGTAGCTGGCTGGAACTCTGCCTTGCGGGTGACAGCCGGGGGGCTTTATACCAGCCCGGTGCTCAACTGTGTTATGGAGAATGTCTGAGGTGCCAACAACTTCTCTGCCCAGCGCTCTGGGAAGAGAAACGCTTCAGACCCTGACAGAGGCATTTTCGGAACGAGAGGAGGAGGCAGCTCCCCCCTCGGCGTAGGTGTGCGATGTTTAGAAATGAGCTCTCTTGCTTCAGATCTGTTTATGAACTTACCACAGCGGTCTCCAGGTCTCCTGGCGAGGGGCTGGTTTCATCCGGGGAGGTTATGGAGGAGCGGGTGGTGCGGGGGGTGCGCGGGGACGGCAGCGTGTCCCAGGCGTTGTACCCGCTCGGGGGGGGAGTGGGCATCTGCACCCCCGAACGCTGGCAGCAGTTCTCCGGGTTAGACATCCACGCCTCCAGCAGCTTCTCCCTGTCCCAGTCTTCAATAAACACACAGAGACAGGAAATTATGCGGCTGACAATGTTTTAAATACATTTTGCAACTGCGTTCCTCGAAAGAATATATAAACACTAAGCTAAAACATTTGGAAATAAATGAATATGATAAAGGGTGAATGGAACTTTAGACATCAAATTTTAGGGAACACATTCCAAGATAATACATAATGCAACGTATGCATACGCTGTAAATAACTGCATCGCAAGCATCTCCTTTCCCTGTAATACCACTCTTAAATAAAATTATTTTTATTATTTATTTACAGCAATTGCAAATTTCCCACTGGAAACTCAATGTTATTAACCAAAAGGTCTGTGCTAATTTTATTGAATTTTAGATTTCATCAGAAAAAGATAAATAGTATCCCTATACTGTATTAATGCTGGACAAAAAAAGTAAGTGTTCTAAGCACTGAACTTAGTAAAAATACTGCCCGTCAAGTATCGATTGCTATTATACTAAAAACTGCTCTCATACTAAAAGAAGCCTTTGAGCTGGAGATGATTTACTGAACAGGTGCTTACTTATCTAAGCTAAAACATATTATGGGCTAGTTTAATTGCATTTATTTAAAGACGTGGGCCCTAAACATTTTTAGACTTCAAAAATTATAAATTTTTCATATCCCCCTGAGCTTACAATCCTTCAGAGGGGAGCTGACTGATGCTAAGACACAGAAAAAAATTGCTAAAAGTTTTCTTGAGCTCCTTTGTTTCTACTCTATCTTTAAAATTATCCCGGGTTAAGACGTGCTACCAAACGGATTCTACCGTGTTTTCTTTACTAACTTATGAGTTCTAGTAAAATATGAGATAGTTATATTTGCTGAATTGCCTCTCTTTTACCCTAAAATCATCTGCTTCAAGAGAAACAGGAACTTGAAAAAGTAGTTGTAGAGAAGCTGTTATTTATTTTCATGACTGCCATAACAACATTGTTTTTATCCAGTCTCTAACTCTACATGCTTTTGTCTCTTAATTAAAAAAAAAAGAAAAATACACTCAAGTCTTACAGTCTGTGTCAGTAAACTGATATAGTTGTAGGATAAAAAAAGCAAAGTTTGTTAGATTAAATATGTCTGTAAACTATTAAAAGGAGTATATAAGAATGATCTCTCCAAGAATTTAAAACAGGCTTTTCATAAATTGTGATTTACATTAAGGTTTCACACTATTCCTTCATGAATTTCAAGATCAAAGGCAAAAACTTTACAATTTGGCATTTGATGTTTCCTGATGGTCTGAGCCTTTGTAAATAGCTCAGTCATACCCTTTCCTAGGCTGAAACAATTCTGTCTTCATTTCAAATAAAATAAATTCTGTTTTAATAATTTCCAGTACATGACTGCATCTACAGGCAAAACAGTTGACTTTCTCGTGACTTGCAAATTGTCTGTGCTTCTCTTTCCACATTGGCCAGTTGCATTAAGCTACCGCTACACCACTGCGGCAACATCAGAAGAGTGACCTTTCCAACACAGACCGATTTCTTCTCAACTTTCAGTTCCTGCTTGCAAGATGCTGGAGACGTTTCTGCAGAGTTTACATCAACCTCACTGCTTTTGGACTTACTATGGACTGTGCTGTGTGTTTAAACAGCATATTGCCATCATTTTCTTTCTTCTTCGAAATATCTGCACAGCTTACAGAATCTGCTTACCCACCTAGTCAATAATTAAGTAATATTTAGCCTTAATGAGAGTATTCTGAGAATCCCAAATAGCATTCAAATACTGCACATACTATAAATACATTTTAAGAATTAAACAAATACAGAAAACACACATGCAAAGACTGTGCCTTCGATACCATCAGACTGGCACAAGCCAGCTCACTTCATCCAACGTTTGAAGGAACACAAATACCAACTACTGAAAATAATGTAAAAGAGATGAGTTTCAGGTATCATACCTCATGAAAGTCTGCCAAACCTTGAGGCTTTCAAACTGTATTTCCTTTTTTCACCTTTCCCTCTCCCTTTTATTTTCACAAGGAGCCCACAAAAAATATCAGGGTATGAAAGCGTGATCCAGCAGTGCAAACCACTCACTGCCGGAGCAGCTCCTCTGGCGGGCAGTAACCATGCCCTGCGCCGTGAGCACGGGTTCCCAGTCACCGAATCAAAGCCTGGAGCTTCCACTGAGTTTCAGAGATACTTTTGTCTGGAGCAAACACACTGAGTTCAGTACCTCCCCATACCCACAACCCCACTTTGAATTACACAACAAGAGCACAGACTGATTGCAGCAAAATTAAACTAGTTACAGATATAGATACAGAAAAGTATTCCTTGTATTATAAGAGTAACCATAAAAATTCTTCACAGGACATACACTTGTCTGCTTTAAAACCCCAAGGCAATTTCCAACCATTTATTACAATTATTATTATAGACTGCTTTTATTGCAACAATAAATAAATAAAATTTGATCCAGTTCTATACACAAATATATAGTGGCACAAAACCAACAGTCTGACAAATGAATAAATGAATTTGACCCATAAAACCATGGTAGTTCTACTTCTGTGTCTCTCACTGAAACAGGAAAGCTCTGTTTCTCCACACAGAGTTAAAGTGTCTTCCAGCACAATTCCCAGTTTTAATCACTTTCCCATCAGCTTCCCCAGTGCACTCCGGCACACTGCAGCTGCATCCCTCTCTGAAGCACTGTGTGAACTGTTTCCTGGTATTTGATTAACGGCTACTTATCTTCTACTTGAAAATAAAAAGTAAACATACAACTGCAATTTTGATTTTGCAGAAAGGAGTTTATTTAGTCTTTAGGGTTTTGGATTACCAT
This sequence comes from Xenus cinereus, assembly GCA_025774025.1. NCBI lineage: Eukaryota > Metazoa > Chordata > Aves > Charadriiformes > Scolopacidae > Xenus > Xenus cinereus. The sequence continues at coordinate 24,966,906 of JAOXJK010000012.1, read as the reverse complement.
GTGCCCGAAGCAGAGCTTCTGCGGTAAAGAGCGGGGCCTGGAGCATGTCAGCAGATTCCACAATCAGCATATCCTTAAGCCTGCGCAGGTCCTGGAGTCTAAGCCCCTCGTATGGCTTTGAGAAGAAGAAGAAAGACAATTTATGTCCAGCAGTATCCTCCAGTGAGTCTCCAATTCCATATCAAAATGAAAACATGCAAAGCACTTCTACTGATCATCACTCCAACTGTGAGGCAGTATGTGTTAAAATTTATTCATTGTGCAAACCAACGACCACACAAAGCTACATGGAAACACTGTCATTTTACAATATTTAGAGTATGATCTTTGCACATTTCAAAACCTAAAAGACACTACCTCTAGAGTTCTCCATTATAGCTGGAGGCCATGGTCAAATTATGAACTAGCCTGACGTTGACTCTCTCTCAAAAAAGCTAGATTTTCACAGAATCCACCTGAATTTTGAAGTGATTAAACCTCAAATACTGTGGCACGGGTATGAGAATGCATGACTAGATTTGAACTAAGGATTTCAAGGGAGAGCAAGAGAAAGGAAGGGTTAACATACGTTGCATATTAGATCCTCTGACACCAACTTTATACATTAACTGAGATCTATTAACTTAGAATTGATCTGGAGGAGACATTAGATAGTAAGAAGGGATATATTTGAGAACAAAATCAGGTATAGGTCTTCTGGGGCAAAATGAACCCTCGGAGAAATGGAGAAGTCCATCATGAATGGGACAGATGAGATATGCAGTTAGAGGTTCACAGAAGCAGGGAACGGTTGAAATTGGGAAGAACCTGCGGGTGTCATTTGGTCCAACCCTCCTGCTCAAGCACAGCCACCCACAGCCAGATGCCCAGGACCGTGTCCGGATGGCTTTTGCATATTTCCAAGGTCTGGGATTCATTGTACATGGAGATGCCAAAACTCTCTTTGAGAAACAGTGACCAATTCTGATGGCCCTACACAGTCAGAGCAGATCATCCAGCTGCCTTCCCAGTCTGGAGCTCCATTCCCTTATTACAGCATTTGAAAAAGGTCAAATTAGAAAAACAAAAAGGATTCTGAATTAGCTCCAACCAAGATACTGGAGATGCATACACATGTTTTGCAGACTCCTTTTTAAAACTAGGAAAGGAAGAACATGACAGCAAATGATATATTTGTTAGTGTTGCACAGGGAAAATGCCCCAAAGGTAGAAAGAGCAATACAAGTGGGAGGATAAAGGCAGAGGGTGGGTACAGAAAGGGTATGTAGCAAAATTATTCGTATATGCACTGTTTTTATTTATACAAAGGACAGCTAACAAAAGATTTAAAACATTTGACATAAAACTGTTATGTGCTCAGGACTAATTAGGAACCTGGTCACCAGCGGCAATTGTCGTCACCAATTTGCAGAAGGAAGGACACAAAGCACCAGCGATAACATAGATGACCACATTAAGACCACGCATCATTATTATTTACTACCTGTATTTTTATTTTATGTACAGCATGGTCTAGGACTCTCCAGTGCTAGATAATATGCACACACGTGCATGCATACACACACAGGCACAAAGCAAAAGAGTGGTTCTGTCCTCAGAAATTTACAATCTAAATAAAAGTCTACTGTGCACATCACCCTTTGAGGATAACAAGCAGAAGGCAGAAGACATGGGGAGAATGGATACCCTGGGCTTCTAAATTCTCTTGTTCTTTTGAGACACCTACTCTAAAAACATGGCATGCTTCCTACATTCTAGATAGCATAATAAACTATAAAATGCATCTAAAATATAACTGGTCCACGAGGACCTCATCTGTTAGCTTGTCAATAAAATAAACAGGAATTTCTCAATACTAGAAACTTTGTGATCAGCGAGAGTAACGGTGCCGCAGCTCTGCGTTGGGTCTTTGTCCTTGTGGAGAAAGCACAAGAAGCAGAAGAGAAACAGACTGTGAGCATCCTGACCTTTATCTTGATTGCCCAAGATCAGGGAGTTTCTTTATGCCCTTCCATTGCTGATCATGCATGACTCAGTAGAGGACAATCTGAACATTAATGGCTTGCACTGAAATAAATCTGGGCCACTCGATTCATAGCACGCTGGAATTTGACTAACCTACTTAATTTCTTACAAAAGAGATCATTTATAAAAACATGTCAGAGAGATGGGATACAAACAGCTGGGTGCCTGAATGATTATAATTGCGTGAATATACTGAAAAAAAATGGAAGCAAAGAGTAAATCGTCTTGAGTGAATCTGAACTGCATTTTGAATTGCAAAACAAGTAGCTTTGTCAGCACAACAGCACTCAATTCTTAAAGACCACATAAATCATAAAAAGGTCTTCTCTGTTAAACCTACAACATATATGCATATTTTAATATTATTTTATTCTGAAATGTAGATATGCTCAAAATTATATTTAACTGACTGGTTCTAGGTCAAACGCTGGCAAGTACCTCCCTTGAGTAACAGACCATTGTATTATCTCCACACAACCCAGCAGGGATTTTTGGATCCTGTGGTTTTTAAGAATCCTAATTTTATCTTTTTAAATAATGAGGGAAATATTTCTCAAGGATGCGTTAGAAACTTCAGACATTCGTTTCATAAAATAATATACGAGCCCAAAGAAGAAGCTGAAAGAAAGGAAATTTTCGGCTGGCACTGTCAAGTAGCTTAGTCTGGAAATTCCAAAGTGAAGGCTTTATACAATGAGAACCCTCAAAAATGTGGATGTGCACAAGAGAGTCTCTTGTAGAGACTTGTGAAGATACAGCCTTTAGTTATAAGGATCTATAATTCTTTATGTACTAACACAGAGGATTGTTATTAACTACTTCAAACGTTGATGACTTATCTCTGCACTGCCATATGCTGTAAAGCATTTTGATTGCAGCTTATGATGCTGACACCTCAATAGTCATTCACGAAGGAGTTCTTTACTGATATTTCTTGTAAAAAAGGCATTGTTCAATATTAATAGGGATATTGGAATATACTATTTGAGTTACTACTTTTAGGCATCGGTGAGCTTCTCACTACAGATTTAAACACTTTTATATACATAAGAGCCCTTCTTTTTAACTATTTTCTCCTCAGTTTTTTTACCCCTAATATTTAGGTATCATAGATTATGTAACTGTTTTTCTCCTGAAAGTACTTTTAATATGTAAGCTGATTATTTTAACAGTTTATTTCAATTATTATTTTCTTCACTTATAAAGTACCATTAAAATAGACAAGGGCAAAGCAATTCTTTGTTACAGTGATGACTGTGTAATTAAATGGTGTCAAATACATTTCATGTAAACATCCTCCTTTATGGGTGGATGGAGTTCTATAGTTACTGGAGTCATATATTTTAAAAAATATCTATACTCCATTTAACTCATTCAAGTATAAGTATACACACTGTATGTATATAAATGTACATGTATCTTAACTACCTGTAGTCCCCTTCTTTCCTTTCACTTAATAAACCTTTCTCTATCTGTAGAGACAAAATATCTCTTTGTATTTATGATATTTGCATTATATATATTTACATAACATCAATTCTGGAACTGAAGAAAACTATTCCAATTTTTATACACTCAATAAACCCGTGATGCACTCACTAGCAGTGTATTTTTACAGTATTCAGTGGCACATACGTAAAATGAACTAAGAAATTATATACTTTGCTATTGCACAATGTATTTCATTGAGTCTGACTGAGAGCCAAAACTGTTCTGGATGATCTGCTCTGAAGTACTACTCCTTCCTAGGTGTTTCTTGTGTAGGTTTAAAACGTTGCATGGTGCGATTGCAATGATGGTGCCTGTGATCTTCCAGGGACACAAGACCAAGACAAATATTCTCCCCGCCTAGAATAAACAGCCAATTAAAAGACTGTGCAAACAAAACAACCAAAATCTACAAAAGCCATTAAAAAAATAATCACAGTCATATTATTTAGTGTAATTTCAATTAGATTTAAAAGATAAACTTAGACTTTATATAAAAGAGGTATTTTTTTGGAGATTGTTCACCAACAAAGTAAGAGAAAAGAATGAAGACAAAGAAGCTCATCAGAAATACTCTCCTGGCTTGATTTCTACTACCCCTGCTACTGCCCATACATCACAGATGGATATTCTCTTGCTACACCTAACTACAGTGTTAAGAGAGTCACACTTTATACTCCATTCCTAAAATATTTATCATTTCCATTTTATATAGGGAAATACATATTATGTGTGTGTTGGTACGTTATTTCCCTTCCATACTACATTTTGTGGAAACACACTTAACAACTGTGTCAGGGCCTGTTTGCTGCCCATCTTCAACTGCAGTCTCTAATCTGATCACTAAAAATGTCTGCGGTGTACTAAAACTGAAGTAAAACAGTAATGTTGCTTTAAAAATATGCTTCAAGGAGCACTGAAGTAAAATGAGATTTTAAAGGGTTGGTAAGTGTGCGATGGAAATGGATTTTATCCAAAAACCCTGCTGGAAGGAGTGAACTGAACTGCTGGAAGGAATGGGCAGCTCCTTGGTGTGGGGCTCTCAAACTTGACATGTGGGTCTACTCAGCAATTTCTACTTCTTAATGGCTTGAGAGCCTCTGTAATGAAAGAAAGGTATGTGCAAGTTATTTTTTCCACTATTACAAGTGTTTCAGTTCTAAACATGAGCGCTCACATAATTCCTTGGTAATATTTCCATGTGAAGAACACCACGAACTGGCTCTCAACGTCAGAAACAAAGCTTAGTTATTACTCTGAGTCTACACGCTTAATTCAATGACACTGCACAGAGCTCTACAAAACTCTTTTGCTCTGTATGAAAAAGAGGGTTATTTTCTCTTGTAAACATGGCGGGTCTGGAAGGGGAGGTATTGGGTACTATCCCTCCAGATACTGCTGCGCATACGACACACACCAGAGTGAAGCCCGTTGACTGTTCTGCCTGGGAAGAAATCTTACTCATGGTTTTCAAATGTTTTATCTTTTCCTCTAACCTTCATTCAAGAGATGAAATGACTTTGAAAATGCATTTCTTGGTGTTCCAAAGTTTTTTTCATTATTTATGAATTACTTTTTTTGTATTTTGGAAGAATGTTCACAGGCATCACCAAAAAAATACAAACACAATCTAAATATTATGTTAATCATTTTGCGCACTCGCTTCCCTCAGTGATTAATATTTTTTAAAAATTAAATTCAGAGGAAAAAAAATAGAGGACCATCTTTGAGGGCAAATTTGGGTCAAGGATATGTGTTCTAGGAATGGCTTTTGCACCACTTCTCATGCCCCAGGACGGTAACAGCTCTGTAGCCATCACCACAGCAGCTGCCACTGCCCATCCCAGACATTCACCCACAGACCTGGAGGAGGAGCACACAGGTCACTTGGATTGCAGTTCAGTGCTAGTCTTTCTAAGGCTGGGGGGGGGGTTAGCTGGTTTTGGCCACTCTCAGGGCAAAGACTGAAAAATGAACTTCCCCTGGCTCCATGCTCTCGGCATCTCTCTTGTGCGAGCACGTGCACTTTTACAGTTACACAGGAAGTTACAGAACATCCCGCTGAAAAGCTACCAAAGGAGCGAGGGGAAGAAGGAGCACATGATGGCATAATTGCTCTATGTGAAGTCCCAAGACCATTAACGGGCGCACCAAATCCCAGGTTAACATTTTTCAGCTTATGAATCTTTAGAACATGTGGGAAAGCTGCTTGGTATGTCAGACGGATCTAGGCCTTGCAGGTCTGCCTGCATTTCAGTTCTCATGCTCAACAGCTTTGCTAAAAACAGGTCAAATGAGGAACAGGACTGTATCTTTTAGCAGTCTCGGGGAAGTGACTCTAAATTAACATAATTACCTTTTACTGAAGTCCCTGGCAACTATGAAGCCTTTACGCTGATTCTGCTTGGACCTTGAGCAGTCAGGAGACACTACCTTCCTTGCCGAGCAGCCTGCTCAAGTGGTTTGCCCCACCTGCACGTGTACATTCACTATTCTCTCAGCTGTGCTGGTTGCTTATGCCAGCAAAGCCATTGTATAAATATAATGATAAAAATTATTCAGGTTAAATAAAAAAATTACATATTACCACTCTTTAAAATTTTTTCTTCTTTTAACCCGAATCATTGCTATGATCCAGTCGACAACAAAAAGATCCAAATAGTTCTACTTGTACAACCACAGGAGTACAATCATGGCAGGATACTGCAGCAGTCTTTTAAAGTGGTTTTGCCAACTGAGAAAATACAATTTCAACCTATGCTCTTACAACAACTTGTGTGTCTCTATATGGGAATATTCAGAGAAACTAAAATGAGTTAATTACATTTGGTATTTCAATGTACAATTCACATGTATTAAATCTCATCTCAAAACCTCTTGTCTAGGAATGAATCTAATTATATTTTAATTTATTCAATAATATTAGTCAGAAAATTAATTAAACAGTACAAAGGCTTTCTTACTTTCAAATAAAAGTGACCATGCATGGCATTTTTCAGGGAAACAGTCGATGTTATCTAAGCCTACTCATATCTAAATCTGAATGAATTTTCATTAGGTCATAAGTGGGCTCAGCCAGTAAAAGGCAAGGGCATGCTACTTTTGATGGGA